>JAUPFN010000010.1:16423681-17623681 GCA_036924255.1 Apodemia mormo
TATGGTTCTGAAGTCAACAAGGAATTATTTAAAGTTTCGCCATGTCCGTCCATCCGTCCGTCCACAGACTAGCTCAGAGATTATTCATCCTAGAAAGCTGTAATTTGGTCCGAATGTGCATATTAGTCATGACGATAAAGTGGTAAAATAAAATATTAAAAAATATTTCTAGGGTACCCCCTGTACTCGTAGAGTGGCTATACGTTAATTTTTCTCTTTTTTCTTGCGTACCCAAAACTTAGATATGTATTTAAAAAAATTATTAGTGAATTTATGAAAACAGTTTTTCGATTACGGAATCCGTTTGTGAAACATTAAGCTTTAAAGAAATAATTTATGTTGGAGTCAAGTGTCCCCTCTCTGCCAGATAAACGGTTGGTTTTGGATGTGTGAAAAAATATACGGTAATAGCATACATAATGAATTTTAAAGGAAATTTAAAAGGCTATAAGAGCTAAGTAGGCTTTACAAGTTTACGAGTAATAGTCTTATAAATGTACTTGGAGTAGTTTTTACAGGGGCTGAACCTGTAATGCGGATTTATCCGTCATTGGTGTTAAATAGCGAGCGTCAGGACTGCCGGTGTATTTTTAGAATAGGTTAATTTTACTGTAGATATTTGGTACCTTCTGAGTACCTTTACGTACCTCTCTTGAAAATTTCTGTACCTCTGCGCATACTCAGATATTTAAAAAATAGATAGATAGGTAGGTTAAAATTTCGTATTATGAAACAACGATAATTTCCTCTTCTGAGTTCACATTATTCTGCTGGGCAACTACGCCTAGCAACTCTACATTGCGCGTACCGACATGCACTTGGGCGGTTATTGTTTATTTAAATATCTATATTTCTTAAACCTTTATCTTTATTTAAAGTGAAAAGACTAGTTTGTAATAACGACAATAAAAATAAAAATGCGATTTTAACAAATTGTACACTGGTTCCACGTTAACAATCTAATATTAAATTGAAACAAAATAAAGTATATTTTTAACTATTCAAGTTGTAATTTGTTAACCAACTAACAATTTAATGGAAAAAAATAGAACCTTTGTGGACTCTACTGTGTTTTAAGAGCTGCACTTAATAGTATAGTAGACTTAGTCCAGCAGTTGCAAAAATATCTGTAAATCTGTTGAGCCTGCAGGGTATTTTTGAAGTTTACCACTAAGTAGAGTAATTAAAGATTAAAGTAGTTAAAAATATACATAAAAGCAGATTTTTAAGCTAGAAGATTCTAAAGTGTGTTAAAAATGACACTATTTTAAAATTTCAGAAGCTGTATCTTATAAACGCAATGATCGATTATAATTATTTGAAAGGAATTTAACCCAGCTTTTTGATGTAAAAAAATGTTGTTATGGTTTTAAAAATAATTAATTTAAAAAGACGAAGTTATTTCGAAAAACCTCTTATATCAAAATGTTTTATCTACTTTACTGCAGACCGAATCAACTGATTTTGACCCGATTTGCCTCAATCGGTGCAGTTTTTTAGCCCCTGACGCAAAACGAGGGGTATTATGAAGTTCAGGTGTGTCTCTCCGTGGCATCGTAGCGTCAAGGCGGATGGTCCGATTTAGTTGCAGTTTTTAATTGAAAGACCTATTTTGCGAGATGGTTCTTAGCTATGATTCAATACAATATGTTCAGACTTTTCAAAATCACCAGTACTTTTCTAATTAATGAAAGGAATTAAGCAAGTTGTAAAGGCTTTATCGATACTAAATTTTTCAATCTTCATTGATGTTGTAATGGTATGGAAATCTTGACTTGATGCTGGAAGTTCCTCATTAGGATATCATCGCCTATTTCTTAACTGGCAATGTTCGTATGTAAATGACAGATTTTCTAAATATTTTAAACCATTTTATAACGAATTTTTTAAATCCGTTTGTACTAAAACTAGATAAACTTGTGTAAGTTTAGTGACAATACAGATATTATGGTACCATTCGATAGATCTCATGATGTAGCTGATCTGTAGGGACTGCAACTCTCATACATAGAATATTGACGAGACAACCGAATTTTGTCGCTAAAAGTACTAAGTTTAATTAGTGCTCATGATGATAATGATCTGAAGATGGAGCTAAAAGAGTTCTGCCGAAGCTCACACGTAGAAAGACATAAGATAGAGTTTAGGTATATTGATTTTTTGATGGGTACTTTCTATTACATATTATAATGCCGAAGGTCTGAGGTTGGAGTCGTAAAAGTGCTTTTGTAGCACACAGACAGAAAGTGATAAGATAGTGGAGTTTGGAGGTTTTGTTGCAAATCATTATGAGAATAAAATGTTTTGTTCGTAAAAATCAAAAAGTTTTAGTCCCCTGAATGACGTTATTTTTCGGGTGAATATCCTTGGTTAGATTTAATTAACGCTGTGTTCAAATATGGTCACCTATTTTGGAGATTCGCAAGGTTTTATAATGGAACTAGAAGGTGGCCACGTAACTCCTAAATTAAACAAAATAAACGTATCGAGTGTAGTCTCATTTGTTATGCTTTTGCAAATACTCTGAATCAGAATAATTTCCAAGGTCACATAGTGGAGCTGAACGGAAGCCACGGGTCCTTTGCAATAAAATAACTCAAGCTCATTGAGTAAGGAACTATGGTAACCTTAACCTGATGCTGCAGGATTCCCTGTCGAAGATCATTAGCTCCTTTGAGGGGTTGCTTTTAAAATGATGCATAGGAGGCAGGATAGTGGTCTGATGATAAGAAAATCTGTCGGGATTTTTTTAAATTTTTGATTTAGAGTTATTAAGGAAAAGAGCTGATTGGAGCTTTATTGGTATATTAGTACAGTTTGGATTAAAATCAGAAAATCAGAGTTTGATTGGTTCTCCGTCAACCGAGTTTCGTTCAGTCAAGTCATTCGAAAGTTATGAGAGGTTTACATACAAATACTTAAATAGGTATAGTAATACTGAAGTCATCGCAAAATTAACAAAAAGAGTTTCTTAGGATTTCAAGTCAAGACTTTCGAAGATGAAAACTATACTTTTGAAAATTGCAGTGAATTTAACAACCTCCCGGGCTTTTAAATTTCCAAATTTCTTAGCAGCAAGTTGAAAAAGTAGGTAAAAAATACAGGAATAGCCCTCTTAGTTCTTGATCTTGTCAGTTCACGTGGACGTGTCCGAACCATAACAATTATTGTTGTCGCGTCATAAATATATAAAAAGTTCAATTGTATAAATAACTAAATGTTTCGGTGAACTTTATTCTGCCTGATAGTTAACGAATGAGCAGATATAGGATTTTAAAATGAATACTAAATTATTAAATTTTTTTTTATTAGGATAATAAATATAAATTTTAAAAAAAATCTACGATTATAATGACGTGCCAGTCAGATAATTTTTTATGGATGAATATGATATTTTAATACTTATTATCATATTCCCGACGCGACGAAGACAAATCCAATTTTTGATTTTATTAACGATTAAGTGTTGTATAGACATTCATGTGATGGAGATGTAATGGATTTACCAGCAAGCAAGCACATAAGTTATCGGGGCAGAAATAGCTAAGTTGTGTTTCAGTATTAGGCAAGTACTACAACAGTACAGCCGATTTGGATGTGGTTTATTTTTTAAGCTCTCTTTAGCGGTGGTTCTTATACATATTTTATCAAAATTGGTTTGGCTGTTTCAAGGTCATCGGCTCTTTCTTATTTGATAAAAGAAATAAGCAACTGAACAACAACAACAACCGTGCGGTTCTCCCGGCACTTTTTGCCTCGCACTACTCTTTTGTGGAATCAATTACCGGCAGGGGTTTTTCCGAACAAATACGACATGGGGACCTTCAAGAAAAGAGCTTACTCATTTTTAAAAGGCTGGCAACGCAACTGCAAGACCCCTGGTATTGCAGATGTTCATGGGCGGCGGTGATCATTTATCATCAGGTGTACCCCCTGCTCGTTTGCCCCTTCTACAATAAAAAAATCTATAATATCTAAATATTTAAGATTTTAAACCTTATAAATATTTCAGTGCCAGTAGCAATGCAGTCAGCATAGAGTGATTTCCAAGTATTTTGTACGGCGTAGACCTCACGTCTTGTTAGTCCTGACACAGGGTTTTCCTCGTCAGGATTACCACCCCACCACCAGTAGCTTATAGTGCTGCCCATTCTAAAATATAAAAATATACTTGACACTATCTATACAAATAAATAAAATTGAAGTGTCTGTTTGTAATATTAAAATAATCGCTTTTTACTAAATGCATATCGATGTATGTACACGGTCATAAGCCAAAATAACACTTTTTAAAATTTTTGTCTGTCTGTCTGTTTATTCCGGCTAATCTCTGGAACGGCTAGACCGATTTTGACGGGACTTTCACTGGCAGATATATGATGTGATAGGGAGTAAATTAGGCTGCTTTTTTCGATTTTTTTCCGCGCGGTCGAAGTCGCGGGCTCAGCTAGTTTTTAATAAACCTTTGAATCTGTGATCAGTGAATCTGTCACCAAATTGGATGTTATTTTTTAGTTGTGTTCGTTATTGTCAGGATAAAACTTGCATGAAAGAAACTGTTTGAAAATCGTATGGGACAGTTTATAAAATTTCATAATATAAAAAGTAAGTAAAAGAGTGAGATGTACAACAGTGGGTAAGATCTTCCATATCCATACTAATATTAAAAATGCGAAAGTCTACTTATTTTGTTACGTTTTAATGCATTAAATCGATTTGGATGAAATTTGGCAGCGAAAAAGTTGTAGTCCCGGGGTCAAATATAATCTGGGCTACTTTTTTTAAAAATCGACTCCTGAAAGGTTGAAATAAATGAAAAAATATTATATGAAATGTAGTTCTTCTGCCTTTCCCTCCTTCCCACTTCACATCCCCGTCCTTTCTTCTACTCGCCAAACTTTCCCTCGTTTTATACTCTTCCGCCCCTTTCCTCCCTTTCATCCACTTTTCCCATTTTCATCTTTTTTTCTTCTATTTTCCCCGCTACACCCCTCATTCCACCTCTTCTCCCTCCCCTTTCTCTTCCCCTTCTTCTTTCCACTCTTTTTCTCTCTCCTCCCTCTGTCTAGCTTTCTCCTTCGCCCCACTTTCCACCTCCCTTCCCCCTTCTCCCTTTCCCCTCTCTCCACTCCTCTTTATTTTCCTCTCTCCCCCCATCCTCCACCTCCTAGTGCCCTTTTTCCCTTCTTCACCCCCTCTCCTTCAGACAAATGACCCTTTTTAACGGATGATTAATTTTCTTACAAGTTTTTTTTAAAATCGTCTACACAAAAAAAAGTTTCATGACAAAAAATCGTGGCAGAAAATTCTAACACTTTTCTTCGCCTAGCCCTCATCCATCTTAACCGATAAAGAACTTCTAAAAGTTTTACAAGAGTCCTATTAACCCCGATATTTAAAAAAGTATTTTTTTTATTTTTTAATAAAAGAAAATATGGAATTTTTTAATTAAGAAAAAAATTAAACAATTTGAAGGAACATCTGGATAAGAATCCTGATTGAGTTTCTGATTGAGTTTATTCTAGTAAAAATAGAAAAGCTCCAGAAACTGTCACTAATATAATTTTCGTCTATGTTTAATATAATAATTGTCTAGTAAACTATATTCCAGGCAGACAGAACGAAGTGTCATACATTCATGCAAATTTGCTTTGCTTCATCTACATTCATGTTTCTCTTCATACAAATACGCCAATAGAGAATATGCACCCATTTTTAGAGTTTCGTACCTCATAAGAACGGAACCCTTATAAGATCACTTCATTGCCCGTTTGTCTGTCCCTCTAGTCCAGTAAAAAGTTTAATGAAACCATGATCTGACCAGTTTTGGCACAATGAGTAAAAATGTGTTCATTAATACTTAAATAATGATATTATGAAAGAAATTCCGATTTAAATTTAGGGGAAAGTAATGAAAAAAATAAAAAAAGGGTTGAAAAATGCCTTTTTTTAAAATAACTTAATAACGGTAGGAAATTGGAAAAGTTTCAAGTAAAAGTTGTAGAAAAAAAAATTCTACACAAAAAAGTTCCTCTTCATTTTTTTGTTATCTACTTTAGTTTAGCTACAAAAAATAAAAATTAAATTTGTAGTAAAATATGTAAAAATATATAAATATGGGAAAACATATGTAGTAGTGTTAGTACATATTTATGTGATGCGCGCGCTGCATGGTACAGGGCCGTAATAATTCTGGTAAGTTTTTATAATTAATTACAAAGCAAATTTAATTTTTATTTTTTGTAAGTAAACTAAAGCAGATGACAAAAAAATGAAGAGGAACTTTTTTGTGTAGAATTTTTTTCTCTACAACTTTTACTTGAAACTTTTTTTTTCTATTTCCTACCGTTATTAAGTTATTTTTAAAACAGGCATTTTTCAACACTTTTTTATTTTTTTCATCCCTTTCCCCTAAATTTAAATCAAAATTTCTTTCATAATATCATTATTTAAGTATTAATGAACACATTTTTACTCATTGCGCCAAAACTGGTCAGATCATGGTTTCATAAACTTTTTACTGGACTACTCTGTCCATCTGTCAGTCTGGCCGTCTGTCAAGATTCTTTTCCTCAGGAACGCGTAAAGATATCAAGTTGAAATTTATATCAAATACTTGGGTCTATAGTCTCTCTCAACTGTGAAATATCAAACTTATCTTAGTAAGTTAACGCGATCAAAAGATTTGACCATTCATGTTGCATATTTTGCGATTTAAAAAGGTAATCAAAATCTATAGGGTACTTCTCGTTGAAATGTAAAAGAAAAAGTCCAAAAACCGTAAATTTTAGCAACATCACAAAAAACGCGATCAAAAGATGTATTTTTTTATTTATTTTATTTTATAACAATAATGTACAGATTTTCTTATAATTTATATGTGCCAAACTGTAAGCCAGTTTGTCGGCAAAGATGACGGTTTATGTCGCATATTTTGCGATTTCACAAGAGAAACAAACCTTATAAGGTACATTCCGTTAATCTAGAACCTTGAAATATATCTGCAGCTATGGTAAGATAGTTTGGATGGAACCCTCGGTATGCGAGTCCAACTCGCTCTTAACCATTTCTTTAAATCCATGTTTGAATTAAACAAACATAACTACGTTTTAACATAGTCAAAATAAAAAAAAAAAAGTGTAAACGGTTGACTCTACAAGCCACCCCTGAAACTTCCCGCTAAATTAAAGGAAGTATTTTAGGCTCAAAAGAGTAAAAGTATAGATTTTTTCAGTTCGAACATCTATTTTCTTAAAATGCCAGTATATTGATTTTTGAAAAGCTGTAGTATATTTTGGAAACGATGATTGTATTTGATCTTTCAAATGGTATTCAACTCAATTTTTGAGGTCTAAAGTATTGCTTTAGTTAAATAATCGATAGGTTAAAAATTACGTACATTCGACGTAGTTTTCTTAGTACTAAAATATCTTAGAATAACAAAAAAATTGCTTGAAAAATTTCGAAGTTATGTCGAAAAAACACTTATTCCGAAATTTTTCGTCAACGATTTCTTCTAAACAGATAAACCGATTTTGATGCAATTTGTGTATTAGACGTAGTTTTTTGAGAAATAGAGCTGATTAGTTTTTGTACTCAAAAGTTACATAAATCTGGAAGTTACTTTAAAAAAATACCGTTTCACCAAAAATTTTTTGGGGCTTTTTCAAAAGTTCTCAAAATCTCCTGGGTTGACTTGGTTTAAATTTTCAGGATGTTTAAATTGAGTGGAATCCAATCGAATGCCATCGACCGCGTTTAAATCGATCCACCCGTCCAAAAGTTAGGAGATGTTTACGTACACACACATATACACACACACATACATGCACATACATACATACAGACACACTGACGTCATTACCCGTACGTAGCGGGAAGTTAAAAGAACTGTTGCAAATTGAATTTATTTTATAAAATAATAACCAAGTAATTGATTAAAATTGACATGTTTGAACGCCTCCATTTTTCGCGCGTATTGTACGACGACGTCACAAACCTCAAACACTACTAGCACTGTACGAATATCGACGCCCATAAATCGCCTATTTTACGCTTTGTGACGTCATTTTTCAATTGCCTAATGATGATGCGTTTTGGAAATTTCAATTTCGTTTGCATAATTTACACATTTCAATTAAAGTTTTATGCAAATAAATAAAATCGATAATGTACTTTTAAAAAACAATGGTATCGGTGTAATGTCAGGACCATCAGAGATACATAAAGACAAATATATAGCAATCACTTGCCCATTCTCTATTTTAAAGACTCCTTGCACTACTTTCGTAGTGAACTCGTTTAAACTGATCATGGTGTCAGTCTTGGCTTTCTTTGCAACCTAAATCTTTATATTTGTGTTGTTGACCATTTATCTACTAGTTTTTCTTCATTCCGCAGCTAAGAGTATACATGCACAACTGAGCCTGCCTCAGAACAATGTACTGTTTATATAGCAATCAAAGTTTAATAATATACTTAGTCCTAATATGGAAGTGGGACGAAATTAATCAAAAAAATAATAAGATAAATGTGTTAAAATCAATAAACTCTGACAAATAAATATGCTCCGATGATGCGGACCTGTTAAAAAAATTACACATAAAAGATTCATAAAACAGATTTAGAATACCACGGTCACACTTGATGTAAATAAATACAGGGAAGACTGAGACTAAAATATGAAGATAAGTATATTGGTAAGAAGTTGTCCGAAGGTGATATCAAGTCATTAAAACTGGAGTGTTCTTATAGGGCCAGTTATGAATGTAATGAAAACAATGCGAACATAATTAAACCGTAAAATATGGCACCCAACTATCGTTGTTTAATCCGTACTGGATTTGGCTTAAAGATGTGTTTGGATTTATGTATGCCAGCAATATACAACTATATGTTAACAAATATACCTAGAAGAGCGTGTGCAGCGGAGACCGAACGAAATTCCTTGACCTTGCACTAGTAGCCAATACAGTAAAGATAAGAGTTGCAATAAATGCGTCTAACATTATCAGTCGCAATCGCGATACTAATGATAAAATTCAATAATGTTTTATGACAGCTGGCCACAGCTCGTAATTCTAAATGTTACTCCGCTATGTTTTCATACTATTGACAAAAAATAAAAAATGTTTAAACATGACTGTTCTAAAAATAAGGGGACTATGAGTATGACATTTATGGCGCTAATAAACTCATACACCAATATCAATGGTTCACACTTATTTAGTCGGTGTACCAGTAAGCGGCGCGCTTTGTGCGGGTGCTACTCACCCGAGAAAAAAGAACTAAATGGATGAGCAAGACTAAACTATGAACGAATCTAGTAGAATATATTTTTGGTTTTCAGAAATTAGTTGCTAAATCACAGACTACTTGATTAAAATACTAGCCTAGTCAGAACGAGGCTTTATATCGCGAGCGATATGTCACTCGCTGTTTATCCTAAACGGATTGAAGTAGGTTTGTTAAAGATAATTTTATTTGGAAAAACATCGTGCATTGGTTTTAACTTTATTTAAAGTGGTCCCACGCGTTATGACAAAAAGAACGTGCTAATTTTAAATGACTTGCATATAGGTATTTTTATTTCAGGTGCTAAACACTTTGTTTTTGTCTCAGATTACAGCTTGTCATAAGGTTATCAACTTTACACGAAAGGTCAAAGGCCGCAGTATTTTTGGACGATTAAATAATATTTTTAATTTTTCTTCTTGATTACAGAAAAGTATCGCGCAAAATCAATTCAGTCATTTTTTTACGTTACATGACTCTTCGCCTAGCTTTACTGTATCTTTTGATACATACAACGCGGTCACATTAACTTGACGCATCTCTGGAAAGTAAGGCGGGGCTTCCCTTAGCTCGCCTTTTGTTACCGATATGCGCGTAGATAATTTGGTTAGTTTTCTGTTATTCATCATTAGTCATCAAGTACATGCGTTAAGTTAATCTGACAGCGATGTATTTATCTCTACTTTACCTTAAACTTGACTTGTGATGGCATAGTTTTAATAATTGATTTTTGGATTCTCTCGAACAACTGACTGATTCGGCTCATGTTCTATTATAAAAAAAATATTGTGTATCTTTAGTTTGTTTACATTTCACGACGATTTTAATAAATGATAGTGGGATTACCGTCAAAAAAAAATTATACATATGTACATACACACAAACATATAACTTTGAACTGCTGCAGTAGGTAGTTACGGAGAAATTTAGAAACCCGTTCAATACATAAACTTACAAGAAATTGATTTTCTTGATGGTAGGAGGAAGCTGTAGTCTTTGAATAATAGAGAATTTACCATTTTTTCAGACAGTTTATAAAATATGAATGATTGGCTATACTACCACTACCATGTGTAGTGGTAGGGGACTACAAGGTGGTAGAGTTCCTCAAGGCTCGCCCGTTTTTGGTAAAATAGTTTGATTCATTCTTATTCCTGCAAACACTATTTTTTTATTCTGTATAAGATGTGCCTTACATCTTAGATATTAAACAAGTATCATTCCTTATTCCAACAATGTAGTAGGTATTATATTATAAACATCGAATCCGATCAAGCTGTTTTTAAAATTCCGGTATCTTAGTTTAATTCGCGTTTAACTGTAAGTTCGTACTTTTCTAATCATCTTACATTACCACGACCATCGACCAGGGTTTGTACGTGTAGCATGATATAGTGGAGATCAAAATCATATCATATTTTTTATACTGCGTTTAGTTACAACAACACAATATGTATTATGCTTTCATTGACCTTAATATGTAGTGGAAATATTTATCCACAAACAGGATACCTGGCGAGTTGATAATTCTGCTTATAGCTTAACAACAATAAATTTTATTGACCAGGGTTTGTACGAGTAGCATGATATAGTTGAGATCAAAATCATATCATATTTTGCATTCTGCGTCTAATTATAACAACACATATATTATCCATTCGTCGAACTTAATATGTAGTGGATATATTTATCCACAAACAGGATACCTGGCGAGTTGACAATTCTGCTTATAGTTTAAAGCTTAAGAACAATAAAGTTTATCCTATATTAAGTATCCTAATTTTTTTCGCGAAATTTTATAGAACTATTTCGAGCGAGACCTCTGGTATTGCAGACGTTCATAAGTGGCGGTGATCATTTACCATTAAGGGCACCTCTAGCTTGTTTGCCCCCAAACAAAGCGAAAAATCCCTACTGGTCAACTATTTTACAATGTGGGGTATTAAATATCTATTCTTTCCTAGAGTTTAAAACCTTTTGTGCCTCCCCCAAACTCCTCCAGTCATTGGTTTAAATGGGTTTAAAGCTTAGATAAAGGAAACTTATCTTTCTCTTGACAAAGAGGTTTAAAGATTAAAGAATAATTTATTAAAACCTTCTTGTAATTATTGACTAACCTGAACAAAAATAAAATAAAAAAATGAAAATTTGAAATATTCCATATAGAGATGAGCGAATAATATAAGGGCAGAGTTTTGATTTAATATAATAATTTTATGTAATCAACGTTGTTCTTCTAAAAATTTCAACAAATTTAAAATAAAAAAATCAAAAACGTTTTATTCAAATTAACATTTACAAGCAGTTTTTAAGAGCATAAAAACAAGATTTAAAATGTATAAATGAACAAAATATTGATTGACAATTTAAATTGTAGCTCTGATTAGTTAGCTATTTAATTAAGATTTATTTCCCCGTGTTGGTCCCGGGCTTCTTTGAAGAATAAGCCAGCTGCAGTTCTGCCAGGCAAGTTGTAAAAGGCTATATGAGTCACTAGCATCATGGCTACTAGGTGGTAGAGTTCTGCATCGTCTCGCCCCGGTCTGGTACCACCGCCTTACCCATTCCTGCCGCAATAACGTCAGTGCTTGTCACTGTCGTGTTCCGGTTGTGGGTAAGGTAGCCGGTAAACTTATGCACGTGGCATTAGACCTCGCCACAAGATAGCAACGCACCATTAACATTTTTGGTGTCTATAGACAATGGTTGGTTCTTTTCATCAGGAGATAACGTAGAGATGCCACAAATATTCGATTACTAATTTTGCCGGCATCGGGAAGTGACGACCCCATTGCCCGCCGGAGGGATAATCTTCTTTTTTGAAATTATTCCACCGGTGCGGTCAGTCAAAAAAAGTGGTAGTGCCATGCTTAGCTGAATGGGTCGGCACGACCGGGGCAATACCACTACCTCACTTAAAACCAACGCAAAGGAACAGCTTTGCTGTTGCGTTTCGTTTGGTCTGTGAGGTTCCCGTAGGCCCTTTCCCCCCTCCCCCTAACACTATGGAAGCGCAATTTAAAGGTAGTAGTTTACCCCAGGGGGGTACCACTAGTGTAAGCGGTGGAGAATCCCCCTCTGGGCATGGGTTCAGGGGTTTGTAATCAGCCTAATCATGGATGCCCAGGCTGCCCTGCGTACTCTGGGGGGGGCACAATTGCGCTCTCAAACTTCGCTGCTCGGGGCAAACTGAACGAAAATCGAAAGGCATCCCCTACCACATTCCACATGGACTATACTAATATTAGGGGTCTTCACTCAAACCTAAATGCCGTCCACTACCACCTTGAGACGGCTAAGCCGGCTCTGTTCTTTTTAACTGAGACGCAGATATCTTCTCCGGCTGATACTTCATATCTCTCCTACCCGGGGTACAAATTCGATCATTCATTTATGCCCCGGGCGGGAGTTTGTGTTTATGTCAGAGAGGATATCTGCTCTCGACGTCTCAGCAGCTATCCATCCTCTGGCTGCGTGTAGACTGCAACGACCAACCCCGGATCTATGAGTGCCTCTACAGGTCCATAGCGGAAATGCTGAAGTCGACAGGCTCGTTGAGCACCTTCAAACGGCTGTAGATTTCGTGTTACAACAGACCCCCTCCGCTGGGATCGTGATCTTAGGCGATTTTAATGCCCACCACGCCGAATGGCTGTGTTCACGCACTACCGATCATGCGGGGAGGTTTGTTCACGATTTTGCCTTGGCATATGGTCTAACACAATTGGTAACCTCGCCTACGCCAGTTCCCGATGAGGACGATCATACGCCTTCACTGCTGGACCTTCTGCTGACCTCCCATCCGGACAATTATCTGGTATCTGTGGACGTCCCGCTTGGTACGTCAGATCACTGCCTGATCCGTAGTAAAGTGCCGGTTACGCGCCTATCACGGCCTCCTTTTGCAGGCTGTCATCGCGTTTGGCACTATAGTTCAGCAGATTGGGACGGGATGCGGTCTTTTTTGCGTCCTACCCATGGGGGCGGATGTGCTTCTCGCTGGATGATCCGAGTGTCTTGTATCGCTGATGTGGTGCTGCACGGCATGGAATTTTTCATTCCATTTTCTGCGGTACCACTTGTTGGTAAGTTTCAGCCTTGGTTTGGTCGCTCCTGCAAAACAGCTTCACGCCGAAAGTAGGAATGCTACCGGGTTTGTGCTGCAGCGTCGACATCTCGTGATGAAAAAACCAGCGCGTTACGTAAGGAGTACAATTTCGCTTCGAGGTTCTTCAAAAGAGCTATCGCCAAGGCAAAATCTGAACACATTGGCAGAATTGGTGAGAAATTAGATAGCCTTCCTTCGGGAATTCGTGCGTTCTGGTCTCTCGCCAAGACTTTTCCACCTATCTCTATCTCTATGTCTATGTCTATGTCTATGTCTATGTCTATGTCTATGTCAATGTCAATGTCAATGTCAATGTCAATGTCAATGTCAATGTCAATGTCTATGTCTATGTCTATGTCTATGTCTATGTCTATGTCTATGTCTATGTCAATGTCAATGTCAATGTCTATGTCAATGTCAATGTCAATGTCTATGTCAATGTCAATGTCAATGTCAATGTCAATGTCAATGTCTATGTCTATGTCTATGTCTATGTCTATGTCTATGTCTATGTCTATGTCTATGTCTATGTCTATGTCTATGTCTATGTCTATGTCTATGTCTATGTCTATGTCTATGTCTATGTCTATGTCTATGTCAATGTCTACGTCTACGTCTACGTCTACGTCCACGTCCACGTCCACGTCCACGTCCACGTCCACGTCCACGTCCACGTCCACGTCCACGTCCACGTCCACGTCCACGTCCACGTCCACGTCCACGTCCACGTCCACGTCCACGTCCACGTCCACGTCCACGTCCACGTCCACGTCCACGTCCACGTCCACGTCCACGTCCACGTCCACGTCCACGTCCACGTCCACGTCCACGTCCACGTCCACGTCCACGTCCACGTCCACGTCCACGTCCACGTCCACGTCCACGTCCACGTCCACGTCCACGTCCACGTCCACGTCCACGTCCACGTCCACGTCCACGTCCACGTCCACGTCCACGTCCACGTCCACGTCCACGTCCACGTCCACGTCCACGTCCACGTCCACGTCCACGTCCACGTCCACGTCCACGTCCACGTCCACGTCCACGTCCACGTCCACGTCCACGTCCACGTCCACGTCCACGTCCACGTCCACGTCCACGTCCACGTCCACGTCCACGTCCACGTCCACGTCCACGTCCACGTCCACGTCCACGTCCACGTCCACGTCCACGTCCACGTCCACGTCCACGTCCACGTCCACGTCCACGTCCACGTCCACGTCCACGTCCACGTCCACGTCCACGTCCACGTCCACGTCCACGTCCACGTCCACGTCCACGTCCACGTCCACGTCCACGTCCACGTCCACGTCCACGTCCACGTCCACGTCCACGTCCACGTCCACGTCCACGTCCACGTCCACGTCCACGTCCACGTCCACGTCCACGTCCACGTCCACGTCCACGTCCACGTCCACGTCCACGTCCACGTCCACGTCCACGTCCACGTCCACGTCCACGTCCACGTCCACGTCCACGTCCACGTCCACGTCCACGTCCACGTCCACGTCCACGTCCACGTCCACGTCCACGTCCACGTCCACGTCCACGTCCACGTCCACGTCCACGTCCACGTCCACGTCCACGTCCACGTCCACGTCCACGTCCACGTCCACGTCCACGTCCACGTCCACGTCCACGTCCACGTCCACGTCCACGTCCACGTCCACGTCCACGTCCACGTCCACGTCCACGTCCACGTCCACGTCCACGTCCACGTCCACGTCCACGTCCACGTCCACGTCCACGTCCACGTCCACGTCCACGTCCACGTCCACGTCCACGTCCACGTCCACGTCCACGTCCACGTCCACGTCCACGTCCACGTCCACGTCCACGTCCACGTCCACGTCCACGTCCACGTCCACGTCCACGTCCACGTCCACGTCCACGTCCACGTCCACGTCCACGTCCACGTCCACGTCCACGTCCACGTCCACGTCCACGTCCACGTCCACGTCCACGTCCACGTCCACGTCCACGTCCACGTCCACGTCCACGTCCACGTCCACGTCCACGTCCACGTCCACGTCCACGTCCACGTCCACGTCCACGTCCACGTCCACGTCCACGTCCACGTCCACGTCCACGTCCACGTCCACGTCCACGTCCACGTCCACGTCCACGTCCACGTCCACGTCCACGTCCACGTCCACGTCCACGTCCACGTCCACGTCCACGTCCACGTCCACGTCCACGTCCACGTCCACGTCCACGTCCACGTCCACGTCCACGTCCACGTCCACGTCCACGTCCACGTCCACGTCCACGTCCACGTCCACGTCCACGTCCACGTCCACGTCCACGTCCACGTCCACGTCCACGTCCACGTCCACGACCACGTCCACGTCCACGTCCACGTCCACGTCCACGTCCACGTCCACGTCCACGTCCACGTCCACGTCCACGTCCACGTCCACGTCCACATCCATATCCATATCCATATCTATATCTATACTCTATACATACATACAATAAAATAGTGAAGAAACCAAATCTGTATATGATTATTTCTTTAAAAAAAATATTACTGCGTATTGTGTACAGGACATAAACCCCAAAACGATAGAAATTGAATTTTTGTCTGTTTGTCTGTCTGTTCGCTTTTCACGCAAAAACCGCTGAACGGATTTTTACTAAATTTTGTGAAGTTATACCTTATTACCCGGGTTAACATTTAAGATACTTTTTACTGCGGGAAAATCTTTCGTTTCTATAGGAAAATACAATTACTGCTTCAGCAAGTTCAAATAAAAATTTCAATGACATAATTACCTATTACCAGAGCGTAATAACATACACGGAACCCTTTAATGGGTTACATCCTTGATTATTTTTTTAAATAGTTCACATTTGCATTGATCCGTTTTTTTAATATGTAACTAGGTAAATGCAAAATTTAATTCGAGCTTCAACTACGAAACGGAATTCATGTACATGTTAGTTACTCTCTACTGGACAAAAGCGTCGTATATTCATAGAAAGTAAAAAAATATATATAGGTATTTTTGTTTGTGTATATAGGTATTAGTTGAAGTTGATTGAACAAAATTTTGCATTTACCTAGTTAAATATTTAAAAAAGCTGATCAATGCAAATGTGAACTATTTAAAATAATTAATCAAGGATGTAACCCATGAAAGGGTACCTAGTTAAATATTTAAAAAAGCTGATCAATGCAAATGTGAACTATTTAAAATAATTAATCAAGGATGTAACCCATGAAAGGGTTCCGTGTATGTTATTACGCTCTGGTAATAGGTTATTATGTCATTAAAATTTTTATTTCAACTTGCTAAAGCAGTAATTGTATTTTCCTGTGGAAATTAAGCAATTTTCCCGTAGTAAAAAAGTATCTTTAATATTAACCCGGATAATTAGCTATTACTTCACAAAATTTAGTAAAAATCCGTTCAGCAGTTTTTGCGTGAAAAGCGAACAGACAGACAAACAGACAAAAAATTCAATTTCTATCGTTTTGGGGTTTATGTCCTGTACACAATATGCAGCAATATTTTTTTAAGAAATATTTCATATACACATTTGGATTCGTTACTGTTTTATTATATGTATAGATTTTTCATTCTATGTATTACACTATTTATAAAAATCGAATAAGAGAATAAGTGTTAATTTTAAAAGCGTTATTATTAATTACAAATAATAGGTGTTGTAGATGCGGATATGAGAGTTGTAAGATACTTGAGTCTTTTATACTTCATTTCGAGACTTGAGTCTTTTTTCAAGACTAGGACTCGCTAGTCACGTGAGTCCTAAGTCCTTTGAGTCTTCAGAGTCTTCAGAGTCCTTTTGAGTCTTTTAAGTTCCTTGAGTTAGACTGAGTCATGAACTTGAGTTAGTGTATTATTATTATCCAAGGGTGAATAGGTATATCTAATAGGTAATTTTACACCGTCCTCTACATTTATTTCCTTGTTGTACTGCTCACGCTAAATTATTTTGATGTTAAGGGTATACAGGAATAAAGTCATTATACATTGAGAAAGATAAAATTGTAAGTATTGCATTGGTATCAGTGCTTGTTCAAACGTTGTGTTGTTGTTGTGCTCCGTTATAGTGCGACGTGCTGTTATGGTAAAATGGTACACACTACCTAACACATTCCTCGATGGCTTTCCATTCCATTTCCAACCCAAAATGGCTTTAGACATACTAAGTATTCCTGCGACAAGTGTTCCAAGCGAGCAGGCCTTTTCTAAATTTGGAAACCGATTGGGTAATAAAACTATAAGGGCTTCAATGTGCCTGTATTCGTGGCTCAATGTACTAAAATAATATAAAAAAATATATGTATAATATACAAATAATCCATACTAATATTATAAATGCGAAAGTAACTCTGTCTGTCTGTTACGCTTTCACGGCTAAACTACTGAACCGATTTGGATAAAATTTGGTACAAATATAGTTTGAGATACAAGAAAGGACATAGGATAGTTCTTATCCCGGAAATCCCACGGGAACGGGAATTATGCGGGTTTTTATTTTAGAAATTTTTCCACGCGAACGAAGTCACGGGCACAGCTAGTAATCTATATATATAAAAATCAATTCCTGTTCCTTAGTCTCGCTAAAACTCAAGAACGGCTGAACCGATTTGGCTAATTTTTTTAGTTTTGAATTAATTGTTGAAATCCAGGGAAGGTTTAAAAGGGGAGAAAATATAGGGGAAAAAAAATAAAAGTGGTTAAAAAGAACAACGTTTGCCAGGTCAGCTAGTATTTTGTATATAATAGTTACCTACGTACCTAATAAATCAATAATTTGTTTATAGCTATTTTATTGCTAAACTCTACAACAATGGATTTAGAGGACTCAGTCATGAGTTCTTTTAAAAGACTTAAGTCTTTGAGTTCTTTTTGGCAAGACTCAACTTTTGGCAAAACTTATAAAAGACTCCAAATTCTGAAGGACTTGAGCTCTAAGTCTTATTTATACGACTCGAGTCTTTAAGAATAGCTCAAGTTTTATGAAATAAGACTCCCAGACTCGAGTTTTTTACAACACTTCTATTCGTATTCTTTTTGTACGGTGTTCTAAAATACATGTATATTACGCGTAATAGTCTTATCTTCACTCGAGTGCCTCGGTTTTGATTGGCGAGTGATTCGAGTGAAAAAAAGGTCACTCGAATCTCATCATTAGTGCAGAGAGAAACTACGTAGGCAATGTGCAGATTGTGTTGTTTCCCATTGCGATTTCAATGTGACTCATCTTGAAATCTTTCTTGAATGAATGTGTGGCTACGGCTTTATCCGAACGTATATTGGTTACAGCCAAGGAACTTATATACGATAATTATAATTATTACGAAGCAATATTTGAATGATAAAAATGTACTTTATTTCATTACTAATAAAGTTGACATTTTTTCTTACTTAACAGAGGGGAAAAACGTTCTGAGCAAGACAACGACAAGAGTGGATGTTGTCCCTTTTTTGCAATTGCCAGTGTAAATAAAACTATCTGATGGTAGATTTTTATATATTCGGTAATCGTAATCCCTTTTATTAATACACGTCGACAAATACGTTAGCATGAAATGTATTGTAATTAACACAGTGAGTTCTAAAATATGCTTATTTTAATTATTACGTAATTACTTATGCAATGCAAAAACTATTTCTCAAATTAGTAGAATTACCTAGTAGTAATTTGCAAACTACGCATGGCTGCACTTATATATGGCAATTGGCGCTTTATTTAGTAGAAAGAGACACACTCCACCCATGTCGTGGTACTCTTCGGAACGATTTTGAAGAGAGCGAGTGTGAAATTTCGGGTAGAATGTAACTTCCTTGGTTACAGCACTAAATATCAACTGACAAATGACATTTGACAATTGACGTTTGACTTTGATGTTCATATTTTTGTTTGTGCACATCACATTTCTTTCAAATTTAGATTTTTATACAGGTTTTACTTTCAGAAAGAGTATTCAAGATATTCAATATGAATATTAGTGAAAATGCAGTACAAAATATTGGTCGAGTATTAAATGACCCGAAGAGACCAATGAAAGAACGTTTTCGTGCTCTGTTTTCACTGCGAAATATCGGCGGTGAAACTGCAATTAAATGTATTAGTGAATGCTTTAAAGACGATTCTGTGCTTTTAAAACATGAGCTTGCCTATTGCTTAGGTCAAATGCAGGATAAGTTTGCAATCCCGATTCTAAGAAAGGTTTTGGAAGATACAAGTGAAGATCCTATCGTACGTCACGAAGCCGGTTAGTAATCTTATATCGCACACCTCTCACGTACACGATAAAGGAAGATAAGTGGTTTCATTTACTATTGTACATTAATTACCTTGTTATATTTTAGTAGTTGTCAGTTAATTAAGAATTAAGTAGCAGTATGGTTTGGCATTCGAAACGGGCCGCATGATTTTTGGATTTCTGAGTGGTGGGTTGGATAGGGGTTGGTTCCCCTTTTTAATTATACTACTCCCGCCACACGGAAAAGCCTAGTCTTTTTATACCTATTTTTCTGAACTAGTAAGTAAACTACTTGTATAGGTCAGGTTAGAACTAAAAATATATGTAAAAACGTGTAAAGGTCAACCGGGCCAAGGGGGACATAGCGCCCCAATTTTAAGGGGATTGGGGGTTGAAGTCCTCCACTACTTGGAAAAAAATTTTTGAAATAGGTTAGTTAGGTTCTCTTTAGATCCTGCACCCCGCTACGTTGGGTTAAGTAAAAGAGCTTAGGCCCTTAGCCTCAAACGTAGCAGGGCTCTGTCGACATACTACTCCTACCCGACTTGTTACAGAAATAGGTAGTATTTTATTGTAATTATGAAGATAAAAAATATTTTTTATTAAAAGGATATGTTAAGGTTTAAACATTTTCCAAACAAATTTTGATGCAATTAATTTTACATGTGTAGTGTTGTAAATAATTTTGACAGTGTGCCTTTACTATGTTGTCAAACCGTGTGTGTAAGCAGGTACATAATATTTTGTGAGAGCAGTATCACAAAAGGTATGCATTGTTGCCAGTCTGGTTGACAAAACCTAGATTGAAATACAGTAAAATTCTCTTATGTAATATATGCGATTCAGTGATGCCAGATTCTACCGGTCAGCCATTTTAGTTAATTTCAATATATCTACTTTTATTTAGCATTATTACAATGTGATATTTGTATATATATGATATATATGATATTTGTATTTCGCCTCTGTGGTGTAGTGGTCCGGTGTCGGAGTTGATCACAGAGGTCCCAGGTTCGATTCCTGGGTCGGGCAATTCAGAAATGTGTTTTTTCAGTTTTTTGATAAAAACAACATTGCCCGGGATTGGAAAGTGCCAATCTATCACATAGTGGGACCAAGTATCTTCGGCTAATCGTGGGTGCACTTGTTGTACCTCTGCCTACCCTTTTGGGGACACGGGCGTGAAGATACTATATATATATATATATATATATATATATATATATATATATATATATATATATATATATATATATATATATATATATTATTGTGGCGAGGTCTAATGCCACATGCATAAGTTTACCACTGATGCTATTGCGGCAGGAATAGGTAAGGTGGTGGTTCCAAACCCGGGCGAGACAGAACTCTACCACCTAGTAGTCACGATGGTGGTGACTCGCATAGCCAATCGGTCGCCTTTTACGATCTATCTGGTAGAACGGCAGTTGGTCTATTCTTCAAAGGAGCCCAGAACCAACTTTTCAAATAATAAAATTACATTGTTCTTAGCAAACTTAACTACTTAATTTTTTTTTAAATAACTTTCAAGTTAATTCACCGATTGACTTAAAAATCTTATCAGCTTTTCTCCTTTCAAAACTGATGCATTGCTATATTGTGGCGAATTCTAATGCCACATGCATAAGTTTACCGGCTACCTTACCCTTCAAATGGAAACACGACAGTGACAAGCACTGATGCTATTGCGGCAGGAATAGGTAAGGCGGTGGTACTAGGCCCAGAGGAGACACAATGCAGGACTCTACCACCTAGTAGCCAGTATTTTACGACCTGCCTGGCAGAACGGCAATTGGCCTATTCTTCGAAGGAGCCCGGGACCAACACGGGGAAAACTACATAAAACATACTTTAGTTCTTGCTTACTGTATTAAAATAAATGAAAACCCTTTTTGGAGTAATAACACCATCTCTTGGGTTAAGTTGCTTCTAAGCTGGACAAAACATTTAACCTTAAGAAAGAATTTTTATGATTTTCTATATGTTATATATATGAAGTATCAGATTGTTTGGGAATAAATTTATTAATATTTAAAATTTATTAATAAAATAAAAAAGGCGGTGGGTAATGACAACATTAGTTCTAGAATGGTCAGTCTTCTCGTCCCTGATTTACTCCCAATCCTAACTCATATATTTAATTTTTCTCTTTCATCCTGCACTTTTCCATCAGCGTGGAAGTCTGCTCTCGTTTTACCTCTGCCTAAACATAAATCACCAACTGATTTTTCTCATTTTCGTCCCATATCTATTTTACCCTTTTTATCTAAAGTTTTGGAACATATTGCCCACAAACAACTGTCTAAATTTCTATTGAGTTTTAACCTGTTAAGTCCTTTTCAATCTGGTTTCCGGCCAGGACACAGCACGGTTACTGCGTTGGTGAAAGTAACTGATGACATACGTCTTGCCATGGGCAATAAACTTGTTACTTTACTGGTTCTTTTAGATTTTAGCAATGCTTTCAACTCTGTGGACTTTGATGTTCTGCTCGGTGTCCTTGCTTCATTGAATCTGTCATCAGATACCATTTTATGGTTTGAAAGTTATCTCAAAGACCGATCGCAGTGTGTTCGCCTTAACAATGTTTCATCTGAGTACCGGAAGTTGATTTCTGGCGTCCCTCAGGGTGGAGTTCTGTCTCCTCTCCTATTTTCCGCTTTTATCAATGTCGTCACTGGAGTAATTTCCTCACATTATCATTTATATGCTGACGATTTACAACTCTATTCTCATTTTTCAGCTTCTAACGTCACTGATGCCATAGCCGCTATGAATCATGATCTCACCCGTATTCAAGAGTGGGCAAAGTGCTTTGGCTTATTAGTTAATCCTGGTAAATCACAATCGATACTTATAGGTAGTCGTGCATCACTGTCAATCTTAAGAAATATGAATATCCATCCATTACTTTATAATAACAGTATCATTCCTTTTAGCAAGACAGTTAAAAATCTGGGACTCATCATTAGTGATGACTTTTCCTGGTCAGCTCATATATCCGAGGTGTGCAAAAAAGTTCACCACAGCTTTCATTCACTTAAATGTTTACAAAGATTTCTCCCTCTAAAAACCAAAATATCATTAGTCCAATCTCTCATTTTCCCCATAATTGATTATGCGGATGTATGCTACCCGGATATAACTGAAGAGGGCCTCAATAAACTTGAATGTTTGCAAAATGTTTGCATACGCTTCATATTCGGTCTTAAGAAGTATGACCATGTCTCTGTTTTCAGAACTCAACTTAAGTGGCTTTCGATTCGAGCGCGCAGGAACTTACATTCACTTAGTCTCCTCTATAATATTTTGTTTAATAATATTTCACCCGAATATCTACGAGAGCGCTTCAGTTTTCTATATCCCTTTGACTCTGATCGTAGATCTCAAGTCAGGGGTATATTAAAATTCCCTTCGGAAACTTCGAATTGCTACAGTCATTCCTTCTCTTTCAACACAGTCAAACTGTGGAATACCCTTCCTTTAAATATACGCAGTAGCAATTCGCTTCATACATTTAAGAAAGCAGTAAGAGAGCATTACTTTTCACGATAATTTGAAAGGCATTAGGTATAAGGTATAGATTAATATAATTTATTTTTATTTATTTTTGTTTTTTGTATTATATAATTTTAACTGTAAGTTATGCACTTGTACACTGTGCTCTACTTTTATTTGTGCATTCTCGCTTCTCGGGTCTGCTGGTAGACATCTCTTTCAGAGATAAGCACGCCCTTTGTACATGTTTTATATTAATTTTTCAAAAGATGTATTTTGTGTACAATAAAGTGTAAAATAAATAAATAAATAAATAAATAAAATATGACAAATAATGATTATGGTCTTAAGATGGATAAAAAATAGACTTATTACAAACATCTCATAAAAAAGTGCAAAATAATTTAAGATTTGTTTGTAGTCTTTAAAGTATTTGCATACATTTAGAGGTTTTTTTTTTTTTGCTTTCTCCAGGAGGGTAAATCCGCCCCCTGGAGGAGTTTATTGTCTGGTTCCACAATAATCTCTTACTACTAGTCCCTCTAACATAATCAGAGCCTTTATTATTCTAATTTACATATTTTCTTATGTTTAATTTTAATTATTCTAATTTCTAATATATATTGCTGTGTTATTGATACACATTGTTATATTTTGCTTATTTTATTTTACAATCTGTTTTATTGTAATTTTGCAAAATTACATATAAGAAAATAAATAAACTTTATTAACTACAAAGTTTATTAACTACAAAGTTTATTTATTTTCTTATATATAATTTTGCAAAATTTTTGCAATATCATATATATATATATATATATATATATATATATATATATATATATATATATATATATATATATATATATATATATATATATATATTTTTTTTTATCATGTTATATCTATTATATCTATTGTATCTTGTTATATCTATTATATCTTGTTATATCTATTAAATGATATTTTTCTATTATATTGTTTCTGTTATGTGTTTACATTTAGAGGTTAGGTTAGGCTAGTTTTTGGGCTATAAGTTATTTACATGCTTATAACTTTTATAAACATTTCCGAAGGGGGGGTGGGGAGTTTTACTGGGGGGAGTAGACCCCGACCCCTCCCCACCTCATGATACTTCTTTATGCATAAATGCCTGAATGGATTTGGATGAAATTTGTCGTATAGAATGGTGTTGCCTTAATGCAAAGGAAAATTTTATCCTAGAAAATGTGTTGTTTCCATAAGATCGACAGTAAAGACACCAATTATGGACACTTAAAAAACCAATTTATTGTACTTTTTACATTTCTATAATTACATAATAATACATAAACTTTTAACATTGAACATATTATATATTGAAAGTTATATTTGTTCTATATTTTTGGTGTTTGTCATGTAACCTTTTATTATTATTTTTCAATAACGAAATAAAAATGTCATTTATTTTAACCAATCTTTGAACCAACCAAGAATGAAACCCCATTATGGACACCCACTAATTAATGGACAATACTATTGAATATTAGAGTTGGAGAAGAATAATCCACACTTTTATTGTTAATCTGTTTATAATTCATTATGCTTTACATTTGTCTTAAATCTAAATCAGTATTAAATAACTTAACAATTATTCGTTAATTTTGGTATTTAAATATCTATTTGAATTAGATTTAAGTGATTAGTAAAAGATGCCTCTTGCTTTTTGTCGATAATTATTCTTTGAACACTACCTTTTTATTAATTCAAAACCTGGGTACCCAATAAAAAATATAAAGGACCTTGCCAATTTCAGCATTCCCATTTGATGTGGCCAAGAACCACTTTTGTTTTAAAAAAAATGTTTCATTTTTTTTAACAACGACAGTAAAATATTTTTCATTAAAAATCCGGGGTTTAATTTTTATAGAAGTATTAATCTATGGTCTATATATCTAATAGAAGTATTAAGTATGGTTTTTATAAAAGTATTAATCTATGGTCATAGTGCATATTGTATCGCCTTACCGTATCGTATATTAGAATCGAGTGGAATCGAGAAGAATTAATTTATCGATTGGATCTCTAAATATATTATATTATACAGTATTAATTATTTAATATTGATAAAAATTCACAATTTACTATGATATTCGGAGTATGTTAAAAATGTTTTTATTTCTTTTTCTGATTAACAATAGTTATTAATTATTTTTCATCTAACTAGGTACTGATTTTGGGTATAATATGGTACTAAATACACAAAACTTTCCTGAAACAGTTTTTACTCTTGAGTTAGACTTGTTTTATAAGGTATGATGCTGATTACTGAGTCTACACTATTACTATATAAATATAATAAGTCTTAAAATATTAATATATTAAGTCTGATACTAAAATATCAACATAGAAATAAAAAATAAACATTACCATTGGACATTTAATAGTTGTCACATAATAATATTAAAATCCAGTACATAATCATTGACATTTTAGTGGAATATTTGTCTGAATATCTACACAGACTACTAAAAACGTACTCGATTATTTAGTATTTTATTATCACATTTAAAAAATAGTAATTCATTAAATTGTGTTATTAGTAATACGACAAATTAATTAATCTTATTATGTGTGTGGCCGCGTTTCCGAACCGGTAGCAGTTTTTAAAAAAAATATGTTGACGTGTCAAAATAACTTGTTAAAAAGTTTTATTGAATAAAGTATTTCTGATTTCTGAAACATCATATTATTGTATTTAACTTACTACCTATAATGAAAAACAAAACAAAAACATGTATCGATTTAATTTCGAGTACCGATTGTGCAATAAATCGATATCCGATTTCTACCCTAGATTCTCCTTGTAAATACGTGTTGTGCAAAGAGTATACAATACTACGTGTGTTGTGTAACGTCAAACGTTTTAGTGTTTACGTTTGCTGTGTATTGAAGTTTTGATTTGGATGATAATATTGTGATTTTTACAGCTAATCCCTTCTTCCCATCCCAGAGAAATACTTAATATGCTTGGATTTTTATGGTAAATAATCAGAATTAGTGTTTTTGGAAATGTGGTGTATATTTTGTTATTGTTGCTCGAAAAAATTCAAACTAGGTAGGTATATACAACTACAAATCATTTGCTACAATTTATTCTTGGCGTAGATGGTTAAAATTGAAAAAGAAAGTAAAACATCAGTTATAATTAGTGTTACAAACGCTTATACTTATGTATTTATCTGCAACATGTTTTTAAAATGTCAACTCGATGGATATTTTGTTTTTTGTTTTATGGAGTTTTTCGTTCTCAACGGGACTTTTATAGAACAAATGATATTGCAACAGAATCTAGACTTAAAAATCTTTGCAATAAGTACTCTAGAACAGTCGGCCACCAATTACGTGAATTAAGGCACACCTCTATACAAATGTTGGCCATGTCCTTTGGAAATTTGTCCATTATTGAAACTATTTAAACACTATAAGACATTGTACTTGACGCCAATTTTGTACCATTAAGACTGAAATGATTTCAACCAAATTTTAGTAGCTCAATGACTTGTTTCTATGTAAAAATTTTGCCAATGAATGAAAACTTGTTGCCATTCATTTTCTACAATCTTGCAGTGAGCTGCATTGCTAGTCCCTAGTTTGATTGCCTCAAAAAAATAAGGTAGCATAACAAATTAAATTAATTCACTTTGTACTGAAAAACTAAGCATTTTTAAGAGTCTGGGACTTATGAAAGCAAATTCATTTGATTATAATTGATCAGAATATTGTTATACTACAGTGTATAGGCACAGAATACTTAGAGACTAACAGAAGTCAATGTCACATACAAATAATATTCAAGCATAGCACACATAGACACCTCTCAGGTGTCACATGTATGTAGATTGACTACTGTTAATCTCGAGTATACTGTGGTATAGGTTTGGGGAATTTGCTAATTAAATTGTCATGAATCATACAAGCTCCAAAGTTATTGTTGAAAATAATCTAAAGAATAATAATGCAGGACTTCTACTACTGAAGATGGCCATGGGCTGCAGTGATCATCTACGATCGGGTGCACTTCTTGCTTTTTTGCTCCCTCTTCTATAAATAAATCTAATGAATGAATGTTGTGGTTTATTACAGGTGAGGCACTTGGTGCAATAGGAGACTGTGATCTCCGTGAATTATTAGAAAAATATCAGTCTGATCCAGCCATAGAAGTGGCAGAAACTTGTCAAATTGCTTTGCAAAGATTGAACTGGATTAGAAGTGGCACAGTTGATGATGACAAACTTTCAAAAAGTAAATTTACTTCTATAGATCCAGCACCTCCAAGTGAGGAGGTGAATGTTAATCAACTTAGAGCTATATTGATGGATGAAAATATAAATTTATTTGATAGATATAGAGCAATGTTTAGTTTACGAAACCTAGGAACTACAGAAAGTATTAATGCACTTGGTGAAGGTAAGCTTTTATTTTTTCAAGGATTTTCTTAGATGGAAGTTTCTGGGAGGGACTGTAAGATTAACTGGCACTTAGATTTTTTACATCATTAGAAGTTAACAAGCAGATGGCGACAGCCAGCGGCGTGCACAGGATTATGATACTGAGTATGCGGCGGAGTACTTGGCCACAAAAACTTTTTCTTTTATAGATTTCAGCGGCGTGCACATGATTATGACACATTTTATTCATTTACTTATTATTAATTAAAATCATCTAAAACGTACGAACGTTTTATTAAAATATCTGTGAATGGCAAGTAAAGCACTGTTTTACTGCCTATAAGGAGCGCACGTGCCTGGCGACAGCTCCTCTAAACACCAAAGATTTTAATAGGACATTCTTATCCATGTGGCTGGATGGAAATTAGATATGCATAACTTAACCAGCTACTTTACTCTCTTAATCAGAACACGACAGTGACATGCATTGATGTCATGGCAGCAGGTACGGGAAAGTGGTCGTACAAAATTTGTTTCAGAACTCTACCACCTATTTCCCTGAGGACCAAAGCCTAAAAAAATGGGATACTATCTATTTTAGTGCTATTGGGGCCTTTCCTAATTTGGTTATTCTGTGTCAGTTGTACTACAGTAGCTGTTTTTTTGAACGTATGTCACATAAAAGCATTAATTCAGCTTGTTTCAGAGGTTTTAAATATAAATTATCATCATTATTATATTTCTAAATTCTGTCATTATAAATTTTGTTTTCAATCAGTCTTTTTCAAATATAACAAATGCTTGCAGGCGAAGCTGCGTGGGTCAGCTAGTATAATATAAAAATATTAGTTTTCTGTATTTCTCCTCCATTTGAACAATTACATATTTCTCAGTCTGCGCAATTTTGTAAAAAAGCACCCTTTAAGCTTATTTTAGCAGCTTCGCCCGCGAGTAGATTAACGTGTCGTCGATATAGTTTTTCATACCAACTTCATCACCTCTTTCAGCCCCTTAGGGGTTGATTTTTAAAAAAATAGCCTATGTTTGGATATTCAACTATTTCTATGCCAAATTGCATTAAAACCAGTCCAGCGGTTAAGCCGTGAAAGCGTAGTAGTCAGACAGACAAACAGACTGTCACAGTTATAATATTAGTATGGATTTTATTGCACACAAGTAAAAAGATCCCACAAAGAAAAAAATATAATTAAAAACGTACAAAAAGTAGACTTATCTCTGAGGTAAAAAAGATTTCTTCCAACCTATCCTGCTTATGAAGCAAATACAAAGAAACAGCAGACATTGTGCACAATCAACCTTAAAGTTTTAATACACATGACATAGGCAAAAAAAAATGAGAATGACTTACTGAATGCATACTCTAATACTGATGATCTATGAAAAAAAAAAAATTATACACAGAAATAACTAAATTCTTAAGAGAATGACAGATAGTGACTTCTTACGTGTTTTGTTAAAAAAGCTTCACATATTATTCCCATTTATTAATCCCTACTCCACTTTTTGGGTTAGCTGGAAGAAATCTTCGCCAGTAGAGATAAGCTCACCTTTTGTGCAATTTTTGTTATCCTTTTTCGTGTGTATTTTTCATAAAGTGTACAATAAAGAAATAAATAAATAAATAAATTATTGATTAAATTACTTAAAATTTCCACTTTTATATACATTACAATTACAATTTTTCGGGATAATCTTTGTACGGCAAATACTACGTCATATACTTCATCATTTTGCATGACACGCATTGTTCATTATTATTTTGATTAGTTAAATAAGACAGTTCACATAAAACTCTTAACATAACTGCACATTCTCACAAGGTCCTGTAACATCATGTTTAAACAAATAAATAGTAGGTACCAAGTGGGAATCCCAAAACATATTATACCTATAATTTATCAGTCTAATATTATACTAGTTAACAAGCACTTGTACATTATGAAATGGTCCTGCGAGCCGGATATTATCTAAGTGCAGTAAACAGTGGATTGGTATACATATATATTTTTATTTTCAGGTTTCAAAGCCAATAGCGCCTTGTTCCGGCATGAGGTTGCATTTATATTTGGCCAAATGCAAGATGAACGCAGCGTGCCTTTCCTTAAGAAGACTTTAGAAGATACCTCTGAACATGAAATGGTTCGGCACGAAGCTGCAGAGGCTATGGGATCAATTGCTACTGAAGAGTGTATTGAAGTCTTGAAAAGGTATCTGCAACTAATATATATATATATATATATATATATATATATATATATATATATATATATATATATATATATATTTATATATTTATATCATAATACAGCAAAAAAGCAGATGGGTCTCCTGATGGAAAGAGTCAACCATCGATTATAGACACCAAAGATGTTAATGATGCGTTGCTATCTTGTGGCGAGATCTAATGCCACATGTATAAGTTTACCGGCTACCTTACCCTCCAAACCGGAACATGACAGTGACAAGCACTGACGTTATTGCGGCAGGAATAGGTAAGGCAGTGGTACCAGACCCGGTCGAGCCGATGCAGAACTCTACCACGTAGTGGTCACGATGGTAGTGACGCGCATAGCCAATCGGTCGCCTTTTACGACCTGCCTGGCAGAACGGCAGTTAGCCTATTCTTCAAAGTAGCCCGGGACCAACACGAGGAGTACATGTATAATATGTACCTTACCTACATGCGGGATTATTTTTGATGTGTAAAATCTTTTCTCTCACTTTCCTGAAATCTGTGGGAATGTGAAACCCAACGGAAGTGTGTAACATAGTGCCCGAGAAGCGGGCGCTATTTGAATTGACCAATGAACAGGCTCTATTTAAATTGAACAATAAGTGCGCACTAACTAAATTAGCCGCCCGGATTATGCTACCCCCGCCTTACATATTCCTGTCGCAATCCTTGTCACTGTCGTGTTTCAGTGTGGAAGGTAAAGTAGCCGAATATTTAGCATTTGGCATTACCACCCCTCTACACGATACGGTACGATATCAACATACTCTTAACATATTTGGTGTCTATTGGCCATGGTTTGACCAATGAACGGGCGCTATTTAAATTGAACAATAAGTGCGCACTAACTAAATTAGCCGCCGGGATTTTGCTGCCTCCACCTTACATATTCGCAATCCTGGTCACTGTCGTATTTCAGTGTGGAAGGTGAAGTAGCCGAAAATTTAGCATTTGGCATTACCATCCCGCAACACGATACGGCACGATAGCAACATACCGTTAACATCTTTGGTGTCTATTGGCCACGGTTTGACCAATGAACGGGCGCTATTTGAATTGAACAATAAGTGCGCACTAACTAAATTAACTACCCGGATTTTGCTACCTCCACCTTACATATTCCTGTCGCAATTGCGTCAACCCTTGTCACTGTCGTGTTTCGGTGTGGAAGGTGAAGTAGCCGAAAATTAGCATTTGGTATTACCATCCCGCCACACGATCGGCACAATAGCAACATACCGTTGACATCTTTGGTGTCTATTGACCATGGTTGTCTCTTTTCACCAGGAGAGCCATCTGTTTGTTTGCTATCTTCGGATTTAAAAAAACGCAGTGAACTAGAGCGTCTATTATCGTTTAATTCTGCCTACCACGCCCGGAAATCAGTGTGATGATATTTGTTGTACAAAAATAACGCGTTCTAAGCTCGCTAGGCGATAAGTTAAGTGAGTTGTTACGCTCGCACAGTCATCGTCAGAATTTCACGTGATCATTGGCTGTATATGCCAACATATAGTACGTTCGCATTAAGAATACAGTGAGTCATCTTTATCTGCTGGCCCATTAACCAATCAAATAACTTTTGTTGGTTAATGGACCAATCAAATTACATTGCACTGATGACTCAATGCATTCTTAACGTAAATGGACTATAGGTATATATTAACTAACTGAAACGCTACTGCTGCATTAATTTGAGCTATAGTGATTGCCTAGTTGTAGAAAATAGAGGAAAGTTTTATTATACATATACCATTGGTCCGGGCCTCCTATGAAGGGAAGACCCTCTGCTTCCGCCAGGAATTTCGAAAAGGCGAACGATTGACTAAACCTGTCACTAGCATTGTAACTACTGGTGGAAGAATTCTCCAATTTCTCACACGACTCTGGTACCACCGCCTTACCTATTCCTGTCGAAATAGGAAAAATACTCGTCGTGTTTCGGTTTGGAGGGTAAGATATCTGGTAAACTTTGCACTTGTTATTACCATCCCGCCACATGGATAACATCGCACCATTAACATCTTTGGTGTTTTAGACGATAGATATTTATTTCGGTCCGAAGAGCTATTTGCTTGTTTGCCATCCTATGATGTAGAAAAATGCTTTTGCCGGATTTTCTCACTGTGTCAACACTTTTCAGATCCTATAGTAGCTGTTATGTTACTGACCCTTCAAAAGTGCCTCTAGAGATTTTTTTCCACTTTTATATTTGTTATATTAGAATTCGGCCATTTAAAGTAAAGATACAGGAGATTGGAAGTCAGTTTTAGCAGTTTTAGTGCTTAAATTAAATTTAAATTTTAGTAGTTAAATATAAATTTTAGTAATTAAATATAAATTTTAGTAATTAAATATAAATTTTAGTTTTTTGTACTTATTTGTATAAACGTAAAGTATGTCAAATGTCTGGTTTTACCATGCTTATAATTTACTTAAGAAAAGGATTCAAACTTTTTCCTTCAAGTATTTTAATGTTAGGTGGTTTTGTAGACAGTATTACCAGTGGCGTGCACAGAATTATGACACCGGGTATGCAGCTGTGTACTCGATCACAAACACTTTTTCTTATTGATTTGTAGCATAGCTATAGCCACGCGACGGATCTCTAAGTCGGAAATCATGCCAACAGAATAAGTCTTAGATGTACTACTTACTATTCATGTACATCTTCTACGGCAACGCAAACAAAACAGCAATTGATCGTCGCGGCGAATGAAATTGTAATAAAATAAGTAAAATAATAAGCTAAATTAATATCTAACTACTCACTTAGTCAGCTTCAATTTTCACTGAAGGTTCTGATTACTTGAGATTACTATACACCGATATAAATAAACGCAAGATTTTGACCACCTCAAATATATTATCTAAGTGAGTGATAGTTACAGAACACATCCCTTGCGAGATATCCGATGTCGTCTTATATAGTATAAATTTAATAATAAAATTACGGGTTAGTAAAAAAACAAACTACTCATTCATTTATAGATTACTAGCGACCTGCCCGCGGTTTCGCCCGCGTAGCTTTTGTTCTCGTAGGAATATCTGAAAGGTTTATATACTGAAACCTTCCTCAAGAATCAATCTATCTATTAAAAGAAACCGTATCAAAATCCGTTGCGTAGTTTTAAAGATTTAAGCATGCATATGGACATAGGGACAGACAGAGAAAGCTACTTTGTTTTATACTGTGTAGTGAAATCTATGTGCCTTCTTTAAATATGATTTTAGGATATCGTCATAGAAAGTTGATTGCGTTTTAATTCTATCATTAATGTCGTTTCTATAGAAATCATGGAAAGCTCTGTGAGTCGTTGATTTTGTGTGTTTCTCAAATATGTGTGTGTATACGTTTTGCTGGCCTTGCTGGTTTAATTGTAACTCGGCTACACACCTACATTTAGACACGATTTGAATCTTTTCACTGAAAAAATAGAAAAAAACTTGTTATTTTTAATTTTAATAAACACACATTTTCAACACAAACTTCACAATCAAATAACTTTAAAAAAAAAGCAAATCACTACAATTATTATAGAAACTCAGTAATAACCTATTAAATGTACCTACACACTTTCAAATATTAAAATGAAAACTTTATATAATATACTGGCACAAACAAAATAATAAACAATGCTTAACAGTTATGACACGAAAAAGGAAATGGCTCTCGCGAAACACAAAACATTTCTGCTATTTAAACAAATAAAACCTTACTAAACAAAAATGCATAATGTGAGCATACTGTTTGCATTATGTGAGCATGTTGTTTGTTTGCATAATAAAACGTATGAACGTTTTATTAAAATATAGGTAAAGCAGTGCTTTTTTGCCTCTATATAGTGCACGCCCCTGAGTATTACGATTTGTATTTATTTCTTGGATATGTCGGGTCTTTGGCTTTTATTGAAACGTCGTCACTGGCCCCCTTGAAGATTATATTTATTTCGGTAATTTTATTTTATAGCATGCAGCAGAAACAAGTAAATTTTTTGATGAAAACTAGCTTTCTTTTGATGGTAAGACGTCTCGCCGCCTACAGACACCAAACGTTATATTAGTGCGTTGCTATTCGTGGGGTAAGCTACCGGATATTTTATTCCCAAACCGGAATACGACGGAGATAGCACCGACACTTTTGCGGCAACAAAAGCGGTTGAATCGAACCCGGCCCGCAATCACGATATCAATTAGAAGTTCTGCCAGGCAGGTTGTAAAAGGCGACCGATTGGCTATGCGAGTCACTACCATCGTGGCTACTAGGTGGTAGAAATATGCATTGTTTCGCCCGGATCTACCAATTTTTAAAATTTCGTTTACTGTATTGTTGGTATCTTGTTATTAAATTAACAACACCTTCGGTCTCTAAAGGCGACGGTTATTATTTTCATCACAGCCATCTGCTTGTTTGCTATCCTATGAAATTAATATCAAATTAAAATAAACAGTTAATAACTCTAATTTATTGATTTTTTTTTATATTTCAGGTACTTGAACGACCCGCGACCCGTAGTCCGTGAAAGTTGTGAAGTTGCCTTGGATATGTCGGAATATGAAAATAGTCCAGAATTTCAATATGCCAATACTTTACTAACTGTCGAAAGTTGATCATTATTTTATCAACTAAAAAATATCTTCATCAAGTAACGGTACTTTGCGGATAAATTAAGATATTTCGATGTAAATTTCAAGTATTTAATGAGAGTTTATTTTTATTTGGAAATTTAAATCCAATAATGAAGTTGTTAATAAATTTTTCCATTTTTTTCATGTTTTTTTTAAATTCTACAATATACTTGAATTTCAAAAAAATCTTTCATGTTATTTTTAATTTTAAATATAATTTTTTTATTGAAGAGGGGCAAACAAACAGAAAGATAACCTGATGGTGAGTGATTACTGGCGCCCATTGGTTGGTGGCACATTACAGCGCCCATTGGTTGATGCCGATCTTTTGAGAATGAGTAAGTTCTTTAATTGAAGATCTCTAAGACTTAAGTTCAGGAAAAGCCCTGCCGATGATTATTCTATAGACTAATATGGGGCAAGTCGTGCTTCAAGAATCGCATTTAAAAGTGCTTCGAGAATCGCACTTTTATGAAACTTTGTATTTTTTCGTGATGTCTGATGTTGCAATTCAGCGCCAACGGAATACTCCCCACTATAAACGCGCGTTGAGTGAACTCACATCGTCAAAAGGTTGTCTTGTAGTGGTAACTGTTTTGGAATATAAGACCGCCTTTGTGTACTATTTTTTATATCATTAGTAAACAAGCTGATGGCTCTTCTGATGGAAAAAGTCAACCATCGCCTATAATCACCAAAAATGTTAATGGTGCGTTGCTATCCGTGTGGCGGAATAACAATGCCAACTGCATAAGTCTATCGGCAACTATACCTTCAAAACCGGAATACAATGATAAGAATTGACGCAATTGTGGCTGAAATAGATAAGGCGGTGGTGCTAAATACCCGGGCAGAACTCTACCACCTGGTTGTCACGATGATTGTGAAACGTATAGCCAATCGGTCGCCTTTTACGACCTGCCTGGCAGAACGGCAGTTGGTCTACAGAGAAACCCAGACTAACACGGGGAAAATCTGCTACGAGGGTATCACTGCTACGAGTATTGTAATTAATTGTACTAAACATGTTTTTTTTTAAATTGTAAGTTTGTGCACAATGAAGAGTTTTTACTCATTCATTCATTCAACGCCGAAGAATCAAGGTGATAGGAAATAGTCAAGCCGTCGACTATTGGTGCTGCTCTACGTTGAATGTGGGTTTAAAGACTGGTACTGAGAAGCTCCCGTCCATAAATGTAGCTGGATTTATCTTACAAATTTGAAGACGATGGGCAGTATTACCTGATCCTGTCGAGCACAGCAAGCATTTTTGAGGGCAATTATGCCTTACCTTATAAGCGACTTTATAGTCAGTATGTTGACTTCAAGGATTCCAATACTGACAGGTGTTGGTAAGAAAGTGTTTTTTAAACTAGAGACGAGAATTCGGACACTACGGATCTCTACATCACTCGGTATGTTGACTTCAAGGATAACAGGTAATAACACAACAAGGATACTTACTGGCTGAGGCTGCCAGGAAAGTGTTTTTAAAACGAGGAGCCCAGAATACGGGCAAAATGGATCTCAACGTCATTCGGTATGTTTACTTCAAGGATTACAGTACTGACTGAAGCTGTTGGGAAAGTATTTTCCAAACGAGGAGACTATAATCTGGGCGAGAGGATGCAGAACTCTACGATGTAAGTCATGACGGTAGTGACATTTTCGGTCAATCGTTTGCCTTCTAAGAAATGCTTGGCAGAAATACAGATAAGCTAACCTTGAACAGACGGTTGGTCCGAGAAAAAATGTATGAAATTTGGGCCACTCATTTTCTCTTAAAATTATATTATTTTTGCATAGATTATCAAATAAGCAGATGCTTCTTCTGTTAGAAAGAGATATGCGTTACTTATAAATACCAAATTTGTTAATGCTACGTGTGAGGCAAGTATGTAATGCCGTATTCATATTTTTACCATAAAACGTAGTGATTGTATATACTCTGGTTTACCAGTTATCTGCCCAATGGAATACGACAGCGGCAAGCACTGCCTTTATTGCGGCAGAATCAAGTAAAATGGTGTTAACAAACCCGAGAAAGACGTAGAACTCTACCACCGAGTGTAGTCATGATGTTATTAAAAAGTTTAAGCTTCTCTCACTTTTTAAGAGATGCTGCCATGCATATAAAGGCAGTTGATTTATTCTTAAAAAGTTACCCGGATCTTAAGGGGCAATGACGAAATGAGTAATGTATTATATAAGTGGCTATTTAATATAGACAAATCTAGCTGCGATCTCTGAGCGCCCCGTGGTCGACTGGCTTATTTCTATGAAGCTGAATTTTCAAAGTGTGTTAGTTTTAATTTTTCTGTTAGTTAAATTTCATCACAATTTTTCTAGTGGTTAAGTTGCGTCTTGATAGATCAGTCCCCCTTTTAAAGAAGGTTTTATTTTACGTAATCGCCTTATGCTATATGTGTGCAAGGGTGTCGTTAAGGGGGAGCAGTGAGGGGCAGCTGCTCACCCCTCACCTAGAGGCTTGAGATTTTTTTGAGTTATCACTTTATCTAGATTGTTGATAGAAAAGAAGTAAATTGTAATTTGTTCATTCTAAATACCTTGCGATATCTCAATGATCTATTATTGCAAGGTTAGCCGACTTATTTCGATTATAGTTTCCTGCCCCCTCCTCTAGCCCAGTCTAGCTACGCCCTTGTATGTGTGTGATATGTGAAGATTTTAGATTAAGCGAATCGCGAATCATAGGGCTTCTGCTATTTTTTCCAATGCATGTTTTATTAAATTGTTTCGTTAATCTAATGGTTAGTCTGTTCGGATTAGATTATCAGGTTTCGAATTCGACTCTAAAGAAGGGCCAAGTAGTATTAGCTCCAATCAAAAATAACCAGATTCAAGGTCGCGGCCTAAAAAGTTACTAATAAAATAAGAGCACCAATAAATGTGTGGTCTTATTTAGTCATATCACAGCCAATGTACGTCACGCCACGAAAACGTCTTATGAGTAGCATGTGACTTGCAATTTTAAACTAACGTTTAATCGATTAAAGTTGAATTCTCCAAGGGCTTAACAAAAATTTTCTAGGTTTCGTCTGTGAAGTGGACCAATGGTCGAAACTAAACCGTAGTGAATAAAATTTTATGACGATACGATAATTTTTATGTTTCTCTGTATATCGGTTGACTGATAAAAGATTGTACAGATCGAAGGACACGATGGTTAATTGGATGGTTAAGTGCGGTAAATAGCAATTTACCGCACTCGCGACTATACCATTATTGGTGACTAGCTGTTGCCTGCGATTTCGTCCGCGCGGACTTCGTTTACACCGCACTGCTCCTTACCCGTAGGTGATAGCGTGATAATATGTAGCCTATATGTTGATCCGACCTGTTAGTAATATTCATGCAAAATTTGAAGTAAATCCATGCAGTACTTTTTGAGTTTACCCCGGACATACATACAGACAAACAGATAAAAATTCTAAAAACTATGTTTTTGGCTTCGATATCGATTACAGATCACGCCCCAAGTATTTAAAAAAAATATATATTCAATGTACAGTTTTGACTTTCCTATGATTTTATTATATGTATAGATATGACCATGGTCATAAGTAAACAAAATTATAACAAAAAGAGAATATTGCTTAACCTTAATTAACATAGTAAACTATAGCGAAATTAGTGTAGTAATATTCAAAAAGTTCTGTCAGCGCACGTTGTATTAATGGGTCTAGCCGCGAGTGCGGTAAGTTGCTGTTTGTAAACAATGAACTTCTATGCGACATTGTCCATCAAAATTTAAGTACCCATTTCTTTATAATATATATTCCGTACTGAACAACCTTCTTTACATTTTACAAGTCAACCTGCATAATTCTCAAGCTATGTTCTTATGCTGAGTTTGTAGGCAACTCTGAATCTAGTTATTGTGATAGCAGAGTAACTGTGGTGAGTAGTGGTGGTGTCATATGAATTTCGTGCTTCGTAAAGGCATGGAAAGCTTTTTGACCGCCCCGTTGGTCGAGTGGTTAGCGACCCTGACTACGCAATCGACGGGGCTCGGGTTCGATCCCCGACGGGGAGAAGCATTTGTGTTTTGAGAATAAATGTTTGTATTTCCGGGTTTGGGTGTTTATTAAATATATTCTAGTATTTAAATATATGTATTTCTATGTATCAGTATCGTTGACTCACACCCATAACACAAGCAAATAATTTGCTTACTTTGGGGTTAGATCAGTAAGTGTAATTTATCCCGTGATTATTTATTATTTTAGTCCCAGTTATTGCAAATCCCAAGGAATAATTTTTAAATACGGCAATTTGCATTAGGAAGTCAAGAAAAATTTTACCTATGTACATGCATTAACAGTCGAATATTTGTACTAAACAATTCGTTTGTCTGTACAAACGAATTGTTGTACAACCGAATAGCTTGAGATAAATATTCGACTGTTTCCATTTTAGTTTAGGTCGTAAATTTTTAATTCGTTTAAAATATTGCTTACAATATCAAAATAAAATCTAATCGCCTTTGTATTTTATGTACATCAATAAAATATTGTGCGCTGAAACTGTTATACTTTTATACAAATGTCACGTTGAAAAAATACATTTTATTTCCCAAAAAACGATGAATATTTTTATTGCAATGTAGCGATGAATTCTTTGTATTGGTTTGTTGTTTTCGTAAGTGGTTTCTTGTTGCAAATTGTGGTAAGTAGCTATTTAATAAATTTAAACTTGTAAAATTGCAACAAACGACTTATATTCCTCAATTTCTTTTTAGAGCTCTGCATCCAATTCCACCAATTTTACAAGAGACTATCTCATACATACATATGCTCGAAAAACATAAGTTAACCTCCTGATACATTCGGGTACCTAAAATAGCAATATAATCGAATAGATTAATTTTAACCTTAAGTAAATTCTTATTTAGGAGGCGTACTACCGACATTCGTCAATAGAACGGGCATCAATCTCAAAATTCCTTTTTTTAATAGAAGAAGGGGCAAACGAGCAGGAGCTGCACCTCCTGTATGAGGTAATGTAATGGTAAGTGAGATCGCCGCCGCCGCAATACCAGAGCCGACCTTTTAAGAATGAGTAAGATTTTTCTTGAAGGTCCCTAAGTCGTATCCGTTCGGATACACTCCTGCCGGTAATTAATTCCACAACAGAGTAGTGCGAGGCAAAAAGTTTCGGGAGAATCGCACAGTTGTGGATTTCCAGATATCGAGATGGTGAGGATGACATTTCAAATTTAAACACCCTTTTTGTTAGAGTTCCGAAGTAAAATAGATACCCTTATAGTTTTGCCTTGTCCGTCCATCCGTCAGTCCGTCCCTAGCCTAGCTAAGAGATTATTCGTAGTAGAAAGCTGAAATTTGGTCCGAAGACACATAATATATAATGATATACATATCTAATGATACGCCAACAAAGTGGTATAAAATCTATCATGGAGAGTGTTCAGACGAGTTGTTCGATTAATTCCTGCCACTGAATTCCATCATTGGACATCTCGTCAAAATTTGAAGATCTACCGTCAACATTTTGATGCCTGGAAATCCACAACCGTGCATTTATCCTGGCACTTTTTGCCTCGCACTACTCCTTTGTGAAATCAATTTCCGGCGGAGGTGTTTCTGAACGAATACAAACTGGGGATCTTTAAAGAAAGAGCTTACTCATCAAAAGGCCAGCAACACAATCGCAAGACCTCGTTTGCTCTTCTCTTTTACAAAAAAAATCTCGAAAAAAATTTTGCGGCTACTTTCTGTACACGTAAAGTTTACAGTTTAGAGGTTTATATTTATTATCGTATGAATGGTATTTAAATAATATTACAGGCTTTTGAAAACATCTTGCGATTAAGGGATACGTTGGTAAAATATTATACATTTAACTTTTTTTAGCCAATTTTTGTTAAGGTCATATATATATATATATATATATATATATATATATATATATATATATATATATATATATATATATATATATATATATATGTGTGTGGTTCCGTAGTAGCCCATCACAATAATGCGGACTAAGAAGAGTTTTTTTTCTGTTGTACCGTACTATGAAATTTTTACTTATTTAACACCAATGACGGCTATATCCGCACTCCACGTTTAGGCGTTTTGCAGACGACGGGGCGGGGCAGGCTTTTTGTCCGCGAAGCAATACAGACTGCGTCTCCCCGTCGATGTCTACAGCTGCTTTCGCTGCGTACACAAAGCACACGACGGGCGGAGGCAGTCAGTTCAGGACGTTGCCATACTGCAGGAATATAAATTATTTGGCATATTTGGTGCCACAATTTCTTTTTTTCATGTACGTTGTGATATTCTTTTAACGACGTATCATATTTGGGCGATCTTTTCTGCACTTCAGCAATTAAATCATCTACGTCGATGACGTCCATCACTAAAAAGCGCGTGGCGCGGAACACAGGCGCGGACTGAGCTAGCCGCCCCGCGCCGCCGTCTGCGTTACTGCATATAAACTGGTTTGTGTGATTCACGGCGGCGGGCAGCCGCGGACATGCCGCGCCGCCAGTGCCCGCTGGACATCTGCGGCGCGGTGTTTTTGCCCTCTGTGTGCGTTGGTAATATAGGATTCCCTTTGTGCTATCGTTCGCGGCGAAATTTACTGGGCCGCCCCGCCCCGTCGTGTGCAAAGCGCCTTATCGCATACAAAAACTTCCCCAAGTAGGTACAGTTCGACAAATTCTCAAAAAAAATAAAATATTACTCGTAAGCTTGTAAAGCCAACTCAGCCGTGATTTTCTTTTTAAATTCGAATATATATATCGAATTTAAAAATAAAAAATTCAAAAATTCAATATATATATATATATATATATATATATATATATATATATATATATATATATATATATATATATATATATATATATATATCGAATTTAAAAAGAAAATCACGGCTGAGTTGGCTTTACAAGCTTACGAGTAATATTTTATTTTTTTTAAGAATTTGTCGAACTGTACCTACTTGGGGAAGTTTTTGTATGCATTGTAATTCACGGCGGCGGGCAGCCGCGGACATGCCGCGCCGCCAGTGCCCGCCGGACATCTGCGGCGCGGTGTTTTTGCCCTCTGTGTGCGTTGGTAATATAGGATTCCCTTTGTGCTATCGTTCGCGGCGAAATTTACCGGGCCGCCCCGCCCCGTCGTGTGCAAAGCGCCTTATCGCATACAAAAACTTCCCCAAGTAGGTACAGTTCGACAAATTCTCAAAAAAAATAAAATATTACTCGTAAGCTTGTAAAGCCAACTCAGCCGTGATTTTCTTTTTAAATTCGAATATATATATCGAATTTAAAAATAAAAAATTCAAAAATTCAATATATATATATATATATATATATATATATATATATATATATATATATATATATATATATATATATCGAATTTAAAAAGAAAATCACGGCTGAGTTGGCTTTACAAGCTTACGAGTAATATTTTATTTTTTTTAAGAATTTGTCGAACTGTACCTACTTGGGGAAGTTTTTGTATGCGATAAGGCGCTTTGCACACGACGGGGCGGGGCGGCCCGGTAAATTTCGCCGCGAACGATAGCACAAAGGGAATCCTATATTACCAACGCACACAGAGGGCAAAAACACCGCGCCGCAGATGTCCGGCGGGCACTGGCGGCGCGGCATGTCCGCGGCTGCCCGCCGCCGTGAATTACACAAACCAGTTTATATGCAGTAACGCAGACGGCGGCGCGGGGCGGCTAGCTCAGTCCGCGCCTGTGTTCCGCGCCACGCGCTTTTTAGTGATGGACGTCATCGACGTAGATGATTTAATTGCTGAAGTGCAGAAAAGATCGCCCAAATATGATACGTCGTTAAAAGAATATCACAACGTACATGAAAAAAAGAAATTGTGGTACCAAATATGCCAAATAATTTATATTCCTGCAGTATGGCAACGTCCTGAACTGACTGCCTCCCCCCGTCGTGTGCTTTGTGTACGCAGCGAGAGCAGCTGTAGACATCGACGGGGAGACGCAGTCTGTATTGCTTCGCGGACAAAAAGCCTGCCCCGCCCCGTCGTCTGCAAAACGCCTAAACGTGGAGTGCGGATATAGCCGTCATTGGTGTTAAATAAGTAAAAAATTCATAGTATGGTAAAACACAAAAAAAACTCTTCTTAGTCCGCATTATTGTGATGGGCTACTACCGAACCACAGAACAAATAATATGAGCATTGCACGTGGCCAGATAGGCCGGTTACGATTTGTCTAATTAAACATAAACGAATGGTTCGCCTCTAAAAATGAACGCGCGATTTGGTTTTAAAACTCCCGAAGTTACTATTGATTTTTGGATTTCTGCTTAAAACCTCTGTATCTCGGCAACCTATCAATTGATTTGGCTCATGTTTGAACATCATTTTTTGTCTCATTGATTCGCTTACCAATTTTCACAATTTATTGGCGAAAAAATATATACATAATATACATACCAACTCTGGATCCATTTGAAAAACCGTGTAAATAATGTTTAAGCATCCCTTATATTCCATTATCAGATCCGTATATATTAATTATAAGTTCGTTACAAGTTTGAACTCGATACAAATAACGTCACGTTTCATTGATATAAAAAAAAATTTCGTTTCTAACTATGTAAAAGAGAAATCAGATGAAATCAGTAAACCAAACGATTTAAACGAAATTAGCAATTTAAAACGCGTTTAGGCTTGTGTTAAATTTGAATTTGGAATCATTAACTAAACCATAGATTACATAAATAATTGACTAAACACTGATTTAAGATCGTAGCTAATTCGCCAAAATACCAATTTTATACATAAGCGTCTAACATGTGATACAGATTTTAATCGTTGTCTTATACAATTGAAATGTAGAGCAAACATGCAGATGACTTTTCTGATAAGAGATAACTCTGGCGTAATCTATACATATAATAAAATCGTAGGAAAGTCAAAACTATACATTGAATTTTTTTTAAAAGAATACTTGGGGCGTGATCTACAATCGATATCGAAGCCAAAAATATAGTTTTTAGAATTTTTGTCTGTTTGTGTGTATGTATGTCCGGGGTAAACTCAAAAAGTACTTACTGCATGAATTTACTTCAAATTTTGCATTAATTTACTAACGGGTCGGGTCAACATATAGACTACATATTATCACGATATCACCTACGGGGAAGGGGCTGTGCGGAGTAAACAAAGTCCGCGCGGACGAAGTCGCCTTAATAAAATTTGTTAATAATGCGATCCGTGTGAAAGGGATGCAATACCATAATATGCATAAATAGCCTCCGGTTGTATCATGGCTTTCAAAACAAAATTTTGACAGAGACAAGAACCGTGTTGCCATAGAAATAGGCATTGAACTTTCATCCGAGTAAATATGCAAGGCTGCGGCCACAGAGTAAATATGTGTGGTGAGAGGACGCACGCATTCTTAATCCATAAGGAACCAAACATGCCAGTTTTTAATAACTGATGGCAATTATAATCAAGAAAACGTTAAACAGGTTTATATGAAGTCCTCACATCATACACTATATTATATTGGCGTCATCCACTAGGTCTACGGCAGTGGCACTAACCTAGATGAGACATTGTAGAAGTTGATCGTTAAGTCGAAGTGGTTAGCGAGCCTAACTACGAATTGATGAGGCTCGGGTTCGATTTCCGACAGGGACAGTCATATTATATGTGATGAGATAGATGTTTGTATTTCTGGGTTTTGGTGTTTATTATGTATGTTACAGTGTTTATATAGGTATTTATTTCTGTGTGTTAGTATCGTTGATATTAGGTACAAGCAAATATGTAATTTGCTTATTATGGGGTTAAATCAATTCGTGTAATTTGTCCACCGAAATTGATTATTTTTTATTTAACTAGTAGTTACGATGATAAGAATGGAGGAGACGTAAGTACATACTTATTTAAGTATAAAATGATAAATATTCTTTTCAGATGTCAGACGTCTTGGAAAGCGAGCAGTCTTCTTTTCTTGGCTTGTCACATGTTACCGTGATAAGTGTCAGCACAGTAGAGCTTATTAGTCAATTGGAAGACGAAGTTTTTAAACAGGAAACAGGCGATCGTCGTGTGCGAAGATACTTTGATACTTACGATACGCCATTTATAGGCCAGGGGCGACGGAGGAGTAATTATGAATCTAGTTACTAGTAACAAATATATATTGTAAAGTTAATATAAAAAAATAATCAGGCTAGCTTTTTATAGTATTATAGTAGAGCTATGTAGCTCGCAAGTTAACATGTCGTCAGTGTAAGAATTTTGATACAATATTTAACCCACTATTTCACCTCCTTAGAGCTCCTACACACAAGTGGTACGTTGCAACAACAGCCTGCGATACGCCAACTTCGGAGATCAACGGCAGCTCTCTTAAGCAGGCCATATACGCTAGGGTCTAACTGACCGGAGTGTGTATGTCACACAACTGTACACGTTTTGTTCTCTACTCAGGTCAAGTTTACCTGTACAGTTAAAATGTACAGACAAATCTGTCAGGTACACTCTGCTCCAGCATATCATCCAGTCACAAATTGTGTGCCGAAGAAGAAACACTGTTATTGCCTCCACTTAAAAATGACAAAAAAAAAGTTCATTGCGGTCAAGGAATATTAATCAATAGGGAACGCTACAACTACTTACGAGTGTCTGGCGCTCGTCGGCGACTTATCGACGGCTGCCGCTGACGCATGCTGCAGTTGCCTCTGCCTTTGCGACATGCCGCTCGCGTATATGAGCACTTAGGGGATGAATTAAAAAAAAATCCTTTCTTATTATTTGAGTAGGTATGTCGTAAAAACCACTCCTGTGAAAAATTTCAGCCTCGATGCAAATGTTTAGGCTGGGCGTTGATATGTCAGTCAGTGAGTCATTACTTTTTTTTTTTAAATATGCGGAAGGCAACAAACAAACAGGATTTGGTTCACCATATGGTAAAAAAAACACCTGTTACTTAAAGACTTAAAACTGTTAGGTTAAAAAAATGTATATTTGCTACATAATATTTGTAGCAAATATACAGTGCTTTATACAATATCATAAGATAGCAAGCAAGCAGATGGTTTTTTTTGTGGCAAGTGAAAAGGATCGTGTATGTTCACAAAATAATTAATTCGTGCATTGCTTTCCTTGTGGCGGGACGGTAATGCAACATGCATAAGTTTATAAACTACCTTACCCTCGAAATCAAAACATGACAATGACGTTATTATGGCAGGAACAGTTAAGGTGGCGGTACTAAACTCGCTAGAATTTACGGAACCCTTGGCTGGCAATGACACGTATTTGCTTTTTACGATCTGCCTTGCAGAATGGCAGACAGTCTATACTTTAAAGGGGGCTCGGATCTAAACGGGGTAAGCGTAAACTAGCTGTCTTCTTTCAAGATCAAGTTCAGAATAACATAGCGGCACTGACGTCATAGGAATTATGAACTTGTAATTCCTAACACGTGGAACGTGTTAGGAATTATTAAATAAAACATTAAATAAAGAATTATTAAATAATTAAATAAATATTTCGCTTACCTCATTGTAAAATGCCGTCTTGACCGTGCTGTTGCGAGCTAGTCGGTCTAAATCGTGAGTCGTTGCAGAACTACTATTTATTAGTTTCTTTGTATGTCACATTATTTTTTGATTTTTTTTCAATTTTATAGGATTGCAAACAAGTTGATAATTTGCCAGATGGAAGGAGATAAACCATTGCCTATAGACACTAAAGTAGTTACAGGTGTGTTGCGTTGTTGTGGGGTCGGAGTGCCACATGCATAGGTTTACCAGCTACCTCACTCTCGAAGCCGAAACACGACAGAAACAAGTACCGACTCTATTGCGGCAGGAATAGTTAAGGCGACGAGAAGTTGCAACACCTAGTGAGTATTCACGATGTGAGTGACACGTATTAGCTTTCTCTCGCCTTTAACGAGATGTCCAGCAGCAAGGCAGCTGATCTATTCTTTGAAAAGAGACTGGCAGGCGTATCACCTAACATTTTTAATCCGCCAGCGGTCAGCGATGACTCTTAAGAGCCATTTCACCAAATTTAGGTATTTTCTAATCGATGCGAGAGCTGGACGTCGTCGCCCATATAGTGCACCTCGTGCTGGTAAAATGAAAATAGTATTGATACTTTTAATATTTTAAATATTACTACGCGGTACTATATTGGCACACGGACGTAACGGATTTTATAGTATCTCTTTTATTTATTTTTGAAATAAAAAATAAATAAATATTATTTAAGTGACTTATTTTTGCATAAGAATAGAATATAGTTTTATTTTATGCCAATTTCTATAGGAAAATGTCATTTTAATAACAAAAACCCCAGTTAATGTTTCGTTAATTTTCGTTGAAATAGGCATATTTGCTTAATTAATTAGATACAGTTATATATCTTTTAGGAAAAAAGTAATCCATTCAGGCACAATTGTTGGATGTTTCTGGTTATTTAGTATTTTTTCTAATTAAGTTTGTTGATTCTAGCAGTAGCAATACCTTTTAGAAAAATAGCTTCTAACATTTCTGGTAATTTAGTATTTTTTTTAATTAAGTTTTTTGATTCTAGCAGTAGCAATACCTTTTGGAAAAATAGCTTCCTTGCATAACTGTCGAAACTTGATTTCGGAGAATATTTATTATAAGAAATACAATTGATGATTAAAAAATCTGTTTAATTGAGGCAATATTTAAAAGATGAAACTATGTAATGGTACCATTTAATTAAATAAAAAATCCTTATAATATGAAAAATTAGGAGTTGGAAAATTTTGAATTCTCGTCAAAAGTTGGTCTACAGTGTAAACTGCCTCTTAAACGTAACGAAAAAATCGTCAAAACCATAACCAATTGCTTGCTTACCATTGGATGCACTTTTGGGGTATTACAGCACCAACAATAATCAAGCGGCAACGACTGCCACTAATATACAAGGCTGTTATGTGTCTTGCAATAACTAAACAATTACGATAATTGCGCATCGCAAGATACGTGATCCCGCCGGATCAACACGGGGAAGTTACTTAAACCTTCACTCGCCTCTTACAAGCTGTCCAGCAGAAACGTTTTGTCATAGATACATAAGTGCCGACTGACGTTCAGACTATAGATAAGGTACATTAGATATAGATAACCGTGCTTACAAGAATTACATGACGATGGTACTAAAGGCTCAATTCGAATGCATACTTTGGGATATTTTCAAAAGTTTCTAACAAACTTTTATGGTCTCCCTCGTGAAATAGTATTTTGATCTCTTGCAAGGTGGTTGAAAGTAACTTCTGCTATCTAAAATGTGATGAATCACTTTCGAGCACGGCGAAAGAGAAACTTATTCATTTATTTATTTTCAATTTTAGCCGAAAATTAATATAATAAAATAATAATACTTTATTTTCAGATAAAACATTCATAGTTTTGTTAGCAGTATAATTTATAAATTTAATGACTATGTTAGTACTTGTATAAATAATTTAATTTTATTCGCAGAAAGTTTTAATAATTTAATTTATATAGTAAGTCATACTATACAAACATATATACATATGCATACACACATACACTTACACATGCATATACACATACCCACATACACGCACATACACATACATGCATATAAACATACATACACACATGCACACAACTTATATGACATACTATATCAAATTCTCTCTAAGCTACATCCTTTATATGCATTTTAATCCACTTCTGAAAAAATGGATTTTCCACTTTAGCACTTATGTCTTCAGAATGCCATTTGTACTTTCACGTAATCTGTTCATCATCGTTGCCGTTCTCTTTCTCATGACAGCATAAAAATTATCCACACGAGCATCAGTGAACATCTGTGATGCACTACAGAAACGCGGTAATTCCATTAGCATTCTTAAGCCATTATTATATTGCACACGTAGATCATTGTAGGTCCTCTGCGTATATTCGACCCACAGGCTGCACGTGTAAGAAGTTTGGCAATATGCTTTAATTAATTAATGATTGGATGATTTGGATTAAATTCCTATTTTCCATTCTTGTTTCGCTGCGAATCTAATATGCTTAAAGTTCGTAAAATAACATACAGAAATAAGAAATACCAGTAGGTATTTCTTATTTCTGTATGTTATTTTACGAACTTTATTAAGTATAAAAACCTGCAAAATTTAGAAGTAAATAAAGCCGGCGATCCGGATGTTGTATCACCGATTATATTTAAAAAGAAGTGTTCCTGAGATGACTCCGATATTGTGCTATCTGAGGGTACAGACTTTTCACTAATACAAGAAAAGTTTTGAGTTATGGAATTCCGCTAATGTACAACCTACATCGACACAGAATGCCTCTGATTTCGCTGACAACCGAAGTTGAGTTTTGTTAAGTTTAAGTGGTTCGGAAACATTTTCTAGAAAAGGTTTATGTCAACTAGGAATGAATAGCTTATAAGGGAAATTTTCATGACTAATAATAAAATTATAATATCGAGATAATAAAAACTAAAATATTTGTTATAAAAGAAAAGGGTTAATAATTAATATTTTAGGATATAAATTGGGCAGAAATAGGCAATAATTCACGTGTACAGTGAACGCAAATCTAGAAGCGTTACGTCACGCCGTGGTCAAACGTCATCTGGATGTTGTCATTTTTATAGAAACTACAGAGTATGTAATGTAAATATTACTACAGCGTGTTGTCATTAGGACACCATGACAGTCCAGAGTGTTTTCGCCCCGGATGGTTTTCGCGGTAAATTTTAATTTTAAATTTTAAATAAAACAAAAATAAATTGTTTTTTTGTAATATACATAATAGGTTGTCTAGCCTATTCCAGCAGCGCATGTTCTTTTGCCATATCGATCCTTAGAAATAAAATATTTCGTTTCATTACGAAATATGTATAGCATAAAAGTTGATTATGGATTAGGTACAGTTAAAAATAATAGATCTAGAAAGGAAAACTGCGAAGAAACAATACGGGCTAGGAAAAATGATCCTGAGCCCTCACCAAGCATTATATAAGCACCCTTTTTAGACTCAACTTCTTATACACTAACCATGAAGCTGATCCCGCAAATTATATTTTTGAAAATTCTTCAGCGCTTTGATTATGTGAAATAATCGTGAACTTTTCTATCTGCATATTTCTAATTCGCAAAGACCAAGCACTTTACATAATATACTCTTGCTTTGGCGTAACGCTAATGGTGGCAGAGTTTTGTCGTGTCCTGAGGAGGCAAGCCTCGAAAAAACCTCAATAATACTTTTATCCGATCCGGGGATTGAACCCATGACCTCATGATGTAAGCCGAATAGGCTAACCCCTAGACTACGAGGCACTTTACTAAGAACTATACTAGAAACTCTACTATGTAACTACTATTACAATATAAAATGTCGAAATAAACATAACCTACTTAACAGCTAAATTAACAATTAATAATTGTTAAATAATATGAAAAAAAGGCTTGTCACATCGGATTCTCTGTTGCCTGAAATCGTGATATATCTTAAAGCTACCCGCACAACCACTACTTACTATAGTACTGTATGGTCTCTACTCACTCGGTTGCCAATTGGCAGCCAGCTTACCATAAATTACAAATAATTTTTCACATGAACTGACTGATTTTCTTAACATTGTGTCTTGTTTCAACAAATCAATTTTACAAAAAGTCAGTAAAGTCAGTACTCGTCAAAGGACCTCACGGACATCCACACATAGCTTAAAAACTTATCCAGACATCTTCTTAGATCGTCGTATATGTTACTGAATTGTATTTTCTTACGGCGATCGGCTAAATAAGGATGAACTCACCACTCAATCTTTTTTCTCTTGAAATTTCTTTTCCTACGTAGGTACATACAACAGTAGTGCCATCTTTTTGGGGTCCACTCTGATACTGTCTCGGTGTGGTGTGGCGACTCTGGTGTCTTTATGGTGTCTAGTTTGGAAGCTTACACTACGGTGGCGCGACTGTTTGTGCCGCAGTGGTGTCCCTAGGAAATATAGCCCTAACACGACAGGGATAAGCACTGATATCTGATGTTGGCAGTGCTATCAAACCCTGGCAAAAAGTTACAGAATGCTGTCACGATGGCAGGGACCCGTTAGGCTCTTGCTTCCATTTTTTAAGAGTCTTTCTCTTTTTTAGAGCGGATGTTTTATTTTCCAAAAGAAGTCTAAGCAATCCACACGAACTGAAATTAGTCAAAAACTAAACCATTTCCTAGCATTAGGTTGCTGTTATAACATTGTTTATTTATGCCATGCAATAATTTAAACTGAAACTCAAATAAATTATGACGGCCGCAATTTATTAGTGCAATAATTCGCGTACACTACTATCCGGCTTAGATATACCTAATTTCAAGATAAGATAAACTTTCACTTAACTACTGATGTATACGGCAAATTTGTATCCGTCTTACTTCACATTGTTTAATGTTAAGTTGAATTGACTTTGTAGATTTGTAAAGGTAACTACATTAAGGGTTAGTTTGAGTTATTTGTTTAGTTTGATCAAATACCTTCTAAAATGAGGTATCAGTTCCACTTGTACTCAAGAGGCTTAATGGGTCCGTACTTGAGACGTCGATATGATAACGGGTCCCAAATAAAAAGACGTCGAAAAAATCCAAAATGTTGGTAACTCCATTTAAGTGTAGTTGTTTCTTTTATGTTGGTCCGGGCTCCTTTTTGGAGAATAGACTATCTCCCGTTCTACCACGCAGGTCGTAAGAGGCAAACGATTAGATATATATTAGATTATTAGATTAGATAGATTAGATACGTGTCACAACCATCGTGGATATTAGGTAGTAAAGTTCTGTAACATCTCTCTCGGGTTTTTGGTATCACCGCCTTACCTACTACCGCCGCAATAGCGTCAATGCTTGTCACTGTCGTTTTCTAGTTTGAAGGATAAGGTAGCTGGTAAATTTTGCACATGGTTTTATCATTACCGCCCTGTTGGTCTAATGGTTAGCAACCCTGACTACGCGACCGACGATGCTCGGGATCGATCCCCGACGGGGACAAGCATTTGTATGATGAGCATAAATGTTTGTATTTCCGGGTTTGGGTGTTTATTAAATATATATTTCTTGTATTTATATATGTATTTCTATGTATTAGTATCCTTGACTAACACCCATTACACAAGCAAATAATTTGCTTACTTTGGGGTTAGATCAGTAAGCGTAAATTGTCCCGTGAATATTATTATTATTATTATTATTCCACCTTGAGAAATAGCAACGTATCATTAACATTGGTGTCTATAGGTGATTGTTTACTGTTTACTAAAAAAAACTTTAACCAGTGTCGATCTGGTCCCTTTTCAAAGAATGGATCAACTGCCCTACTGCTAGAAATCTCAGACAAAGTTAATACGTGTAACTGTCGCAATAGCGTCTGTGCTTGTCGTTGTTATGTTCCGATTTGGAGTAAAAGGTAGCCGTTTTATACATTTGGCATTCCATCATTGCCATACGGTAAGCATCATACTATTTACATCTCTGGTCCATAGGCGATGAATAATTAACAGTAGCAAATCCAGAATTTTTGTTTGGGGCGAGGTGAGGAGCTTGATTCAGCTGAGAGTAGACTTTATCAAGGTAATTATCAAATTTCTCAAAAAAACTTTAAAATATTTCAAGAAACAAAAACCCCTTTTGAAACCCCCTTCTAGCCCCTATATCTTGGCAATCCTTTGACCGATATAGCACATATTCGAGCTTAAAAATTGTTTTTCTTAATTCGCTTTCCAATTTTCATGACTTGAAGCAACGATCCCTCTCATCTTGCGAGCTTTTGGGCAGGTGCGCAAATAATTTATTCTTCGTGAGGTGCTTCGCACTAAAAACGAAAAAGTTCAAGAATTTCCGAGCGCCTGTTGCCTAAGCTAATTTCAGTCAAATTAACGTTTAGGTTACGATACAAATGACAAACATTATTTTTGTTATGTAATTACGAGCTAACATTTAACTTGCCGTATTACTTAGTGTGGGTTCAATTTTGCACGCCGAATTTGACCCACTTTCTATTGTCCGATTGAGCTGTAATTTGAAATAAATTTTTAGTTCTGCTGATAATGCCATTATATATAATTACTAGTTGACCCGGCAAACGTTGTTTTGCCATATAAATTATTTAATTGAAAAATAAGGGTTGGTGATAGAAGGGAAAAAATTTAGAGTTGTATATATTTTTCAATGTTAAATCATAAAAATATAAAAATAGAAAAAAATGTCTAAAAAATAACAAAATATTTTTAGGGGTGTGCAACCCTTATCACTAAGGGGTATGAAAAATAGATGTTGGCCGATTCTCAGACCTATTCAATATGCTCACAAAATTTCATGAGAATAGGTCAAGCCGTTTCGGAGGAGTACGGGAACGAACATTGTGACAATAGAATTTTATATATAAGAAAAGCTTGTTCTTAAAATGTATTTTTTGAAATAATATTTGTATATACTACAAATATTACAAATAGAGATTAAAGATTTGGACTAAAGTAAATGTACTTTGTGTATCGTGTATGCGCTCGTGTGGATGGTGTCAAGTGTAAGCTTAGCTTGTTGGCCCATTGAATGTTCAACAAGTCAGTTGCAGCTAGTGTGAGCGTTTTGCACTTGTTGCCCTATTTGTGTGTATTTGAGCATTCAATATACATATACCCGAATGGAGCATTCGACATTTCAAGGAATAAAGCTCTAACAACGTAGTTTACGAAAAAAATGAAATAATTATTTTGTTAGATCGACTTCTCGAAACGGAGGCTCGATTTGACTGTATTTTTTAATGTTTTTTACCTTTTTTTATCATAAGATGACAAACAAGTAGAAGGCTCTCTGATGGAAAGAGACAACCATCGCTTATAACTACAAAATATGTTGATGTAGCGTTGCCATCTTTGTGGCGGGGTCTTAATGCCACATGCGTTAGTTTGCCGGCTACCTTATCTTCCAAACTGGAACACGATAATGACAAGCGCTGATGCTATTGCGGCAGTAATACTTTAGGTGGTGGTACCAGACCCGGGCAAGAGAAGGCAGAACTCTACAACCTGAGAGCCACAATGGTAGTGACTCGCATATTCAATTGTTCGCCTCTTATGAACTGCCTGGCAGAGGAGCAGATGGTCTATTTTTCAAAGGGGCCGGGACCAACACAGGAATTGTTATGATGGCGCGCTGTGGATCTTTTAAAAAAACACTTTTATTCGGCTGAAAACTAATCAGAAATCAGAAATCAGAAGTACTTTATTCAATAAAACTTTTTACTAGTTATTTTGACGCGTCAACATTTTTTTTAAAGTACTATCGGATCGGAAAGTGGCCACGCGGTAATTTAATCACACTACATTACTTACTTACTACTTACTTTAAATATTGAAATTTACACTGGGAAAATACATGTGTTAACCGGACAAAATTTGGAGTTGGACTGTTACAATTATATAGAAAAACAGTTTTGTACAAGTAATATAATGCTTATGTTGCATTTACCAGGAATAATATTCGTCCATAACAGAACATTAGCTGGTAACGTTGTACAATGACATGCTCAAGTGGACATTATCCACATTTAAAATTTATGCCACCACATTCTCAATGCTTGCGACTTTTGTGTTTCGGATTGTAGTGTAACACAACCTATAACCTTTATAATTTATTCACACGCTTTAAAGTAAGTCTATAACATCGTGAAAACCGTCTGCTATTAGCTAACTTATTCTGTAATTTAATTTCAAGTCGCTGCACTCAGTGACATTTACATATATTAAAGCTACTCTTTAGTAAATTTGACTTACAAATTTTCTCAAAGAAGTCGCGTAGATAATATCGTTAGAAGTCACTAACTGTGATAACAAGTTTTATTATTTAACGTTTAGGAAAATTTAACACTTTCGTTTTACATTACAAAATTACGAAAGCTCTTTTTGAACTTATTGGACCCTCACCATTCTTTTGCCGGAGTACTAGACGCAGACAGGAGTTCCATCCACGCATGTTGTGGATATACCAAAAAATCGAACAAAACAGTTTGGCGTAAAAGGCTGTCCCTCACGCAGACCATCGGTGAGATTAGTACGACCACGTTTAAACTCATTAAAACAGTGGAAAGAAATGAAGCTTCATTGTGAAAGACCAGTCGAAGTCTATCATAACTTTCTTGTTGTATAAATGACATCGAAAATCATAAAAAATTATGACACGAAAATTTTCTCGTATTAAATTCATGCTGACGTGACACAGATAATTTTCAATTTGCCGTCTTACGTAGTATTGTATACTCTTTGATTTGCCGAGTAATCTTTAAACAAATGACAAATGAATGAAATACATATTTTTAACCCCCGACGCAAAACGAGGGGTGTTATAAGTTTCAGGTGTGTATCTGTGTATCTGTGTATCTGTGTATCTGTGTATCTGTGTATCTGTGTATCTGTGTATCTGTGTATCTGTGTATGTGTGTATCTGTGTGTCTGTCCGTGGCATCGTGGAGTCCTGGCGGATAGTCCGATTTGGTTGCGGTGTTCAGCCGTTTCAAGACAACCAGCTCTTTTTAAATTGATAAAAGGAATTAAATAATTTGTAAATGCTTTATCAATACTAAATGTTGTATTCTGTTACTTTGTTGATATTGCAATTACATGATAACGTTGAGCTAATACTTTGAGATTCTCATTCGAAGATCATCAGCGTTTATTTACCTGGCAATTTTCGTATTTAAATAACAGATTTTCTAAATATTGCAAGCCACTTTTTAACGACTTTCTGATATCCGTTAGTACAAAAACTTGACAGACTTGTGAAGGAAGGAAATACTATGGTACCATCCAACTAAGCTCGTGATGTAGCCACGTGTCCATACATGGACTGGAACTGTCTGATGCAGAGTTTTAACAAGACAATCTTGCTTAGACTAAGTCTAGTTGCTTTAAATACTAAGTTTGATTAGTGCTCATGATGACGAGGATTTGAAGATGGAGCTGATAGTGCTATCGAAACTCACGCGTAGAATGTAGAAAGAGATAAGATAGTCAAGTTCGGACTCGATGGATTTTTGATGATGTTTACTTTCCATAACATATAATGTCGAAGAACTGAACATGGAGCTGTAAGAGTGTAATTGTAACTCACAGATAGAAATTGCTAATGCAGTGGAGTTTGGACTCATTTAATTTGTTACAGTTAGATCTTTCTCATGATCATATGACACTGAAGATTGAGCCGAAAAAGTGACATTGGAACTTCCAGAATCCTGATTCAAAGTTCAACTACAATGAACTCCTAAACTAAACGAGGTAAAGTATTTGAATTAGCACTTAATTGTTTTGTATTGGCAAATTAGTTAGTGCTGGATGATTTTCAGGATCTGATGATGGAACTGAAAGGTAACCATAAGAACTCCTGAACTAAATAAGATAAACTAATCGAAATTGGACTTATTTGTTCTGTTTGGACAAATACTCTAGTGCTAGATGATTTCCAGAGTCTCATGATAGAGTTGGAAATACTTTATGGGGACCTTGGAATAAAATTAGCAATACCATCGAATTTGAGGTAGTTTGTATCGTTATTTCAAGGACTTTGGAGTGGAATGGCTTCCAGTGCCTGATGATAGCGCTGAAGGATGTAATCAAGAACTCCTGAAGAAGAAGAAGAAACTAGGTTAACCCATCAAGTGGGGAAAAAATTCAGTTTGTTTTTGCAAACAATTTGGTGCTAGACGATTTTTAGTATCTGATGATGGAATTGGAACGTAGTCATGGGAACTTCTAAACCAAACAAGATAAATCTGGCTAGCACCTAGCTACTAGGTGGTAGAGTTCTGTATTGTCTCGCCCGGGTCTGGTACCACCACCTTACCTATTCCTGCTGCGATAATGTCAGTGATTGTCACTGTCGTGTTCCGGTTTGGAGGGTAAGGTAGCCGGTAAATTTATGCATGTGGCATTAGACCTCGCCACAAGATAGCAAAGCACCATTTACATCTTTGGTGTCTACAGGCGATGGTTGACTCTTTCCATCAGGAGACCTATTAGCTTGTTTGCTATTTTTCAATACAAAAACAAGAGCTTAGATTCATTTGTTTTGTTTTGACAAATACTCTAATGCTAGATGCTTTCCAGGGTCTTATAATGAAGCAGGAAGGAGAAAGTCTTTGGAGCAGAATGGCTTCCGGTATCAGATGATAGTGGGAAGAACTCCATAAGATACCCTATTGAGTTTGGACTCATTTCTTCTATTTTGAGAGTTACCCTGGTGTTAGATAATTTCTGTGGTCCTATGATAAAGCAGGCGATTTGGGATTCATTTGGTTCGTTCTAATAAGGAATTTGCAACAGAATGACTTCCAGTTTCTCAAGATAAAACTGAAAGAAGTCCATGAATTCTCGCTAAACCAGACAGGCCCATCGAGTATGGGTTAATTGGGTTTGTTTTGGTATACTGTTTGATGCTGATTTTAAGAATCTATTGATGTCACGTGAAGGTGGCTATAGGATCTTTCAAACTAAACAAGACAAACTCAACGCGTTATTTGTTCTGTTTTGACAAATAATCTGGTGTTATATGATTTCCAAGCTCTTACGATAAAGTGATAGAAGGTCATGGAAACGAAACGAACGAACGAATGAAAATTGAGAAGCACCATCGATTTTGATCCCGTTTGAATCGTTCTTTTTTTTGTTTTCCAGTGTCTGATAATAAAGTTGAAAGAGGTTCATTATAACTTTTAAGCTAATCTAGATAAACCCATCGAATATTGGCTAATTCGGTATATTTTGGCAAATATTTAGGTGCCGGATGTTTTTAAGATAAAATAATGATAGAACCGAAAGGTGGCCATCGGAGATTGGGCTGATATCGTTGGCTTTTATTACTAGGATATTCGCAGGGTTTGGTAATATAAATAGAAAGTGGCCGTGGAACTCCTGATATAAACAAAATAAGTCCATTGAGTGTGGTCTCATTTGTTATATTTTACATACACTCTGGCTCAAAATGATTTCCAGGACTACATAGTGGAGCTGGAGCCCATGGGAGCTTTGCAATAAAATAACTCAAACTCATTGAGTAAGAAACCATGGTAACCTTAACCTGATGCTGCAAGATCCCCTTTCGTAGATCATCAGGTCTTTTCACGTTTTTCTCTTAAACTAATGTATATGTAGCGGAATGGCGGTCTGAGGATGTGTCGGAGGTTTTTGAAATTTTTAATTTTATCTTGTATAATATTGGCAAAGAATTCTATTTTCAAAATTTAGACTTATTTTTTGTCTTATATTAATACAAGTGGCCAGTCATAAAAACTGACAAATATAGTCGTGGAACCTTTAAGAGTAGAGTTATAGTATACTGGAGACTAACAGTAGTCAATCTACATACATACATGTGATATTCGAGTAGCGCACACATAAACACCTCTCACGTGCGCGATATCTCGGAATGGTTCAGGTTCGGGACAGTTTGTTCCGCCCTAGTCCGAGATATCGCGTCCGTGAGAGCTGTCTATGTGTGTTATTCTTGAATATTACTTGTATGTAACATTGACTTCTGTTAGTGTCTAAGTATTCTTTGTAGAGTGAAGATGTTTCTTTTTTGTTCGACCAGGTAATCGAAAGCGGGACTTCATGTGGTCAACACCGACACCAAACGACTGGACCACAGAGGCGATTATTATATTTATATTATTTACAAATAAAATGATAAAATGTGATCGTTAACATTTTTGGAAGTGGAAATATGCATATGACTATGACTCTCTGTGACTATAAATTCGAAATTACCATGCTATAACCTAACCTATTTGTGATACTGGGATTTTGGTGTGTCTTTTACTGATATGGCAACTTACGTACATTGCGTTGTAAGGGTTGGAGCTGTCAGTGGTTTTCGTCTATCCCGATAGATATCCCGATATCCCGATAACTAGTCGCGTCGTAGATGTCGTAGCACCCTGTAGCAGCTCGTCTAATTGTCTGTGAGTTTCTAGATAGGTAAGTTTTTTGGGATTTCCCGTGATAAATTGTTTACTGAAGCTTCGGTACTTTTGGTTAGAATTGCTAACCAATTGTATGTAAATATAGCAAATTTCACTTCTTCTATCGTGCTAACGGTATTTGGGATTCGAACGAGTTATTCCGATTGTGAAGTCTGAATTTTATTGTCAAGTTTTTGCCGTCTACAACCTCTCTACGGAGGAAATTTATTTGGCACATCTATGGGGTATAGCTACAGGGCTACGCCTCGTAGCAGTACTACGTTTATTGTGCTCAGTCTATGGTTGGGAAATATGACATGAAATTTTATATGAAAAACATATTATTATATTTTACTCTACTCGAGTGCAAAGCTGCGCGAGTCAGTTAGCACTAACTCTACATTTAAAATTTATTTTACCTTCTTGCTTCTTGTATGTCTTTTGCAGAGCAAAATATCAAAAAAGTAGATGATTTTCGAAAATAGATCCTGCTGCAAGGATACCACGTCGATGCAATATTATTAAAATAACAGAATAGTAATACATAATTTTATGTCTATTAGGACTGCATAAGTTGCTTAATTTCTTTCATTTAGTTGAAAAGAGAAAGGCTGACTTTTCAAGATTTTGATAAAATATGTCTAAGTGATCCTTAGACATGTTTTGTCAAACCCATAAAAACCAGCTTTCAAATAAAAAAAAACACCTGAATCAGTTCACCCGTTAAAGAGCTACGGTACCACAGTTAGATCCACAGATACACAAACATAGTGATTAAACTTGTAACACCTCTTTTTTGCATTCGGGGTTAACAAACAAAATGTAACATAAGTAGAGTAGGTAAGCATGCTTATTTCTCGCTTAAAGTATTAATGAATATTTGTTTGTCAATGAACAACACACATGAAAGATGTTGATGATTTTTGTGTTAATTTGAATGAATCTTAAGATGGAAATGTTCAAAATTCAAAGATTCCTTATTTCCTATATAAGTTAAACTTAAAATACGTCATTTATACATTATTTATAACAAACCAGTAGTTTAGAAACACTGCTTAACAGTATTAATGCAACCGGCAAATTGATTTCTTTCATCAAGCTCTATATCTGCTTTCATATAAATCCATACAATAAAGCATTATTAAATCCTGTACATGCTTAGGTACAATCTTCTCCATTTATTTTCGCTCTGCATCTTTTACTCGCTTGGTGCAAGCTAACGACTGTGAAACATACGGATTAAAATTCGTTCGCAGCGTTTTTAGTGGTGTAGCAGAGAAGCATCCAAGAGCCTGCACTTTGATTTATCTATACATATAATAAAATCGTAGGAACGTCAAAACTGGACATTGATTATTTTTTTAAAAGAATACTTGGGGCGTGATCTACAATCGATATCGAAGCCAAAAATGTAGTTTTTAGAATTTTTGTCTGTTTGTCTGTATGTATGTCCGGGGTAAAATCAAAAAGTACTGCATGGATTTATTTCAAATTCAATTATATTACTAACAGGTCGGGTCAACATATAGGCTACATATTATCACGCTATCATCTAAGGGGGAGAAGCTGTGCGGAGAAAACGAAGTCCGCGCGGACGAAGTCGTGGGCAACAGCTAGTAGCTTAATAAAATAGGTATAGTTAAGACACCCACGATTTTAATGATGCTTTACTGTGATGTGGCAGGGACTCATAGCTTTATGTGTAAATTCACTAGCTACCTTACCCTTTAAATTAGATTACGACAGGGAGAAGCGTTGAAGATATGATGGTAAAAATAGGCATCAATCCGGACGAGTCCTTTGTCGTAGAACTTTACGACGTTATAGTTGTCACGATCATAGTGACATCTTTTAACTGTTGAATTTCAATATTTATGTTAATGTGGTTAATGTAATTTAGCTGTATATTCTATCGTCAAATCGTTTATTTAAAATCCACCAATGATTATACCTATAAAAGTAGGATGTCGTTAGACACTCAACTTTTTTTTTATAGTAGAGGGGGCAAACAAGCAGATGGTGCACCTGATGGTAAGTGATCACTGCCGCCCATGGACATCCGCAATACCGGGGGTATTGCAGCTGCGTTGCCGGCCTTTTAAGAATGAATAAGCTCGTTTCTTGAAGGTCCCTAAGTCGTATACATTCGGAAACACCCCCGTGGGTAATAGATTGCACAAAGGAGTAATGCGAGGCAAAAAGTGTCGACAAAAGCGCACGGTTGTGGATTTCCAGACATCGAGGTGGTGAGGATGGAACTTTAAATTTTGACGCGATGTCCGATGGTGGAATTTAGCGGCAGGCATTAGTCCGAACAACTCGTCGGAACACTCCCCATGATAAATACGGTAAAAGATGCAGAGCGAGCCTACAACTCTGCGTAACGCCAAAGAGTCAAGCCGATTAGAAATAGCCTGGTCGTCGACGATTCGAACCGCTCTACGTTGAATGCGATCAAGAGGAAGAAGCTGGTACTGAGGAGCTCCGGCCCAGAGGTGAGAACAGTACTCCATGTGAGGTCGAATTTGGGCCTTGTAAAGTTGGAGGCGATGGGCTGGCATGAAGTACTGCTTTGCTCTGCTGAGTACACCAAGCTTTTTGGAGGCTAGTTTAGCCTTCCCTTCCAAATGACCGCGGAACTGAACGTTGTTCGATATGTCGACTCCCAGAATTCCAATACTGGCTGAGGCAGTCAGGAGAGTGTTTTCGAACCGAGGTGATACGACAAAGGGTGTTTTTTTTGCGGTAAACGCACAGAGCTGCGTCTTTTTGGGGTTAAATGTAATAAGGTTTTGACGACCCCATTCTGAGACATCAGTTAGTTGATTCTCGAGTTCAGACACGAGCTTGGTCCGGCCCTCTTCGACGTGTTCCCGAGAAATACTGCTACGGCCGGAGTATGTAGCATCAACAATACTGTCGTCCGCATAGCAATGTATGTTACTAATTTGCAACATATCATTGATATGCAAAAGAAACAGTGTCGGTGATAGCACGCAGCCTTGGGGAACACCAGCATTGACAGGTTTAAGATCGGAGCATGCACCGTCGACTACGACCTTAATGCTCCGATCAGCCTAAAAACTGGTGATCCACTTGCATAGTTTCTCGGGAAGCCCATAGGAAGGCAGCTTTGAGAGAAGCGCTTTATGCCAAACCCGATCGAAGGCTTTCGCTATGTCTAAACTAACTGCCAATGCCTCCCCCTTAGACTCAACTGCCTCCGCCCAACGATGTGTTAGATATACTAGAAGATCACCAGTTGAGCGACCACGACGGAAACCGTACTGACGGTCACTAATCAGCTGGTGCTCTTCTAAATACTTCAGGAGCTGACAGTTTATAAGTGTCTCCATGACTTTGGAGAACAAGGAGGTTATGGCTATTGGCCGATAGTTTGACGGATTAGAGCGATCTCCTTTTTTAGGAATGGGATGCACTAAAGCTGTTTTCCATGACTTCGGTACCACGCCGAGTGAATAGGAGAGCCGGAATAGGTGCGTCAATACTGGCGCCAACTCTGGAGCACATACTTTAAGCACAACAGGAGGGATGCCATCAGGCCCACTCGACTTGTGGATGTCCAAAGAAAGAAGTGCTTTACGCACAGCTGACTGCCGAAACTGCGGTTCTGGCATGGAACTATCACACTGCGGGATGGTAGGCGGTGTGTTCCCTCGGTCATCCAGAGTCGAGTTGGCCGCAAAGAACGAGCCCAGAAGATCAGCTTTCTCCTTTGCGGTATGGGCCAGAGAGTCATCGTCTCTGTGCAAGGATGGAAATTCAGGCTGGGAGAAATTCCCTAAGACAGCCTTGGCGAGAGACCAGAACGCACGAGTGCCGTGGCGAAGGCGAACTAATTTCTCACCAATTCTGCCAATGTGTTCCGCTTTTGCCTTGGCGATAGCTCTTTTGAAGAATCTCGAGGACGAGTTGTACTCCTTTCGTAATGCGCTAGTTTTTACATCACGAGATGTCGAAGCAGCAGCCCAAGCTCGGTAGCATTCCTGCTTTCGGCGTAAAGCCACTTTGCAGTGGCGACCAAACCAAGGCTGAGACTTGCCACCGATGGGCACCGCAGAAAACGGAATGAAAAGTTCCATGTCCTGCAGCACCACATCAGCGACAGAGTTAGCGACAGAATTCAGATCATCCAGCGAGAAGCATAACCGCTCCCATGGGTAGGATGCAAAGAAAGACCGCATCCCGTCCCAATCTGCTGACCTATAGTGCCAAACGCGACGACAGCCTGCAAAGGGAGGCCGTGATGGGCGCGTGGCCGGCACTTTGCTCCGTATCAGGCAGTGGTCCGATGCGCCAAGTGGTGCGTCCACCGATACCTGATAACGATCCGGGTCAGAGGTCAGCAGGAGATCCAACAGTGAAGGCGTATGGCCATCCACATCGGGAACACGCGTAGGCGAGGTTACCAATTGTGTTAGACCATACGCCAAGGCAAAATCGTGAACAGACCTCCCCGCATGATCGGTGGTGCGAGAACAAAGCCATTCGGCGTGTTGGGGATTAAAAATCGCCCAAGATCACGATCTCTGCGGAGGGGGTCTGCTCTAACACGGAATCCACAGCCGTTTGTAAGCGCTCAATGAGCCGGTCAACTTCAGTATTCCCGCTATGGGACCTGTATAGGCACGCGTAGCTGCGTAGATGGTCGTCGCAAGCTACGCGTAAACAGAGGATGAATAGGTCCTGACCTTCAAGTCTGCCGAGGCGCCGATAACAGATATCTTCTCTGACATATGCGCACTCACCAGCCCGCAGTACAAAGGAATGTTCCAGTTTGTACTCCGGGTAGGAGAGGTAGGAAGTATCAGCCGGAGAAGATATGTGTGTCTCGGTCAAAGAGCAAAGCTGGCTTCGCCGTCTCGAGATGGTAGTGGACGGCGTTCAAGTTGGATTGAAGCCCCCTGATATTACAGAAACCCACAGTAAGCGTGGTAGGGGGTGCCATGGCCTTCTTGCTCTGTTTGCCCCGGACAGGATTGTCCGTGAGCGCAATTCCCCCCCCCCCCCCCAACTACGCAGGGCAGCCTGAGCATCCCACCAATGGGCGATGGGGTCGTCACGTCCCTACGCCGGCAAAGACTTATGCATATGGCATTGCTATCCCACAACACGGATAGCAGCACACCATTAACAAACGTATTTTGTGTCCAGACGATGCTTTCTTTTTCTACCAGGAGAACCATCTACTTGTTTGCTATCGATATAAAGAATGGCGGATGGACGTTTTAGCACTTCGGTGCTTTGGACAAACACGAAAAGCTCATCAGTCCTGGTAAGCGCTAAAAGTAGATTGTAACCGTTATCAAATCGGCAAATTATATGGAACCGAAATCTGTAGATGTCTAAGAAGTGTATAGAACCTGCGTACTGTTTTAAATTAATCAGATAAATGCTTGCGACGCGCCATCTCGCAAAATCTACACGTGTTTTATCTTAGTTCCCGTCTGTTATTCCAAGCTGGTGCACAGGAGGCGCGAGGAGGTAATATGTTATTACTCAGACACATGTCATAGGCAATAAATACATTTTATATGTGAACAATAAACTTCACGTTCAATATGATTGGATTTATAGGTGTGGTGATAAATATTGTAAAACCTTTTTATACACGCAATAAAACTTTATCTAGTCATGAACATGGAAGATATTTGAAAAAATAAAAAACCGGGCAAGCGCGAGGGCTCCCTACTGTGAGTAGTTTAGGAATCGAACCTCTGTATTTTTCGAGCTTCTCCCGTAATTCAGTTTCCAAAACCTATTTATTTTAAGTAAAGACTATATTTTTTTATAATTTTTTTGTACTGACTTATTTTATAAATGTGTTGTTTTAAGCTTTTTCCCTGTACTTGTGTTTTAAGACGATATTACTCGTAGTTGACAAATTTCATAGTTCTAGTAAAGCGAAAACCTCCTGAGACCCCCGGTATCACCAGTGATAACTTTACTTAAAAAATTTTTTCCACGCCATCTATCGGAATCCCTGCATAATTCGTCGTTCAACTGTTAACGCGCGCTTTCTTTTGTTATTTCTCACCGTACAACAGTTACTTGTCAAAATTTGAATGATTCTTGACCAGTGCAAGTTTGACAATTTTGCGTTAACCATCATGGCGAAGTCGCGTAAAGGTAAATATTATTTTTTGCTAATATCTTAGGGTTTTTATGCTTAAATCTTTTATAATACATCGTAATGTTAGTTTTAATACAAAAAAATTATAGAAAAGTTTAATAATTATTTCTAAATGTTACGTTTTTCTACGAGTATCATACGTGATACCTTGGGCATTTTTGTCTATTATTTGGTTACTTTTACAGGTAAGCTGTCTGTAAGAGATATTATAGAAGAGCTCAATTATGATGTCTCAGATATGGAAGAAGAAGATAGTGATGGCGAAAGTGACCTTCTAGCATGCCGAGAGGAAGAAATTGGTGAGGAAATTCCACTTGCTAATGAAGAAGATTGGAATGAATCGGACGATGAACCTCTCTCATCTTGTCACGTACAGCCCCAATCGTCTCGAAACATACTTTCACGGTGGAAACACAGCGAAAACTTCGATTTTACTCCACACGAAGACGACCTGGACGTCTCGTTCGATCCTAGCGTAAATGTTAAAAGTTCTTTAGAGTACTTCGGGCATTATATTGATGACCGTTTGTTTGAAATTATGGCCGAATGTACAAATGTTTGCAGCGTATCAAGGACGGGAAAATGTCTGAATACGACGCCTGATGAGCTTAGACAGTTCTTTGGATGTTCAATGGCAATGAGTGTGCTTGGTCTTCCACGCATTAGAATGTACTGGGCGTTGGAAACTAAAGTCTACTTCATAGCAGACACAATGACTCGTAATCGGTATTTTCAACTTCGATCAAATTTAAAGGTTACAAATGATGAACTAATTTCTCAAAACGCCAGACAAAATGACAAGTTTTGGAAAATACGTCCTATTGTTTCTGCGGTAGAAAAGGGTTGTCGTGAAAATAAAAGAAATAATTGCGTCGCTATTGACGAGCAAATTATTCCATTTACTGGAAAGTGCAAACAAAAACAAGTAGTTAAGGGCAAACCAAACCCAGAAGGCATAAAAGTCTTTCTTATGGCCAATCCTAATGGTATTCCGCTTGATTTATATTTATACCAAGGGAAGGGTACAACAATTGAATCAGCACTGTATCCATCACCAGAAAAACTTGATCTTGGAGGGCGTTTCGTGTTAAAACTAGTAGATACATTGCCTACAGGTTGTTCCATTTTTATTGACCGATACTTTACATCTATTCCTCTTCTTGATAACTTAATAGAAAGGGGAATTAAGGCTACTGGGACATTAATGAAAAATAGAGTGCCAGAGTACCAGCGGCCAAACTCAAAAAAAATATATAAGCGGGCATTGTTCAAGACAGATGCCGCCTTACAAAAAGCAGGAAGAGGCAGTTTTGATTGTGTTGTAAGGGGTGACAACAAGATAGCTGTCATAAAATGGTTGGATAGTAAGCCAATCTATGTTGCTTCAACTGATGCGGCTGTCCAGCCATTAGGAACATGTCGTCGCTGGAGCAAGCAGAATGAGAGCTATATCGAAGTCCCACAACCTGTAGCTATAAAAAATTATAACAAGTATATGGGAGGCATTGACTTGCTCGATCGTATTATTACAAATACCCCATGAGAGGAAGAACTGGTAAGTGGACTATTAGAGCAATATTTCACTTTTTCGACTTTGCTGCAGCAGCTGGTTGGGTGCAATATCGAGACGATGCTACAAAATCTGGACGCCAGAGGAAAGATATAGACCAATACTTGGATTTCAAGATGGATTTGGCAAAACAATTAATTTACTCAGGTCCTAGACAACCACAGCCTCCAATTTTAAACCCACTATTTGCTCGCATGACACGCAATTCCCCACAGCAAAGCCCTTGTTCCAGTCCAAGCATTCGTGACAGTCCTGTTTCCATTCTGTGTGAAAGACCTTCTACTTCAACTAGGAAACACAGACTCATTGAACCAATACCTCACGTTGCAAAAAGGATAAAAGAAGCAAAGCATCTGCCAACTTGTGCTAAGGGAGCCCAAAACAACAGATCAAAATGCCGAAATAAAGGTTGTAGAAACTTGACGTTCGTTAAATGTTGTGAATGCAATATTTTTCTTTGTTTTAATGTGAATAGAAACTGTTTTTTTGAATATCACACTTCCCATTAGCTTTTTTAATATAAAGACTGATTAATGTGGCATTTTTAGATGTTAAATGGAAATAAAAATATTATGAATAATAACCTTGTTTTAAACTAATGCAGTCCCAAGGTATCACCTGTGGTACCATCCCTTATGCCAAAAGGGGAGGGGGAGGATTTTTTTTCCCTTGGTTTTTATTAATAATATGTAGTATCTAGCTATAAAAAGTAGCAATCATAATTGTGGATTATGTACTTTAGTCTTGGGTCTCAGGAGGCTAAATAATATTGTTTTTTTTTTGAATATATAAATTTTGATTGCCCTGGGAGTGTCGAAATCACGGGTCGAAATATTCTTTTTTTTTGTGGCATAAACGGCTGTATCTTTTTTTTAAGAATAACTTAGAAGTTTGATTTTTTTTACGACGAAAAGATGGTTGTCTCGGCAAAATAAAGCTGTTTACAAAAATTCAGCTTGTTATTTATCAAAAGAAAAAGTTTGTTCGTGGGACCACAGTCTAATAGACATTAAAAAAGAAATTAGTATAACATGCCACCTTCCATGGAATATTTTTATGTTACGGGCTATTTTTTATATTACAGGTTACCAAACAAGCAGATGGCTTTAGACAGAGAGATAACTATTGCCTGTATATAATAGTGACGGAATGCCAACTGCATAAGTTTATCGGTTACTTTATCCTCCAAACGCGTATCCCAGCGTCAATCACTGACGCTATTGTGGCAGGGATAGGTAAGGCGGTGGTGCAAAACCCCAAGCCAAACATTGCAGAACTCTACCTCCTAGTAACAGTAACAGTGTTAGTGACATGTTTCAGCTTTTGAGAGAGATGTCTAGTAGGAAAGCAGATCTATTTTTCGAAAGGGTAATGCCACTTAAACGAAAAAAAGCAGTGCAGAAATATAACAAACACACCGAAAATCCGTAAAATAAAGAAAACTACGGATTTACAATTATCTTTATATTTATTATTTTTGTGTTATAGCACTCACCCTGTGCTTGGGAAAACTTGAAAAACTTTAAAATCAACAAAGAAAAAACGATCATATAGCAAAGAAGAATTTCGCCATGACGAGCCTATCGAGCTCAGTAATAGCCTTTCCCGGCTTTAGGGAGACGGCCGCAGGTTCAATCCCTGCGCGTCGCTATTCTTTGTTATCTAGATACTTTCACCATGCCAAAACAAAATCACACAATATGCATATTTAACGCACATTCACTTCGTATCTGAAACATCCTCAGGAGAGACGAATGATCATTCACTCTACAACAGTTGAGTAGTTTGTCTCTTGTCCATTGTCATCGCAAAGGCATATTATACGAAAGACTGCGTAAAGTTGAAAATTAAATAGATTCCTATTGACACATGTGATAGACTGCGCTAGCAAGACGGTTGTGTTTTTCAAGTTTTTATATAAGTTTATTTCCTTGGCACTCTGTTTAGCCTATAGAGCTTGACGGATTTATCTCAGGAACGCGTAGTCGAGTTGAAATTAAAACAATATACTAAGGTCCACAATCCTTTAAAGCTGTGAAGAAATCAAACTTCTAAGATAGCGTTATTTTTTTGATACTTAAAAAAAAGATAACAAAAAAGTTACAGCCGTTTATGCTCTCAAGGAATCAAAATTTATAGGGTACTTTACGTTGACCTAGAACTGTGACATTTGGCAAGTGATATAACTAAAAGTACAAGAAAAAAAAAATTATACATTTTTACTTTTACTTTAGAAAAATTATACATTTGTAATTAAATCATAAAAAATATAGTCTTTATTTAAAGAACAGAAGAAGTTTCCAAAACCTAGGAAACTGAATTTTGGGAAAAGCTCAGGAGAAATTAGGACACTCAATTTTTGAGCTTTTTATTATAATATGTATTTACCTTCACAATTGTACCGAACCCTCGTGGGCGAGTCCGACTTGCACTTGCCCGGTTTTTTGTTTTCATAATAATTACTTATCTAAATTAAATATTTTCGCAAAGTGAATGATTCAAGAATCATTAAAATACATAAAAATTCAGAGCCTAAAGGGATAGAGACATTATTAAAGAGGGTCATTAATATTACAAAGATTTTTTGACCGTATTATCAGAAAGGCGGAATTGAATTGCTAGGAATCGACGTCCGCATTTAGCCGGTCTTTTAGTAGATAGAATCGGACAAAATTTAATTTGCGTAAATATTGCAAGCGGCAAAATCCTCGCGTTATTTGAAATAGAATAGGTTTAATCAAAGCACGAGTTTCTTATTCACGGGCTCAATTTAAAGGTGCCAGATTGAAAGGAAAATTTCGATTTTATGGCGCATTTTCTGAATCGACGAACTGTTTTCGCGAACTTACCGAGATGCTTACTTTGTATAATCCAATCTTTTATTTATATCTTTTATCCTTGGAACAGCAGTCTAACTTTGTTGCCGCTTGTATGGTAACGGGTGGATTGCATTTACATAGAAGCGAGCGAGATTATTTTAATTTTTACTCTTTAAATTTGGTTGAGTGGCTAGCAAGTACAACGACTCTATGTCCAATCCAAGCCTTAATATGAGGCTCCGATAAGAATTATGGAAGTAATAAATATCTTTGTGATGAGCATAGTTAGTATTTCTTGGTCTGGGTGCTTACTAAACATATTTATGTATTTACACTGTTGTAACTATTTACAAATTCTCTAAGATATTAAAAATATTATTTTCGTAGTTCTAATTTCCAGTTTATTCTTGTTGTTTGTCGCTAATTTGTTTGACGTTTTTAGAATAATTTTGCGCTACACACACGTAATAAACAACAATATGTGAACTAGTCGTGAAGGGTGATTTGTAACACAGATTTTGAAACTATAACAGACACCAGTTTCTAACAAATCAAGTACAACACTTATCACTAAATGTTGTATGTTTTTATTACAATAGGTTTATTATTAATAAACCTATTGTAAGGGAAAATAAACAAATTTTTAATAAAAAAACCGCAAAATATCCATGATGATGCTGTAATAAGCAAAACCGATATGGTGTATAAAATAATAAGTGAACTAGAAGTTCAACTGTGCTTATTTGTAATACATATTTTAAAATGCAGTTTCTCTAAGTGCCGACGACGGAAAGTAACCAATTCATTAAGACAGCTCTTGTCATCTTATACAAAAAATAATAGGTATTTATGTATGTTGATTAATATTTAATACCTGTGTTGGTCAAGGCCCTATTTCTTCGGGCCTTCGAAGGAAGATCGTCCTTTATTCTACCAAGCATTGTAAGCATATATATATATATATATATATATATATATATATATATATATATATATATATATATATATATATATATATATATATATATACATATATATATATAGTAGTTTTTAATGAAATTTTTTTGGTTTGGTAGCACAGTTATCGAAGTGTTGCAGACAAAAATTGAGGCTTTTATTTTTTATTTATATGGATGTTTGTGCCAAATTTTTATTAATAAATAACATTGATATAAAATACCCAAGATACACAGTTCCGAACAAAGCTGTCGTTCAAGACTGTCGCTAATCAAGTCTAAAAAGTTTATAGTTGTGGCACAAACGTGATTTTTCATATTCAACCTTAAGCGCAAGATTTAAAGTTGTTTTAAAAAAGCAATGTACAAAAAGCAATAAAATTTTTGACTTAAGTTAACCGGTAGGACACGGTATCAGTGGAGTCGAATATAAATATTTTTATGCATTGACTTAGGTAGTATTTTATGGGTTTGTAAATTTTACATAAAAAAAATCGACCGAAAATCTGTTTTACGTATAACATTTATATATCAATAAAGCAAATAATGACCATTAAAATAATTTATTTATATTTCAAACATTGTAGGTTATTGGTTCTATTACACAGAACCTAAACATATCGGCAAACTGTGGGTGTATAGCCATGTAGTATTTGACGTTCGATATTAATATATTTAGTTTGCATAGTCTAATAGATTTAGAATATATTGAAATAGAAAATTTACTGCAATGGTGACTATGACTACGTTATTAAGTTCATAAATTCTTACATTTTTCTTCAGACTTATTATGTTATGTATCGACAACATAGTAGGAAACGCATTAATTTCCTAGAACTAACTTTAGCTTTTCGTAGAATTCTTTTTTTGAATTAGATTTCAGTTTTTCTGTTGGTTATTTTTTGCAGTATTATGTTAACGAACATTTATTTAATTATAGTATTTGCAGGCGTACGAGCGAATATTGCCCATAGACATTTGCAATACGAAAGGTAAGTTGCCGGCTTTCGAAAATTTTATTGACCCTCCTGTTAAAAATTCCAGTATCAAGGCTGGTCGGAAAAACTGAGTGAGGTAAGCTGATCCAGAGTTTGTCTGTTTGTATAAAGAAGGTACAAGCAAATTAAACTGGATGTAATCTCTCACTACGGCGTAAGCCAAATTCGGCAAAAGAGTACGGCAAAAATAACCTACGTATTTCTGAATTTTCCAAAATACAACCTCTTAGAGGGTAAAATAGCGGATGAATGTTTTATATAATTTCACAAATAAAACGCTTAGGGCTAGAAAATTAAAATTTCGCAAACGTACTCTTATGATGTAGGAATCCACTAAGGAATGATTTTTCAAAATTCAATTCCGATGGGCATTAAATAGGGTATAAAATTTGTATAAAAATTTTTATTCCTTGGACATATTTGCATGAAATTTCGCACGAATTGACAAAAAATTAAAAAAGTGTTTTTCCGACATAACTTATCATTTTTCGGCTTTCAACAATATTTAAATCAAAATTACACTGTTATAAATTATTTCGTATTTTAAAATAACTTTCAGGCTAATATACCGATATATTTTAAAATCTTATCACCTAGCTCCTCTGCTTAAAATACTGCGTCAAATACTGCAAATCGGATTAAAATCGGTTGTTTCGTTCGGGATTTATCAATAAAGGAAAATTCTGAAAAAAGCTTTTTTTACATGTTTTCAACATTTTTAACATAATAAAACAATTTAGAGCTAAAAAATTACGTTGAATGTTATTCGAAAGATCAAACTCGTTAATCATTTTGAAATAATATACATCTTTTCAAATATTGAACAAAGTATCATTTAAAAAAACTTTGGATTTTTGAACTTTTCGGACTCAAATGTCTATTCTTAGGCATAGTTTTTTTCTTTGAGCTTAAAATACCTCATTTTAGCGGGGAGTTTCAGGTGAACTTTAGGGTCAACCAGCTTACAGACTTTTTTAATATAGATACATTAGTTGGTTACATAGGTGTGTTATATACATAGCAATCGTAGTAAATAGGTATATTTAGTTTGGAGTATAGTTTAGTACATATAATATTATTGTCAAAGGTAATTTTAGTTTAGATATTTCCTGTTAATTATAAATTTCTTTTCTAATTATTAAGTTAATTTGTTCGAGAGGTGTGTTACCAATAGGTATTTTTAAATTGAGATATAGTTAGTTATGATATTAGGTATAGAAAATTTAGAAGTTATAGGAAGTTCAGGTCGTAAGTTTTTTACTTAAATTTTAATAACAAAAATGTCGTATATAAATGATTAAGATGGATATGTAAATATTATTTTTTTAAAGTACTAGCGGCCCATCCACCCACCGAGATTTTTAATAAAATAAAGAAAGGTTAAATAAGTTCTAAAGTAAATATGCGCGAGCAAAGCCGCGGGTAACAGTTAGTATGCAAATAAAACAACTCGTATATATAAACAGTCACTTAAAATTTATACGAGACTAGCTGCAGACCTCTGCATTAGGATAAAAGAATTCTTTGTGCTATTCCAGGTCATCTTATATCCGAGTCCAAATCCAAATTGGTACAGCCACTTTCTACGTGAGTGATTATCAAACATCCAAACATACAAACTTTAACATTTATAATATGTATAGTATAAGATATCCGCAATCAAAAACAACATTTTATTAAAATTAAATTATTAAATTAAAAAGACATTCTTAACGCAACCTGTTCCTACCACTTAAGAAAGCTTTATCAGCAACACGTGTAAACAGAACAAAATTTGATGCTACTTATGATTTCCTATTGTTATAAAAGTTTCGTAATATATGTCCAAGGTTTCATATTCCAAATAATTGTGATTCTTACGATGAAACACAATTATATATTGTTATTTTATATTCGTACAAGTAGAATAAAAAGAATCACCTAACTTGGTCTTCACAATAAGTAATCAATATAATCAAACATTTTAAAATCGTCAAATTGATGTCCTCTTCTCTTTTGGCAGTTGGTTAACAACTATAAAAGGTATTCAAAATTATTAATGAAAAAAATTAATCTTCTTAATAAAAAAATTAACTTATTAATGAAAAAGAATCGACTCCACTAATAATAACAGGATCAATTTGTATTATTCGACTAAATTAAAAGGAGGTTGCATTGCAAAATGCATTGTCCTTTTACTGAAAAAGTGACCACTGAAATTTTGTCGTATTATATTTGGAGCGTCGAGTAAATTTTTAAGACAAATAAAATAAAAAACATACATTACACCCTATATTTAGTCACATAAACAACAAAAATATATTGATATAAGAGTTTATCCTTACCGAAAATACAATATCTTATATTTTTTTAACGTTCATGATGTTGTATTTTACAATTTATCAGAGAACAATTCTGTATTTTTGACGTGCGGGCAATGACGTGGGTGACGGGATTCTATTTGAAGTGAGTGCACAATTTTAAATTGTGCACTCATTCTTAGAGGACGTTTTTGAGACACTGATTGTGTATCTTGGGTTTTTATATATCAATGATAAATAAGATCCCATTAAATGATTAGGCGTCCTAAATATTGCGCTAGATTACATACTAGAGTGGTAGAGTTCTTCATTATTTGCCTGCCTGCCTGGGTCTTACCGCCCGCCTACCACCGTTTTACTTATTCCTGTCACAAAAGCGTTAGTGATTGTCACTGTCGTGTCTGTCCGGTACCACCATTTAAGTTATTCCTGAAACAAAAACGTTAGTGATTGTCATTGTCGTATTCTAATTTGGAGGGTAAGGTAAAATTATGTACGTGACATTAAAATCCGTCACACGGATGTTAACGTATTATTAATTGCATATCATTGTTGAGGTTGTCTCTTTTCACCAAGAGCTCTGTTTTATAAAAAAGATATATCCTATATCACAAATCACCTACTAGCTTTTACCCGCGGCTTCGCTCGCATTTAAGCCATTATATATATATATATATATATATATATATATATATATATATATATATATATATATATATATATATATATATATATATATATATATATTTTTAATAAATAGTATTCTATGTTACTTCTAATACCTACCTCCAAGAATATGTGTACAAAGTTTCACGATGATCGGTTGGTAGTTTTTGCGTGAAAGCGTGACAAACAAACTTACATTTGCATTTATAGTAATAAGTAGGATTTTTGGAGGACATTAGATTAGTTTAATTTGCCATAAATATTTATATCTAGATACTTACTAGTTGGTCCGCGCAGCTTCACCAGTAAATAGATCAAAAGTAGATTAACACGTCATCGATATAGCTTTTCATACAAACTTGCGTGCCCTATTCAGCCCCTTAGGGTTTGATTTTTATTAAAAAATTAGTTTATGTTTGACCCCGGATCTTCTACTACCTTCAATCTAAATTTCCTCAAAATCGGTTTAGCGGTTTAGCCATGTAAGCGTACTGTAACAAACTCTCCCGAAGACCCTCTAAACTCACATTTTTAATATAACAAAATTGTCTGTTATATTTCGTTTATAAAGGAGTCAACAGAATTATAATCATATTATCTGGCCAAATGATTCATCTAGTGTTAAATTGAGGACCTATTTGTGTTATATAGTTTCCCCATTCATTCTTTTCAAAGGTACACTTCATCTCTTATAAACAACCATACTTTATCAGGAAATGTATACTATAAATTGATTTAAAGGACTAAAATTTAATATATTGAAGATATTTGGCATAAGAGAGGGAGTAATATATTACATAAATACATAAATACTTAATAAAGATATTTGACTTTAAGGAAGGGAATGATATATTAAATATATACATAAAATACATAATAAAATATATAGCTTAAGAGAGCGATATGATGATATTAATAATTACATTGACTTCATCTAAAGGAAAGAAGTATGGTAGTATGGAATATATGGACAAAATTATTGTAATATTTAGGTTGGGAGTTGTAGAGCACTTTAGTGCCGCAATTTTATTATTGTGGGATATGTAAGAGGCGCCGCCTCGCCTCACATGTGTGAATACCATGCCGGCTGAAGGCCATCCTAGCGTATTCCCCAGAAATATATTGAAACTAAAAGGAACTAAAGTCCTTAATCTCAAAGAGAAAATCAATATATTATGAAGAGCCAAGTTAATGGCAGGTAGGCATTACTATTGTGGGGTCACAAAGTGATAGCCATATAGTTTAATGTCCAAACTTGTGAATACATTGTTTGGAAGTTGATGAGTATAGGCATGACCAAGGTGCATCATTAATATTGAGCACAGCCAAAAGGCCAAATAATAAATATATTCCTCAAGTATACAATTAAGCATTGACTTGAAGTAAGCAAATGTTGATAAAAATATATACTGTTGCTATTTTTGTAACAAACAGTTTAATAAAATAATAAATAAATATTGGCATGACAAAGGTGCATCATTTGTATTGAGCACAGCCAAAAGGCCAAATAATAAATATGTTTCTCAAGTATACAATCAAGCATTGACTTGAAGTAAGTAAATGTTGATAAAAATATATACTGTTGTTATTCTAGTAACAAACAGTAACAAAATAATAAATAAATATTGGCATGACAAAGGTGCATCATTTGTATTGAGCACAGTCAAAAGGCCAAACAATGAATATAATTCTCAAGTATACGATTAAGCATTGACTTGATCAAAGTAAAATAATTAAAATAATATATAAAATACTCAAGTTTGAGATAGCATTGACTTGGAGTACATAAATGTTGATAAAGTATATACTGTTGTTATTTTAGTAACAAACAGTAACAAATTAATAAATAAATATTGGCATGACAAAGGTGCATCATTTGTATTGAGCACAGTCAAAGGCCAAACAATGAATATAATTCTCAAGTATACGATTAAGCATTGACTTGATCAAAGTAAGTAAATGTTGATAAAAATATATACTGTTGTTATTCTAGTAACAAACAGTAACAAAATAATAAATAAATATTGGCATGACAAAGGTGCATCATTTGTATTGAGCACAGTCAAAAGGCCAAATAATAAATATATTACTCAAGTATACAATTAAGCATTGACTTGAAGTAAGTAAATGTTGATAAAATTATATACTGTTGTTATTTTAGTAACAGCCAGTAATAATAAATATTGGCATGACAAAGGTGCATCATTTGTATTGAGCACAGTCAAAAAGCCAAATAATAAATATAATTCTCAAGTTTATAATTAAAGTTTGTGCAAGTTTGTTTTAACAATTACTTGACAAAACTAAGACAAGATAATATGTCGTCTTCAATCACAATACCGAAACATTAATAGCCGGTACGCGATAAATAAACATATATAAAAGTAATCATTGCTCGCAATGAACTTCAAATAGTCCAAATCATAAAAATTTCATAAGTAAAATCAATTAAGATAATCCTTATGACGAAAGTCAAATGAACTCAGGTTAATGTATAAAAATACATTAAAACAAGCAATTTAATATATCCAGCTCTGTGATGTAGCTCATACCTGGTTGATGATTTGATTGGTTATGTAGATAGATCAACTTTGCTAGGCATCAGATAGTTGGTGTTTATCTGGGTTAACCCTCTGAATACACTGTTTGCGGTAGGACTTATCCGAATACCACGCACTGGCAACGAGGAGATAACCATAACGACAACATTACATGTGTGTCTTTATATAGATATACACAATGCATGCGACATGCATACAACCCTGATGCCTTCGCAAAGCCGACACTACCTTGTGACGAAGGTATGGTCCAATCAAAAAGCCAAATAATTAAAATAAATTATTACTGAACGAGAAATTAACCTTTGTTCTAAAGATATTATAGTCAAATTTCCTCCTATAACCCTAATAATTTATAGTCACCACAAGCAATGAAATATTACTTATTAATCGAATTTGAAGTTATAGATGAAATTTAGTAAGATCTTTGAACTCTTTAATATTGTGATTGAATACTCAATACATCTTAGAATCCAAACAATTCGTCTTATACTCGTTTTCCAATGAAACTAAGTTATTTATATCTTCTCCTGACTATTAGAGTTCTATTACACTTATTTCAATTTCTATTTAATCAAATTTCAGAATTTAATAAGGTCTGAACTTTTAGAAATCAACGCTTATTAGATCTATTGTTGCTTTAAGTGAACAGTATCATGAAACGTCTAGCCACCCGAATAATCATAAGTAAAGTTCATTTGTACAATCCTTATGATGTAGAGATTCAATCATGGAATCCAGGTTAATACATGAATATATACAGATAAACAATTTAGACAAATAACTCTAGTTCTGTAAAATAGTTCATGTCTGAGATGATTAGATATGAAAATGGATCAACTTTGCTTGGCGGTATAGTTGGGTGTTTATCTGGGTTATCGCCCCAAACACCTTGCTCACGACAGAGGGGCATATGAACCGTGTGTCTGCACTGGTGAAGAGAAGATGACCATAATGACAACATTACATGTATGTCTTTATATAGATACACCCAGCACAACTTGTTGCCTTCGTAAAGTCGATATTCCCGTGAGATGAAGATGACATGATCTATTTACCAAGGTAAAAGGTAAAAATATCTAATCCAAAATTAGTAATTAACCTTAATTTCAGATTTATTTAGTAAACTTCCTATCTTACTAAAAGATCTGTTATGCACTGTCACTATAAACAATAATATTTCAATTATCCAAAAGAATTAATTTGATGAAGAAGTTTAATATTATAATTCCTATCCTCCTAAATCCCTATATAAATAATATAAAATAAGAATAAAATAAATAAATAATTAATTAAATTAAGTAAATAATTTATACAAAATATGGTTAAATAAACATAATACGTTTGGACTAAAGTTCATTCATTCCTCTCTTGTACTCTAACTCCCTGAAGCTTTATTAAAGTCATTTAAGATTCTCGCTCCAAGTTTAATTCAACAATTCAGTTCATATTAATTATTCCTTTGTTAGACACGAAGAGAGTAATTTGTATTAGTTTGTGATTATCTCGTTTAATATTTGTACTCGGTTTTAAATTTGATTGTAAATAAAATAATGTTTTATGAAGATTTGATTTTAAGAGACTGGCCTATGCAATCAATTTACGTATTAGTTAATATTTAGTTTTATAATAGGATATAATAATTCGTATTAACATTTCATAATTTTAATAATTCATATTAAGGTAGGTTTTCGTGTGAATTTTGTGTAGATTTATGCCCCCACTTATTGGTTGTAATATATTATTCCTACAGTAACAGACCTTCTGCCTTCAATTCCTAAAAGTTCCTATTTCCTCCTAATCCAATTTGAAGCATTAATTCAAGTAATCATTTTAACTAGAGAAAGTTTCTATAATAAATATTTCCTAAGCTTGAATCACCTAGTTTTAATTGAAAGTCAATAATAAACAAAGTATTCCTTAAATTCCTCAATATATTAAAGCATCAATTCTTCCACCTAATATCTACACGCCCTACCCTATCACCTAATTGTTCCTTCATAAAAAAAAATTATAACTGCCCAAAATTATAACAATGCAGAAATTAAAATCGTATTTGCCATACCTCCAACTCTGCAACAAACCTACAGTAGCTCTGCCTTCAGCTCCGACGACAGCTAAGAAGTCACCCCCACGCGGCCTCGAAGGCTCCAAAGGAATCAGCTCTCGATCCCTAAAGTTTAAATAACAAGCAGGATCAACTGTACTATGGAAATTATTCTAGGAACTTCCTAGCCGGTTCTCATCTATAAAGATATGTGGTAGTTATCACCAGTTAGTAGATTTTAAAAGATAAAACCGCACGCAAAACTTCGAAACGGATTTGAATGAAATTTTACACACAGATAGTTGATGACTTGGATTAGCACATAGGCTATTTATTATCCCGGGAAAATCTAGTGATCCAGCGGGATTCGCTTCTATAATGTTGCGGGTTGTACGTTGAAACTAGTTGATAATATTAATTCAGGTGCAGTAGTATTAGTATCTAACAATGGAATTCCTTCAAAATGACGAAGATGAAAAGTATAATTTAAAGTAGTTAAAGCACTTAAATCTATTCCTAATTAATAAGCTATTTAGCCAACATGCTTTTGAATTTGGTAATGCAAAGCCATTTCTTACTCCTATGAAAAATAAACAAACATAGCAATATCGGCCATTTGTAAGGTAAAGATGCAATAATGATAGTTCAAATGCATATGGTAAAAGTATAGTATAAACAATTAAAGCACATAAATCTATTCCTTGTTAGTTAATAAGCTATTTAGCCAACATGCTTTTGGCATTGGATAATGCAAAGCCATTACTTATTCCTGTGAAAAATAAACAAACATAGCAATATTAGCCAATTGTAAGGTATAGATGCAATAATAAGTATCTAGAGACAACGGGATTCCTCCAAATGCCGACGATAAAGGTATAATATAAAGTAATTAAGTCATTTATTTCTATTTCCTAGTTAAATAATAAACTGTCTTGCCAACATGTCCTGAAATTTGATAATATAAAGCCTTTTCTTTATATTATATGAAAATTAACAAACATAGCAATCTTAGTCACTTGCAAGGTATAGGTATAATAATAATAGTGTCTAAAGGCAATGGGTTTCCTTTAAATACCGATGATGAAAATCTATAAACATATAATTAAGTCCATAAATCCATTTCCTAATTAATTAATAAACTGTTATCCGTCAAGCACTGAAATTTGATAAAGTAAAGCCATTACTTAGTCTTGTATAGTTATACAAACTTAAATTGTAGTCTTGTATTGTTATACAAACTTAATTTAATTTAAATTGGAAAACTACATCACCTGTGTTGTTTAGAATTCCGATTTATCCTGCGTCTTGATTAGCAGCCCTGCTGCAAAACTGTAAGACAGCAATTGCTCCACAACCATTGCTCACATTTTTATGGAAAGAAAATAACATTTAAATAACAGGATAAATTATGGTTTTATTTTCCTAAAATCAAAATAGACTTCCCTAATAATAATATCACACAATTTCTATAAAGCAAACAAGTCCACGTTTCTCCTATGTTATTAAACATCTTTCAACAGCTATTCCTTAAAATAAATAATTTCCTTTCTTCATACAACAAACATTCTTCACTCAGTCAAGGATCGATCCACCTTTACACAACATTTTGCACAATTTCATTCTTGTAAACCTAATCACATATTTATCGGTAATATGTTTATTAAAGTTGTATAGACAGCATTCAAAAGATTTACCTTCTAATAAAACTACATTCTACCAATACTGCTAGATTTAAATAAACCCAACGACTACCATATCAAATACGAAGTTGCACAAGTACATACGTAATCCCTGAATAAATCCCTATTCTACATACTCACGGTTTTTGATCAATAAAATTTTTACCAATCCCTTTTCCTCCTATCTTTTCTCACATTAAGAGTATTTATATTATTATTTACACTCCGGAATATCCCTGATATATCTATATTATTGTCTCAAACGAAGAATCTCTTTTATAACGCCCAGAACTTTAAAACAAATCCCCCGTTTTCTCTCCATTTTTCCATTTTTTTTCAATCCTCTCATTATTTTTTCCATCTCCCCCAATTTTCTTTCCTGTCATTCTCCTTTTAAGGTTTTATATGTTTATATCTTAGGTCTTATATATTATTGAGAATTAGTTTTCTTTATTTATTTTCGTCTTTAATTCCATTGATATTATTTATTAAACATAATTCAGACATATTTTTAACAAAAAAAAATAGTATAGATTCTTATTATTTTCTTTTATTACACTAAACCTCTTAAGGGATAGATGAAGTCTGTTACAATTGCCCCCTAAATTTTATTATAAATGATTTGCCAACGATCATGTTATAATAAAATTTATCACTAATCCAACTTTCTAAGAAAGAAAGGAAAATGTGGTCACCCTACTCTCTTAACTGCGATAATAATAAGTTTTTCTTTAAACTAAATTAATTAAAAACAAAACCCGAAATATAAACTAATCCCCTATCTCATAAATCTCTGTGATTTAATTATTAAATAATTGTTAAAAGAAAATTGAAAGACCTTGGTTTTATCGTTATGACATTTTTATAAATTTATTTAAATTCGCGAAGCAGGAGTCGTAAGTTAAAATCTTATCTTTTTTTTTTTCAAATAGTCTGAATTTGGAACATTCGCTTTATTATTATGTTATCTATTCGTATATCAAATATCATCCGTCCCTAATAAATATTCTAATTCCTTAATATTTAGCTAGTCCTGCACAACAACTCACACTAAGGACTATTTGTTCAGGCACAACCTTTATTTTGATTGTCTGTGTTGCGTAGTTATCAGGGCGATTGCTCAAATACGGAAGAATAACCCTGATCCCCTATAGTGCTGCATTCGCGCATCTCTTTGTGCCAAAGCGAAGCAAAGACTAACCCCTTTCTGAACTTGGCCTATTCACAATTTCAAACACTAATATGAAACAGTCAGCAGCCCCAATTTCAAGACATGGAAACTGAGTTTCCTACAGCGCGACGTACATAAGTATATACCCGTTTATCATGAAAAATACAAACGGTGACACGTCATTGTAAGTTTTTTATTTTTTTATTTTAGTATTTTTTATTTATTCAATGAGAGTAATATTTTAAATTTTAGTTAATATTTACTTTCTTTAAAACCCTTATATCATAAAATAATCCTATCTGCTCCTATATATACCTACACCTATATACTTTCACATACATATATACAATTGTCTAACTATACCTACGCAAATGTTTTTATCCTAAATATTCTTGTTGGAGTAACAACTGTTTTAAATGTAATATCCGACGACCCACAATCTACGACATAACCCCTTTTTAAACCAAGAAATATAAAAAATTAAAGAGTTAGTGATTAATTCTTGTCCCCACTTAAGTTAAATAATTTTTTTTCCCAACTATAAATTTACTTCTCAAAATCCCTATTTAGTTTCTGTCAACCTAAGCCAAACTATTTTAAAATTTCTACACTACCTATTGCTTTCCTTCTCTATCTATAATTGTAATAGTATAACCCTAACTAATCCTACTCCTTAACTATCGGTATATAAATGATAAGCTCTTGTTAATCTGGTGTTGTGTAATAATATTTATAAAATTTATTTTATTTTATCAAATCATTTGTGTTTCCTAATATCAATCCTATTTTCCTTACGTAATCGACATAAAAGAACAGTTAAATCACTTTAATAAAAAAATTAACCTCCGAAAATTCTAAAATTTCCTATATTTAGTCGGCTAACTTTAGTAAAAATATTTAAAGTTCTATAGTATTTAAATATAAAGTAATATATTTAATCCTTTCTATATATTAAATTCGTTGAAATATTCTCCCTAATGCAAATGATGAAAATTGAACAAAATTGAACTATCAAATCTTAATTTATTCTCAAATTATGCATCTTAACAGTAATTTTAGTTACATCCCAAAACTTCTACAACTATCTCTTAAGTTCCTTTAGCTTTGTAGGTATACTATAATTTTGCAAACATTTTTGATAACTAAGGTATGGTTTACTTTATTAAGTTTGTGTATATAATTAATTTAATTGAATGCCTCTATTTAAAAATATGATAAATGCTTTGAATAGCTTGAATATCCTTATTTATTAGCATTAGGTTAATTGATAATCAGTCTAGGAAATTCTTTATTATTTGTTTATTTGGTATAGTTTATTTTTAGAAGGGTTTCGATTAAATTGATATTTATATTTTAGGTATGATATTATGTAATTACGAATGATTAAGTATTTAGAAAATTTTACATTAAACATTGTTCTCTATTATCAATAACACCTTTTGAATTAAATTACCCTTGAATTTCTAAATTATTGTAACCACATTTATTCATAATAAAAATGGTATGATATGTTACAACCGTTAGTTGCGAAAATGTTTTTTATAAGTGCACCTCTCCCTACAGATCGAAAAATAATGTGTAATAATGATTCTCATTTACTTACATAAGTATTAAATAAACTTTTTTTTTTATAAGAATTCCGAAATTCCCAAATTATTTAATAATTGCATTCATCTTTAGAAGTAGTAAATAACCGCATTTAAATGTACCTAGCTATCTATTTTAAAATTTTATCAAATACACTGATAAAGAGTATTAAAATTCAGATTATTGTCCTTATATTATTACATTTTAATTTATAATTAACAAATCATTTAGTTGCACCTCTGCCTACCGCTTTGGGGATACGGCGTGAAGATACTTTGAAATTTCATTTTAAGAAAAAAGTAATCACTTTAAAAGTAAATGTTTATATATTTTACAGTTATACTATGTAATATGATTCAACAACATTGTTCAATTCAATTCATTTCATTTAAATAATCATTAAATAAATTTAAAATATTTAATTTTATATATATTTAAAATGTTCAAAACTAAAGATCCCGTATACTATTTGTAGCAAATAGATTTGTACACTAACATTAGATAGTAAACCTTGTAACCCTACTTCAAACAAAATAAAGAGATTTAATTTACCTATTTTAATTTTATTTAATATCAGTATTTCTTCTTATTTATATTCAATTTAAATTTCTATTTTAAATTTATTATTTACGTAAATGACAAAAAACATAACTGCTGATTTCGACAGATTTATAAAGTTCAAGTTTCTGACGTATGCTTCAAATAATATTTATAAACATAACGTCATTAAAATTGAATTTAGGTCTCACCATTAAGGTTTTATATATATGTATATATTACCGCAATAATATGTTTTAACAACCCGAAACCTAATAGCAAAACTACATATTTTTTAATATTATGAATAAAATTTAAAAGGATTAGCTCGTTTTTAAAACAAAAATAATTTATCTCGCATACTTTTATATCTTAATTTAATTTTATAAAACATAAATCCACATGAAAATAATCCATAACAATATATATAAATTCTAAAATAACTATATCTGTATTAAACGCTATCACGGCCAATCCGCTGTGTCGATTATGATGCAACTCTATATAGTAATAATTTAAAGTCTTCGAATGAACAAGTACATACTCCCATACTAATATTATAAAAGCGGAAGTCTGTCTATCTGTTACATTTTCACGACTAAATCCCTGAACCGATTTTGATGAAATTTGTTCTGGGTATATATGAACACTCAGGATCAACATAGATATAAAAGCGAAGTCTATCTGTTACCCTTTTACATCTAAACGCCTAATCCGATTTTGATGAAATTTGGCCCGGGTACATATATGAATATCTGTTTTATCTTCCCTATAAGGGTTAAACCCTTTAGATAAAACCAAATAAGAGACAAAGTTTATATGAAAACTATATACCTTACTTTAGCTACATGTTAATATACTTGTAGGTGAATTTTTATAACTATGTAAGTACAACACTTGAATCAATGTGCAATAAACTGTTGTGAATTACTTATCGCTTACTTTCGTTATAACACTATTGTAGGTTTCCTTCACTCAACTAAATAAAAGAGGTATTGATTTTGGATCACGCAAACTAAATCTATACATATAATAAAATCGTAGGAAAGTAAAACTGTACATTGAATATTTTTTTTTTAAAAAAAATACTTGGGGCGTGATCTACAATCGAAATCAAGCTAAAACTATAGTTTTTAGAATTTTTGTCTGTTTGTCTGTTTATCTGTTTGTCTGTATGTATGTATGTATGTATGTCCGGGGTAAACTCAAAAAGTACTGCATGAATTACTTCAAATTTTGCATGAATATTACTAACAGGTCGGGTCAATATATAGGCTATATATTATCACGCTATCACCTAGCGGCTGGGTGCTGTGCGGAGTAAACAAAGTCCACGCGGAGGAAGTCGCTGGCAACAGCTAGTTATTAAATAAGTTACTACTAATTATTCGTGTATAACAAATTAGATTGAATAAAATTTCAAGATTGTTAGAACTAAAACTTAGTAATTCTTAAATTTAATTCGATAGAGTATAATTTTAAGGGTCTTAATCTATGTATAATCATTGTAGTTTATTTATAATTTTTATAAGTATTATGCTAAAGTTTAATTATCCTTTTTATTGAGAATATGTAATACTATTCGGAATTTTATTATTATTTTATGTTTTTTTTTTATTATATTTTTGTAATGAATAGACTCCTAACCACTGGACTGAACTAAAACACTTTAACCATTAGAAGCTACTCTATCCATAAAAGAGTCAACAAAAGTTGATATAGGCTACTTACCCGACGGAGAAAAAGGAAGTATTGATTTTTAGTCATTTGGATGAAGATACGGTAATTACTAGTTGATTTTGATTTATGTCTAGATTAAAATTATGTTTATTGTACTTTAAGGTCGTTCTCGATTAACTCATTTTAGTAAATATTTATCTTTTGTCATGTTTTACCATGAATCAAAATATCTAATTTAGAATTTATTTTAATATTACTACAACATAATATTTTCTATTATGAACTCAATCATTCTACCCTTTCACTCTAGCAACCAATACCAAGTTGTTCATAAATTTAAGGTCTCTGCTCAAAAATATGTTTGTCTAGCTTAAATGTTTATCGAGATGAAATGTTTGAAGACCTTTGTCACACGTCACGGCTCCAAATTGTGACAAAACCTATGTTTTGTCATATAAGTCACAGATAATTTTTAATTTCAGAAATACTTTTCTTGTAATCTGATTAACTGTGTTCAAAATTATGTCCTGCGTCGCGGCACCAAATTGTAACAAACTCTCCCGAAGACCCTCTAAACTCACATTTTTAATATAACAAAATTGTCTGTTATATTTCGTTTATAAAGGAGTCAACAGAATTATAATCATATTATCTGGCCAAATGATTCATCTAGTGTTAAATTGAGGACCTATTTGTGTTATATAGTTTCCCCATTCATTCTTTTCAAAGGTACACTTCATCTCTTATAAACAACCATACTTTATCAGGAAATGTATACTATAAATTGATTTAAAGGACTAAAATTTAATATATTGAAGATATTTGGCATAAGAGAGGGAGTAATATATTACATAAATACATAAATACTTAATAAAGATATTTGACTTTAAGGAAGGGAATGATATATTAAATATATACATAAAATACATAATAAAATATATAGCTTAAGAGAGCGATATGATGATATTAATAATTACATTGACTTCATCTAAAGGAAAGAAGTATGGTAGTATGGAATATATGGACAAAATTATTGTAATATTTAGGTTGGGAGTTGTAGAGCACTTTAGTGCCGCAATTTTATTATTGTGGGATATGTAAGAGGCGCCGCCTCGCCTCACATGTGTGAATACCATGCCGGCTGAAGGCCATCCTAGCGTATTCCCCAGAAATATATTGAAACTAAAAGGAACTAAAGTCCTTAATCTCAAAGAGAAAATCAATATATTATGAAGAGCCAAGTTAATGGCAGGTAGGCATTACTATTGTGGGGTCACAAAGTGATAGCCATATAGTTTAATGTCCAAACTTGTGAATACATTGTTTGGAAGTTGATGAGTATAGGCATGACCAAGGTGCATCATTAATATTGAGCACAGCCAAAAGGCCAAATAATAAATATATTCCTCAAGTATACAATTAAGCATTGACTTGAAGTAAGCAAATGTTGATAAAAATATATACTGTTGCTATTTTTGTAACAAACAGTTTAATAAAATAATAAATAAATATTGGCATGACAAAGGTGCATCATTTGTATTGAGCACAGCCAAAAGGCCAAATAATAAATATGTTTCTCAAGTATACAATCAAGCATTGACTTGAAGTAAGTAAATGTTGATAAAAATATATACTGTTGTTATTCTAGTAACAAACAGTAACAAAATAATAAATAAATATTGGCATGACAAAGGTGCATCATTTGTATTGAGCACAGTCAAAAGGCCAAACAATGAATATAATTCTCAAGTATACGATTAAGCATTGACTTGATCAAAGTAAAATAATTAAAATAATATATAAAATACTCAAGTTTGAGATAGCATTGACTTGGAGTACATAAATGTTGATAAAGTATATACTGTTGTTATTTTAGTAACAAACAGTAACAAATTAATAAATAAATATTGGCATGACAAAGGTGCATCATTTGTATTGAGCACAGTCAAAGGCCAAACAATGAATATAATTCTCAAGTATACGATTAAGCATTGACTTGATCAAAGTAAGTAAATGTTGATAAAAATATATACTGTTGTTATTCTAGTAACAAACAGTAACAAAATAATAAATAAATATTGGCATGACAAAGGTGCATCATTTGTATTGAGCACAGTCAAAAGGCCAAATAATAAATATATTTCTCAAGTATACAATTAAGCATTGACTTGAAGTAAGTAAATGTTGATAAAATTATATACTGTTGTTATTTTAGTAACAGCCAGTAATAATAAATATTGGCATGACAAAGGTGCATCATTTGTATTGAGCACAGTCAAAAAGCCAAATAATAAATATAATTCTCAAGTTTATAATTAAAGTTTGTGCAAGTTTGTTTTAACAATTACTTGACAAAACTAAGACAAGATAATATGTCGTCTTCAATCACAATACCGAAACATTAATAGCCGGTACGCGATAAATAAACATATATAAAAGTAATCATTGCTCGCAATGAACTTCAAATAGTCCAAATCATAAAAATTTCATAAGTAAAATCAATTAAGATAATCCTTATGACGAAAGTCAAATGAACTCAGGTTAATGTATAAAAATACATTAAAACAAGCAATTTAATATATCCAGCTCTGTGATGTAGCTCATACCTGGTTGATGATTTGATTGGTTATGTAGATAGATCAACTTTGCTAGGCATCAGATAGTTGGTGTTTATCTGGGTTAACCCTCTGAATACACTGTTTGCGGTAGGACTTATCCGAATACCACGCACTGGCAACGAGGAGATAACCATAACGACAACATTACATGTGTGTCTTTATATAGATATACACAATGCATGCGACATGCATACAACCCTGATGCCTTCGCAAAGCCGACACTACCTTGTGACGAAGGTATGGTCCAATCAAAAAGCCAAATAATTAAAATAAATTATTACTGAACGAGAAATTAACCTTTGTTCTAAAGATATTATAGTCAAATTTCCTCCTATAACCCTAATAATTTATAGTCACCACAAGCAATGAAATATTACTTATTAATCGAATTTGAAGTTATAGATGAAATTTAGTAAGATCTTTGAACTCTTTAATATTGTGATTGAATACTCAATACATCTTAGAATCCAAACAATTCGTCTTATACTCGTTTTCCAATGAAACTAAGTTATTTATATCTTCTCCTGACTATTAGAGTTCTATTACACTTATTTCAATTTCTATTTAATCAAATTTCAGAATTTAATAAGGTCTGAACTTTTAGAAATCAACGCTTATTAGATCTATTGTTGCTTTAAGTGAACAGTATTATGAAACGTCTAGCCACCCGAATAATCATAAGTAAAGTTCATTTGTACAATCCTTATGATGTAGAGATTCAATCATGGAATCCAGGTTAATACATGAATATATACAGATAAACAATTTAGACAAATAACTCTAGTTCTGTAAAATAGTTCATGTCTGAGATGATTAGATATGAAAATGGATCAACTTTGCTTGGCGGTATAGTTGGGTGTTTATCTGGGTTATCGCCCCAAACACCTTGCTCACGACAGAGGGGCATATGAACCGTGTGTCTGCACTGGTGAAGAGAAGATGACCATAATGACAACATTACATGTATGTCTTTATATAGATACACCCAGCACAACTTGTTGCCTTCGTAAAGTCGATATTCCCGTGAGATGAAGATGACATGATCTATTTACCAAGGTAAAAGGTAAAAATATCTAATCCAAAATTAGTAATTAACCTTAATTTCAGATTTATTTAGTAAACTTCCTATCTTACTAAAAGATCTGTTATGCACTGTCACTATAAACAATAATATTTCAATTATCCAAAAGAATTAATTTGATGAAGAAGTTTAATATTATAATTCCTATCCTCCTAAATCCCTATATAAATAATATAAAATAAGAATAAAATAAATAAATAATTAATTAAATTAAGTAAATAATTTATACAAAATATGGTTAAATAAACATAATACGTTTGGACTAAAGTTCATTCATTCCTCTCTTGTACTCTAACTCCCTGAAGCTTTATTAAAGTCATTTAAGATTCTCGCTCCAAGTTTAATTCAACAATTCAGTTCATATTAATTATTCCTTTGTTAGACACGAAGAGAGTAATTTGTATTAGTTTGTGATTATCTCGTTTAATATTTGTACTCGGTTTTAAATTTGATTGTAAATAAAATAATGTTTTATGAAGATTTGATTTTAAGAGACTGGCCTATGCAATCAATTTACGTATTAGTTAATATTTAGTTTTATAATAGGATATAATAATTCGTATTAACATTTCATAATTTTAATAATTCATATTAAGGTAGGTTTTCGTGTGAATTTTGTGTAGATTTATGCCCCCACTTATTGGTTGTAATATATTATTCCTACAGTAACAGACCTTCTGCCTTCAATTCCTAAAAGTTCCTATTTCCTCCTAATCCAATTTGAAGCATTAATTCAAGTAATCATTTTAACTAGAGAAAGTTTCTATAATAAATATTTCCTAAGCTTGAATCACCTAGTTTTAATTGAAAGTCAATAATAAACAAAGTATTCCTTAAATTCCTCAATATATTAAAGCATCAATTCTTCCACCTAATATCTACACGCCCTACCCTATCACCTAATTGTTCCTTCATAAAAAAAAATTATAACTGCCCAAAATTATAACAATGCAGAAATTAAAATCGTATTTGCCATACCTCCAACTCTGCAACAAACCTACAGTAGCTCTGCCTTCAGCTCCGACGACAGCTAAGAAGTCACCCCCACGCGGCCTCGAAGGCTCCAAAGGAATCAGCTCTCGATCCCTAAAGTTTAAATAACAAGCAGGATCAACTGTACTATGGAAATTATTCTAGGAACTTCCTAGCCGGTTCTCATCTATAAAGATATGTGGTAGTTATCACCAGTTAGTAGATTTTAAAAGATAAAACCGCACGCAAAACTTCGAAACGGATTTGAATGAAATTTTACACACAGATAGTTGATGACTTGGATTAGCACATAGGCTATTTATTATCCCGGGAAAATCTAGTGATCCAGCGGGATTCGCTTCTATAATGTTGCGGGTTGTACGTTGAAACTAGTTGATAATATTAATTCAGGTGCAGTAGTATTAGTATCTAACAATGGAATTCCTTCAAAATGACGAAGATAATAAGCTATTTAGCCAACATGCTTTTGAATTTGGTAATGCAAAGCCATTTCTTACTCCTATGAAAAATAAACAAACATAGCAATATCGGCCATTTGTAAGGTAAAGATGCAATAATGATAGTTCAAATGCATATGGTAAAAGTATAGTATAAACAATTAAAGCACATAAATCTATTCCTTGTTAGTTAATAAGCTATTTAGCCAACATGCTTTTGGCATTGGATAATGCAAAGCCATTACTTATTCCTGTGAAAAATAAACAAACATAGCAATATTAGCCAATTGTAAGGTATAGATGCAATAATAAGTGTCTAGAGACAACGGGATTCCTCCAAATGCCGACGATAAAGGTATAATATAAAGTAATTAAGTCATTTATTTCTATTTCCTAGTTAAATAATAAACTGTCTTGCCAACATGTCCTGAAATTTGATAATATAAAGCCTTTTCTTTATATTATATGAAAATTAACAAACATAGCAATCTTAGTCACTTGCAAGGTATAGGTATAATAATAATAGTGTCTAAAGGCAATGGGTTTCCTTTAAATACCGATGATGAAAATCTATAAACATATAATTAAGTCCATAAATCCATTTCCTAATTAATTAATAAACTGTTATCCGTCAAGCACTGAAATTTGATAAAGTAAAGCCATTACTTAGTCTTGTATAGTTATACAAACTTAAATTGTAGTCTTGTATTGTTATACAAACTTAATTTAATTTAAATTGGAAAACTACATCACCTGTGTTGTTTAGAATTCCGATTTATCCTGCGTCTTGATTAGCAGCCCTGCTGCAAAACTGTAAGACAGCAATTGCTCCACAACCATTGCTCACATTTTTATGGAAAGAAAATAACATTTAAATAACAGGATAAATTATGGTTTTATTTTCCTAAAATCAAAATAGACTTCCCTAATAATAATATCACACAATTTCTATAAAGCAAACAAGTCCACGTTTCTCCTATGTTATTAAACATCTTTCAACAGCTATTCCTTAAAATAAATAATTTCCTTTCTTCATACAACAAACATTCTTCACTCAGTCAAGGATCGATCCACCTTTACACAACATTTTGCACAATTTCATTCTTGTAAACCTAATCACATATTTATCGGTAATATGTTTATTAAAGTTGTATAGACAGCATTCAAAAGATTTACCTTCTAATAAAACTACATTCTACCAATACTGCTAGATTTAAATAAACCCAACGACTACCATATCAAATACGAAGTTGCACAAGTACATACGTAATCCCTGAATAAATCCCTATTCTACATACTCACGGTTTTTGATCAATAAAATTTTTACCAATCCCTTTTCCTCCTATCTTTTCTCACATTAAGAGTATTTATATTATTATTTACACTCCGGAATATCCCTGATATATCTATATTATTGTCTCAAACGAAGAATCTCTTTTATAACGCCCAGAACTTTAAAACAAATCCCCCGTTTTCTCTCCATTTTTCCATTTTTTTTCAATCCTCTCATTATTTTTTCCATCTCCCCCAATTTTCTTTCCTGTCATTCTCCTTTTAAGGTTTTATATGTTTATATCTTAGGTCTTATATATTATTGAGAATTAGTTTTCTTTATTTATTTTCGTCTTTAATTCCATTGATATTATTTATTAAACATAATTCAGACATATTTTTAACAAAAAAAAATAGTATAGATTCTTATTATTTTCTTTTATTACACTAAACCTCTTAAGGGATAGATGAAGTCTGTTACAGTACCAAATAGACTTTCGCATTTATTAGTAAATCGTCCATACAGTTTTTTATACAAACTTTCATCATCTATTTTGGCCCCTCGTGGTTTGCTTTTTTAAAAGTAGCCTATGTTTGACACTGAAACTATCTCCATCCATGAAAATCAATTTTGATATTTAGCTATGAAATCGTGACAAATAGACACGCAGATAGACTTTTGCATTTATAATATTGGTATGGTTTTGCATAAGTTTACCGTTTTTTCCTTTAATATTATGCCTTATCAAGGCATGAGCTTTTTGTCCGGTACAAGACATGTTAGACGTGAAATCTCGTACTAGTCTAGTCTAAACACGTTGTAAAGTCGTTTTCTTTCTACATATATAGGGACTAGCAATGCCATGTAACGTTGCATTCCAATTACACATTTGCATATTCGCCATCCAATCTAAAAATAATGGTTTTTACCGGTGTATTCCCAGCATTATTTCAAAACATGTATTTTTCTTTCTTGTGTACCTTATATTACTCTATTATAGTAATGCAGGGTAGCACTTGCGTCTATCGTCCCAAATCTTTGCACAATGACACAATACACACAGATGTGACCGGCTATTATTGGTTATTGTAGTGAAAATTTAGGCCGCGTCATGTGTCTTAATCGCGGTCGCGTGCGTAATCAGAGAGAGTCGGTCCTCCTTCATGATCTTTTCATGATCACTGTCGCTCATCATATTATCTGTATTATATTATTTAAATTTTTTTTGGTAATTCTGTGTGTTGTTTTAATTTCAATCATTTTAATTCAATTTTAATTAAATAAAAGTCTTGTCAATATTTTTAACTCTATAAGGGTTGTCACTAAAAAATGAAAATCCGTAATTGGCTTATGATTAGCAAATCACAATATTTTTTTAAATTAATTTTATTGTTATTTGCTGTGGATTTATTTATTTATTTATACTTTATTGTACACTTACATAAGTAAAATTGTACAAAAGGCGGACTTAATGCTAGTTGCATTCTCTCCCAGTCAACCTTTGAGCTAACAGAAATAATAGTCTGTAGGTACAAAGAAAATATAGATATATAGAAATATAGAATAAAGATATATAAAATAATACATAAATACTACTATGAATAAAACATACTAATATAATATACTTATACTTAAATGGATATACTAATATAATATTAAGTAATAAGATAGACCACATAAACAAATAATATAATATAAATACATACATGCTATTCACGAAGAAAGCTTTAGGCTAGCTAAAAAGCTAAAAAAAAGTCGGGTAAAAACCCGACTGAGTAAGTAATATAATTGTGTCACGCGAATGAAGTCGCGGGTAACAACTAGTGGATAATCAAATTAAAATATATCATTGTTAAGTAAATGATCGTGTACTTTCTTTTTGAATAGCCGCTTGTTACTAGATTGTTTAATAGATAAAGGTACTTAGTTTATTCCATAATCTAGATGCACTCAAAAGAAGAGTTTGAAATAAAATTTGTGCGATGAAGCGGAATAGAAAGAGTTTGGGAAGCAGACGATCGAAGACTTAAATTATGGGTGGTTGATAAAAATTTAAATTTAGACTTGATTTTGTTTTGTTGGTGAATAATAAATAAATAAATAAATAGATAGATATAAATAGATAAAAATAATAAATAAATAATTAATAAATAAAGATATAAATAGATAAAAATAATAAATAGATAAAAATAATAAACAAAGAAATAATAGATAGACAGACAGACAGACAGACAGACAGACAGACAGACAGACAGACAGACAGACAGACAGACAGACAGACAGACAGACAGACAGACAGACAGACAGACAGACAGACAGACAGACAGACAGACAGACAGACAGACAGACAGACAGACAGACAGACAGACAGACAGACAGACAGACAGACAGACAGACAGACAGACAGACAGACAGACAGACAGACAGACAGACAGACAGACAGACAGACAGACAGACAGACAGACAGACAGACAGACAGACAGACAGACAGACAGACAGACAGACAGACAGACAGACAGACAGACAGACAGACAGACAGACAGACAGACAGACAGACAGACAGACAGACAGACAGACAGACAGACAGACAGACAGACAGACAGACAGACAGACAGACAGACAGACAGACAGACAGACAGACAGACAGACAGACAGACAGACAGACAGACAGACAGACAGACAGACAGACAGACAGACAGACAGACAGACAGACAGACAGACAGACAGACAGACAGACAGACAGACAGACAGACAGACAGACAGACAGACAGACAGACAGACAGACAGACAGACAGACAGACAGACAGACAGACAGACAGACAGACAGACAGACAGACAGACAGACAGACAGACAGACAGACAGACAGACAGACAGACAGACAGACAGACAGACAGACAGACAGACAGACAGACAGACAGACAGACAGACAGACAGACAGACAGACAGACAGACAGACAGACAGACAGACAGACAGACAGACAGACAGACAGACAGACAGACAGACAGACAGACAGACAGACAGACAGACAGACAGACAGACAGACAGACAGACAGACAGACAGACAGACAGACAGACAGACAGACAGACAGACAGACAGACAGACAGACAGACAGACAGACAGACAGACAGACAGACAGACAGACAGACAGACAGACAGACAGACAGACAGACAGACAGACAGACAGACAGACAGACAGACAGACAGACAGACAGACAGACAGACAGACAGACAGACAGACAGACAGACAGACAGACAGACAGACAGACAGACAGACAGACAGACAGACAGACAGACAGACAGACAGACAGACAGACAGACAGACAGACAGACAGACAGACAGACAGACAGACAGACAGACAGACAGACAGACAGACAGACAGACAGACAGACAGACAGACAGACAGACAGACAGACAGACAGACAGACAGACAGACAGACAGACAGACAGACAGACAGACAGACAGACAGACAGACAGACAGACAGACAGACAGACAGACAGACAGACAGACAGACAGACAGACAGACAGACAGACAGACAGACAGACAGACAGACAGACAGACAGACAGACAGACAGACAGACAGACAGACAGACAGACAGACAGACAGACAGACAGACAGACAGACAGACAGACAGACAGACAGACAGACAGACAGACAGACAGACAGACAGACAGACAGACAGACAGACAGACAGACAGACAGACAGACAGACAGACAGACAGACAGACAGACAGACAGACAGACAGACAGACAGACAGACAGACAGACAGACAGACAGACAGACAGACAGACAGACAGACAGACAGACAGACAGACAGACAGACAGACAGACAGACAGACAGACAGACAGACAGACAGACAGACAGACAGACAGACAGACAGACAGACAGACAGACAGACAGACAGACAGACAGACAGACAGACAGACAGACAGACAGACAGACAGACAGACAGACAGACAGACAGACAGACAGACAGACAGACAGACAGACAGACAGACAGACAGACAGACAGACAGACAGACAGACAGACAGACAGACAGACAGACAGACAGACAGACAGACAGACAGACAGACAGACAGACAGACAGACAGACAGACAGACAGACAGACAGACAGACAGACAGACAGACAGACAGACAGACAGACAGACAGACAGACAGACAGACAGACAGACAGACAGACAGACAGACAGACAGACAGACAGACAGACAGACAGACAGACAGACAGACAGACAGACAGACAGACAGACAGACAGACAGACAGACAGACAGACAGACAGACAGACAGACAGACAGACAGACAGACAGACAGACAGACAGACAGACAGACAGACAGACAGACAGACAGACAGACAGACAGACAGACAGACAGACAGACAGACAGACAGACAGACAGACAGACAGACAGACAGACAGACAGACAGACAGACAGACAGACAGACAGACAGACAGACAGACAGACAGACAGACAGACAGACAGACAGACAGACAGACAGACAGACAGACAGACAGACAGACAGACAGACAGACAGACAGACAGACAGACAGACAGACAGACAGACAGACAGACAGACAGACAGACAGACAGACAGACAGACAGACAGACAGACAGACAGACAGACAGACAGACAGACAGACAGACAGACAGACAGACAGACAGACAGACAGACAGACAGACAGACAGACAGACAGACAGACAGACAGACAGACAGACAGACAGACAGACAGACAGACAGACAGACAGACAGACAGACAGACAGACAGACAGACAGACAGACAGACAGACAGACAGACAGACAGACAGACAGACAGACAGACAGACAGACAGACAGACAGACAGACAGACAGACAGACAGACAGACAGACAGACAGACAGACAGACAGACAGACAGACAGACAGACAGACAGACAGACAGACAGACAGACAGACAGACAGACAGACAGACAGACAGACAGACAGACAGACAGACAGACAGACAGACAGACAGACAGACAGACAGACAGACAGACAGACAGACAGACAGACAGACAGACAGACAGACAGACAGACAGACAGACAGACAGACAGACAGACAGACAGACAGACAGACAGACAGACAGACAGACAGACAGACAGACAGACAGACAGACAGACAGACAGACAGACAGACAGACAGACAGACAGACAGACAGACAGACAGACAGACAGACAGACAGACAGACAGACAGACAGACAGACAGACAGACAGACAGACAGACAGACAGACAGACAGACAGACAGACAGACAGACAGACAGACAGACAGACAGACAGACAGACAGACAGACAGACAGACAGACAGACAGACAGACAGACAGACAGACAGACAGACAGACAGACAGACAGACAGACAGACAGACAGACGCAGACAGACAGACAGACGCAGGCAGGCAGGCAGACAGACAGACGCAGGCAGGCAGGCAGGCAGGCAGGCAGGCAGGCAGGCAGGCAGGCAGGCAGGCAGGCAGGCAGGCAGGCAGGCAGGCAGGCAGGCAGGCAGGCAGGCAGGCAGGCAGGCAGGCAGGCAGGCAGGCAGGCAGGCAGGCAGGCAGGCAGGCAGGCAGGCAGGCAGGCAGGCAGGCAGGCAGGCAGGCAGGCAGGCAGGCAGGCAGGCAGGCAGGCAGGCAGGCAGGCAGGCAGGCAGGCAGGCAGGCAGGCAGGCAGGCAGGCAGGCAGGCAGGCAGGCAGGCAGGCAGGCAGGCAGGCAGGCAGGCAGGCAGGCAGGCAGGCAGGCAGGCAGGCAGGCAGGCAGGCAGGCAGGCAGGCAGGCAGGCAGGCAGGCAGGCAGGCAGGCAGGCAGGCAGGCAGGCAGGCAGGCAGGCAGGCAGGCAGGCAGGCAGGCAGGCAGGCAGGCAGGCAGGCAGGCAGGCAGGCAGGCAGGCAGGCAGGCAGGCAGGCAGGCAGGCAGGCAGGCAGGCAGGCAGGCAGGCAGGCAGGCAGGCAGGCAGGCAGGCAGGCAGGCAGGCAGGCAGGCAGGCAGGCAGGCAGGCAGGCAGGCAGGCAGGCAGGCAGGCAGGCAGGCAGGCAGGCAGGCAGGCAGGCAGGCAGGCAGGCAGGCAGGCAGGCAGGCAGGCAGGCAGGCAGGCAGGCAGGCAGGCAGGCAGGCAGGCAGGCAGGCAGGCAGGCAGGCAGGCAGGCAGGCAGGCAGGCAGGCAGGCAGGCAGGCAGGCAGGCAGGCAGGCAGGCAGGCAGGCAGGCAGGCAGGCAGGCAGGCAGGCAGGCAGGCAGGCAGGCAGGCAGGCAGGCAGGCAGGCAGGCAGGCAGGCAGGCAGGCAGGCAGGCAGGCAGGCAGGCAGGCAGGCAGGCAGGCAGGCAGGCAGGCAGGCAGGCAGGCAGGCAGGCAGGCAGGCAGGCAGGCAGGCAGGCAGGCAGGCAGGCAGGCAGGCAGGCAGGCAGGCAGGCAGGCAGGCAGGCAGGCAGGCAGGCAGGCAGGCAGGCAGGCAGGCAGGCAGGCAGGCAGGCAGGCAGGCAGGCAGGCAGGCAGGCAGGCAGGCAGGCAGGCAGGCAGGCAGGCAGGCAGGCAGGCAGGCAGGCAGGCAGGCAGGCAGGCAGGCAGGCAGGCAGGCAGGCAGGCAGGCAGGCAGGCAGGCAGGCAGGCAGGCAGGCAGGCAGGCAGGCAGGCAGGCAGGCAGGCAGGCAGGCAGGCAGGCAGGCAGGCAGGCAGGCAGGCAGGCAGGCAGGCAGGCAGGCAGGCAGGCAGGCAGGCAGGCAGGCAGGCAGGCAGGCAGGCAGGCAGGCAGGCAGGCAGGCAGGCAGGCAGGCAGGCAGGCAGGCAGGCAGGCAGGCAGGCAGGCAGGCAGGCAGGCAGGCAGGCAGGCAGGCAGGCAGGCAGGCAGGCAGGCAGGCAGGCAGGCAGGCAGGCAGGCAGGCAGGCAGGCAGGCAGGCAGGCAGGCAGGCAGGCAGGCAGGCAGGCAGGCAGGCAGGCAGGCAGGCAGGCAGGCAGGCAGGCAGGCAGGCAGGCAGGCAGGCAGGCAGGCAGGCAGGCAGGCAGGCAGGCAGGCAGGCAGGCAGGCAGGCAGGCAGGCAGGCAGGCAGGCAGGCAGGCAGGCAGGCAGGCAGGCAGGCAGGCAGGCAGGCAGGCAGGCAGGCAGGCAGGCAGGCAGGCAGGCAGGCAGGCAGGCAGGCAGGCAGGCAGGCAGGCAGGCAGGCAGGCAGGCAGGCAGGCAGGCAGGCAGGCAGGCAGGCAGGCAGGCAGGCAGGCAGGCAGGCAGGCAGGCAGGCAGGCAGGCAGGCAGGCAGGCAGGCAGGCAGGCAGGCAGGCAGGCAGGCAGGCAGGCAGGCAGGCAGGCAGGCAGGCAGGCAGGCAGGCAGGCAGGCAGGCAGGCAGGCAGGCAGGCAGGCAGGCAGGCAGGCAGGCAGGCAGGCAGGCAGGCAGGCAGGCAGGCAGGCAGGCAGGCAGGCAGGCAGGCAGGCAGGCAGGCAGGCAGGCAGGCAGGCAGGCAGGCAGGCAGGCAGGCAGGCAGGCAGGCAGGCAGGCAGACAGCAGAAAAACAGAAAGCAGATTTAATTTTTTATCTGAAAGTTGACGTCCCCGAAGTTTTCAGATAAAAAAATTCTTAGCGAGACCATGCAATTAATCCAATTATTCAATAACTTTTAGCAAATGTGTAACGTTTAATCCTTCGATAGTTTTGTCTTAAGATAGTACTTTGAAGACTGCCTAATGCTCAAAGTACATCAAATTATCAGTATCTATTTATATCTACAAAGGGAGCAAACGGACCGGAGGCTCACTTGATGGTAAGTGATCACCGCCGTCCATGGACAACTACACTATCACAAGACTCGCAGTTGCTTTGCCGGCCCTTTAAGAAAAAGTAAGCTCTTTACTTGAAGGTTCCTAAGTTGTATCCGTTTGGAAAACCCCTGCCGGTAATTGGTTCCACAGAGGAATAGTGCAGGGAAAAAACGCTTTGAGAATGGCACAGTTGTGGATTTCCTGACACCGAGATGGAATAGTCGCAACTTAATCGCTACCTGACTTGTTACATAATTATGAAGTACGAGTAGGTTTGTGGAGTTGCCTTTAAGTTCCACAACTAGAAAAAGCTTTTAACTCCGACACCGAAAATTATAAGTGACACTTCAATGAAGGATACTACAGTACGGTACTTTAAAAGGTCGCGGGCTGCTTCTATTTCATGTAAGCAGTGTACATACATACAGTTTATATATAGCTTGATCGCGATACATTATAGCGGCACTGTATACACTACCTAAGTAAATTTTAGTTTATTAAGTTCTTTTACAATCAGTTGTTATTTCCAACAATTGTAATATCTCCATTTACTTTTAAGCTTTCGGATATGTACATTTTTCGTACTAACTGTTGCTCGTAGATTACTCGCGTTTTTTCATAGATTATATACGAGGTGACCCAAAATTCATCGTCAAGTGGGCACGGAGCCATAGCCTATGCTATACTAGTTCTGGTAAAATAAGAAAAAAAGAAGAAATAAACATACATAAAAGAAGAGTACATTTTTTAAATGATGATGTGACAAAGTTTACTGTCAAAAGTTTTTTGATCCTGTCCTGTTGCAATAACAGCACTGGGACATGATTTTTCATCCAGACCTTTTGGTCATACGGTTTTCTTCATAGTCCAATTAAAGCAGATGCACTGGGAACGTTTTTCGTCACCTTTTTCGTTTTCGGCCATCTTAACTCTCTACAACTTCCAATCGATTTTTTTGTGATACGATGATTTCGAGAACTCTCACAACCTTGCAAAGTTTCGCAATAACAATAGTAAGATACTCCCGTATAGGTTCAGGCCCCCTTTGAAAGAATACACCATCTGCCATTTTGCCAAGTAGTTCGTAAGAGATGAACGAATGACTGCGAGTCACTATCACCGTGGTTACTATGTAATAGAGTTCTGCATTGTCTCGCCCAGATCTGGTACAAATTGCCTTGCCTTTTCCTGCGCAATAGCGTCAGATCTTTTCACTGTCATGTTCCAGTTTGGAGGGTAAGGTAGCCGTTGAATGAGTTTACTGGCATGTGGCATAAGGCCCCGTCACAAGAATAGCAACGCGCTATTTACATCCTTGGTGTTTATAGGCGATGTTTGTCTCTTTCCATCAGGAGAGCCATCTAATTGAAAAATTTGATATAAAAAAGCTCAGTAAAACTTACTTGTGTATAGCAAAGGAATTGAACGATTTCATATTTCTTAGTGTGAAGTACTATTCGACTCTCCTGAAGATGCTTTGGTTGCGAAGTGAAACATGCGTTAAGTACATAATTTCTTCTTTACGTCAGTGCTTGCCATTGTCACCTTCGAGCAATGTACATGTACAATGTACATTCTTTTCTTGGTTATTTTATGCTATATACAAAATGATTTGTTACAAATATTGATATATGTTTGGGTTGAGTTGAATATCGATTCGGTGTGAGGGGTTGCCTGGTTTGTACAAAGTAGATTTTTCAGCTCCCGTAAGCATCCAATTGATACCTAATGTTAAATGCAACACCCACAACACCTGTATCATATCAAAGTATCGTAAAATTATAATTTTAGCTGTAAACTTACATTTGATGCATTGACTGTGATTCTGTAGCACATTGCCTTAAAATTATTTTATATTCTTAATATCTTTCTCATTGCGAAATGAAAAGAATGAATTATGTCAAATTAAATACATTTTCGTAGATATTTAGCTTATTTTATATAGCGTGCTCCCATACTACAGAGTTTTTGTATGATCGATTATTTATCGGACCGGACCAAACTGCATGTCGTAATATGTTGTGTTTGGAAAAGTCGTAGAAAGTAGAAAGCCGATTCGGACAGTCTTTAATTTTCATCAAGTTTCATTGTTTGGTCGTTAATTTGCTTCCGAGTTTTTGTCGGTGGGCCGTCAGTAAGACAAGTAAATTCCGATTTGTGATATTTGTACATCTGTGGAGGTAAGTTGAAATACATATTATGGTTTCACATTTGAATAGTACCAAAATTGATTTTAATAAGTCCATCGTGTGCAGCCATGCTAAAGAAATGCAAGTTATACTTATACATATACTATACATGCTTACTAATTTTACGGATTTTTTAATGTCATAAGGAGAAAGATAGCCGTCACTTAAATATGATTTGACAATGAATAGGAGATTCAATGTCACTAAAACCATGTAGATACGTATATTTTACATTTTGATTAAATTCTATTTGAATGCAAAATTTTATTGAAAACACACTTGTAAACGAAAATCAAAAATCGTCCCGCTAGACTCAGTAGCAGTATTAAGTCTGGCGGGTGATGGGTTACCACTTCCGTGGCTCGAATAAGCACGTACACTCGTCGGTTCCGGTTATTGCTAGGAATAGTCGATAATCGTTACATATCGGTGACATGTGTCGATGAGGATCACTGCTTACCTCGCCAATCGACAAACCGATGAATAGTGGTTTTTTTTTGTATCAAAAGATATCAAACAAGCAGATGAGTCTCCTGATGGAAAGAGTCAACCATCGCTTATAGACACCAAAGATGTTAAGGGTGCGTTAGTATCTTGTGGCGAGGTCTAATACCACATAAGTTTACCGGCTATCTTACCCTCCAAACCGGAACACGACAGTGACAAGCACTGACTCTATTACGGCAGGAATAGGTAAGGCGGTGGTACCAGACCCGGGCGAAAAAATGATGAACTCTACCACTGGTGAACCAAAAATTCTGTAGACATTCGATTTTCTCTTTGGATTAAAATACTTTAAATTTCATGATTGATTTTGTTTTTAAGAGCACGTGTATTCAATAAGTATTACTTTTTATTTCACAAAGCGCTTTAAAGCGAAAAATTTTTATTTTTGAGTACCCAGTTTTAGATCTATAATCAACTGTTATATTAATAGGTTTAGGCGTTCAAATTAGAAGAACTATAATAAATATACACAGCTTTATAATATTTGATATACGGTAAAACGATTCAAACCAGTTTCAAAACATAACTTTCAAATGATTGTAAGCTACGAGCTGGATAGTTTAATATATTTCCGATATTGCTACAATGAACAGTCTAGAAAGCCAATATATTTAACACTGTAAATTACGCAATGCCTTCTCGTGAATTTCGTTTGTACCCCGCTCATCGAATATACGAGCTGGATCTTCTTGATTAGATTTGTATGTTTGTGACCTACTGGGTGAAATGTTTTCCAATTCCAATTTCCAATTGATTTGTCTGAAGTAGTGGCACTTGACTGCAAGTGTCGTCCAAGCGCTGCATCCATTGTGTGGAAATAAACGCTTAAAGTGTTGAACGAAGTACATTTTTTGCTAGAATTTCTTTTACAATTACCTAGTTTAATAGACATTTATAAGACCTAGTTTATTAGACCCGGCAAACGTTGTTCTGCCTTTTTAACTACTCTTATTTTTTTAAAATTTTCTCACCTTTTAAACCTTCCCTGGACTTTAATAATTAATTCAAATCTAAAATTAGCCAAATCGGTTCAGCCGTTCTTCGAGTTTTATCGAGACTAACGAACAAACAGCGATTGATTTTTATATATTATATAGATAATTTGATAAGATTAATCTTTAATTTATAATATTTTTTTGTCGATATCAACTTCTTTAGAACTAAATTAGTCTATTTATCAAATATTAAGTTTCGGTTAGTTCTGGTAGAATGCTGTATCTTATCGCCTGAAACTAGTACTACCGCCTTACCTACTTTTGCCGCAATAGCGTTAGTGTTTGTCACTGTTGTGTTCCGGTTTGGCGAGTAAGATAGCCGTAAACTTATGCATGAAGCATTAAGAACGCTAGTTGCTATGTAATAATATGTACGTCAGAAGTAGTTTATATATTTTGGGAGTTTTATATAGTGAGACAAAATATCTGACATTTCTGCCCCGGTGCAATAGCCATGATTGTACTAATTTTACAATCGATCATTACAATGTCGTTTTGCGATCAATTATTAGAAAGTTATTACCAACTTTACTATATTAAAATAAAGAAAATTAGTACAAAACCTGATTTTATTTCAATTGAGTAATGGATATGTTTTAAGGATTCATCTGCCTCTTTTTTGTAATTATTTACCAAAAGCAGTGTTTCCAGAACGTGACAACGTCCAGAAAAATCGTCATATTTGCGATTATATACCTTTTATCATCCACCTCCCTTGAATAATTAATCGCTTGGTACTTTAATTCTGGAGTATAAATATCATAAGTAAATATCCTTTGATTTCAGTGTCATTTTCTACTAAATGGGTTTAAGGTTTTACACTAAATTTTCAATAATTAAAATGCTGTTTACACTTTAAGTTAAACCAAGATATAGCCTCCGACTGTAGTTTATTTATACCCATCCGTCCAGCCACTGCGACGTAATTAAAAAATCCAAATATTCAAACATTTTTCAGATTTTTGCCTTTATAATGTTATTAATGAAATATATTGCTGTTACACGTCTTAGCTTAAGTATATCACTCGTCTTCATAATATTATAGCGATGTCTTTTCACACCGAAATTCTAATAGAGATATTTTACAAAAAATAATCCACCTTAGTTCATAACATAGGCAAAAAAATAATAAAAAAAAGTATCTTCATGCCCATATCCCCGAAGGGATAGGCAGAGGTACAACATGTGCACCCACGATTAGCCGAAGATATTTGGTCCCACAAATGTGATAGGTGGCAAGCCTATCGCCAACCGGGCACTTTTCAATCCTGGGCAACTTTGTGTTTTTCAGAAAACTGAAAAAACACTTTTTTTATGTGCCCGACCCAGGAATCGAACCTCATGTGGTCAACGCCAACGCTGGACCACTAGACCACAGAGGCGACTACTTAAAAATAATATTATCGTGGTTACATGACATAACAACGTGTACATTATATCTCCTTAGTAATGAATTCTTGTAACACGGGTAGGTACAAATAAATACCTTTATTACGCTGTATTTTTTATATCATAAGATAGCAAACAAGCAGATGGGTCTCCTGATGGAAAGAGTCAACACCAAAGGTGTTAATGGTGCATTGCTATCTTGTGGCGAGGTCTAATGCCACATGCACAAGTTTACCTGCTACCTTACCCTCCAAACCGAAACACGACAGTGAAAATTACAATTAAAAGGGAAAATTACAAGATATTCCAATAAGCGAGTTATCGTCGAAATAATATTTATACATATATACGTTCAAACAAGTTGGATTATTCTATTAGGCTCTGAGAACTTTATTTTTGTTTTTATAGCACTCACCCCGTGCTTGGGAAACTTGAAAAACTTTAAAAACAACAAAGAAAATTGTCGACACGTGAGACTCGAACCCGCGACCATTTCCCGGCTTGAGGAAAATGGTCGCGGGTTCAAGTCTCGCCTGTTAACATTTTTCTTTGTTGTTTTTAAAGTTTTTCTGAGAACTTTGCTAGCTTGTTAAATAAAATGGTAATATTTGCAGAAGAGAACATATTTTATTTTCACAACTCGATTTGTTGCTCTGTCAAGTCTTGCACGTTGGTTATGATTTGACGTTTTAAAATCTGGAAGTATTGTAAAGAATTTTCGAAATGAAAACTTCTATAAACGATTTTTAGTGAAAGAAAATCTTATGACGGTAACTTCAGCAATATGCTAACGTCAGTTGAGCGATTAGAAAACAAATGAAATCAATGGGGCTATAGTTTGATTCCTAATGGGGATGAGTATTTATATATATATATTTTTTATGTCATAAGACAGCAAACAAGCAGATGGGTCTCCTGATGGAAAGTCAACCATCGCCTATAGACGCGAAAGGTGTTAATGGTGCGTTGCTATCTTGTGGCGAGGTCTAATGCCACATGCATAAGTTTACTGGCTACCTTACCCTCCAAACCGGAACACCACAGTGACAAGCACTGACGCTATTGCGGCAGGAATAGGTAAGGCGGTGGTACCAGACCCGGGCAAGACAATGCAGAATTCTACCACCTAGTAGCCTCGATGTTAGTGACTTGCATAGCCAAAGTCGCCGCCTTTTACGACATGCTTGACAGAACGGCGGTTGGTCTATTCTTCAAAGGAGCCCAGAACCAACACGGGGCATCATGTATCATTTCATCGTAAAGTGCAATATATTTTCTTATATAGAACATTTCAAAGGCTCTTTGGGTCTCTATTAATCATACATAGTATTGATGGATTATCGGAACTGTTATTGGATATATTCGCTAAAGGGGTAGCCGGTCATTTATTATATTAGTTTGATTGATTGAAAACAAAAACAGGGAGAAGTGAGAACATATTACCGATAAGCATATCACCCATGAAATTTTCACGGTGCGGTCTTTCTGACGGAAAGAGAAATCATCGCCTATAAATACTAAAGATGTTAATGGCGCGTTGCTATTAGTGTGGCGGAAGGGCAACATACATAAATAGATGAGATAAGTAGAAAATAGAGAGTAAGGTAGGCAGTAGGTCTACCTTGTGTTTAACTCTGTGACTTAAAATCTGTAGTTTGTCATCAGTATATAAGAATAATATTTTCTTTAACAAATTAATATTTTGTTTTTAACCGACTTCTAAAAAGGAGGTTAATGATTATTAATTAATAATGTAATGTAAAAAATGTAATGTATGCCTAATTAATTTTGCGTCGGCGCGCCTTGACAATAATCTTGCCTAGATTGTATTAAAAGCATTTATGATACGATACATACTACAAAGGTACAGCCCTGTAGTGTATTTCAAAAGGTCAGCATTGAATAATGAAACAGTACTTCAAAAATATGTGAAAATTGAACATGGAAAAGAGATGTCACTTCTTTTGGACTGTAAAACCAGGTGGAATAGTCTTTTAACAATGCTAGAGTGATTTAATCTTTTTCCCTTCTCTCATCCTCATCTCCTCTATCTTCCATAATATGTTAAAGTAAAACATACAAAAGAAAATATAATACTTATAATACTAATATTAATCGTAATACTAATATTAAATATAATACTAATATTAATCGTAATACTATTATTAAATATAATACTAATATTAATCATACAAATACATGTCACTGTTAAGATTAGGAAATCGGACTATATAATATCACCTCATTTATTTCATAGCTATCAATATTAGCATCACGACATCTTTCGAAAATCTTATGAACTACGTCGGTCGATGATGGATGACGATATATATAATGTTTGTAACGAATAAAACATAACGAAAGAAAATGGATTTTGAAAGAAGAATAAATACTAAAATTATTCATCATACAAGAATTTGTATGATGAATAACATCATACAAATTCTTGTTCCCATTACGAATCGAACCCTAGCCTCATTGGTTTAGTACTTATTTTTTACTATCTGTGCCTGTTACTTCGTTCGCGCGGAAAAATGTCTTTAATCCCGGGGTTTTATCTGCATAGTTCTCGTTCCTGTAGGTTCTCCGGGATAAAAATTATCCTAAGTCTTTTCTTGGGTCTCAAACTATTTTAGTACCAAATTTCATCCTAATTCCGCTAAGTAGTTTTAGCGTGAAGAAGAAACAGACAGACAGACAGAATTACTATCGCGTTTACCATATTAGTATGTATGGATAATCGTTCGATCCACATATTGCTGACGCGAACTTATGCGATTTTCCCCAGGCAGAAATCGTCTAACGCGGCTAAAAAATATATATAATATATACTTAACGTATCGATACCATTTTTTCACATCTTTAGTATGTATGCCACGGGATTGTTTTATTTTGAAAATTACTATCTAATGTCATTTGCATTACTTTTTAAATTGAACGAATTGAGGCGTGCACTTTTGGATTTTACAAAATTTTTATATTTTTGAAGCAACAAAGATTAGAATCAAAAGATAATCATATCAAATGTTTTAGAATATATTCAATAATTTATTCTAAATCAATTGATATGATTATCTTTTACTCGTAGGTTGATTATGAAAGAACCTAGCAATTTGTCAAAACATCCGAATTTAGCGTTATGATAATTTAGCAATGCCTTGCGGTAAGTTACGCTTTGTTATTGAATTGCGCGTTGGCTATTTGTGGAGTTGCCAAGTAAGGACAGTTTAATTTTGGTATTTGAACTCATGAAGTAATATATTACGTTATAACTGAAACGTCTCTTTAGATACTAACATTTTAATAAAGGCTCCCTTAGTGTTATTATTATCGTAGGAATTAGGTACATATCCAGGAATTGTAATAAAGAAAGTTGGATTCTAAAATCCAGCGCGAGTGTAATTCTATCCTACATCCTACTTTTCAAAATAGTCTTAAATTATTCAAATATTCTACTTTTATTTGCTAAACACCGAGTTGTGCGATTTGTCGTTCATTGTTTGTTTTGCATCTTTCATTGCTTTTCCATCAATTAAATAGCCAGAGTACAATTTAGTTCAAACACACCTCATTTGATTTGATTACTGAATACATTGCTATATGTATTTGGTAATCAAATCAAATGTAACCCCCCGTGTTGGTCCCGGGTTCCTTTGACGAATAGGCCAACTGCCGTTTTGCCAGACACGTCGTAAACGGAGACCGATAGGCTATACGAGTCACTACCATCGAGGCTACTAGGTGGTAGAGTTCTGCTATGTCTCGCTCGGGTCTAATACTACCGCCTTATCTATTCCCGCCGCAATAGCGTCAGTGCTTGTCTCTGTCGTGTTCCGGTTTAGAGAGTAAGGTAGCCGGTAAACTTATGCATGTGCTTATGCATCTGGCATTAGACTTCGCCACAAGATACCAACGCACCATTAACACCTTTGGTGTCTATAGGCGATGGTTGAATCTTTTCATCAGGAGACCCACCTGCTTGTTTGCTATCTTATGATACAAAAAAATCAATCAAAATTAAAAAGAAAATTTGTGTTTTTTATCTACCTATAATAATGCGTGACAGTTACTATACGTTTAAGTTTTTTTAATTATTACTTATTTTTATTTAATAGGAGAGCGAATAGGCAGATGATTCTCCTTGTGGTAAAAGATAATTATGGCCTTTATACACCAAAAATATTAATGGTTCGTTGCTATCCCTGGGGCAGGGTTTAAAGATCAATGCATATGCTACTGTCCTCGTCTACTTTATCCTTCAAACTGGAACAAGACGAGCGATAACCATCGATACTATTGTGGCAAAAACAGTTCTTTACTAGTGGTGATGGTGAGACGTAGCAGAACCATACCTCTTAGTGATTATTCACGATGACAGTAATACCACAAAATAAAAAAAGCATTGTGTGGTAATACGTAATATGGTCGTAGCACTCAATCAACTCGGAAAGGGATCTTTTACGGCGATCACCTATTTTTCAGAGGCGAGGCAATGACGTTACGTTTCAGATTAGTGTGCCTTGCCGTCGGGAGTTTCATACAAAGAATCTGGGGGCGCCAAGACGAGCAAAGCGAAGCACTAGGGCATTACCTACCTTTTCTCGAACCATTTCGCTGTATATTTGAACCCTGATAACTTCGATCCCGATAGTGCTACATTGCCAAAATTTTCACGATACGGTGTTCATAGCACGGTACAGGAGTGCCCCCACCAAGGCGAGCAAATCGAAGCACTAGGACACTACCTACCTTTTCTCGAATCATTTCGCCGAATATTTGAACCCTGATAACTTCGGTCCCGATAATGCTACATTGCCAAAATTATCGCGATACGGTGTTCATAGCACACTTACTAAAGTTACAAAGTTTCATTATCATTATTTTATACTTTGTATTTTATTAACATGTAAAAAACGCCAATTTCGTCACTCACTGACTGACTTATGATCATCAAAATTATAAAGCACTTCCCGATGTCCTAGAAAGCCGATATTCGACATGTAAGCTAATATTCCTACACAAACAACATAAAAATTCAAAACATTAACCTAACTTAACCCGACCCCTAAAATTAGGGGGTGTAAATTTGTATGAGACTTCCGCTGTTTTTTATGCTACAGACTTAAAAGTCGGTATTACAGAGCCCAGGATTTTGTAAACTCACCCCCAACAACCTAAAATAAGGTGTGTGTTTGCACAGATTAATAAATAGTGACTATGCATGTTCAAGTCTATAGAAAAGAATAATTGTACTAAGTAGAATTAGATCCGCTATGTGATACTAGATGGCGAGAGGAGTAAAATGAATTTGCCCTAACGGTGTGTTTTCGCAGTCCGACCTTGTTTGTTTGTTTATTCTGTTTTTAGTTCCATACAAATAATAATACTGCGTCACTGGCACTAAACAGCAGCAGCGCAAATCTAGAAATAGCGGTAGAGTTTGCTCACGCAATTGACATAAGAGGAGCTGGCGGCAAACTCGGTCAACATATATTTATTTCATTTAAATAACCAGACCCGTTCTCTACCATCAGGCGCTATACCCACGCCCCTCGCAATGATTAACAGACGCGAGAAGATCTTTCTCAAAAAACCTACCAATAACACATGACGATACTGAAAAAGCCGAATCCAACCAAAAACATTTTCATGTAAAATGTTGCCAAGACGAGTGCACATGACTTGCACTGTAAAAAGTTGTCAGATCTTATGTAACGCCAAGCTTCTAACTCTTCATGATCTTACTTCACATGCCGAAACTCTACAATAAACTAACTCTACATGCCCTAACACTGCGTGCTTTAACTCTACATGCCCTTATTCTACAAGCTCTAACTTCATAAACATCTTCATTCATAATCTCAACTTCATCTACACTCTAGTTAAAATGTGTGACTTGGCCGTTTTAATGCATTAATTAGCATGTAATGCATTTGTGTTATACTATACAGATGGTACTTTTTTGTTAAACCATGGTGCCTAAAGCAACGAAACGGACAAGCCACACATTTTATCTACAGTGTAGAGTTTGTGAAGTTAGAGCTTGTAGAATTAGGGCATGTAGAGTTAAAGCACGCAGTGTTAGGGCATGTAGAGTTTCGGCATGTGAAGTTAGATCATGAAGAGTTAGAAGCTTGACGTTACATAAGATCTGATAACTTTTTACAGTGCATGCCATGTGCACTCGTCTTGGCAACATTTTACATGAAAATGTTTTTGGTTGGATACTGAATGACTAGAGTTGATCCGGTAAAGTTCCCTTTTCGAGTTGATATGCGTGCTATGATGACTCATAGTCTTTTAGTGCCTTTTACGAGATGCCTTGCAGTAAGTTAGTTGATCTGTTCTTCAATAAGGGGCCCTGATCAACGGAGGGAATATTTATTCCCCACAATGGTGTTATGTTTACTTGACACCACCCACATCTAACACCATTTCTACTCTCTTGCACGGAAGTCAAAGCATAAACTAGTAATTTGATCAAGGATATCTAATATCTAATTACGTAATATCTATTTCTGAATTCAATATTTTCTATACTTAGCCCATTATATAGACATGTCATAACTAACAAAAGACATATTAATTGGACATTGTATTACATACGAGTTTTTCGTTTGAATTATTATATCATCTCGGAAAAGTTTTGTGGCGTGTTTATTATGGTGTTACATTACGTGAACGTAATTACGATGATGTACGGTCAACAAAATCACAGAAGTAATATTTTTCGTCGGTAAATATACACATTCCGTTTCCAGCTTTAAAAAGTACTCACATACTATGTGACATTGGAACGTGTTGTTTGTATAGAAGTAGTATACATTGATCCTGACTTTCTACGTTTTATTCCATAAAAATACATTATTATGCAGTTATAAATCTCAATCAGACTATTTTATAATATACTAGTTTTTGCTAGGAAATGGGGTGGGGGGGGGGGGTTAGAAAGAGTAAAAGTAGCCTATATCACTCTCCACTCCCTCAACTATCTTCAGTTAAAAAATTACGTCAATTCGTCGCTACGTTTTGCCGTGAAAGACGGACAAACAAACACACTCATACACTTTCCCATTTATAATATTAGTATGGATATTTCTGTTTTTTTAATAATGTATTCAAAAGCATCAACTGTTTTTTGCATCTAAGTTTAATTTGACAAAATATTTTAAATGTAAAATAATTATAACGTACGTCGGGTCTTAAGTTAATCACCATATTATATAGATTAATATGAGATGAAATGAGAATAATGATTTCTAACAGGCAACCTGTATATTAGACAAACTAAATAAACAACATAAATATTTGATACTAAAATTAGGAGGCTTTTTTGTCGAGTTGTTATTATTTTCCGAGAAATATCTTATAACTCAATAAAGAAAACTATTTAATTTGCAAATTTTTGCCATCTTTCACATGTGTACCTGCGAATCCACTGAAAAGGAAAAATAAAAAATGGTGTAAGAAATGGAACCGATTCATCATAGGCCTGAAAAATAAAGAAGATACTCAGTGGCTCAGTTATCCACCTTCGTCCACCACACTTTCCATTACGATTGTAGCAAGCACAGAAGCACACAGTTTACGCAATCAACATAAATTTCTCTTCGCAACTGAAGCATCTTTAGGTGAAACGAACACTACGTCACTCATAAAGAGCCGAAACAATACTCTAGTATACTTTAATATGTACTACTTTGGCAAGCAATACTCTTATATGTATTAATTCAGCTCTTCTTCAGTTAAGTAGTGTTCGTTTCTCTTGCCGATGCTTCGGTTGATTCCATTAGCTAAAATTTTAAGTTATCTCTTGCCCCGTTGGTCGAGTGGTTAGTGACTCTGACTACGCAATCAACGGGGCTCTGGTTCGATCCCCGACGGGGACAAGCATTTGTGTGATGAGCATAAATGTTTGTATTTTCGGGTTTGGGAGTTTATTATGTATGTAAAAGTATTTATATATGCATTTCTTTGTATTAGCATCGTTGACTAACACCCATAACACAAGCAAATAATTTGCTTACTTTGGAGTTAGATCAATAAGTGTAATTTGCCCGTGAATATTTATTTATTTATCTCTTAAAATCTTTACCATTGAAATGAGTTGATGTACCATAGTTATAATGCCACAAATTTCAATTTCATATGAGTTGAATGAATAGCATTAATAAAATATATTTACTTATGACATATATTGTATTAAAAATAATTTGATTGTGTAAATAATTTAACATTTGTTTTTAATTTATTGTGTATTAGAATTATTTATGATTTTTATTATCTTAAATTTCAAAGTCTGTATTAATTCTTTCTAAAATTAATTACAATAATTTCAAATTAATTTTATAATTCTAAAAGTTATAAAAAAACCAATATATTACCTAATATGTTAGTAAGTTATAAAAAAACTAATATATTACCTTATAAAATTACAATATTTAATTGTAAATAAAAATTTTAAGTGTCGCATGCCGTTTAGATGGCAAAATAGGAGAAACTATATTCTGTATAATTGTAAGAACAATGTAACATATTAATGGTAACAAACCCTATGTTTTAGCAATAAACTTTCTTTAGTGATTTGATTTGATTGATTGAAAGAATGAAATGTGGCACCACAGGTTGGCACCATTTATAAGCCCCGGCCGTTGAACACCTTCTCGTTTAAATATTATAAAACGCAATACAAGAAGGTATTAATGGTAAAATTTCCATCAAAACATCTATGAGTAAGATTTAGTACTAAAGCAACATAATTTGGCTGTAAGTGGATGTTAATATTTCAAAGTAAAAATGTGTTTTAATTAAATTTAGAATAATTGCAGAAACTTTATTTGTTAACCGTACAACATGACAAGCATTCTCTTTTACCAAGGGACACGAGGGTTTCAGAAGTAATAAGGCCGACGTACATCCTCGTAATCACTCTGCTACAAAAGCGTTAGAGTGGGGTTATTTATAATTACTTCGCTAATAATTTATTGATGTCTACTTTAGACGTAAAACCAACAAGGTTTTATTTTTTTATAAAAGCGGGAAAAAACTGGCTTCTATGCACTATTTCTGTTAAACGTCGTTTTCTGATATGATAAGATAGCAAACAAGCAAATGGTTCTCTTGTTGGAAAGAGACAACCATCACTTATAGACGTCATAGATACTAATGGTATGTTGCTCTCCATGTGGCGGGATGGTAACGCATAAATCTACCGGCTATCTTACTCTCCACACTGGAATATGATAATGACAAGCATTGACGCTATTACGGCAGGAATAGGTAAGGCGGTGGCACCAAATATCTGGGCGAGAAGTTACAGAACTCGACCACCTAGTAGTCACGATGGTAGTGACACGTATAATGAATCGGTCACCTTTTAGGACCTGCCTGGCAGAATGACAGATAGTCTATAATTCAAAAGGAAGTACCGAACAATAAAGGGGAGGTGACTTTGAGTTGATAGTGAAGGTGATTATAATGAAATATATATTTGCTTTACTTACCTTCACTAAAATACGGTTCAAAATACGGTTGGTATAAGATACGTATTAAATCGGATATGCCTAAAATTCCTTACGCTTTTTTTATATCTTATAATAAAAAAAAACGTAAGAAATTTTAGGCATTAGGGGTGATTAAACTAAGCGTAGACTTTATCGAGGTAATCATAAAATTTTTCAAGGGTTAGGAGGCGCTTCAAGTCCCTCGCCTTTTGATCTGTGGTATGAGGTCTATGAATACCAATAATGAATACGAAAGTAGCATATCGTTAGGTCTTAATAAGTAGACAGATACGACAGTTTGTACTTTTAGCTAACCCTTTAAGGGACTTAGCATTTTAAAATAAAATAGTTCAGAGAGTAATATGCTTTGTATGTGATGGACGTTGGTTTAACTTTACACGAGAAGCCATTACACAGGACGGCCTGGTTTAACATACCGTTATAATTTAATTTGATAGTCTGTTGTAGTTAGCTACGACATATTTTATGATCCATAAAAACTTACATAGTTTAAAGCTTGTTTATAGAGAGACGTGGAGATAGTAGACATTCTCGTCGTATAACAAGAAAATCTCTTTAAAATTATCATTTTGGGACTGAGACATTTCAGTGTTTTTATTCTGCCTACATTATATACAGGTTGTAAGGGACAGTCTATCGAAAATCGAATCAATAGATTTGGACTATGATTCTGAATCGGAAACTGTTGGAAATTTGTGTTTTTTTTTTATTTTTTTGACTTTTATTATTGTTGAATTGCTATTATGACCATGAAACCGTATTATATCTGGAGGCAACACTTTTAATACTTACTTGAAACCAAATTTTTAATACTGCTGTCATCTTCTGAGGTCTTATCTTCTCTTTCTAACACAGATGTATAAAAAGAGACGGCGAGACCACATAGACAGAGATATCATGTAAATATTTGTTTCAATTGATTAATATGAGTGCTGGCTCCACCTATACCAAATACTTCATGATCATGACTAACACGTAAAAATGACATGTTTTCTTAATTTTTCGGTACACCGCGCCGGTAAAGAAACACGCTGTTTATATAATATACATTAAATAAGCTGCTTATATAAGGATTTATAAATGTACTTTTATGTATTAGTATAATTTAATTAACACCCATAAGGCTGGCCATACATGCTAGGGTGTACCCACAGACCACATGAATGCTAACAGACACGCCCTTGGGAGAAATGGTGTTGCCGCGCATGAAAGCAAATGCATTTATCACTGTCGAAAATGTCATACATTTGCAGATATATTATATAATATATGAAAAACTATAAATAAACCATGTTGTATTGATTTATCGTACCTAATGAGATGGCAAGGTTTAACAATCTGCTTGTTTGTTATCAAGATATAAAAAAATTGACATTATTGCGGCAGGAATAGCTAATGCGATGGTATCAATAAGATAATAGCTAAGACGTTGCGGAACTCTATCACCAAGTAGTTATGATGGTAGTGGCACGTGCCTACAGACAATCGGTCGCCTTTTACGACTTACCTGGGAGAATGGCAGTTGGTCTATTCTTAAAAGGGGACCGAACCAACACGGACGAATATAATATTATGGCTATTACTTTTGACGATGATTATTTTTGTTAAATTTTGTTAAACTAAATTGGCAAATGTAATGTGTGTATGTAAAATGTGTGGTTCAGAAATGTAGAAAGAATGGTAGATGAAAAATTAACAAAACAGATATACGTATATATAATGCGTATGTGGAAGTACATCCTTCCACATTTGCATGTCCTACCAGGGACGATCAAAAGTCAGGACGGGCAGATCATGATCAGATAGATCGGGTACTGTCCGGAGGTAGTGTCAAGAGTCTTTGTAACCAGTGTGTTTGTATGAAGATAATTATGAATGTGGAAGAAGCGAGGCAAGTCTGCAAGAATCGTGATCTATGACACTCGGTTTTCTTTGCCTACCCCGTAAGGGATTTGGCGTGAAGATATGTATGTGTATAAAAAATGGAAAATAAATATTTTATTTACACCAACAAGCGTTGTTTTACTTCTATATTATTATTTTTCATAGTGGTCGCAAACTGGTTCAGTGGTGGACGCAAACTGACAAAAGTGGTCGTAAACTAGCGTTTTGGCTATTTTCGAACATTTTGAATATTTTTTCAAAATTTATTAATCGAAGTGAATTGCGTTATTACATATTCCATAACTTGACTATATTTCCGACTTATTTACATAAAAAATATTCACGTTATGTATAAATATAATATATTTTGGCGTATCCAAAGTGGGTAACTTCACTAAGTGGTCGCCAACCCACACAATGACATGAATGACAAACTAAGAAATTATCTTGAAAGGCGTATACGTTTAATCCGTGGGTGTGCTGTACAGGTTTCCCTGTTCAGGTAAACTTAGCTGAGTAGAGAACAAAACAACAGTTGTATTATATACACACTCCTGTTTAACTGTGCAGTTACAATGTGCAAACCTGTCACGTACACCCTAATGTGTATGGCATGCTTAATACAAACCCGAGCCTGGAGATAAGAACATCTATGCTCATCACCCAAATGTTTGTTCATGTCGGGAATCGAATTCGAGCCCCTTTCATTGCGTAGTCACTAATTAACCATAAGGGTACTAACCACTCAAACAATGGGGCGGTTATAGACTGTGGTCCCAGTTTATTATTAGTTACCCAATTCGAGATTTTTTGAAGACAGAAAAGATGGTCGTCTCATCAAAACGAAGCTGTTCACAAAAATTCAGCTTGTTATTAATCAAAAAAAGTTTGTTCCTGGGACCATGGTCTATTAAATTAAAAAAAATATACGTATAGGTTTACTTAGAAAACGATTTCTTCTAGTATTTGTTTCGTTAAGTTTAAGCTCCTTTCTTTGAGTATATAATATATCTATGGCTTCTTTCTACGTCGAACAGCTAAGAGACAGCCCAGATGTTCTTTTGCTCTCTTGTAGCGCGGTAATGTATTAAATGCAAAAGTTATACCTTAGATTCCAACATTGCCGACTTGTATTTAATATCATACGAAGCCGTTTCTATTGTTACTTCTTGTATATATACTGTTAAAGACGCTGTCTGCGTCTGTCCGTTTGGTTTCTTGCTTTTTAGGGTTCCTAAACCCCGGAACTCTATTACTAAGATTCTGTTGTCCGCCGTCTGTCCGTCTGTCTGTCACCAGGCTGTATTTCATGAACACAACAGCTAGTCAGCTGAAATTTTCACAGATAATGGATTTCTATTGCCGCTATACCAACTAAAACAACAAAAACTAAAAGTAAAATAAAATATTTAAGAATATTTAAGGGCTCCCATACAACAAACGTGATTTTTGCCGTTTTTAGGGTTCCAGGCCTAAAAGGTAAAACGGAACCTTATTACTAAGCCTCCGCTGTCTGTCTGTCAGCAGGCTGTATCTCATAAACCGTGATAGTTAGATAGCTGAAATTTTCACAAATTATGTATTTCCGTTATACAAAAAACGTGATTTTTTCCTGTGTTTTTGCGAAGATGTTACGGAACCCTTCGTGAGTTCAACTCGCACTTGGCCATTTTTTACCTACGCAATGGATATTAATATTGTTTTGATTTTCACCACTTAAATAGTGGGCAGGTACGGATCGAGCGAGCGGTTCGGGCGCTTTCTATTACTAGTCCCTTAGATAAACAAGATCACGTAGGTACACGTAATAAAACATCAATCGAGTCGAAGCGTTTTGGGCTCTTACACATTATTTTACACATTGTGTGGAGTCGTCGTACGCGACGTTGTATCGTATTCAATTGATACAACGTCGCGCAATCGTTGTGTGTAAAAACCTAAGCGCTTCGATTCGATTAACATTTTGTTACGTGAATCGGGCCTCAGTTGATAATTTTGCATGCCGCCCAAGCAGAACGCTCTCCTCTCAACATGTCAAGGTTAAGAATTACATACAGAACAAATTATACTGTAACATACAGAACAAACTATATCTTTTGTTCTGTATGTTACAGTATTTATATATGTATTTTTATGTATTTTTTTTTAATGTATTTATTATCGTCAAATAACACCTATAACACAAGCAAACAATTTGCTTACTTTGAGGTTAGATCAATTTGTGTAATTTGTCCAGCAATATTTATTTATTTATTGTATTCATACTTCACTGATACAGTACTTATATAAGTACACTGATATACAGAATATTTTTTTTATAAACACATTATAAAAATAGTAGACAAGTATAATAGGTATATAAAAAGAAGTGATTTAAGAAAATTTTCATGGATGGATGTCTGTATGTATGAATGTACCACGATTGCACTCAAAATAACGTATAAGTGCAGTTTTTAACTTTCCGCTACGTTTGTAGACAAGGAATTTACTGAATTTGCCCCGATTTTCGAAAATCGAGTTTTCACCGCATCTCCACGTTTTGAGGTCCTAGGAACCTTTCCGACTATTTTCGCGTGCGTGTATGCGTACGTGTGTGCGTGCGTGCATGCGTGCAATGCGTGCAAAATTTGAACCAATTCGGTCGAGGAGATTTTGAGAAAATTTGACAAATTTTCTCAAAAAAGTCTCTTTCTTTTCTTAATTTTGTTACAAATTACTGTCATTAAATTTTTTTAAAGCTGTATATTTTGGAAAAAAATGATCGATTTTGATCTTTTGAAAGGCATTCAACCCAATTTTTGAGCTCTAAAATGTTTTCATTGCTATATACTCTATAGGCGGAAAAATGTCGAAGTTAATATAAAAAAATAATATTAAAAATTTAATTATAAATTATTGATATATCCAAAAGAAACGTTTGACCTCTTGTTGCTAAATTTAATTAAAATCGGTTCAGCAATCACCTAAATCTGATCATAGCGTCACCTATCAATTTTAATTGAGAATCTAAACCAAACTGGTGGCAGCCGTTTAGGAGGTATTCACTCCCGAGAAGGAGGCATTCACACACACACACACACACACACACACACACACACAAGCAGACAGAAGAATTATATACCTATATGTCACAGGCAAATTCTATAATTCGTTGATATACAAATGGCGTCGTCAGATTACAAAGATAAATTCGTTTTATAAAATGCCTTACGCCTGAAGTGAAATGTCGTCATTTTATAATCTGTATTTTTACCGCCGCCGTTAACAAATTGCCGCAGTTCTTTATTTAAATTACTTTAATTAACTATGTAAGTGGGTTATTTATTTAGGACTACAACACTACCCGGTTTCTGATATAAAAACAAATAGGTTTGTTAGGTTGCCTGTAGGTTCTACAGTTGGAAATCGAGCCCCGCGAAGCGGGCCTTCTTTGACCGTCGGCGACATCGAAATTTATAGTTGACTTTGACGCAATTTATGTCATCAACAATATGCCCTCGCCCCTCGAAAATTTCTAACGAACATTTACGTCAATAAATAAATATTTATGGGCATTAATTTGCATGTATTATGGATGTTAGTCAACGATACTAATACATAGAAATACGTATATAAATACTGTAACACACATAATAAACACACAAACCCAGAAATACAAACATCTATGTTCATCACACAAATGTTTGTTCCTGTTGGGAATCGAACCCGAGCCCCTCGATTCGTTGTTAGTTTTGCTAACCAGTCGACAAACGGAGCGGTCAAATGACGCCGTCTGTATAACGACGAAACATACAAATTGACTGCGACATATATAAAGATAAGTGTATATACATATAAACAATACCTCTTAAATATATTTTTAGCATTCAATTCTTAACAGTTTCAAAACAACGTAGGTTCTAAAGCCATAGTTTCATCTACGTTAATAACCACAAAAATCAATAAGTATTTTCATTTCATTACCCAACATCTACGTTTTATTTTCGTCTGCGCGTTAACCAATCCCCATTATCATACATATCGTTTTACGGGACCCAACCGAAAGGGTAGCATTTATAGGGGTAGCCGAAACCCTTTTTAGTTCCGTGACGTTGTACTTGCAAATAGATAGCAATAAAAGTATTACAGTTTGTCTTTAGTTAATGTGTCCTATTTGTTTATGACCTAGTTTTGAATGATAGAGGATTTTAAGCAGATAATTCTCCTGAAGGAAAGAGGTAACTTGGATATTTTCCATCGTTGCCATTTGGTGTAACCGCATTTTAAAATAATAATGTTACAAATAAACTCAGTTGTACTTCTATTTAACTCAACCGGCGGGGTTGTCATGTATCTCGCAATGTGCAATTATCGCATTAATTGTCTAGTTATTGCATGACATAATAGCTTGTATATTGGTGGCAGCTGTTGCCACTAGATTATTTTTGTGCTGTGTCATCGCAAAAAGGGAATACAGAGCCCAGCAAGGAATTGGCGACGCTTTTGATGTTTTTTTTTTTACTTTTAAGCGTCATCGCTGATCGTTATGTGATAAGCCTGCGGTTTCGCTAATTCCATCACCATCAGGGATGTTTTGTATAGTTATATAGCGTAAAAGGGACGGTGTACCGAAAAATAAAGAAAACAACATTTTTACGTTTTTGTCATGATGGCAATTCCTTTTTTGTGGGAAATTACAAATTTGCGTTTTACGATTTTTTCTGATTTTCACGCCACCCACTGTAAAGCGTACATTGTCCGGATTTTTCACGACTGCGGAACTCTTGAACCAGCTGTTTGCATGCACAGCGTGTCAGGCGCGGATCCACTGTTGTGCCCACAACCCTAATCGATTTCTGACATCACACTTTCATTGTCTATTGAGATCTCGTAAGATATTTATAATGCCTATATGGATGTGCCAATAATAATAACAACATAAATATATAGAAGCTATGGGCGTTAGCTAGTATTATATAAATATCCCATATAGGAATGCACTATATAGATTATGAACAAGCAAAGGTTGTGGGCACCTTTTTTGAAGACTGAATCCGCGCTTGCAGCATGTGGTGCATAATACATTGCTTATTTTGTAATAAGTATCACAATAACATTAAAATATTTTAGTTATTATTGGTTTACATTCCCTTCTTCCTGTTTCACTCTCAAAAGTAGGTAACAGACATAGCGCTCATGCTACTTTGAGCATCAAAAACGCTCGTTTTAGCGACTGCAACGATGCTACATTGCGTTTTATCGACTCTCTGCGTTCCAACACGGCATCCTAATCGCGGATTTTAGCAACTGCATCGATGTTGCATCGGGTTTTAGCTACCCATTGTGTTCGTACGCGGCATCGGAATTGCGCGTTTCAGCGACTGCTCGATCGGTCGGTCGGCAATAGTGTTGCCGTTCGATAATCGACTATCGATTATTTTCTGATCTGCAAAAGTAATGTTTATTTATATACAAATAAAATTACAAATTTTATAATTATAATAGTTATCGATTTTTTCATTATCATAAGATAGCAAACACGCGGATGACTCTCCTCTAGGAAAGAGACAACCATTACCCATGGACACTAAAGACGGCAATAAAGTTAGTAAGGTACGTAATAATCAAAAAAGTTTGGCTGATTGACTGTAAGAGTTCGGATAATTTCGATGAAATGTTTGATTGTTCCATTACGTCATCATCATGATGAGTCATTCATAGTTATAATCCTAAACCTTTGGTTATTGTGTTTGCCACTAAGCATTAATTAATTGAGTTTTTTTAAATCGTAAGTAGCAAACAAGCAGATAGCTCTCGAAGATAATTGACAGATATTTGAAGTCGGTTTAATTTTTTAAATTACTTTTATTCACTTTTCCATATACATTTCAAGTCAAAAACTAAAACAGTTGTAATTGTTTCTTCTTTTCTCCTTTTTTACTTCATTCATGAAGTATTTTGGCTTTTGAAAAATTTCTTCCCAGCAGCATCAAAATAATTTTTTCATATTTAATAATTGGTAGGTAGTAAAAATTATTAAGTTCTTAAAATATTCTTTAAAGGGTGTTATTTAATATTTATATTATTATTATTTAACTTATGAAAAAAATAGATGGTAGTTAGTCCCTTTGTAAGTTTTGAACGCTTCATTATTCGAGTGGTTAGCGAACCTAACTACGAATCGATGGGGCTTCGGGTCGATTCCCAACAGAGACAAATATTTGTGTGATAAGCATAAATGTTTGTATTTCTAGGTCTGGGTGTGTATTATGTATGTAACACTATTTATATATGTGTTTCTATGTATTAGTATCGTTGACCGTAACACAAGCAGGTAATTTGTTTATTAGGGCTTAGATCAATTTGTGTAATTTGTCCAGCGATATTATTATTATTAAATACAAATAAACATACCTAAAAAAGTTACTATGAAAAATTAACATAAAAGTAAACCAAAATAAAACTATGGCCTTCGGCGCGATTGATATTTCAATAAAGCAAGCAGCAGTGCAACTTCATTATACTTAATAGTAAGAGTGTAGCTTCGTGAACAACACTGATCTCATTTCGCGGAAGCCAAACACCGCGACTGTCATCCGCATGTGTGAGGGGTCTAAAGCTCATCACAGACGGTTAAAGTACTATAATATTTGATCTTAAGATGCCCTAATCTATATATTTCATAAAATCGTAGGAAAGTCAAAATTGTACGTTGAATATGTTTTTAAAAGAATACTTGGGGTGTGATCTACAATCGATATCAAAGCCAAAAATATAGTTTCAAGAATTTTTGTCTGTTTGTCTTTATGTATGTCCGAGGTAAACTTGCCCGCGACTTCGTCCGCGTAGACTTCGTTTACTCCGCACAGCTCCTCCCCCGTAGGCGATAGCGTGATAATATGTAGCCTATATGTTAGTAATATTCATGCAAAATTTGAAGTAAATCCATTCAGTATATATATATATATATATATATATATATATATATATACAATTAATAAATACAATTATAATATTTTTACGATTTTTTTTATGAATGAAAATATTAAAACGTTATGATTATGTTCTTTAATAAATCAGCAATATTTTTTGAAAAAGGTTTTTTTGCGTTTATGAAGCCTGGGAGAATTCGCAGGATGCCCTTGGGAGTGTTCTATGATTTGTCTAAGGCATTTGACTGTGTCGATTATAACATTTTAATCAGGAAGTTACACCATTATGGAGTTCGAAATAAAGCTCTCAATCTTCTGGTTTCTTACTTAAATGAAAGAATTCAGAGGGTTAATATTAATGGTAAAATGTCCCCTGGTGCTGTTGTAACCATGGGTGTCCCGCAGGGCTCCATACTTGGTCCATTTCTGTTTCTGATATACATAAATGACTTAGTACGTAGGGGATAAGCATGGAATCGTACTGTTTGCGGATGACACTTCACATTTATTCAAAGTGAAAAGACGAATTGGTAAGTATGACGAAGTAAATAATGCGATTTCAAAAGTCGTACACTCGTTCAGTACTAACAATCTTTTATTAAATGGTAACAAAACTAAGTGTTTTAAATTTTCATTGCCTAATAAGGTATGTATAAGGTAAGGCATGTAGATACCAGCGTACAACTGGATGGAAACAACCTGGATCTGGTGGATACCACTGTGTTTTATAGGTATTACTTTAGATAAGAAATTACAATGGGGACCGCACATTAATAATTTAGCAAATAGACAGTTCGGCAGCTTATGCAGTTAAAAAAATGAGATAGTTAACTAATGTCGACACAACAAGAATTGTAAACTTTAGTTACTTTCACAGCATTATGTCATATGGAATTCTTCTCTGGGGAAATTCTGCTGAAATAAATACTAAATTTGTATTGCAGAAAAGAGCTATTAGTGCAACTTACAATCTTAGCCCGAGGGTTTCCCTGAGAAAAAAATTCAAAGAAATCAATATTCTAACTGTTATATCCCAATATATATTTGAGAACCTGATATACGTTCGTAAAAATATTTGCTTTTTTTAAAAAAAATGGTGACGTACACTCACTTAATACAAGGAACAAAAACAATCTTGTTGTGCATGCATCTCGTCTCCATAGAATAAGTAACTATTTTATGGGGCAATGTAAACGTTTTTAGAATAAATTTCCGAAACTATAAGAGATTTACTAGTCAATAACTTTAAAAAATGTGTTAAAATAAAACTGTGTAAAAAAAGGATACTATAAAATCTCAGATTATTTAGAAGACAAAAAAGCCTGGGATTAATTGCTCCTCATATCGATCTCATATATATTTTTTGTGATATTGTGATATTGTAAAAAAAATAGATGATATGAAAAAAAAGGCAAGCCCCCTGAGTTTCTATCACCGGATCTTCTCAGTTTGTGGCCGCGTTTTCGATCCGGTAGTAGTTTTTAAAAAAATATGTTGACGTGTCAAAATAACTTGTAAAAAGTTTTATACAATAAAGTATTTCTGATTTCTGCTGACATTATGAGTAAGATGTGCAAAAACATATTAACAAAGAAATATTTAAGACGAATAATTTTCATTCTAATTGGTGTATATATATATATATATATATATATATATATATATATATATATATATATATATATATATATATATATATATATATATATATATCTGATGGCATTCTAAATAAAAAATACACCAATTAGAATGAAAATTATTCGTCTTAAATATTTCTTTGTTAATATGTTTTTGCACATCTTACTCATAATGTCAGCAGAAATCAGAAATACTTTATTCTATAACACTTTTTACAAGTTATTTTGACATGTCAACATATTTTTTTAATTTTACTTGATTCTATATTATCTTAGTCGTGTGTGATGGTTCATATGATTTGTTGGTGAGCGATTTCTGAAATTTGCTTTAAGATGTATTATATTAAGGCATCTTAAGATCAAATATTATAGTATCATAACCGTTTGCGATGAGCTTAAGCGTATAGTCGCGGCATCTGTCTTCTAAGTAGCACCTCGATCGCCGCGATCGGCGTTTGTGCGGGTTGGAGTGTTCGGTTGATGCATTCAGCTTCTAAAAGCGACTGAATCCCCGATCACCGATGCTAAAAGTGTGTATGTGTATGTGTACGGTCTCTCTAAATCAAACACCTAGATATGAGTGACACTACCAGTCTTTTTGTGCATAACCTAAAATGATAATCCTAGCGCGACCGCCGAGCGTCGCGTAGGTATGAAAATGAAATACATACAATATGAGACTGACTTCTGTACCCATTTATTTTATTGCCGCACGCAGTAACAACGTTTTACTGGATCCTGATTATATAAACGCGGTATTATAAATGTGAAATGATTATTCATGTTGCGAATAGAATCCGTGCCTCCGCGGCTTTATCGTCCTAGTAGCTAAAATTAAAGACTAGTCTTAAAATTATACCATTCGATTAAATAAACTTTAGATATCTACTAAATAAATCAACATAAATGTATGCCAAGTATACATACATGTCCTCAATTCCAGAAGACATCAATTTATATTTACTGATCCAATTCAAACCCTCGCTACATATTCAATCATTACTGCTAAATAATTCATACACAAGCCAGAAAAATCTAGGCCTTACTATAGATAACCGGCGGGAGCTTGCGTGTATTATTTTCAATAAAAGAGGGTTGAACTAATATGCATATTTACTTAACTTTATTATACATCAAAAATCCAAATTTTCGTACAAAAGGCGAACCTATTGGGCCTATTGGCATTATGTACCAGTCAGCTTTAGAGCCAACAGAATGAAGGTCTATACAAATTATTTTTGATTACAAATAATGTTTTATAAATAATGTTTTATAAATATTTACATAACTACATACATATACGTACATATATACATATTTATAAACAAACATTTACAACTAAACAGGTTGACTGGTAAAAGCCTGTATGTTCATATTGAAGGACACAATAGTTCATCGTCATATGTGATCAATAAAATATTGAAAACAAAAAACCCGACTGCATCTTGAAAAAAGATTCATTGCTTTAAATGAAAACTAAAAAGAAGGAAACAAGCCCAGTAGTTTAGAATCATGTTAAGTAATAATGAATAACTACATCACTAAAATAGTTCTGTAATCGATGTACATATAAAACAATCCATGGGTTTTAATTCATCACAGAACGATTAACAGTCGGGGCCCTTTGTGAAAATTTGATAGATAAATATTAAGATGCAGTCGGGTTTTTGTTATCAATATTTTTTTATTTCATACTTTTTAGTTAGGATTCATTAACTTCGACATTAGGATTATACGATGGTAAATTACGCAAACTTTACATTCATTCAGAGAGTGAATATCGTGGGGATTATTAAGTAATTTGTGATGGTCTAAACTTCTTATTATTAGCCTCTCTAGAGACCTAACTCAGCTCAAAGCAACGCATGCTTGACCTTTAGAAATAAAAATCCGTGAATATAACTCAACCACAGCTCGGTCTTAAGTAATTCCTTGGAGCTTGTGTACAGTTAGACCCCAGCATTTGACAAGGTTTGCAACACCATGCGCCAAAGCCAAGAAAGCTGGTAAGCCCACATCACGCTCGTAACGCACCCCGAGACTACCACATCGGATTGACAGAGTCGCCTGTCTCCACTTGGTTCCGTCCAAGGAAACATTGAGGGCCTGACTGAACAACCGATTTCAGGGCTTCGTCAAACTCGTCATCAATGGCAGCATTTTTCATTCTGTTTAACCCTGTCCACGAAGTGCATCGAATTCTGTCGTCAATGGCTCGATTATGACTCCTACTCCAGGAACATTGATTTTAATTGCTTTGTCGTCAAATTCTAAATAAACAGTCTGTGGCAATTTTCCGATTTTCAATTGGATCCTTCGAAGAGCTGGCCACTCTAGTGTCATATATAACTCCCATTGCTTAATATAATATTCAATCTACATATATGCTACAGGTTCCTACTAAGCAGTCACCTGGTAATATGACGACAAAAGTGAAGCCTAATTGTGAGTGTAAGTGAATGAAAATTTTGTCTTCTGGCGACTTCCACGATGTTGAGGCACTGATGGGTAGTCCAGGGTCGAGTTCCCGCTCAATAAAAAAGTCATAGAGGCGAAAGTTTTTGAGCGTAATTCGTGTCCGCCCCTTGATGTCGGACGACTCTTTCCCCGGTCGGGATGCCGACACGCTAGCTGCTTTGGAGCTAAAGCACTCGGGTCCATCACTTGCAAGCCTTGCATAGCGGCGTCTGTCACTGTAGCAGACGTGATTTAGGCGCTTTGTTTGTTTTATACAGGGTCAGCGGCGGGCTCGGATAGGATCCGACCAGATCACTTGAAGGAGTTGACTTCAGTATCAGCGGGGCACAACGGAAAACGCCCTGTAGGGGGCCTCACCAAGCTAGTTAATTTTTTGCTGAGTGGCCAGCTGAACCCTCTGGTCTGTCCTTATCTTACGGTGCTGCGCTCTTCGCTTTGGCGAAAAAAGATGGTGGCCTTAGTGGTCATTGTTGGCAGTGTCTTTCTTCACATGACTGCCAAGCTTGCGTGCCACGCTGTCAAAGAAGATATGACTGGGTATCATGGGTCATGGAAAAATTCCCTTTCCTCAATCAAGTGTACGAACTTCCTTCTAATCTTTTCTTTCACAACAAATAGATTCAGTTAAAAGTAGTAGTCCAGCAGGAGAATCCGCTTGGTCCACTGGTGCTTAGCCTTGCTATTCATAAAGCCATCCTTGAGCTCAAATCTCCACTAAACGTGTGGTACTATAACGACGGTACAATAGGGGGTAAATCGGAAGATGTGTCGCAGGATCTGGAGGCCCTTATCTCGCGGCTCAGTCTTGGGTCTGGAGGTGAACCCTATTAAGTGCGAGTATTACCCCTGCGGTCCTGAGGCTCAAACACACTTTTCTCTTTTTAATAATCTTCTTCCTGGTCTCAAAACTGTCTCCTTCTAATTTTAACTTGTTGGGAGCGCCAATTTTTTAAGTGCAGTTCCTGAGGCCATTACTGTTCATGTACAACTTCTCCTGACTGCTCACTAACGTCTTAAAAATATTTTCGCACACGTGGCGATTGTCTTGTTGCGCATGTGCTTCGGTCTTTCAAAATTCACGTACATGTTGCGGACCACCCCTACCTGGCTCTGTCCCGAGGAAGTCTCCTCGTTCGACGAAGCCCTGAAATCGGTTGTTCAGTCAGCCCTCAATGTTTCCTTGGACGGAACCAAGTGGAGACAGGCGACTCTGTCAATCCGATGTGGTAGTCTCGGGGTGCGTTACGAGCGTGATGTGGGCTTACCAGCTTTCTTGGCGTTGGCGCATGGTGTTGCAAATCTTGACACTGGATTACTTAATTTTAATGGTGATGTGGGGAGCATTCCTTTTGCGTCTGATTCTATGATAGCTTGATTGGCCCTCAATTCGGCGCAGCTAACCTCGAAGTAGTGCGCATGCAGCGAGCATGGGACGACGTGGGTTAACAGCGATTGAAAGAGCAGCTGATAAATGATGCGAAAGCAGCTAAAGTCAGGGGCGTGGCTGTTTTTTTGTCGTCACCTCAACTGGGCACCTTACTTGATGACGTCTCTCTGCGTGTGGCGGCCTGTATGCACCGGCGAATTCATGGTAGAGGCTGATGGTCACCACGCGTTGAGTTGTCGTCGTTGCATGGGAGGTTGCCACGACACCATGTTCTAAGTGACATAATCCGTAGAGCCTTAATTTAGGCTAACGTTACTTGCGTGCTTGAGCCTCCAGGTCTATGCAGAACTGAGGGTAAGAGACCAGACGGGTTGAACTACGTAGATCACACTGTAAGTTTTGCGTAACTTAAAAAACAACATGTTATAACCAAAATATTATGTTTATTGCTTTTCAAAATAATCTCTTTTACATTTTGAACATTTTTTCATGCGATCGAACCATTTTTTAAAACAGGAGGACCACAGATCTGAAGGCATGTTTTCTACGTGTTGATTAAACGCTATCACTGCCTCTTCGGAGTTGGTAAAAGTAAAACCTCTCATTAAATCTTTGATTCTGGAGAAAATACAGAAATTATAGGGTGCTAGTTTGGGGCTACGCGCAGGATGAGTGACGAGACGTACTTTTTCGGAAGCTTAAAATGACTTTGTTTTGTTGGTCGTGTGTGAAGAAGCGTTATCAAATGGTAAAATACCACTCGGCATTAACACCCTTTTGATCTTCAAGTGGAATTGTACAGATGAGACGCATAGCTGAGAAAAAAACGCGATCATTTTTTTACCAACGTTTCTCGCCTGTCTCACTTTTGTTAGTCTGTTCTCATTTTCAATCACCCATTCAAGATATTGCTGTTTTTTTCGGGTTCAAAACAATAAATCCACGTTTCGTCTCCTGTGACAATGTCATAAACAGTATTAGAATGCCCGTGGACGTACTTCAGTAGCATCTGTGAGCACCATTCCACGCGAGACCGCTTCTGCTCCGCTGTCAGTTCATGAGGGATCCAACGACAACAAAATTTCTGAACTTTCAATTCTTCGTGTAAAATTTTCTGAATTTGGCTCATACTAATCCTCAATAGTCCTCGAATTGTCTCATAGGTAATCCGGGGGTTTTGAAACTCGACCTCTCTCAAATTCAGCAAACCATCGCCTCACGGTGCTCAAAAACGGTTGCAACGTTTTAAGAATATAACATTGGAAATTCAAATAGATCCGATTAGCTAGAAGTGCAAAACTTTTAGTCCCATGTAGGTAATTAAATATTGCCTCATGTAGGTGCCATGGAAAAACGGGGCTTATATAGGACGCAACTTGCGTCAGTACTGTTGCCGCTAGCTACCTCGGTTGCACCGTCCACTCTCCATCGGCCGCTGCGGAAGATGCTTGTACTAAGAAGAGGCTCAAATACGCTCTGGAATCTTTTTTTTTATATCATAAGATAGCAAACAAGCAGATGGGTCTCCTGATGGAAAGAGTCAACCATCGCCTATAGACACAAAAGATGTTAATGGTGCGTTGCTAACTAGTGGCGAGGTCTAATGCCACATGCATAAGTTTACTGGCTACCTTACCCTCCAAACCGGAACACGACAGCGACAAGCACTGACCGCGGGCAAGCGGCAGGAATAGGTAAGGCGGTGGTACTAGACCCGGGCGAGACAATGCAGAACTCTACCACCTAGTAGCCACGATGGTAGTGACTCGATAGCCAATCGTTCGCCTTTTACGACCTGCCTGGCAGAAAGGCAGTTGGCCTATTCTTCAAAGGAGGCCGGGACCAACACGGCGAAATCACTGTACTATTTCGTTCCAGTGACCGTAGAGACCTTGGGTAGTATTATTACATATTTTATTTATATTTTACATCAATCTCCCTGTTGTGAAGGCAGAATAACGAAACACTAATTAAAGTATACGTATAAAGTACTTGTTATAAGTAAGAAAATAAACGAGTATGATTTTAAGCAAATTTTAATGCTTATACATAATATGTCCCTATATCCTAAACTATTAGATACGTACCTTTGTAGAACCTACCTATTTAAAATTATCAATGAAATCGGTATCTTAATAATTCGGGCGCCCGGGTGATAAAAGGCACGCTTTATGATTATTTGTGTTAAAACAGCGGGATAAACACGATATGTGATATATATATTTGAACTGGTTTTTTTCCTAGCTTTCATTTCATACCCATATTGCTACGGTCAGAAAAAAAATTAACTCCCCTTTTGCGGGCTTCTTGCGGGCGCCATTTTGATAATTTGTATAGACTATGTCACTACTACAATTAGGCAAATCTAACAACACCTCATATGCCAAAAACTGTCCAGCCGTTTGGGCTGTAGGGCGTGCCAAAGAAATGGATGCATACATACACTCGAAAAACATTACCCTCCTTCAGTCGGGTAATAAACAAGAGAATATTGCTAATTTACCTACTAAACCTCAACGAAATTAGTGTCGCAATATTCAAAATGAATAATCACCGCGTGGGACACTAATAAGTCTTGTCACGAGTTCGACAAATCGCAATCATTTGTAAACAAAAAACTATGAGATCTATGTGCAGGTGTCCGTACATAAATATTTTTATTGGATAAATTGATAAAAAATTAAGTACCTAATTTTTACATATTCGGTATGAAAATCGAGTATTGAACATCCTTAGTTTATACAGTCTTTTACCTGTTAATCTGTATATCTTTGTTGCCATTTATGATTAGTCTGTTGCATCAAGTGCAGATCATCATAATATGTATCTAATTTTATGATTTTTGAACACTATTTTAACATTTTCATAATTATTGTGTTTACTCTAATTCGGGTCAGCTGGAAGAAATCTCTTTTAATTGGGGATCAGCTCGCACATTGTACATTCTGTTTTTAATAAGTCTTTATGTATTACTTCTCTTTTAACTGTAGACAATTTATAATATTGTACACAATAAAGCATTAAATAAATAAATAAATAGAACGGGAGAGGCTGGTCATCTATAACACAGTCCCCCTAGTACAGAGTACAGCCACCAGTCTCTCACGTAGACTAAATTAATGTTGACCTTGTGTAGACATAGCTTTAAGTTTTTTGTAGCTATCTGAGTGAGAGAACAAATAAAGTATTTTGTATTTGTATTTGTTCACCTCAGATTACGAGCGTCTGGTTCAATTTTCGAGTTAGGTAAAATATTGCCTAACCCGAAAATTATTATTTGATATTAATAATTAATTATATTATTATTATTATTAATTATTATTTTCCCTATTTTTTATTGGATTGCACCCATATATTTACAAATAAATATTTTTCATTGTATTTCATTAGGTTTTTCTATTCAGAAAAAAATAGTAGCAGTCTGAAATGCATGTAAAGTTGTTGTGTTAATCTCAAACAAGAAATGAATTGTAACGACCGATTGACAAATCGTGATGAATTGGAACATCCATCTTATTAAGGATGTGACGATGTATTTTTACTTATTACATATTTTGATGTATTAGCGATCGCTTCTAGTCGAAATTCAACCGCAATTATATTATTACTGTTAAAGTACAAAAATCTATTACACAAAAATTGGCCATATATTTAAATACAAAATATTATATTCTGCGTTAGAACACATGGTTAAAGTTTTTTTTACACACAATTAAAGATAGGTCGAATGTGGTTTGAACTAAATTCGAACTTCGGCCGAACATTCGGTGAAAATAAAAAAATCGGTTGAATTTTGGCCAACATTCGATTCAATTTTGGCGCGTTATCTCGAGATCGACAAGTCATGACTTGCTTATAAATTTGCTTAAATTATTTTATATATCGGTAATGGTTTTCGCAGCGCACGCGAAATAATGACTTACCTTTCGGCAAAATTTTGATACCTTGGGTATTCGGTTCAATTCTCGAGAGCGACAAGTCGTGACTTGCTTATGAAATTACTTCATTTATTTTATATGTATATCGTTAATAGTTTTCGCAACGCACGCGAAATAATGACTTACCTTTCGGTAAAATTGTGGTACCTTGACTTACATTGTTCCAATTATGTAGGGATCTCTAATTTTTTTTGAAAATATAATATAGCTTATGTTAATTGGGGGTACATTTAATTCATGTGACATACATGAATTACATACATAATAAACACTCACGGATACTTATTTCTTTATGGCTAAGGTCTGTTATGAAACTTAAGAGATTTTATGTTTTTATGGTTTAGTCTATGATCGAATTTTGACCATTTCCTTGCTTCCTGTAAAACTCTGCAAGTGGATCACTAGTTTTTTGGCAGATCGGAGCGTCATGCCCCATCAACAACGACCTTCGTTGTTGATGGGGCATGCTCTGACCTTAAACCCATCGATGCTGGTGTTCCTCAAGGCTGTGTGCTATCACCTACACTGTTTCTTCTGCATATTAATAACATGTTGCAATCAAGCGACATTCATTGCTATGCGGACGATAGTACGGGTGATGCTTTGTACTCTGCCCACAGCGGGGTCTCTCAACAACACGATAACGAGTACCAGATTAAACTTGGACACAAGTTTGATCTGGCACTCGTTGTCATGTCGTTTCCGACAGGAAATCGAAGAACAACTTTCCACAGCCTCAAAGTGGGGTCGACTAAACTAAGTCCAATTTAACCCCAAGAAGACACAAGTTTGCGCGTTTTCCACTAAGAAATCTCCCTTTGTCGTATCTCCTCGCTTCGAAAATACTTCCTCGAAAACACAAGTCTCGTGAAGTCAGCCTACTGAAATTTATGTACTTTTATTTTTTCCCTTTTCTAATAAATACCGACTGACTGGTGAGTTACCATCAATATTTAAGGACTTGATAGTTGGCGATATGATAAGAAAAAATTACATTAAAATAAATATTAAAATACTTGTTAGTAAACTTAGTAAACAGTATACTCTATATTTACCTGCACCATACTTGGACACCGCGCATACACACGTGTCGCGTAGCGCGCTAACAACACAGAATAGCGGCGGGGTGGAGTCGGCGTGTCTTTGATGTCGACTAGCGCGTACTAGAGAATATAATATCCACATTTCACTTATTTTTAGAGAAATATTGGCCAAAAATTAAGCCCCTAATTTTATTTTTCCATTCTAACGAGTATTTTTGTGTCTATCGTGAACTTGTTTGGTAATTATATTTAATTCGACGCCCCCCGCAAATATTCCAGTAATACAAAAATACAAATAGTTCAGAAAAAATAAAATAGTATTTTTTTAATATTTACTTTTCGAATAGTTTCGTATCTCAAAAGAAAGTTAATTTTTTAAGCTGTCTTCATATCGAGTTAAAGTACACTAATTGATTACAAAAGTTTGATATGTTTTTTGTCGATGGAGAGTATAAATTAGATTAAAATCGTTTTATTTGTTTGCATAAAGTTAAATAGTATTTTCATATCTTTGTAAATGAAAAAATCAATGGAAAAATTGTTGTAAAAATTCACAAGATGAACCTCTAAATGCTGAAAAACGCATAAAACGAAAAAGTCAGTAATAGCTTATAGCTATAGTATTCGCGGGGAGCGTTGCTATGGTAATTACTACATGATATTTACGATACAGGCTCTATCTATAGGCCTTTTCATCATCAGATGAGCGCATGCGTAGCCGCCATGTTGAAACGGCGGTAATTCAAAAAATTCGTACTGTTTTAATCAACAATGGCTGGACAAGGACTATTATCTCCACAAAGAAATAAATTATTGGAAACAACCATCGATGGTGCTTCACTTATTTATGATTCAGTTGAAGCTCATAATTGTGAACAATTGAAAAGGTGGCTAAAATTGATTTTAGCCACCTTTTCAATTAATTGATTATTATTTGATTTGTTTGAAAAACAAAAAACCTTATTAATTGATTTATCAATATGTTGAAACTCTTGATAGCTTAAAGGATCAGGGTTTTGTTCAGTTGGACCACTTTCTCCAAGAAAATGTAGTGAGCAAATATAAGTATCCTTAGTAACATTATCAATAGATCTAAAACCTCGGTCACTTCTGCCACATTTTTTCACCCATAACTCACATTTCGCACATTTTACACATGCTTTAATGTGTAATTTGCTTGATGATTTGATTATTTTTTTTCGATATTCAAGACAAGGCTTTGGAAAATTTATAAAATAGAATCTATTGGTTTTAAATGATTTGTATCGTGTATCACTTTTACATACTCCATAACAACACCGTTTTGTTGTTCCTTTTCGTACAGACAACATAATTATAATGGAGTACAAAATTTTTTTTCCGATTATTTTGACTTACTACTTATTTTTTTTTCACTTTTTTTACAATTAATCAACTTTGATTTATATTTTAATTTTTGATACACGGATAGCGGACAATTTAGCATGGTTGTTTACAAAAAACAGTACGAAAAAGATGGCTGATTCTGACGCATGCGCACAAAAAATTTTTGTGATGAAAAGGCCTATTGTAAAGGCCAATAGTATAATTCAGCTTAGTAATTGTACATTTAAATTATGTACGTAATAATAATAAATCTTATCTTAATGAATCTTAAAAATTCTCAGAAATAATTAATATAATCCTGAGCGATATAAAAGTCGACAGTAAATATCTAAACGTGCCGTTGCTAAGTTCTTATATCAAGTAAAGTTCATTAGATTGAGTGATAGACGTGTGAGAGCAAGTGGGAATTAAGTTATATGTAGAGTTGTTAAGCTTAAGTAATATATTTATAACAATAAATCATGTTAAGCATGTAAGGATTTAAAACATTATCAGATAACAGAACTTATTTTACGATACTTAACGTTATTACTGTAGCGAACTCAGTAATAAATTTATTTTCAAACACTATATGTATCGCTACTTAAATTAAAAAACGAAATTGTTAACGCTAAATAACGTTATAATATCGATATGTGTGTGCGTTTTATGCTGTTTCGTAATTAGTTTGCCGCGTTTTAGGGATTGGTTCGCCAACTAGCGAACTAGAAGACGTTATATTACCATATACCATAACGTTAATTCGTAGTGTATAACAGAACATAATGAATAACGTTATTAAGCAGTAACAAATTTTGTGTCATTTTTGGATATTGAAAATAATGTTATGTCATGCCGTGAGCAATAACGTTACCCCAAAATACCAATATTTAAATTCTTGATTTATTCATTAGAAACTCCCTGGATGTAATTTTTTATGTCACTGGACATAGCAAACAAGGAGATGGTTTTTCCGAGACGCGCGTTGCTATCTGCGTGGCGGGATGGTAGTGTCCTGAATAGCATAAATAGAATAAAAGTATAATATAAATAGTGTCATAATAGAATGAATAATAAAATAGCCACATAAACAAATTTACCGGCTACCTTAGCCTCCAAACCGGAACACGACTATAACAAGTACTGACGGTATTATGGCAGGAATAGGTAAAGCGGCAGTGCCAAATCCGAGAAAGCTGTTGCAAAAATCTATCATCTAGAAGTCACTATAAATAAATTATAAGGCAGAACAACGTTTGCCGGGTTAGCTAGTCATATAATAACATTTTATCCATTTACTTGTCGCCTCAGTGGCCTGGTGGTCCGATGTCGGTGTTGACCACATGAGATCCCAGGTTCGATTCCCGGATCGGGCAATTCAAAAATGTGTTTTTTCAGTTTTTTAATAAAAACAACGTTGTTCGGGTTTGGATAAGTGCCCGGATAGCGATAGGTAATAGGACCGATTACACTGTGGGACTAATGGCGAATTACAATAACCTTGTCTTAGCTTAGGATAGTCTTTAGTGACATGCTGCCACATTCTTTTCATTTGAGACAAAAAGTGATAGCATTCTATTTAGAATTTTCCTAAGACAATGCTAGTACAATTGGCCATAAGTATCTGAGTAATTGTGGGTGCACTGGCTGTACTTCTGCTTACCTCTATGAGGATACGGGCATGAATATACTTTTTTATTTATCTACTTGTTTTATAAAACCTTAGCAAAAAAATGAGGTTTCTCCAGCCTAAGAATCTTCTCGTTCAATTCCGTTCCGCTCACTACGGGTACGGGTCTTATTATTTGAAAAAAATACCAGTAGCAGGCCTACTCTTGAAACCAATATTAATGCAATAAATAACCAGTAACATACAAAACGCACTACACTTATGATGATGCATGTTTATATGTGGCAGTTTTGTATTATTAACTAGCTGACCCGGCAAACGTTGTTCTGCCTTTTTAACTACTCTAATTTTTTTTATGATTTCTCACCTTTTAACAAGGATTTAAATACCGGTATTATGTGATATCGTTATTGCTCACGGCAAGACATAGCGATATTTTCAAGCATAGCGCTATCCAATAATGATACAGAATTTGTTACTATTTAATAACGTTATTCATTACGTTCTGTTATATCCAAAATTTTTCGTTATGGTATATGGTATTATGATTCACTCATTTGTGCTTCCCTTGTTGTTTCTTGTATTTCACATATGGGACAAGTTAGATTTAAAATTAGAGGTTTTCATCAGAGTTTGAAAGATTTTGTTGAATGTACCAGTTTTTGGTACTATTACATTTAAAATACTGTCCAAATTACATTTATATTAAGTGAGAAGTTTCGTAATTATAAACAGGAAAGTACCTACCTTTCATAGCGAGACTAGCTGTTACCCACGGTTTCGCTCGCGCATATTAACTTTAGAACTTTTTTTATGTCATTAGATAGCAAACAAGCAGATGGTTCTCCTGATGGAAAGAGTCAACTATCGCCTATAGACACCAAAGGTGTTAATGTTGCGTTGCTATCTTATGGCGAGGTCTAATGCCACATGCATAAGTTTACCGACTACCTTACCCTCCAAACCGGAACACGACAGTGACAAGCACTAACGCTATTCCGGCAGGAATAGGTAAGGCGGTGGTACCAGACCTGGGCGAGACAATGCAGAACTCTACCACCTAGTAACCACGATGGTAGTGACTCGTAAATCTAATCAGTCGCCTCTTACGACCTGCCTAGAAGTTGACCTATTCTTTCTTACAAGACAACTTATTTAACCTTTCTTTATAAGCTACTAGCTGTGCCCACGACTTCGTTCGCGTGGAAAAAAATCTAAAGTAAAAACCCGCATAGTTCCCGTTCCCGTGGAATTTCCGGGATAAGAACTATCCTATGTCCTTTCTTGGGTCTCAAACTATATTTGCACCAAATTTTATTAAAATCGGTTCAGTTGTTTGGCCGTAAAAGCGTAACAGACAGACAGACAGACAGACAGACAAACAAAAAGAGTTACTTTCGCATTTATAATATTAGTATGGACTTTATTAAAAATCTCGACATAGTCGGGTGGGCCGCTAATATTGTATAAAAAATAATATTAACATGTTCATATTAGTTATTTATTAAAATATATATTATTATCAAAATTTAAGTAAAACACGAAAAATAAAAATAACTACTGGTAACATACCTATCGAATATACTAAAGTAATTTATACGAATATATAAAATTGGAGTGTCTGTTTGTAACATTAAAATAACCGGGTTTAACTAAATGCATATGGATGTATATACATGGTACATATGACAAAATAACACTTTTTACGATTTTTGTCTGTCTGTCTTAAACAGACAGACAGAACAGCCGGAATAAACTTCCGGCTAATCTCTGGAACGGCTGGACCGATTTTGACGGGACTTTCACTGGGAGATAGCTGATGTAATAAGGAGTAACTTAGGCAACTTTTTTTAAAAAAATCCCTCGCGATTTGAAGAATAGACCAACTGCCGTTCTTCAAGACACGTCGTAAAAAGCGACCAATTGGCTATGCGAGTCACTACCATCATGGCTACTAGAGTTCTGCATTGTCTCGCCCGGGTCTGGTACCACTGCCTTGCCTATTCCTGCCGCAATAGCGTCAGTACTTGTCACTGTCGTGTTCCGGTTTAGAGGGTAAGGTAGCTATTAAACTTATGCATGTGGCATTGGACCTCGCCACAAGATAGCAACGCACCATTAACACCTTTGGTGTCTATAGGCGACGGTTAACTCTTTCCATCAGGAGACCCATCTGCTTGTTTGCTGTCTTATGATATAAAAAAAATTCAAATTTCTAGGCCTAAGGCGCCCCATAGACCTACAATAACATTGCGCAATACTTTTATTGTGCAATAATATTGAATATTTTTTTTACTCCAAACGTTCAATAAATTCTCTCAATAAAATTGACAAACCAGTCTGATCAATATTTTCGAGCGAGCAATATGTCTGACGACGAAGTTTTGGCGAACCATGCCGGTGATTTAGATAATAAATCTCCATACAATTCTATACATTCAAGTAAAAACTCCCATTCTTTATCTTTTATAGCATTCTTGCTCACCATTTTGCTTAAATTTACGACACAACCATATATTAAACACCGTGACTGACCGAACGCGACCGCTCTAACATATGAATTGAAAAATATTGTGCAATATTAAGCCTACACAGTGCAAGAAAAAAATAATCCATAATAAAAATTAAACCTGCTCAAAAAAAAAGAAAACCTGCTCAAACTTTCATAATATTATATTTCTCCGTGTTGGTCCTATCCCCTTTCAAGAATAGACCAACTACCGTTCTGCCAGGTAAGTCGTAAAAGGCGACCGATTGACTGTAGGTACGTGTCACTACCATCATAACTACTTGGTGGTAGAATTCCGCAACGTCTCGCCCGTGTATTTAATACCATCGCATTAGCTATTCCTGCCGCAATAACGTCATTTTTTTATATCTTGATAACAAACAAGCAGATTCGTCTTCTAATGGAAAGAGTCAACCATCACCTATAGACACCAAAGATGTTAATGATGCGTTGGTATCTTGTAACGAGGTTTAAGGCCACATGCATAAGTTTACCGGCTACCTTACCATTCATACCGGAGCATGATGATGACAAGCATTGACTCTATTGCGACACAAATAGGTAAGGCGGTGGTACCAAATACGCGGGCGAGATAAAGCAGAAATCTACCACTTATTTGTCATTGTCTTGTTCCGGTTTGGAGGGTAAGGTAGCCGGTAGACTTGTGCATGTGGCATTATAAACCCGCCACACGGATGGCAACGCACCGTTAACATTTTTGATGTCTATAGAAGATGGTTTCTCTTTCCATCAGGAGAGCCATCCTGATGCAAAGAGAAACCATCGCCTATTTTATTATAGATGTAATATAGATTATATTAAATCAACAATATATTTAAGGCATTTATGCTGTATGAAAACTCAAAAATTGCAGTATTTCTCTACAATATGTTGAATATTATTATACATACAAACCTTCCTCTTTAATCACTCTATCTATTAAAAACCGCATCATAATCCGTTGCGTAGTTTTAAAGATTTAAGCATACATAGGGACATAGGGAAATAAGGACATAGGGACAGACAGAGAAAGCGACTTTGTTTTATACTATGTAGTGATAAAAGCATCATTGAAATTACAATAAGCAAAATATTATGTAGCTTTAAGTGTCAGAATGCGACCACCCGGCCACTTTTGATTTTAAAAAAATATAAGCTAAAATATGATATGACTACAACTTTCGAACAAACATTGCTCTATAATTGAGTAATAACGCTTCTTGTTTGAGTGTAACATTAGCATAACGTATCAAAAGGTAAGTTTGTTCGCCGCCCGGCGTGGCATTTTTGCAGCATTACGTGACACATAAACACAACATTGAGTCATCACCCGAACTCAGGCACTATTTTCTAGATTTGGGTTAAGCCTGATAGATTTAAATTTATAATTTTCTTGTTACATAAGTATTCATTGTTTTCTCCTGAAAAAAAAAACGGGTTGTGGCTGTGTTGAGGACACAGCCGTGCATCTTTTACGTGAATACGACTACGTGACGGGTAATATCTTGCGATGGTCACATTTTTCATTCATCGTTCCAATCACAATGTTCCCCATCAAACCCGCCTACGAACCTAGACTACGTCCATCCATCATTTGGATAGCGAAGTAGAGCGTAGGGTGGCGCTACCACCGTAAAATGACCCGCTATTACTTACGAAAACCGAAAAATACAAAAACCTTCATAATAAAAAGGCCCCGGGGCCGGATAAAATCACAAATATGGTAGTTAAACACCTCCCTCCTCTATATACCTACTAGTGTGCATCTTTAATGAACTCCTAGCCGGTTGCACGTTTCCGGACGAATGGAAAGAAGCTACCGTCATAGAAATACACAAACCGGGAAAACCGCGAAATAACGTCAGTAAATACTGACTTTATTTTGCGGTTTTCCCGTCCTATTGGCCTAATCAGTGCGTTAGATAAATCTACGAAAAATTTATACTAAGGAATATACGTATAACTAATTAAATGAATTCATCGTTACAGATGAAACACAAAAATATTTAGAAATACGAAAGTACTGATCAAAATTATAAATGTGAATTTCATCTGTAACGATGAACTCATTTAACTAATTATACGTATGTATACCTAGCGATCAGTACAATCTACGTAATCGATCATATAGCAAAGAAGAATTTCGCCGCCTCGAGCCTGTCAACACTAGCTCAGTGGAAAAGCATCCCGGCTTTAGGGAGACGGTCGCAGGTTCAAATTCCGCGTGTCGATATCTTTCTTTGTTGTTTTTAAGGTTTTATCAGTTTCCCAAGCATGGGGTGAGTGCTATAACACAAAAATATTTAGAAATACGAAAGTACTGATCAAAATTATAAATGTGAATTTCATCTGTAACGATGAAATTCACATTTAACTAGTTATAAGTATGTATACCTAGCGATCAGTATAATCGACGTAATCGATCATATATCAAAGAAGAATTTTGCCGCCTCGAGCCTGTCGACACTAGCTCAATGGAAGAGCATCCCGGCTTTAGGGAGATGGTCGCAGGTTCAAATCCCGCGTGTCGATATTTTCTTTGTTGTTTTTAAGGTTTTTCTATATTTTGGATGTTGGTGATAGTTATGTAGCTATAACACCAAACTATATCCCCCAATTTTGTTATCATCAGTTTTTTGAACTGTCCCCTCTATGAAGGCAAAATCAAAGACGTATTTAGGTCAAAATGCTATTATCTTTAATTAAAGAAACCTAACCCCTCAAGTGGTCGCATACTGGAGGCGGTCGCGTTACCGACGCAGTGACCCTACATCGATATTTTTTAATTAATAAATTTTGTGACTAAGAAAACATTTTACAGTTCAAAAAATGGATCATCGTGCTTAACAGCTTTAATTCAAAATTTAAAATAAAACACAATAAAAACCTATGCTTAAATAATTTAGCGGAATGTTTCAGGAATTATATTTTACAGATTTTTATATTTTGCTGCTGCTATAAGCCACGCCCTTTAATAAATTCAATAATATGCATACTAACCTTACATAATTCTCACCTTACATAATGAAAATTAAAGTGACGTCTAATTGTCCGTCTATTTGTTTATCTTTGTAAATGTATGATTCATGGTCATGGTTAATCTGCAAAGCTGTTTGTGATGATATTTCAAATGGATAGCCTTAATTCTGGGGAAGGACATAGGTAAGCTACTTACTACTAATACTACGCGGGCGAAAGCTAGTTAATAATTAACACATTTGTTTGAAAAAAATCATTTTTTTATTTTTTTTATATCTTAAGATAGCAAACAAGGAGATGAGTCTCCTGATGAAAAGAGTCAACATCGCCTATATACACCAAAGATGATAATGGTGCGTTGCTATCTTGTGGCGAGGTCTAATGCCACACACATAAATTTACCGGCTGCCTTACCCTCTAAACGGGAAGACAACAGTGACAAGCACTGACGCTATTGCGGCAGGAATAGGTAAGGCGGTGGTATCAGACCCGGGCGAGACAATCCGGAATTCTACCACGGTAGTAGTGACTCGCATAGCTAATCGCTCGCCTTTTGCCTAGGAGTATGGCAGTTCGTCTATTCTACAAAGGAGCCCGGAACCAACACGGGGTAATTACGTTATTAATTTGCATTTTAAAGAAAACTCTAAGATACCTAGTAACATTTCTTATTATATAAAAGCTCACGGGAGATAAAAACATGTTTCATAAAGATACATTGTCTTATGTAGGTATAATAATATGTATTAAAAGTTAGAATTGTTTTCTAATTTTAAATATGTTGGTTGGAATCCTTTAAAAATAATTATTTGAAAACCATGCGTACCGCTTGTAAATATTTTTAATGCGTGTCTCGTAAATCGTAAATCGCGATGTCTCATTACATCAAACTTGTAAATTTGCATAGGTACCTTGTTGCCAACTCGCAGTCATGGTAGTTGGCGAATCATCGACCAATCACGAAACAGCATGAAACGCGGCAACGTCGCATAAATATCAATATTTATAACGTTATTTACCGCTCATAATTTCGTTCTGTTATTTTGGTAGCGATAACATAGTGTTCTAAAATAATTTTGTTACTGAGGTATCGCTACAATAATAACGTTATGTATCGAAAAATTTGTTCTGTTATTTGATAACGTTTTAAATCCCTGCCTTTTAAACCTTTCCTGGACTTCAACAATTAATTCAAAACCAAAATTCGCCTAATCGGTTCAGCCGTTCTCGATTTTTAGCATGAGCATTTATTTATTTCATATTATGAGCATTTAACCTATTTAACGTCAACGATGAATATATCCGCATCATATATTCACCGCCTATAAAAACTTTTCCAAGTATATTTTATTATTTAATATATATTTTGCTGCGACTAAACCACATTCTTAGATTATACTAGCTGTTGCCTGTGACTTCGTAGGTGATAGCGTGATAATATGTAGCCTATATGTTGACCCGACCTGTTAGTAATATTCATGCAAACTTTGAAGTAAATCAATGCAGTTATTTTTTGATTTACCCCTGACATACATACAAACAAACAGACAAACAGACAAGCAGGCAAAAATTCTTAAAACTATATTTTTGGCTTCAATATCGATTGTGGATCACGCCCCAAGTATTCATTTAAAAAAATATTCAATGTACAGTTTTGACTTTCCTACGATTTTATTATACGTAGTTCACACTATAAGTTTTGCGTAACTTAAAAAAACAACATGTTACAACCAAAATATTATGTTTATTGCTTTTCAAAATAATCTCCTTTACATTTTAAACATTTTTTCATTTCGAACAATTTTTAAAAATAGGAGGATCCCAGATCTGAAGGCATGTTTTCTGCGTGCTGATTGAACGCTATCACTGCCTCTTCGGAGTTGGTAAAAGTAAAACCTCTCAACAAATCTTTGATTTTGGGGAAAATACAGGAATCACAGGGTGCTGGGTCGAGGCTATGCGTAGGATGAGTGGCGACATGTACTTTTTCGGAAGCTAAAAATGACTTTGTTTTGTTGGTCGTATGTGAAGAAGCGTTATCATGGTGTAGGAGAATGCGGCTTTTGGGTCGTCTTTCGTGAATATTTTCTAACACCCTGCATTTTCGTTGCGTACGTAGAACTTTGATATGTGATAAAAAATTAATTTAAATCAGAAATCAGAAATCAGAAGTACTTTATTCGATAAAACTTTTTACAAGTTATTTTGACGCGTCAACATTTTTTTTTTCACAACTACTACCGGATCGGAAACGCGGCCACACACTGAGAAGATCTGGCGGAAGAAACTCATTCCCCGCAAATTGTTTTTTTTATTACTAAGAAGGTTGCAACGTTTTAAAAATATAACATTCGAAATTCAAATAGTTCCGATTAGCTTGAAGTGCAAAACTTTTAGTGTGCCCCATGTATGTATAGATTAGGATTTGGCTAAGAATGTTCTACGCAATAAGGTACATTTGCTCTTTAGTCAACATTGTAAAAGATGCGGCCGACGCGGAGCTTTGTATGTTTTTATTGTACTATCAGATACTAAAACCAGAGTTTAATACTAGATGTAAAACTATATATGCTAAAGCTCGCATGGTGTATGCAAAACGTACAATACACACAGAGAGTAAAAACTAAGTCTTATTTAAAAACACAATTCTATAATGGAATGAGCTTAAAAATAGGACTGTGTTGTTCTACCTAAATAAAAAGTATATGCCGTTACTCTTTTGCTGTCGTCAAATGTGTGTTTGATTATAGTAGGGGACCCCAAGTGCTAAATGGGTAGTTACTTGAGCGTCGTAGGGACCTATAGGATTTTGTAGATTAAATTATAGAAAAAATAAAAGGTTATTTAAAGTTTTAAATTTCAATGGTGGGGAAAAAATTACAGATAAAAAAACTGCTTTAAAAAATGTGTGCCATGGTAACATTAAATCGCGTCAGATTAAGGTATGGTTGTTTATTTCCACCGAGAATTTGGAAAATCTGCCGATTCAAGTGTATCGTAAGGGAGTGGGAGGGTCACAGAGTTGCAGAGAAAACAGTTTATTGTATAAGAAATGATGTAAGAATAACAAAAAAATATAATCTGACAATTTTTCACAAGCCGAAGTTATCTTAATTTTGTTTTTTTCTGCCTTAGTTACCCCCCTTTATAGAAATGGCGTATATATGGTGGAGAGCCTCAACAGTATGCGAGGTACCTTCCCTATGTTAATCTGACGCGCTCGAGTATATACTAAAATCCCCTCTTGGGCTTCCCCTACTATTATGTCTTTTTAGTTATTTTAGTTATGCTATTTCAGTTAGTTGCATTGGATTTTGTTAAATTTAAAAGCAATGTTTTTGGGATAGTTATTTTTAAACGAAATTAATGAATTTTGGGCACATTTTGTCTTCGTTCAGCCCCATCCGCTCAATACCATGAAGCTGTATTATATCTAGAGGCAATACTTCTAATACCTACATAAAACAAAACTTTAAATACTGCTGTCATTAAATTAATACAACTTTTTAAAAAGAAAAGGCGAGACTATAGACTGAGATATAACGTAGGTATTTATTTCAAGTAATTATAGTGCGCACGGAACTAGTTGGCCGCGCCTTACGTATTACGTATTACGTATGGCGCGGCCAACTAGTTCCGCGCGCACTATAATACGAGTGTTAGCTCCATTTTAACTTAACACTACATGCGTGAAACAGCCGTACGAACATATCCGATATATTCTAATGACACATTTTGGTTTTGTTGTCAATATGCATTATTTTCGAGTATATCGAGTTTTTTACATTGAAAACAATCGTTTTCATTTATTTTTTTTGTTTGTTAAAATTTTCAATTTGTTATTTACTAGGTGACCCGCGAAGCTTCACCCGTTAATCTTAATATATCTTCAATATCGTTCGATGTTGACGAACTGCCTGGATAATGGCAGATGATCTATCCTTCAAAGGGGGCCCAGACCAACAAAGGGGTTACATTTTGAAACAAATTTCCTATCTTTAACTATCTACGTGCCAAATTTCATTAAAATCGGTTAAGTGGTTTACTCGTGAAAGCGTAGTAGATAGACAAACTTTCGCATTAATAACATTAAATATAGAGTTAGATAGATATATAAATCATTTTATGTAAGCCTAAATAAGCACTATAATTTGTAATTATCGGAACTTCCTTGACAGTGTCCGGATTTCACATAGAACGTTTTTTAACACTGTTAGGACGACCCCCGGATGCCCTTTACATTAGAAAAAAACCAAAAGGAATATCGATAGGATGGCACCCCTACGAAAAGTACGTGGCAGGATCGGACGAGGACCGAAGAGCCTTAGGCTTTCATATACTCGACGAGTCATTGGTTCGTAGAAATAAATGGTGCTCTCTGTTACAGAATTTGCTAACTTTACGGATAACCACGCATAACTTTTGAGAAATGGGAATGACAGCTAACACGATTTCCAAGATATATAAGGTCCTTCCAAAATGGCTGAACATATTTTAAGACTGAGTTTAGTATGCCTAACCAAAGATATCCAGGCAAAAGTAATGTGATTCGACCAAAACTTTAAAAACAACAAAGAAAAATATCGACACGCAGGGATTGTATCTGCGACCTTCTCCCTAAAGCCGAGACGCTTTACCACTGAGCTAGTGTCGACAGGCTCGGCGTGGCGAAATTATTCTTTGCTATGTGATCAATTATGTCGATTGTGTCGATATTTTTCTTTTCAAGTTTTCCCAAGCACGGGATGTGTGCTATAACACAAAAATAATTAGGCTAAAACTTTTTGATTTTTACAAACAAAATAATTTTTTCTCATAACGATTTACGCCTACTTGCATAAAATAATCCATTTTTAACGCAAGAGTAAATGGTAAGTGTAAAATAACCACAAAGTTACCCCGTGTTGGTTTCGGGCTCCTTTGAAGAATAGACCAACTGCCGTTCTGCCAGGCAGGTCGCAAAAGGCGACCGATTGGCTATGCGAGTCACTACCATCGTAGCTACTAGGTGGTAGAGTTCTGCATTGTTCACCCGGGTCTGGTACCACCGCCTTGCCTATTCCTGCCACATGCGATGCATGCCGATGGTTGACTCTTTCCATCAGGAGACCCATCTGCTTGTTTGCTATCTTATGACATAAAAAAAAACTCGCACTGACTACTCGTAATACCACTCGTAAGTGCTAAACACTCGCACTCACGCTAATCAAAGAAAACAGGGCTTTATGCTCCGATTACACTTTGATTAGAGCGAGTACGAGCGTTTGATGCAAGTGCTTAGTATTAACCAAAAAACATGTGTTGACAGCCGTTGATTGGTGAGAGTGATTAGTAATCAGCGTCTATTCACTTTCACTTAAATAAAAGTGTAATCGGGGCCTTACGCACACAAACATACTTGTTTATTAACAAGAGCGTAAGCCTGTTAATTTTATTATCATGTTTGAACAACATTGCTCATTCTGTCACTGACATTCTTTAAACAAAATGTAATCACTCAAGCCCGTTAAATGTATCTCATATTTTCAGTTAATATTATCTTTGCATTTCTCATTATATTTTGTCAGGTTTTATTCAACTACTGCTTAAATGTTTGATTGATATTAAAAAAGCATCTTCACGCCCGTATCCCCGAATGGTTAGGCGGAGGTACAACCATTGCACCCGTGATAAGCGAAGATACTTAGTACCACAAGGTGATAGGTGGAAAGCCTATCGCCAACCAGGAACTTATCCAATCCCAGGCAACGTTAATTTTGCCAGAGAACTGAAAAAACACATTTTTGATTTACCTGACTCGGGATTCGAACCCAGTGCCCCATGCGGTCTTAATAATTAATTGTATTTTATTTATTTTTTTGATTTGGTTAATATGAAAGCAGACTATTTCCTTGATGGTAAAATGTAACCATCGCTTATAGACACCAAAAATGTAAATATACTAAAGTATATATTAATTTGATTGCCCCGCTGGTTGAGTATTATTATTAGTATTATATATATATATATATATATATATATATATATATATATATATATATATATATATATATATATATATATATATATATATATATATATTTATATATATAATATCGGTGAACAAATTACACTAATCGATCTAACCCTAAAGTAAACAAGTTATTTGGTTGTGTTATGGGTGTTAGTTAACGGTACTAATCTATTATTATATATAAATACTAGAATACATGGGGCACACTAAAAGTTTTGCACTTCTAGCTAATCGGAACTAGTTGAATTTCGATGTTATATTTTTAAAACGTTGCAATCTTTTTAGTAATAAAAAAACAATTGGCGGGACCTCACACACGGGACACCTCGGGCAACGAAAATGGAATTAAGTCGAAAAGATTTTAAAGCGATGATTTTTTATGATTTTAAAAGTTCTCTTTCTCCGTAAGACTGTGCCGCTCGTCTTCAAAATGCTTTTGGGAGAGAAGCACCTTATTTGAGCACAGTGAGGCGATGGTTTGCTGAATTTGAGAGAGGTCGAGTTTCTTTATATTACGAATTTCGGGAAGGGCGGCCTTCAACTGCCGTCAACGAAAATACTGAGGCTACTAATAAGCGATTAATTGAAGAAAACCCCCGGATTACTTATGAAACAATTCGAGGACTATTGGGATTGGTATGAGCCAAATTCAGAAAATTTTACACGAAGAATTGAAAGTTCGGAAACTTTGTTGTCGTTGGATCCCTCATGAACTGACAGCGGAGCAGAAGCGGGCTCGCGTGGAATGGTGCTCACAGATGCTACTGAAGTACGACCATCGACATTCTAATGCTGTTTATGACATTGTCACAGGAGATGAAACGTAGATATATATTTGGTTTTGAAACCGAAAAAAAAACAGCAATCTTGTGAATGGGTGTTTGAAAATGAGAACAGATCAACAAAATTGAGACAGGCAAGAAACGTTGGAAAAAATGATCGCATTTTTTTTCTCAACACAGGTCCCATCTGTACAATTCCACTTGGAGATCAATATAGTGTTAATGCCGAGTGATATTCTATGGCTGAAGGGTTTGTTTACCCAGGATGTTAGAAAAAGTTCGCGAAAGACGACCCAAAAGCCGCATTCTCCTACACCATGATAATGATTCTTCACACTCGGTCAACAAAACAAAGTCATTTTTAGCTTCCGAAAAAGTACATCTCGTCACTCATCCTGCGCATAGCCGCGACCTAGCACCCTGTGATTTCTGTATTTTCCCCAAAATCAAAGATTTGATGAGAGGTTTTACTTTTACCAACTCCGAAGAGGCAGTGATAGCATTCAATCAGCACGTAGAAAACATGCCTTCAGATCTGTGGTCCTCCTGTTTTAAAAAATGGTTCGATCGCATGAAAAAATGTTTAAAATGTATGTATTAGCAAAAAGCAGAGCTTTGTAAGGGCTCGCAAAGTTATACTACCTATTAATATTGTTAGGAAAGTATTTTTATGAGAATTATATCTTTTAATGTATGGACCATTTGGTTCAAATTTTAAGGAAGTCTAAGTTGAGTGGAATCCAATCGAATACCATCAACCGCGTTTCGATCGGTCCAGCCGTTCAAGTTATGAGATGTCTACATACAGACATATATACACACACACGAATACACACACATGCACACAAACATACATACATACAGACACACTGACATCATCGCGAAAATAGTCGAAAACGGTTCCTAGAACCTCAAAACGCGGACATCTGGTGAAAATTCGATTTTTGAAAATCGGAGCAAAATCAGTAACTTCCTTATCCACATACGTAGCAGGAAGATAAAAAGTACAAGTGTATTAATAGATTAATATTGTATTAAAAAGGAGTGAATGAAAATGTATTAAATCTACCACGCCAAAGTTAGCGTTTTAATTCTTTAGTTTCATAATAGATGGCGTTAGTAGTAATAAAATTCTAATAAAACATGTATTTTCTATTTTTTTTCTTAATGTTTATAAAATGGTATTTTAATGGTAGATCATATCTAGACATAAATTTAAATTACCACGCCAAAGCTCAAACCTCAAAGTGCGATACCTTTTCAGTAAGAGATACCACAAAAGTGCATAGAAAGTGGCCTAGTGTAGGGTTCGCTTCGCTCGCCCTGATAAACACCCAAACCTGGAAATACAATCATTTATGCTCATCATACTAATATTTGTCCCAGTCGGGGATTAAACCCGAGCCCCGTCGATTGCGTAGTCAGGGTCACTAACAGCTCAATGCCATTTATATAAAAGTATAAGCGTATCCGAATATCTTCCTACTTCAACTATGTCACAAATTATAATAAATATATCAAAGAAACAGTTTTGTACATAACTGTAATTGTGTCTCCGGGAACATTACCAGTTGTGCTAAAACTAGTTGTGCCAAATAGTTAGTCCAACAGGAATACCTCACCAAATCGGCGGTCATTATATACACTACTTTGCGGTTGACACACGTCATAATACCTACACATATAGGTACTATTTTGTTTATAGCGAAATTTGTTGTCGTCAGGAGATTTCAAAATAGTATTTTGATAATACATAATATATTATATCACTTTCCAATTTTGGACACAACGGCGATCCCCAGTTTAAATAAATGTTGATAATATGTAAGTTTCTTGCAGTGATTTTATTCAAATGCTAGTAACAAAATATTTTGAAAGATGAATCCGGTTTAAGTGGTTGTTATTATTACTAAAAGTTTTAATATAAAACTACTCATTATAGCACGTGGTTCTATTGAAAGTTAGAATATTAAAAACAAGGCAAATAACCCTTAGAAATACTTTACTTGTTTACGAAACAAAGTAGCATTAATATATTATATTTGACGAGGTTCGCAGTATATGTTTGTGAGAAGGCTAAAATTAGATCCATTGTTTAAATCAAAGAAAGCATAAGTCGTTACGTTGTAAAATAAATATTAACATTATACTTCCAATTCACAATGCGAGAAAATTGCGTCTTAAATCTCATTCTATTCAGCCTGTTTGTTATTCATGATAATATTATGAAGAGATTTTAATTAGACTGAAAAATAAATAATTTTATATTCTTTTTGACCGCCCCGTTGGTCGAGAGGTTAGCGAATCTGACTACGCAATCAACGGGGCTCAGGTTCGATTCCCGACGGAGACAAGCATTTGTGTGATGAGCATAAATGTTTGTATTTCGGGGTTTGGGTGTTTATTAAATATATTCTGGTATTTATATATGTATATCTATGTATTAGTATCGTTGACTAACTGTAAAGTAAAATGTAAGTAAAATGGCAAATAGTATGTCTTTCTTCTTAAAATCATTGTTTTTTCATATTTTTAAATTCCTTAAACTAAACATTGAGTTAATTTATAATAAACTCAAGCAGTCTAGTTAGCAGTTATATTAAAGTGAATGAAGTGCAGGTGGCGTTGCGGCTAAGCGACAATCCAATTTCATTCAAACTTCCTCGGATAATATAAATGCTTTCCTTGACATAAAATTAAAATGTCTCTCGCTAACAAGCTATTTCATTGTTATTGTGATTTGTGGCTTAAGTTTTGATGAGTTACTGAGTTTTGTTTTCGCATTTCTGGTTCATTGTAGTGATCATTGATATTCTCTGAGATTGTTTTCTTTAACCCTTTTAAAGCGTTAGCGTTTTATTATTATATTTTACATTTTACATCTAATAGCTTTTTCTTTACAATGTACGAATGGACACGATTGTTAGTGGACATAATATGAAATCAATAGAAATATAATAAAGAGACAATATTGCTTAACTAGCTGTTGCCCGCAACTTCTTCCGCGCGGACTTCGTTTACTCCGCACAGCTCCTCCCCCGTAAGTGATAGCATGATAATGTAGCCTATATGTTGATCCGACCTGTTAGTAATATTCATGCAAAATTTGAAGTAAGTCCATGTAATACTTTTTGAGTTTACCCCGGACATACATACAGACAAACAGACAAAAATTCTAAACCTATATTTTTGGCTTCGATTGTAGATGTTCAATGTACAGTTTTGACTACTTGGGGCGTGATCTACAATCGATATTAAAGCCAAAAATTAGTTTTTAGAATTTTTGTCTGTTTGTCTGTATGTATGTCTGGGGTAAACTCAAAAAGTACTACATGGATTTACTTCATTTATTGCATGAATATTACTAACAGGTCGGGTCAATATATAGGCTACGTATTATCATGCGTACGATACGTATCATCTACGGGGGAGGAGCTAAGGAGTAAATTATATTCCTATTTCATAAATAGCAATGCATCCTTGAAGTTTATAGGCGATTTTTATTTTTTCAAACTAGTTAAGAGATATTTTTATCGCCTCTGTAGTCTAGTGGTCCGCTGTCAGAGTTGGCCACATGAGGTTCCGGGTTCGATGGCTGGGTCGGGACTGATTCAAGAATCAGTATTTTTAGTTTTCTGATAAAAATTTTACACATGCCTTATATTTTATTTACAAAACTTAACGTTTTAAGGATGAAACGAATTGTAATTCACTTACCAGTAAATTGTAAACTATTATTTCACGGAATCAGACAATAAAATTTTATTTCAGACACAATCTAGTACTACGTCGACTGAGACAATGGTATCTTATACTTGGCACTTATTATTAGTTTTGTTATACCATAAGATGTATTATGCGCTTTCGCTTTTCTGATGGAAAGAGACAACCATCGCCTATATTAAAAAAAAATGTTAATGGTGCGTTGCTATCGGGGTTGAGAAGTGTTGATGTTACTTGCTGTAACAGTTGCTGGTATAAGTTTACCGGTTACTTTACTCTCCGAACCAGAACACGGCAGTGACAAGCACTGACGCTATTGCGGTAGCATTAGGTAAGGCGGTGGTACCAGATTCGGCAGACACAATGCAGAACTCTACCACTTAGTAGCCACGATGGTAGTGACTCGCTTAACCAATCGTTCACCTCTTACGAACTGTCTTGCGAAACGGCAAATGGCTTATTCTTCTAAGAAGGGCTCCAATTCAAAGGAGGGACTAATACGGGGACAGCAAAAAGTTAGTAAACAAATATCGCAAAGTTTATTTTAAGTTTTGTATGAATTAGTTTAGGTAAAAGTAAATATTAATAATATTTGCTCTACAAATATTTTATTATTATGAAGTATATATTAGCATGGATTAGTAAAAATTATAAGGATTGATAGTTTCAATGATATTTGATGTTTGTACATAGGTATATGTTGAGTCTAGACCGAGACACAGAATACTTAGAGATTAGCAGAAGTGAATGTTCCATACAATTAATATTCGAGCATAGCACACATAGACACCTCTCACGGACGCGATATCTCGCACTTCGCAAATCGTCCCAAACCATTCCGAGATATCGCGTCCGTGAGAGGTGTCTATGTGTGCGTTGCTCGATTATCATATGTATTTAGATTGACTACTATTAGTCTTCAGTATACTGTGACCGAGATCTGTGGTCTAGTCGTATACCACTTGTACATACCAAATTTCAGCCAATTTTGTTAATCCACGTGTACATAACTGAGTAACAAATGTCTCCACATACATTTTCATTATAATAATATTACTGGGATTGAATAAGTTTGAGCCACCATTACTTGATTTAATTTTAGTATAGATATTGCCATAAACTACTAAGTTTTCGGGCAAGTGAAGTTGGTATTCAGAAATCAAGATGAATAGTTGCTCCAAACCCTCCCATTTTCTAATGTAATTAGAAGACTTGAGTAGTTATATTTTAACTTTTACTAACTGTACCCGTTCAGTTTATGGTATCGATGTCTTATAGAAGCGTTACTTTACTAAAATCTATAACTGAAAGAGAACATACATTTAATAAACGTGAACGCGTGTTGAGTAGGTATACTGTGTTTTTATCATAAGATAAAATATCTCTTAAGATCGCTAACAAGCAAATAGATGGCTTTCCTTATGGAAATCAAATCGCCTGGAAATTACAAGGATGTTTTTGATCCGTGAGGTGGGAAAGTAATACAATATGCATTTTACCGAATAAGTTATCATTTGAACTGGAATACGACAGTGACAAGCGTTGATGCCAGAAGGAATGTCTGGCAAAATGGCAGGTAATTATTAATTAAAATCGGCTACATTCGCGTTTAATCAGCGTAGGTTCCGACTACTTTCAGACGAGACGCTACCGTGCGAACGTCTAATAGGCATATTACACTACACGGTATTGAGGGTCCGGTAGTCAGGGAGAGCGTAGCCCCTTGCAAGGGCGTCGATTATTACACTGCACTGAACACCGCCCCCTCACTCTTTGTGTACAGTCTGAATATGAACGCGAATAGAGACGTACATGGCACCTGTTTAAAAAAAACAGCTATTGCTGTGGCTTTGGTTGTATCTATGAATATTATAGAAAAAAAACAGAGGAGGAGAAGGATCTGGGTCAAGCAATACTTGAAATTAAGACAAAAGCACTCCAATATGCAAATAATTAGTGCTCTGGTACCAGCGGATTTCAAAAATTATTAAAGAATGGGAGAGAAGGCATTTGAAAACTAATTAAATTAAGTAGCTCCGTATATACAGATGACTGACCTCCTTAACCACCCTAAGTGTTATTACACCACTCGATCGAAAGGGCGATTAGGGAGCAAGGCATTCTGAGAGTATAGCTGATTTTAATTAATAGTTAACAATGTCCCACGATAGTTTTAATAATTTTAGAATGGCAGGTAGTCTAGTCTCAAAGGGGACCCGGGCTAACACGGGGCTTTTGTATTTGCTTTGGACGTGGTGGATACTGGAAAGTGTAGTGGTCGGAAATGGATGATAGTAAATCTGGGGTCTTCTTTATTATCCAAGCCATCGGCGAATTTCTTCTTAAACTGGTATTCTTCTGCACTTTCTTGTTCTTTGCGCTGAGTAGTTTAAAACTGTGGGTAGTTTCTCTATGATATTTTTAATAGTTTAGATCTGTTATTCCATCTATCCATTCCACCTGCACGATATTATATGTGGCTGTTCGATAAAGAGTTTACTTTTCGATCCAAATTTCTGGAATTTAAAATCTAGATTATGTAATACGTCTATTAGTTTTAAATATTTCCTGCCATAGTCTAATTGCCCAGTATAAACCTTTGTGTTTACTATTATTTATGTTTAAATATACTGTTGTTTATTTATTCAATAATAAATTAATAGATGTATATATATACATACATTTTTGCTTGCACTGACGACTCGTCTTAGAAATATAATCTCATGTATAGCTCTCACAGAGCGTCCGCAACCGTCAACTTGACCTGAAAATAGTTAAAAATACCAGTTTGTAGTGGGTTTTGTTGATTTTTATGAAGGTTTCGCTCAGAGCCTACCTGAGACGAGGTAAAATGTCCTCGTAAATCTACGCAAACCGGCTGGACCGCGAAAGCACAGTGCGCCAAAACCTTGGAGGTGGCAAACATCAAATATATTTTTTTTATAAAACCTCTATAAACCAGTTTTTTGAGTTAAAACTCTTATAGTTTTGGTCTATAAGGAAAGCGATATTTTTCAGGTTACGTTATAGCAAAATTTTAATAAACGTTCTTAATGTACTTGCACTGATTCAGGCTTGAGAATTAACTGGTAAACAAGCCCTGACTATTAACACATGGAATCGCAAACCATAGGGAGCGGACTTAGTTTTGATAAGAAAGCCTGCTGGCAGCACCTCGACAGTTCTCATTCTATTACCGCGCTTTTATATCCTGCATGCGAGGACTCAATTAATGCCCCGTTTCTCTCTCTTCTGTTTTTAGTTAGGAGTAGTAACATTATTTACGAGGCGTAAGTTAAAACTTTCTTATAAATGTCAAATTACCAAATGTCTAAACGATTTGTGAAACGCCTTATTATTGAATTGGTTGCTAATGGTTACTGCCACTAATGACTGGATTGTTGAATAGAGGAAACCGGTATGAAAGGTCTACCGATAGTTGGAACCCATAGACTACACAAATACTACTTAACATAGTGTTGGGCGCACAGACCACATAAATACTGATAGACACGCCATTGGGGAGGAAACGGTCGCTGCGCATATGAGCAAACGCTGCTACTACTGTAAAAATGCCATACATTTGTAGATATTATATCATATCGTGAAAAATAGCAATAAACCATGCTGCACCTTAGGGTAATTTTTTAACCTTATCATCTCATTGGGCACGATTACCGAATGAGATGACAAGGATAAAAATTATCCTTGAGGTGAGTTTATTTCATCGGTAAGTGGTATAATTATGTAATTGTAAGCTACACTGACAAACAAAGGAGTTGTCTTAAAAGGTGCATCCATTTAATCCGTGGTTGGGCGGAAAACGTGTAGCCGCTCATATGAGCAAAAGCTTATAAATTTCAAACGCTTGAAGATATATTACATCGTAAAAAAATAGAAATATCGCACATAGTGTTATTTTATCGCGCAGAATAAAAAGTCAAGGTTTAAAAAATACCCCTGGAGTGATTTTATTTCATCGGTAAGTATTATAAGTATAACATTGTATTTTTAGATTTCTGTCTGTATGTCCACTAACTTCCTAAAAAATTATCATCATCATCAGCATCGAAAAGCGTATTTAGTTTAATCCGTGGTTGGAACCTTTACCAATAGGACGTGAGTTTAGCGGTTTTCGCAAATTTAATTTCAAAATTAATAAATTTAGGCATTGCGATAGTGCCTAATCGTAAAAAATGGAGGGGAGATCATTGTACAGTTGGGGTCTTCTTTATTTCTCAAATCATGGGTGGATTTCAAAATGGTGTAAGGATGAGAAAGATCCGTTGGTTCAGACATGTAGACAGAATGGTAGATGAAAGCTTAACAAAATAGATATACAATGCAAATGTGGAAGGATGTAGGTACGGGGAAATACTAAGCCTGACGTACCATGATCAGATTTATCGAGTACTGTCTGTCGATGGTGTTAAGAGTCTACGCAACCGGTGTGTTTGTATAAAGAGAATAATGAATGGAAATGAAAGGAGGAAGCGAAACAAGTCTGCAAGAATCATGATGTATGGTACTCGGTTCTCTGCGCCTGCCACGTAAGTTATCTAGCGTGAATATGTGATTCGGTAGATTTTCTATCTGTGCCTCTGCTTTAGTTTTCAGTGTCAATAAAGTACACATACCTATCGACGGAAAGTTAAATACTGTCATGCTCTTACCTCAGGTGGATAGGGGTACAGCTATAGCATCTACGAATAGGTGGTAGTATAATTTTAATGCCGTAAAACTGCAACAACCGATGTATAATCTCCTATATCCCTATAGATCCTGGATCAGATTGTGGCGCCACTGGGCCGTACCGCTGAAGGGTCATAGTGATGAAACCAGCGGGCCAGCTTCTTGTCAGGTGACGTCATAACTGTGGAGGTTGATGACATCACACAAGGACAAGTAAGGGGAAAAAGAAGATCTTCCGAGCCGGGCAAGATGTACTGCCTGGGGACCGAAGTCCATTTGAGAAACGTTGAAACTTGTATATAGTGTTACAAGATAAATATAATTGAAATATCGCGATTCAGGATTTTATTTTGAATTTCATTTTTTTTCCATTTTTTATTAATTTTTCTTGTAGGGTTTGTGATTGTTTGAGCCGCTACAAGACCTTCACTAAATTTATATGGAACCAAATGGGAAGCGTTCTCTATAAAAAAAAAGAATTCTAAATCGATTACTAAGTTACCGAAATCTGAGGTAACAAATATTTAATAAACCAGTGCGAGTTGGATTCGCCTACCGAGGGTTTCGCATACTTGTATTTTTTTGTAATGTTAAAAAAATATTGTTTTCGGATTTTTTCCTTAACATGTGCTATAAGACATTGTTTATTGCCAAATTTAATTATTCTAGGTCAACGAGAAGTACCCTACAGGTTTAGATTTCCTTTTCAAATCGCAAAAAATCGCAAAATGTGCGAATAAATGATCATATCTTTTGATCGCGTTGACTTAAAAGTTTTTCATAGCTGAGAAGCACTGTAGGCTCGAGTGTTCGATATAAATTTCAACTTGATACCTATACGCGTTCTTGAGAAAATGTGTCTTGACAGATGAACAATGAAGTGATCCTATAAGGGTCCCGTTGTGGCACCGTTGGTCCGTACCGCTGAAGGGTCATAGTGTGATTAAACCAACGGGCCAACTATTGTCAGGTGACGTCATAACTGTGGAGGTTGATGATGTGATCCTTCTCCCTTCCACGTCATTCCGTGACGTCATCAACCTTTACAATGATGACGTCATCCCGACGTGATCTTCACAACTAACAGCCATCAACACGTCACACCGTATTTCTTTTCCGGTATGAAACCTAAAACCTCCTCTTTTGCAAAAGGAGGTTCTTAATTCGTCGGAATTTCAAAGACGAAATCATGGTATTTATTTTTAAAATTCTTACGAAGTCTTGATTAATTAAGGGGTCTCCTTTAACTTTCAGATCTTGGATAGGTACGTTTGTCCCATTCCTTACACTTCCTGTTTTTCAGTTGCATCACAACAGTTACATGTAAAACTTTGTGGATAATTTGCGAATCAAAAATCTGAATTTCGTCTTTGAAATATGGATTTCCGGAAACTAACGCCTGAATACCTACATAAAATCCTGTCGAAATCTTTTTTATCCTTCCCAGATGGTTCCATTTTAATTTGGTAAATAATGCAGGATAATCTGATGCTGATCTGATACCGGAGATACAGGTAATGTGAAATTAATTTTGCTATAGGAAAGCCCTTAAAAATAACTTGTATGAAACTTTCATCTTTTTCCATCAGAAGAAGAGCCATTTGCTTGTTTGCTACAATTTTTTTGTCATAAGATAGCAAACAAGCAGACGATTCTTTTGATGAAAAGAGAAAAAACATCGCCTATAGACCAAAGATGTTAATTGTGTGTTATTATTTGTGTGGCAGGATGGCAATGCCACATGCATAAGTCTGTCGGCTACTTTATCCTGCAACCCGAAACATGACAATGGCAAGCATTGACGCTATTGCGGCAGGCATAGGTAAAACGGTGGTACCAAATACCCCGGCGAGACGTTGCAGAACTCTACCTTCGCCTTTTACGACCTGACTGGCAGAAAGGCAGTTGGTGTATTTTTCAAAGGGGTTGGTACCAACATAGGGTAAAAAACTATATGACGTAAAAAAGCACAACGAATCATGGGGCGTTGCTAGTATACAATAAATTAAATTCTCAAAACTACGTAGAAATATGCAAATGACTTTATCGTAGTCAGCTATTCGTTCTTTGATTATTATTCGGACGAAGAAGGTCGTTGCTGTCAAAAACAAGAAAATATCGCCAAGTGATTCGAAATTATTCTGAATATTTGAATAAATTGTTCGGAATCAAAATGTATGAAATTGTGTAAAATTAGACACGCGTAACGCATATATATATGAGCGCGGTAATCATGATATTATTACACAACTGATTAGGCACTTGTACTCGTAATTTAATTTCAGGTTATATATTCTAGATTGAAATATATTTATTGATGGAACCTCTTGAATATAATTTGGGATAGAGACGTATTGCTGTAAGCGTAAAAGATTCCAAATAACTTTCTGTGTTGTGGACTGGGACCAAAAGGGCATTAGTGTATAAAGAGCGCTGAATACGACCCTGGATATAAAAGTAATAAAACCGTTCACGTAAATATGATGGAGAGAAAGGATCACGCAGTTTTAAAAAAAGCAATATAATAACATGATCATTCCGACGGTTACGCAAGTCCAACCATTTTAATTGAGATGAGTGACCAAAACTTAATAAATCTTCTTGATATTTTTAAAATTAAGACTTCACGTTTTTCAAATCTGATTTTAAGAAACTGGACAAATAAATTAAATTAAATTTACTTGAATCTTTTGCTTTCCTTGATTCGTTCAGAATTTATTTACATTCTTTTTTTTTGAAAAAAAAAATTCTTTTTGACGTTATTTTGTTATTTTTCAACTAATCGATTTTGAAGCTAAGAATAAATTTAAGAACTCAAATATTGAGTTAAGTGCCATTCAAAGGATCAAAATCGTTCATCGTTTTGAAAATACACAACGGTTCAAAAAAAGAAGAAAAAATTCCTTTACACCCGTATCTCCAAAGAGATAGGTTGAGGTACAAGTACACCCACGATTTGCCGAAGATATTTAGCCCCATAATGTGACAGATGGCAAGCCTATCACCAACCGAGCACTTATCCAATCCCGGGCAATATTCTTTTTATCAGAAAATTGAAAAACACATTTTTCGAATTGCTTGACACGAGAATTAAACCTAGTTCCTTATGCGGTCAACATCGACACTGGACATCAACACTGGAAAATAGTTATATTTTTAATAAATTCTAGAGATATGAAATCTTTGTATTTAGTATACTTTTAGCTCCTTTGAGCTTTAAATACCTAGCCTAGCTAGTGTATTTTGTCGGAATCTATTTAAAAGACCAATTCGTTTCTAATGTAGCAAAAAGAACACACAAACATCTTGTACTTCAAACTGGAAAAAATCAACAATAATTAACTTATTTTATTGAGCAAAATACCATTCCTTTAAAGGCACAAATTAAAAATTAAGTCTATTTTGAGCGCTAGGAATGTTTCTATACGTTGATTTAATTTCGCTGCCTTGATGATGCTTGTGTAAGCGAAACTGGTTGGTTATAAATGATAATAGGTTTATTGTGAAACAGAATAAGTGTATAAGTGATAAAATATTAGATTAAAACGGAGTTTCACGTACCGACGACGAAAAGTGTAGAATTTTTTTTCACTTCGCTGAAAGCAGGTTTTCCATTGCTATTTTAGCTTCCAATCTTAGATGTAGTGAAGTGCAGTCAATATCCATTTCATTTTCGGATCTGTTGGAACTCATTTTATGTTTGTTATAATAAGAGAGTCTAGACAAACTTGCTTTACCGCCAAATTTTGTAGTATTCACTTGTGCTGAAAGGTCGCGTCTAAAATTTATTTATGTATAAAAAAGTATTTGTGGCCATACAGCCGTGTGAACTAAAAGATAAGAGTTCTAAATTGAAACGACTTCCCAGCACGCCTTTTCATATATCATTGCCGGTGAGTTTTTTGTTTCAAATTTAAAAAACGTACTGGCAATGGTTTTAGTTTTTATGTGTACATAAATACGATACTTCACATGCTCTTTATTTAAAAGTAATAACAATATTTTCATGCATGTTTGAGAAAAATATGTTTCGCTATAAGCAGTATACTCGCCCTATTACCATGTTGTAACTCTTATAGAGTGAAATGTCAATCGCCTCTACGATCCATCTATTCAACGTTTGCATAGTCAGTAACGCTACCCACTCGACCATTACCAAAAACCGTTGGATTAAAACCTTTGTGAATTTTACTTCAGTCTATAACACTTTTTCCAATGATGATACTGGTGTAATATTTAAATAAAAAATTGAATCTTTAGAAATTAGTAAGTAGACTAGGACGTAAATGATATTCATTTACATCCTAGTCTACTAGTACTAGTATGATAGAACAGATAAATGAAACAAACAGATAAACATATTTAGTTCTCCCTGCGTACTGTTAGGGTGTCCCGCGTTGTAGTCTTAAAAAAAAACTATTTTACGAGACAACTACTTTTATTCGACTTTACTTTTTTACACGTCACTTTTATTAAGCACTCAGATCGCACTATTATTTGTGCACGCGGTTATAGGGGGTTACGACGCGGATGCTACTATCCCTAGTCTCCTCACTGAAGGCCAGCCGGCGGGCAGAAACCAGGTCCGTTGCTGGGCAGCGATTTGACTAGTTCAAGTACTGACTGCCCGTGCATTGGAAATGCACGGCTTATATAGTAAAATAAAAGTTTGTCTCAGCGATTTAGTATAGAAAGGAATTAAGGGTTGTAACACCTCCCCCCTTAAAAACGAAACATCCAGAAATGAAGGATGTGAGTATCATTATGAGATCTGAGAGCTTTAACAATACACAACAGATATAGGACACAAAAGATCTGGGATTTAAATGACATAGTATCAAAATGTTAAAATTGGTTGTGTATATTATACAGAATTAAAATTAAATTTAGAAAACAAAAATTTAACAATTGACACAAAATTATTTATTATTATTATTATTTATTAATCAAATTATATTTAAAGGAATTAAGGGTTGTAACAGTACGTCGTAAGGAATTTAGCGTGAATATATGTATGTATGTAGAAACTAGTGCAAATATTATTTTAATTACTCTCTCCTTCTTTTTTGGGGTTTCGTACCTAAAAGGTAAATAGGGTCCCCCTATTACTAAGCCTCCGCTGTCCGTCTGTCTGTCACCAGGCTGTATCTCATAAACCATGATAGCTAAAAACTGAAATTTTCACAAATTATGTATTGCTGTTGCCACTATAACTAATAATTAAAAATAATAAAATATTGAGGGGGGATATTACTACGAAATTACAGCGTTTATTAAACAGAACTAGTGATCGTCTGTGGCCGAAATTCGACCAAAGACTTAACAATAAAAAAATTTTAAATTTTAATAATACACTTTAGCCTAAATAAATAGTATACAGATATGAATATTATCATGTATGGTCACACGAATGTAATATGTGTAATGTTTATTTTATCTAATTTAATGTATTTCTAATGCATATTATTTAAAAATATTAGCTTTCTGCATTCCTTCGCGATGTAAAAAAATGGAGTACAAAGTTTTTGTTTTGCGTGTTAATATATAGATAAGAAATACTGGCTGGTGATTAAAAGTCACCCTTCAAAAAAAAAAAAAAAACAAATTTACTCTCTAAAAAAGAAAAACTGTGTCTGTTCTCTATTACGTGACTTTTGTACGATCAGTTCAATCAAGGCGTATGTTTCCCAAGCGGGCTTTTATAGACCACCTGCGGCCTTGTTTCATTTATTTTATACGTTTCTTTAGTGAGATAGGTTTAAGAATTGACGTTAGTTTTCTGCAGTTTTTATTTGGAAATGTCTTATTACTTTTGAATAATTTTATTGAATAATTTAATTATTGTGTAAGATGACTTCATCACGAAAATAGTCGGCTGGATCTAAGATCTCAAAACGCAGAGATCTGGTGAAAACACATTTTTCGAAAATTGGTGTGAAATCAGAACTTCCTTCAGCAGGACTGCAGGCATACACACCTACAATCCGTGCCTATAACAGACGTCTAACTGTTTCCAGCTCACTAGAAAATTTAAATCACTTCGCTTATATAATAACTAGCTGTAGCGTGCAGCCCGCTGCATTATACACAGTTTTTGGTGCATCCCGCGGGATCACCTCATTTTTCCGGGATAAAAAGTAGCCTTTGTGCTATTCCAGGTCATCAGCTACCTGTGTGCCAAATTTCATTCAAATCCGTTCAGTAGTTTTTGCGTGATTGAGTAACAAACATCCATCTAAACATCCAAACTTTCGCATTTATAACATTAATATAGATTTTCAGTGCATTTAAAAACATTTTGTTCATATTTCATGTTGAATTTTGAAAGCGTATTACTTACCTGAATTCATTACAACATGGCGAAGTCCAAACCATTTTTTATCAAATTTAAAATAATAAATTCATAAATATTGTGATTACGGGCTTAGTAACATTTCATGCAATGCGGTGTGCATTCCCTTCATATAATATATTATTTATTGGTGTCCTAGTTGACAAAGTAATGTATTGCATTTAAACGGATTTGATTTTTTTTGTTCATCGTTTACCTTGTTTGGAAAATAAATTTCTTTTTTTCTCAATATTATTAGATAGCAAAGGAGCGAATTCATCGATAACTTTGTTATTTCTGTTTCTACGACTAAAAGTTATAGAACCAATGTTGTAGAAAATCTAATTTGCAATAAAAATCTTCTCATTCTTTGTCAATGTCTTCAATTTTCTGTGATAATGTTGACAATTATTTTGCCTGTTATAAAGACCTTTACAAATGGCTGCCGCGGGACAAGGGTTGCGAGCCCACAAACATGTATTTAACTTTATAATAATCCTTAAACTTAAAAAAAAAAATGCGTACTCTGACTTCTGCGACCCCAAATGTCTTTATTCAGTAAACTATTTGCGGATCCTCTCAATGCCAGACCGCGTTACGATCTAGTAGAAGCTATAAAACTATTGATCTATCAAAAGTGCTTTACAGGCACAGTGATTCTGAATAAAAAAATATTTTTTGATTTTAACTTGTCCACAGTTCACACTATAATTTTATATACGTTCATGTCAAAGTCAAAGCCAAAACATTTTTATTCAAATTATCCTTTACAGGCACTTTTGACGAGTCAACATTTTTGAGTTACTACCGGATCGGAAACGCGGCCACACACTGAGAAGATCCGAAGAAAAGATGTTCACACATATCATGATACAGATGTACTCCCACTCATCTATTGTTATAATTCTAAAATAAATCAGATACAAATGATATAAGTGAGAATATGTCATACTTTAAAAATATTTTAGGTGTTTTTATTTTTAAACGAACGTTTTTAAGAGAAAATGGATATTTTGATGAGGTAAATAAAAGTTTGAGAGTTATTAAAATAAATGAGTTCTCGTAAGAAAACTGATTTCCTATGTGAATTCTAAGGCGACCGCATCTGTATTATGAGCCCGTAATGTTACCGACCTATGAATATAAATAAGATTAAAAAACTTTTTGCATTGCACATAACGCAAAAGTTACTGTCATGTGGGGATTGAATTGATCATATTACGTTTGAATAGATATTTTTAGTATCCAAACATTTACCGAATGTTATAGGTTTGTTCACATATATAAATTTTTATTTGGAGCATTTTCCCAAATATTTTGGAAACTCCCATCATAACGTAGACCTTGCAATAATAATCCATCATTCATCTGTAATTATTAATATTATGAATTAATATTCAAAACACGAAGGAACACGTGCGCGCAATTTAGCTCCTTATCACTGGAGCTAGGGCGCCGGGCGGCTCGATGCATCGCATTCACCGAAATCTGTCGAGCAAATATGCGCCCTGATGGGTCCCGTTGCGCCCCGCCGCGCCGTAGTGTGCAAAAGCTCATATAAAATATGTGAAAGATTACCATTGTCCGACGATTCAATTACCAAATGACTGTACAAAGAGCCGTCGGTGCACTTACAACTTTGACAAGACAAGGTTTCTTGAATCAGAGACAATGACTTAAAAATTAAGGTATTTCCTGTTCGTCCAAGCCTCGTTCAAGTTCGTTCAACAGACATGTTATATTTTCCTCGTGTTGGTCCGAGCTCTTTTGAAGAATAAGCCGGCCATATGACATTCTGCCAGGCAGGTCGTAAGAGGCGACCGATTGACGATACGCGTCACTACCATCGTGGCTACTAGGTGCTAGAGTTATGCATTCTCTCGCCTGGGTCTGGTACCAATGCCTTACCTATTTCTTCTGCAATGAAGTCAGTGCTTATCATTGTTGTGTTCTGGTTTGGAGGGTAAGGTAGCCGGTAAACTTATGCACGTGGCATTAGACCTTGTCACAGATAGCAAGGTACTATTAACATTTTTGGTGTCTATAGGCGATGGTTGACTCTTTACATTAGGAGACTCATCTCCGTGTTTGCTATCTAATAAAATAAAAAAAATGTGGAAATAATTACTTTGTTTAGCACCAAATCTTAAATTGTGAATTTCAATAATGTTCCGTTTCTATGAAAAGAATACAATATGTCAAGTTGTTTATGACTTCACACTTCAGAGCAACATCTTGTAAAATTATCGTTTCTGCTCGTATGAGAAATAAAATTTTCCTTTATTGATAACTTCGTTACTTTGAGTTACACCCAAGAAAAATAACAAGTGTTGAGCGACTGGCGGTTATGAGTGTTCGCTCCACTTGGTAAAAGGGGAAAAGATTTATTAATTTAAACAACAACTGACGGAATATTGAATTATATTAATATTAATTAAATACAAAGTACACGACTGATGACACTTTATTGTATGTTACGACACTTCACTTTTGAGTTTCACAAACACGAATGCCTTGAAATATATCTGTCAGCCCTTTTATAATATTTTATTCTAACAGTTTATTGATTTAATAATTACTCATATTAGTTTAAAATAAAAAAATAATAATAAAATAAAATAAAATATAAAAATCATATTAGTTTAAAATACGTTAAATAATTAACAATACTTAATATTTCATTAGACATTTTATTAATAAGTAAAAATTAACACTTCATCTTTATTTTGACATAACAATTTAGAAATTGATGGCCGCATATACTCATTTTAAATATGTTTGTTTAAAATATTGACAACATGAGACTTATTTAAACAATTATTTGGTCAGAATTATACAAATAGACTGTGGTCCCTGGAACAAACTTTTCTTTAATTAATGAGACACTCAATCTTTGTGAACAGCTTTGTTTTGACGAAACACGCATCTTTTCTATTTTCATAAAATCTTTAATCGAGTAACTAACAAAGATATATAAAAAAGAAAACTTTAGAATGTCGGACTAAGAAAAGTTTCCACTTTACGTATAGAACAAAGTTACCCTTGAATTATAATAATAAATTAAAAAGCTTTTGTGAGAGAATTAGGTTGTTGTTAAATTAATTAATATATTTAAAAATCTCATAAATGCGAATATTTTGATTCATTCAAAAGATTCGGAATTCTCCTCTTACAAGATGCCTAAAAATAAGACAGTTGAAAGGGATCTGAATCAACACTGGTAAATTGACTTTCACTCTACCTACCATGCAAAGAAACCAGCGTGATGATATTTCTTAATTTTATTTATGCGACATTGTTTGTTTTACTTAGACCAATCAACATTTCCTTTCTATTTCTGCAGTTGGGAACAAATAAATTCAATTAAATGTATCCGGTGAAAGGCGTCTGTATTCATTTAAGAACGGTTACTTATTACTTGTATCTTGAGAAGTTTCACTTCTCGAGTTGTATTTGATCCTTGAAAGGGTATTTCAAAGTTTTCCAATTTTTATAAGATTATACAAAGAAGCCGACTGCTAGTCACCTGAGATCCAGAAACGATTTGCAGACGAAAAAGGGTCGATTCCCAAAACTATAAGAGGTAATTGTTAAAGGGCTACGATGTTTTCAAGCCTGATTCGAATAGAAACGTCCCATAAATTTGACGTGTGTTTTTGTAAATGTGCCATTTTAGCTTTTAAAGGAATAAACTGATTGTAACTTTTCACCCAACTGCCCTAGATGGATGCCGTTTTTTAAATGCATATATTTAAGTCAGGGCGTATGTAGGTTGGTCTGCATGTATATGGCACGCTTTGTAGCCTTACCAGCTTAATGGATTAAAGCATAAGAGGTGCTTAATAGATTTAAGCATAAGAGGTGTCACAATATTTACCATCTAACATTCGCTCGCTTCGCTGGGCGTAAATTCAGTGACCAATAAAAAATATGTGTTCTTACCGTATGCCAATTTTTATCTTGACTTCTTGAATTGTAATAGGATGTACAGATGGACAGACAAAAATTAAAGGCATATCATTTGCGCAGTCTAGTGTTCTCGGTGTATACTATCGATTAAAAATTGATTCTTGATTTTAACAAGACCAAAATGTTTTCCCCGTGTTGGTTCCGGGCTCCTTTAAAGAATAGACCAACTGCCGTTCTACCAGGCAGGTCGTAAAAGGCGACCAATTGGCTATGCGAGTCACTACCATCGTGGCTACTAGGTGGTAGAGTTCTGCATTGTCTCGCCCGGGTTTGGTGCTACCGCCTTACCTATTCCTAGCACAATAGCCTCATTGCTTGCCATTGTCGTGTTCCGGTTTGTAGAGTAACCGCTCGGCCACGCGAACTGGGGCCTAATTCACGTAATCAAGCGGCAAGCGAGTCGAAGCATTTAAGACACTCACACATTTTCTTACATATTATGCCGTGTCGATGCACGTTTCGACGTTCTATCGTGTTGATGCGTGTGAGAGGCCTATGCGCTTTGACTCAATTATGTGAATTGGGTGGCTGGCAGCGGTGGCGACGGTGTGGCGGGCGAGGCGAAAATTCACGCTCGCGGAGTTCAGGACACGGGAACTTGCGCCCTTCCGCGACCAGTAAAGTCCGAGAGCAAGATGACTTTTTCAATTTTATCTCGATATAGCTTTGAGGGGAGTAGTTTTGTACTTCAACACTTACTATTTGGAAGAGAATATGTAGTACATGATTTAAATAAGAATCGGGGTATAGTATAGATGTTGAATTTAACTAGAAGTATGAGAAATACGTACTATATCAAGAAAATTTTTTGGAATGAGTGTCGAAATTCGAAACCTTTGATTTGTAGTGTTGCAGCTTGATAGTCCATTATTGATAAGGTTTTATTACCTCAATAAGTACAATACTATCAATAAACAGCAATACAATCGATTGCATCGATGATATTCATAATTAAAAAATAAACTATCAAAAGTATCGATACTATCGATAGTCAACTTTATTCTAATACTGTCCGATGCTATCGATTGTACAAACTATCGATAGCCAATGTATAATAATGTCAATAGTATTGTCTAACAATACTATTGATAAAATCGATACTTTGTTTATCTCTCGTGATTGAAACTATAGACGCAATCGATAGTTTGTTTAACTGCAGTGTTCAATACTATCGATAATATCGACGTAATAGCGTTTTTAGATTAAAACTATGGATATTTTGGCGACACTACTTATATCATTATAAATATTCAACATTGTGGAAAGAAAGAAAAAAATATCTCTGGACTTTGTTTATACTTATGATGTGGTGACCAGACTTACATATTAGTGGCCTAGTTAGTATTTAAAAATTAAATTTAAAATATTCGTAGTGTATTTTCTCGGCAACTACTACTAAACCATTCTGGTTTCTAGACTATACGCTAAAGCCGCCGCCATGCTCTGCGCTGATTCATACATTTACCTCACTCGCTTGCCGCGTTCGCGCCCGATTCGCTCCTCAAAAATTGTCCGTCGCCCCACTGGTCGCTGTGCCCCGTGGCATGTTTAGTACTTCACACTTCCTTCACACTGTAGTTTAGTACACTTGTTTCAGACGAAAGACGCTTCGCCGATCGCGCCCCGCGAAAAATCGCAAGCTCGAATATCCCTTGGCCAGGCCGTAAGGTAGCCGGTAAATTTAAGCATGTGGCATTAGACCTTGCCATAAGATAGCAACGCACCATTAACATCTTAGGTGTCTATAGGCGATAGTTTCCCTTTTAGATCAAGAGGGACATCTGTTTGTTTGCTATCTAATGATATAAAAAAACCCAGCCAAGTGCGAGTCGGACTCGCTTATGAAGGGTTCCGTACCATCATAGCAAAAAAATAATATTTTCATTTTTTTATTTTTAACCCCCGACACAAAACAAGGGGTGTTATAAGTTACAGGTGTGTATCTGTGGATCTGTGTATCTGTGTATGTGTGTATGTGTGTATCTGTGTGTCGTTCCGTGGCATCGTGGAGCCCTGGCGGATGATCCGATTTGATTGCGGTTTTTTTAAATTGAAAGCCCTGTTTTGCGAGATGGTTCTTAGCTAAGATTCAATAGAATCTGTTCAGCCGTTTCCAGATAACCAGCTCTTTTCAAATTGATGAAAGGAATTAAATAATTTGTTAATGATTTGTCAATACTAAATTTTGTATTCTGTTTATCGATATTGTCTTTATCGATATTGCAATTACATGGTAACGTTGAGCTAATACTTTGAGATTCTCATTCGAAGATCATCAGCGTCTATTTAAGTGGCAATTTTCGTATTTAAACAAAAGATTTCTAAATATTGCAAGCCACTTTTTAACGACTTTCTGATATCCGTTAGTACAAAAACTTGACAGACTTGTGAAGGAAATGCAAATACTATGGTACCATCCAACTGAGCTTGTGATGTAGCCTGGATGTAGGGACTGGAACTATCTGATGCAGAGCTTTAACAAGACAATCTTGCTTAGACTAAGTCTAGTTACTATAAATACTAAATTTGATTAGTGCTCATGATGAGGATTTAAAAATGGAGCTGATAAATTGCTACCGAAACTCACGCGTAGAACGTGGAAAGAGATAAGATAGTCAAGTTCGAACTCGATGGATTTTTGACGATGTTTACTTTCCATTAAATATAATGTCGAAGAACTGAACATGGAGACGTAAGAGTGTAATTGTAACTCACAGATAGAAATTGCTAATATAGTGGAGTTTGGAGTCATTTCATTTGTTACAGTAAGATCTTTCTCATGATGATATGGCTCTGAAGATTAAGCTGAAAAAGTGACATTGAAATTTCAAGAATCCAGATTCATAGTTCAACTACAATGAACTCCTAAATTAAACGAGGTAAAGTTTTTGAATTAGCACTTATTTGTCTTGTATTGGCAAATATCTAAGTGCTAGATGATTTTCAGGATCTGACGATGGAACTGAAAGGTAACTATGAGAACTCCTAAACTAAATAAGATAAACTAATCGAAATTGGACTCATTTGTTCTGTTTGGACAAATACTCTAGTGCTAGATGATTATCAGAGTCTCATGATAGAGCTGGAAATATTTAATGGGAACTTTGGAATAAAATTAGCAACAGCATCGAATTTGAGGTAGTTTGTATCGTTATTTCAAGGACTTTGAAGCGGAATGGCTTCTTGTGCCTGATGATAGAGCTGAAGGATGTAACCAAGAACTCCTACTCTAAACCAGGTTAACCCATCAAGTGGGGAAATTGCCTTAACTATTTTTGTCATTTAAGCGTTAGCCACCGGCGTTTACCGATTTACTGCAAAAGCTAACCTGTTAGTTTACAGGTTACTTATCCAATAACTACATGTAAACTTTTGTTTGAGACATTTCAACTGACACTAAAGATGTTGATGGTGCGTTGTCACGTGTGGTGTTGTCTAAAGGCAATACCTTTGTATCACAAGAGTAATCTGTTTGTTTGTTATCTTACGATATAAAAAATCCCTCACTTCATGTTTCAACCTCTAGTCTTTGTTGTCAACAGTAGAAATTAAAACTTGTCAAACTTTGTGATGCTTTTAAAGAATGGAGTAAAAGATTGTATTTAAGTTCAGTAGATGTCTACATTCTTTGCAAGCGTTTTTTCATTTTCTTAAAAGCTTTAAACTTATCTCTTCAAAAGATCTAGTGCTTTTATTTGTAAACTTGATGTTACCAGTGACTTTGTCTGCATGTAATTTAGTTTTATTTTAATATCTTTAAATAAGCATTTCGTATCCATGGGTGTTTATACAACGCTATCTGTCTTTCTGTCTGTTCTTGTATTCATAGCAAAGCTATTATGAACTGTAATATGTAGGTGTTTGAAATTTTCAAAGTTTGTTATAACAAGACGTAATAAAAATAAATGACATTTTTTTAATGATTAAGATTTTTAAGTTGTATAGATAATTAAATAAAAGTGTTAAATTAATGGCAGAAAAATAGTAATAAAAAATTTACAATTTTAAGGATTTCTTAGTTCCGTAGTGTGTTCCTTTTTTAAAATGTACTGGCTATTAAAAGTGTTGTTAAATTCTAATATATCCCTACTGTATATTATTAATCTAATTTAATGATTTAAGTTCTTGTTGGAAATTATGGCGACTTCATTAATCTTTTTTAATTTACATTTAGTCTTTAGCGACTTTACATCCCAGATTTTTTTTTTCTGGATTCTCAAAAATCTTCAATCACGCATCAAGTTGCGGGGTGCAGTTATAATTTCTTAATTTATTACCTTTGTAATGTTCTATTTTCTAGCCAAATATTCTTCTCACCAATCTATCAATACAGATTACAAATTGAAGATTTTGTTTGATTATGTTGGTTACTCCTTCACGCCCTAACGGTTAGATGAATGTGGTTAAAATATTATGTTGTATATGCAATAAAATAAAGTCTTCAAACTTTTAAGAGTTTTAAGTGTAAAAAATATTTTTATCCTATGCTACCAAAAAAAAACCCTTAACACGTCGGGTACGGGGCGTAGTTATAATTTCTTAATTTATAAACTGACTGATTTGTACTATGATATTTTATAATCGAACAAATTTCTTTAAGCCTAGAATTATTATTAATACGCAGTTCTGTGTGTAGCTCAATGGCTGGATGTATTTTGTTGTAATTTGCTATACAATGCAATCTCTGACATTTTTTTCTGTTTTTTTTTTCTATCTTGAATTCACACAAGCTTAGATCACGCAGTAGGTAGTAATAGCAGTAAGTTAACTTTTTTAATTAATGTACTTACTAATTTAAACTGTGATTTTGCTCTAGCCAAGCATGTTCTGCAGGTTATTCATATAATGTCTAGCTCTTTTTATATAACATCGTTTTAAATGTTAAGCTATTGTCTCTCCGTGCTATGCTAATGTATGAAAATGGCGGACTAGCTCTGTAGATAGTGGAAATTCAGTGTCAACGGAGTCGCATGCTAATATCGCAGCCTGTGACACCGCTGCAATCTTCCAACTGCATATTTCTAATTTTCCTGAAACATATTATTACCGTATATAAATATTGTTGAATATATTTGCAGACTTTCTAGAATTATATTCTGAATTAAAAACATGTCAGCTATGAATCATATATGTGCTATATGTTTTATATATTTGATGATGTTATAAAAAAGTATCTTTACGCAGACTTCAAAAATTTCGTCAACAACAAATGGGGAGTTTCATTTCAAAAATACTTATTTCCACCTTATCCGACTTTTCAATAAAATGCAAAAAACGTCCTATGTGATTTATTGTGTTATAAACACCGACCACACAGCCTATAGACGGCTAATGTTTGATTTTCTGTATTGACTGTATTCTGGCAACTAGCTGAGGTAAGACGAAGTGGGGTTGCAACGCCGTAATTGGCTAACTCAAGGCCACAGTGAAAGATAGTAATGTACAGAGCATCTGATTGGTCGACACTGATTACCCAATCACTACTCATTGGCGCGTGGACATTTACATCGAAACTATAAGTCAGATGTGTTGACACAAGTCAATCGCCTATTATTAGGTGTCTATGGGCTGTGTGGTCGGTGGTTATAAACATATTTCTTTTATGTCACCGTAAAGAGATGCATATTTAGCTAATTCTGACACTAGTACATTAATTTTAAAGGTCATTTATACAGGATAATATGAGAAACATAATAATTATATTGTTAAATAAAAACTGCACAGATTAAATAGAATAATAACTTCCACAGTTTGTATTCCCCGTGTTGGTTCGGGTTCCTTTGAAGAATAGACCAGCTGCCATTCTGCCAGACAGGTTGTAAGAGGCGACCGATTGGCTATGCGAGTTGCTACCATCGTGGTTACTAGGTGGTAGAGTTCTGTATTGTCTCGCCCGGGTCTGGTACCACTGCCTTACCTATTCTTGTCGCAATAGCGTCTATGCTTATCACTGTCATGTTCCGGTTTGGAGAGTAAGTTAGTCGGTAAACTTATGCATGTAGCATTAGACCTCGCCACAAGATAGTTTAGTAGTTTTTGAGTTTATTCCTTACAGACATACAAAAATACTAATAGTTTTCTATTATTAGTATAGATGAAACTTACCTCTGTAAAAACATGACCATTATCTGAATTCACGCTAGATCTTACTGCAGTTAATCTAACCCAGTTCTAACAATGATTCGGTTGTATTGAAATGGTTTCAGCATCCTTATGTTTAATATCTCTATTCTGCCCGTGATTCTGTCTAATGACGAACTAATACCATTTCAAGAGCATTTTTTTTTTTTATATATCATAAGATAGCAAACAAGCAGATGGGTCTCCTGATGGAAAGAGTCAACCATCGCCTATAGACACCAAAGATGTTAATGGTGCGTTGCTATCTTGTGGCGAGGTCTAATGCCACATGCATAAGTTTACCGGCTACCTTACCCTCCAAACCGGAACACGACAGCGACAAACACTGACGCTATTGCGGCAGGAATAGGTAAGGCGGTGGTACCAGACCCGGGCGAGACAATGCAGAACTCTACCACCTAGTAGCCACGATGGTAGTGATTCGATAGCCAATCGGTCGCCTTTTACGACCTGCCTGGCAGAACGGCAGTTGGCCTATTCTACAATGGAGGCCGGGACCAACACGGCGAAATTTTAGAAGCACGATATAAGTGGTTTCTTAGTATTATAGCCTCAAATGGAGTTGTACTATTTGTCGCAGGAAGCTGCATGCCCGTGTAACCATATTTATGGGTTATCCCAGTCGCACACTTTATTGGAAACGGAACCGAGAATCAAGGCACTAAATAACGATCACATACTGTCGCTACGGCAATTTACTTAATGTACTCATAAATTCCCATTATTGGGTAAACAGGGTGGAAACAGACTGGTCAGTATTTTAAACTGCACGTTGAATTTGCGCCAAACGAGCTAAAGTGCCAGCATCGTTTTGACCACTAAAAACAACCTAATGACTTCTTTCATAATTAGAATTTTGGATGATTTCCAAATAGGTAAGCTCAGTTTATAAATGAGTGATAAAGATTATCTTTGTATACGACATTAATTATGTTGTTGTGTTATAAGATTAGAAAAAAGCATATAGTCTACTAATGAGAAGAGTTAGCCGTTGCTTATAGACGTTAATAGTGCGTTGGCAGGAATAGGTATACATCCATCGGTTTCTCAATCCAGAAAACGGAAGCAACGAAAACTGATTTTAGAATGAAAAGAATAGACATGGTGGTAGCACTATATTTAAGTGAGAAGTAAAAGTAACTAGTAAAGTAACCCTATTACCTAGATATAGAGTAAATATTTTTAATCTTTGATTTTCTTTTACGAGCTGTCCAGCCGAAAAGCAGATGGTTCATTCTTCGAAACTAATGGCCGGCCTTCTTATAATCGAAGATATATCTATATTTCTCTACTTATAATATTAAGGAGTAAAATTTGTTTGCTTAGTGGATATAATCAAAAACTTCTGGACCGATTTCAAAAATCCTTTCACCAATATATAGGTACTTCTTTATAAGTAACAAAGTCTGGTTACCATTTTACATGAATTTTTTGTATATACACCGAAAATTACAACCAAACTATTCGATTTGGAATATTATACAGAAAGTTTTAGAAAAAGTCCTAAAAAGGGCCGTAAAAATTACAAAAGTTATAAACAATTTATTTTAAAAAAATAGGGATTTGGTTTTCTTCGAATATTTTGGAAACTATCAAAGATATTCAAAATTAAAAAAAAATTCTGAAAAGAACAGAAACTTTTCTAAAAAAAAATAAGTCTAACCGGGACTGTATCTCTAATACAGTGAAACTACTAAAACCTTCCTCAAGAATCAATCTGTCTATTAAAAAACCGCGTCAATATCCGTTGCGTAGTTTTGAAGATTTAAGCATACATAGGGACAGACAGAGAAAGCGACTTTGTTTTATACTATGTAGTGATGAATATTAAGGAATAAAAAATTCAAGTACTGTTTGGATGCATAAATAAACAATAAAGGAAAGGCAGTGGTAGCATTTCCTATTCCTGTCGTCGTCTTAGCCTGAGGCTGTCATGTTCCGGTTTAGAGGATAATGTAGTCGTCAGACTTATGCATGTGGCAGTATCATCCCATCCACCACACCATTAATATCTTTAGGGTCTATAAGCAATGATTTCTCTTTTCATAAGGGGAGCTATCTGCTTGTTTGTTATCTAATGATATTATATAAAAAAAGTTTCACCGATTCGTCGATTGGTGAAATGATTGGTGATCTCTATCACCGCATTTTAACTGACCTGATAACGATTATCGCTAATTTCTAGCGATAATCGGGACCGACAGCTTTACGTTCGTACGTACGTACGGGTTGGTAACGCACCATCTGCCAAATATTGAGCTGCTGCCGAGTTTTTCGATTTTGGAGATAACGAGATAAATTGTGTGGTGCGGTGTGTGTGTATGTGTGTGCGTGTGCATGCGCGTGCGTTTGTTTGTGTGTGTGAAACTTGACCGTCGTCACGTCGTGCTTGCGCATATTAACAAGGTACAAACACTTATCAAGTGAAAACCGCCTACGGACGTTCGCAGCTCGGTCATAACACTGGGGCGCGCAAAGAAAATTATTTTTTTCAATTTTGCTTGGAGGCGGGTAGCTCTGGTTAGTCTATTAAAACCTAAACCTGAGTTGTAAGGGAGTAATTCTTCTGTATGGTATTACTATCAGGTTTTCTGTGATGAAAGTTACTTTAAAGGCTCTCAAGTGCTTCAACCACGGATTAAAGTTGATACACCTTTCAAGGAAATTTCTAAGGCTATCAGTGTAGCTTGCATTTACACCCAGATTCCCATCCCTCCAGGTGGATTTCTTAAGCCTTGGCTGCTTTCTCTGTCCGATAAAATAGCACAACATGGCATATTTCTATTTTTTCATCATGCAATAACATATTATTATCATATATATACTATACTCAAAGATTATTATCTACAGGCGTTTGACACAAACTTTATTGCTCATATAAGCTGCTACACTTTCCTTGCCCAACACTGTGTCTAATTTTATTTGTGTGGTCTGTGTTATGAACAAATAACACCCAGGAGGGTTGGTGCAATAACGCGCATTGAAAGACAGTATTGGTATAAAAATGAGAAAGGGTATGCTTTGGTTCGGACATGTTGAAAGAATGGCAGGTAAACGATTAACAAAACAGACATACATTGCGAAAGGGGGTACGGGGTGAAACTAACATTGATGTACCGTGATCAAATTGGTTAGGTGCAATCCAAAGGTGATGTCTAGTCTTTAAAACCGGTGTGTTTGAACTAAGAGAATTAGGAACGTAGAGGAAGCAAGGTGAGTCTATAGACTGTGATGTATGGCACTCGATCCTCTCTGCCGTAACCCGTAAAATATGATATGTATGTATGTACATATTTAGGATTAAATTAGTTTGTTTTTAACCTGGATTTATAAAGTATCATATATATATATATATATATATATATATATATATATATATATATATATATATTTCTAAAAGGAAAAGCTTATGTTTTCTTCTTTGGGCGAATAACATGAAAAAAATTCGAAAAGAGCTTTTTTAATAAAAAAAAAATTTAAATATAATTTTTATAAGAACCGACCGGAGCGCCATCAAACATCATAATAGAGTTTTATATTTGGAAAACGCTAGATGGCGCCGTGCGAAACCTTCACACAGGTCAGCTAGTCTATTGATAATAAGTTTTAGTCTTTTGTTTAGCATGATGCCAAATGCCCGTAATATTGTGAATATGTGTATTTTTTAAAATGAAACATTTTTTTTATTCTAGTGATAAATGTATTATGAGTAGTTTTCTATAACGTACTTAAAATCTTCATTATGCTGAAATGGTTGAAAGAGCTTGAATGAAATTTTGTTTACAGGTCTATATATATTTATTTTTTATAATCTATTAGCCTGCGTTGGTTCAAGCTTTTTTTGAAGAATATACCATATTCTAGTCCCCTAACAGATCGCTATTCTACAAGTTCCTGCTACAATAACATTATTACTTGTCATTGGCATGTTTCAGTTTGGTTGCAAGATAGTCGCTAAAATGTATGTATAATACAGTTAATAATAATACAGTCTTGTCATACGTATATTAACGTACCAGTAACATTTTTGATGTCTATTTTGATGTTTTTCTCTTACCATCAGAAGAATCATCTGTTTGTTACCTATTCTTTGATACAAGAAAATTCTTAATATATTGGGTAGCTCATTTCCAAAAATGCATTTTTTCGGTGGGATTCTGAATAGAAGAATCTGGTAGTGGACTGCGTTGTGGATCGCTTGTGCAATATACTAGGTTCAATGGATCAATTAGAACGTTTAACAAATGCTTAAACATTAACTCATCTATTAAAAATCGGTTAACAATTCGGTCCCATAAATAGAGTGAACTTTTTTGTTAAATTAAACAAGTCTTCTGTATAAATATCTATTGAATAAAATGCTTTATTCGTGAATGTAACATCCTTCAAAGGCAACAGGCCCCGCGGTCATGAAATCTGAGATCACTGTAAAATGCAAAGGACTTAAATTAGATTTTAGACAAAGGAATATCTCGTACAAGTCACAAATACGTTTCACAGTTACAGTTACTTTGTTTTCATGAACTTAAAGGAGACATTTTGTTCCGTTTTACAGTTAGAGGTGTTATAAGGAGCATATTTTCATTAAAATATCTAAATAGTTGAAATTAATAGTATTTGTCTACCGGAACCTCATCGATCCAGTTTTTTTTTTTTCTATTGTAAGATAGCAAACAATTTTCGCCGTGTTGGTCCCGGCCTCCTTTGTAGAATAGGCCAACTGCCGTTCTGCCAGGCAGGTCGTAAAAGGCGACCGATTGGCTATCGAGTCACTACCATCGTGGCTACTAGGTGGTAGAGTTCTGCATTGTCTCGCCCGGGTCTGGTACCACCGCCTTACCTATTCCTGCCGCAATAGCGTCAGTGCTTGTCGCTGTCGTGTTCCGGTTTGGAGGGTAAGGTAGTCGGTAAACTTATGCATGTGGCATTAGACCTCGCCACAAGATAGCAACGCACCATTAACATCTTTGGTGTCTATAGGCGATGGTTGACTCTTCCCATCAGGAGATCCATCTGCTTGTTTGCTATCTTATGATATAAAAAAAAAGCAGATGGGTCTCCTGATGGAAAGAGTTAACCATCGCCTATAGATACCAAAGGTGTTAATGGTGCGTTGCTATCTTGTGGCGAGGTCTTATGCCACATGCATAAGTTTACCGGTTACCTTACCCTCCAAACCGGTAGACGACAGTGACAAGTACTGACGCTATTGCGGCATATCGGTAAGGCGTTGGTACCAGACCCGGGCGAGACAATGCAGAACTCTACTAACTAGTAGCCACGATGTTAGTGACTTTTATATCAATACCAATCGGTCGCCTTTTATGACCTGCCTGGCAGAACGGCAGTTGGCCTATTCTTCAAAAGGAGCCCGGGGCCAATCCGGGAAAAAGTTGTGTGCTGTTCGGCGCAGATCATGAGATTCTGGGTAGTAAATTAAAACTTGATGAGACAAAAGCAACAGTAAAAAGAGACTAACGCATAAAATATTACTAGGATTTATCTCGTGAGAGAATGATAATACATTAACCAGTGTTTCCAATTACTCAGTCTTCAGAGAGGAGTGCAATAGTTATACAATACTTCGTAGCTTCCCTACTCTTGTCTATTAAGCTATAGGTACGCGTTGGACTGAGAGAGAAGGCATCATATAGTGTGTATACTACTTATACGGACTATTTCCCGTGTTGGTACCTTTTTAGAATTCCCTTTGAAAAGTCGACCATCTGTCATTCAGCCAGGCAATGCGTAAAAAGTGAACGATTGGCTATACGTGTGATTACCATCGTGACTACTCTGCCACCACTCGGTGTTCGTACACGTAGTGCTCGTACCACTGCTTCTCTATTCCTGCTGCAATAGCGTCAATGACTGTCATTGTCGTGTTCCGGTTTTGAGCCTGAACACCTCGTCGTAGGGATAGCAACGTACTATTAACACCTTTGGTTTTTATAGGCGTTGGTTGTCTTTTTACATCAAGAGAGCCAATTGCTTGTTTGTTATCTTATAATATACTGAAAAACCTTTAGTCCAAGCAGTTTACGTTTGCATGTTTATTATCCTACTCCTCGTAATCTGTATTCATTTCATTCTTTCGAAATTTAGTGTACTAGAAGTTTCACTTCTATCGTATGTGAATTGTGCAGAAACGTTTTTGTTTGTTTTTTAAAAACTAGAAAAACTTAAGTAGGGAGGATTTTGGTGGTGCTATATAGATTTATATGCTTTTGGAAAGCTTAAGAACAGTATGTATGTCTATTGATCCTGATTATCATATTTAGTGCCCCCGCGCACTAGGCAGCTGAGCTGCGCAGCCAGGCTGCGGCAGCCAGTCAAAGATATGGCGTATGGGAACCCGCACACTAAGAAGGCAAAAGTCCTGGCTGTGGTAGCCGTTACAACGTGTCTGATTGGACAGCAGCCCATTGGCTGCGCACAGCCAGAACAAGCGTAGGCGAATGTATGTGGCTGCCGTCAGATTCCACGCACTTGTTGTAGCAGCCAGATTATTATACAAGCCCGCATACGAGTATCAATGCCCTAATAGATTTTCTTATTTTATCCAAAATGTTGTCAAACGATTGCACGGACATTGTCGTGTAGCTAAAAAACCAGTCTGGGTATGTACAAACATCCTTAATACTCGTATAGGTGTGGAATAAGCCTTTTGAGCGTCATTCTTAAAAGAGAGGATGAATTCAGTATCTTTTTTTTGCTTACTGTATTTAGGAGATAGGAAAAATATGATAAATTATTCCACATCCATATCGCTCGACGAAAGGATCACAAATGGCCCTCGACACAGAATACTAATAGGCTGTTAACTGGCTGCACAAACATTTCAGCTGCCGTAGCCTGGCTGCGCAGCTAGGCTACCTAGTGCGCGGGGGCCCTTATGAAAAAATTCAAGTTACGTTGGCCAATTTTTGACGATTTACGGAAATACTACTAACTTAGTTACCCGATAAACTGGTTTACTATGTAAATTTGTTTGGTTTTTGTATTGTTAGTTCATTTGATTCCGCCTATCCTGTAAATCAAACGGCATCATGATGTTTACTATTTAACTATGTACAGTGTCCGTCACTTGGATCTTGTGGAATTATTTAATCACTGTAATTTTGATTTAACAATATTCCGTATTAATTACTACAGCATTATCTGGTAGCATTATTTTGGGTTTAGGATACTTTTTGCTCTTTAAATATGTTTTTAACCGTCTGCCTTTCTGACAGACAGATCGTATAAGGTGAACGATAGGCTATATGTGTCATTAGCATTGCGAATGGTAGGATGTTTAATTTTAATTGTAATACGGCTTTAAAAGCAGTTCTCTTTAAGAATGATGAGAAATGGTACAAACTATTTCTTTAACAATATTCAACAAGTTCTCTTTGCAACCCTCTAGGATCCAGTGATACACTTAGTGTCCCAAAACCTAAGCCTATCTAACCTACCTAATACCTAAAAATTTCTGAGTATCTTTAACCATGTTAATTTTACTTTCGAGTCTTATTAAATCAAATTTCGGTTAAAGCAAATTTTGCTTTTATAAAATTAACTACATATTATCCGTTTTTGATGATCCTATTACAGGTTACAAATTATTAATTAAATATACAAATTAAAGTTCTCTCACGTGCACACCCACACGCACACGCACACGCACACGCACACGCACACGCACACGCACACGCACACGCACACGCAGACAAAAATTCTAAAAACTACATTTTTTGGCTTTGGTATCGATTGTAGATCACGCCCCAAGTATTCTTTTAAAAAAATATTCAATGTACAGTTTTGACTTTCCTACGATTTTATTATATGTATAGATGACGAAGAACAAAGATACGGTAGAATATTTTTAACTCTTAAATTACCACTAGTGGCAAGATATTTCCTTTTTCATAACAACCGTTGGTGGCAGACTAGACACTTCCTTTATAAAATGTATTAAATAACGATAATTATTTAATTTGGAATTAATTATAAGAGATTGATTGAAGAACTAATCTCAGGCTTTTTGTCTTCTAGCAATTTGAATATTTTTTTACTCTTTTTACAGATTTGTTTTAAAACATTTTAAATTTATTTATTGGCGTAAAATTACTGGTTGTAAAAACGTACACCTTGCTCCATATAAAATTCATTATTCTTATAAGTGGCGAGTGAGCAGCATCATTTTTATCAAATACCAATGTCAAACACTTCATTGTATTAATTTTTGTTCAGTTTTAAATCAGGAATAAGATCACATATTACACACCAATTAAATATTATGGTTAAACACGATGCAACGATATTAATTTATCTATAACAAAAATTTTGAGAGAATGACCCCAGAAGCACAGATTATATAATTAATAATAGTTACTATCGTATCCAGAAGTCTGCAGTTCCTTAATTTCTAATGTTTTTTTTGTCCAATAATACAATATTATATACCCACACATACGCACACGCACACGCACACGCACACGCACACGCACACGCACACGCACACGCAAACACACACACGTTAGTGTCGTTGCCAGTTGTTTTGGCCTGCTAACACTCGAAACCCTGGTTACGAATTAATAATAAGGAGTTAAAATTCTGATGTCACTAGCTCTTTTAGCTATTGTTAAGTTATTGTCGTAAGCCGATGTTCGGTCTCACAGTTTTTCCCCCTTATGGCGGACTCTAAACCAAATATTGGAACTTGGCTTTGCTCCCTGCTTGCCCAAATAGCCCGGTTTCACAGTAACGTTCATACATATACACAGTGTCTAAACTAGTTTCAAAAATATAAGCAAAAAATAGTAGCACAGAAAGACTCAATAGTGTTGTTTAACGTATTTCATAAAAGCCAGACTTCCGCAGCTGTAGACTACGCTATGCAATCTAAAAGATCTAAGTGAGGTTTCAGACAAAGGGATTCCTGGCACAAGCCGAAAATAAATTTAATACCAATACTACAGCTGTGTGTCAATTTATCGACATCGTTATCGATATTTAGGTATGCAATAATTATTTACCTATTTGTTTTCGTGGTACCTATTTCGTATGAGTTAATACAAATCATATAAATTACGTAACCCATTATGTAAACTTGTAGTGTAATTAAATGAGGAAAAAAACTGTTGTTCTCATTTAATGCTCTGATATCGATATTCATGCAACGGTATTAACTAGACAACGACATTTATTAGTGTCGGAAACATTACGATAGCAAAATATAGCATTGTCTCTTGTCCCATATAGAGATTGAAAAATCAAAATATATCGATAAAAATAAGCCTCTATGATTATTCCAGTATTGTTCCTAATAAACATTTTCACATATAATGAAGAGAGTAATGAATGTGGAGGACGCGAGACAAGTCTGCAAGGATGGTGATGTATGGCACTCGGTCCTCTCTGTCTACTTCGTAAGGGATCTGACGTGAAGATATATATATATATATATATATATATATATATATATATATATATATATATCTATATGTATATATATATATATATATATATATATATATATATGTATATATATATATATATATATATATATATATATATATATATATATGTATGTACATATCATAAAACTATCATACTTTTGTTTCTGTATATAGAAGATTTTGCTAGAAGTCCTTGTAAAAAATGTTATTAAGGTTTTTAAGAAATAGTCAAAATCAAAATATGTTTTATTCAAATTAGTCTTTACAGACACTTTTAACGAGTCTACATAAAGTTAATTACTACCACATTATATCCAATCCAATCCAATAATACAATATTACATACCTACATATGCGTCAAACAGTTTTTCGATGTTTGAAAGGCCAAACCACGAAAAAACGGTTTGACATGTAAGGATGTAATATTGATGGAATTGGATAGTATGTATTTGAGTATGACGATTTAGTTAGGGGTCCATACACGTGTATTAAATTTCGTAAGTGTATGTATGTTTGTATGTTCGTTCGTACATTCGAGAAAATTCGTTTTGATTTAAATTGAATATATTCTAACTTAGGGAAGAGTTGAAGTTTTATCAAAATTGGTTCAATAGTTTTTGAGATATAAGTATAGTCAATATTCGAAGTCGGTTTAAATTTTTAAATTACTATCATTTATATCATAGAATAGCAAACATGTAATTAGTTCTCTCGATAAGAAGATATCACCTTCGTTAATAGATACCAAAGATGTTATTGGTATGTTGCCATCCGTGTGTCGAGGATGTAATTCCAAAAATATTAACTGCCTTACTGTCAAAAACATAACACGACAGTGGCAAGCACTGACATATTGCGGCAGGAAAAGGTGATCGCCGGAAAATCGAGCAATATGTTGCAGAACTCTCCTGCCTGGAACCTAGTAGTCACCATGGTAATGACACGTTTGGCTAATCCTTCACCTTTTACGAGTTAGTTTTAAGGTACATAGTTTATTCCTTTAAAGAGAAAGAGCAACACAAAGAAAAAACAAACAAGAGAAAGAGTAAAAAATTGTGAATTCCCAGAGGATATATATAAGCTTTTGTAAACGAAATAAGTTGTATACAATAGTAATAACTATATGTATGTGTTTTGAATAAAATGCTACACATTCATTGCTATTTGTCAATTCAATAAATATTCAAATCAGATTGAGTAAATATTGAAATATTCAAGAGCGACATGATGCTTGCAGTAAAATGGACGTAAAAATATTAAATATGGAACCATTACCATATCATAATTCCAGTTAAATATATTTCGATAAGTCGTACATATTTAATATGTTAGACACAATTAACAATGCATTTCAGGATATAATACACTTAGGTATTTTTCGCCGTGTTGGTCCCGGCCTCCCTTGAAGAATAGGCCAACTGCCGTTCTGCCAGGCTGGTCGTAAAAGGCGACCGATTGGCTATTGAGTCACTACCATCGTGGCTACTAGGTGGTAGAGTTCTGTATTGTCTCGCCTGGGTCTGGTACCACCGCCTTACCTATTCCTGCCGCAATAGCGTCAGTGCCTGTCGCAGTCGTGTTCCGGTTTGGAGAGTAAGGTAGCCGGTAAACTTATGCATGTGGCATTAGACCTCGCCACAAGATAGCAACGCACCATTAATATCTTTGGTGTCTATAGGCGATGGTTGGCTCTTTCCATCAGGAGACCCATCTGCTTGTTTGCTATCTTATGATAAAAAAAGGTATACTATATTAATATGATATATTATACTTAAGTGTATTACATCCAAAGCGTATCATCCTGAAGATGCTTGAAAAGTGAAACCGGTTGAGTAATATACCAGAAATAATACTATGTTGTGAAGTGAAATTAAAGTACAAGTACATCTATCAGATCTAAGAATTATTCAGTATCAAAAAAATAATAATATCACAGTTAGAAAATAAATTACATTGAAAAGTTTTCAAAAATCACTTGTGTATGATGATCACAATGATAATCATGAGAAATTACCATCTTAACTTTTTACTGCTCTTTTTGCAAAAAGATTTAAAAATTGATTTAAAAACATCGATAGTCCTGTGATATTGCCAATTACTAGAACTCCCTAACTTGATAACTTTTATGTTCATGTTATAGTTGGATTCACTCACGTTTCAAACGTGTTTTAACTTCCAATAAATACTATTAAAATGAGATTTTGTTGTTTAATATAAAATATAGCATTTTAGTTAGACAGGCCACGTTTGGTTACACATATGGATTTGACTTTCTTATTAGAAATCGATTCATTTAAAAGTATTTTAATCAATTTGAAGATGTTAAAGGTTTCGACCTATGTCTTGATTATTATTTTTTACAAAAGTAAATAACAGTAGAATACAAGAGTAAAGAGTTTTAAAAATAACATGAAATGTATAAAACGTACAGTTTATTTTAATAACATAGCATGTTGCCTCAAAAATGTTTTAGTTTGTGTCGGAGCAAAATGATTTGCACAGACACCGTTATATCAAATAATGGGATTTGGATAAGAATTATTTATTTCATAGAATATTTCTTAACGAACAGCTAATTTTTAAATTGTGTGCTGTCTGATTATATAATGCTAAGCTTAATTTTAGAGTTTTTTATTTTATTACTTACTAGCGACCTGCCCGCGGTTTCACCCGAGCAGCTTTTGTTCCCGTGGGAATATCGGAAAGGTTTATACACTTAAACCTTCCTCAAGAAACAATCTATCTATTTAAAAAAACCGCAACAAAATCCGTTACGTAGTTTTAAAGATTTAAGCATACATAGGGACATAAGGACATAGGGACAGACAGAGAAAGTGACTTTGTTTTATACTATGTAATGATAATGACTATCGGCGTTATATTATTAAATCTAATTTGAGCATGCGTCTAGATTACTGCTAATTCCATCACATCAGTTACGACATAATATAATGCCTCAGCCGCACTATCGTCACAAAGCTTCGTGCAATGACACGATATATGTAGATGTGGCTGGCAATTATCGCTCGTATTTTGGCATACATTCTGGACTGCGTGCATATAACTTCTGGACGATAGACACAAGTGCGACCTCAGCATAATAGATATAACGAGATTTATTTACAAGCTCGTAGGTATATGTCTAGTAAATATATAACTGAGTGCTAAGTGTGAGTTTTTCTTTTCGTATTCGTCGTGAGCGCGTTTCGAGATTACTAGGAATTTACAGCGCCACCTAGTGATAAACGTGAGAAACCAGTTTACCACTAGGTGGCGCTGTATAAATCACATACAAATTCCTAGTAAACTCCAAACGCGCTCACGATCGAATGCGAAAAGAAAAACTCACACTTAGCACTGTGATCTGATCGATTAGACCTCGCCACAAGATAGCAACGCACCATTAACACCTTTGGTGTTTATAGGCGATGGTTGACTCTTTCCATCAGGAGACCCATCTGCTTGTTTGCTATCTTATGATATAAAAAAATAAATAAAAAAAAACAATTTATACAGTTTACTATTAATGTATTGTGATACAAGTACAGGGGTCGAAGTCGAAGTAGTATGCGTTACTATTGAGTAACGATGACGGTTGCAGATGGACTTTGGAGTCTGAGTTTGCATCTTTCTTGGTAAGTAGGTTGTCGCGAAGATGGTAGTGTCTGCCTCGAATCTTTCAGTGCTGACTGCGGCTTTTAATTGGAGTCAGTGGTTTAGTCAGACTCTTTAGTCTGATTTTATTGCTCTAGTTTTGTGGTCACTGTGCTACGCTTGTAGATCCTTATGAAATAATTTTTAATTGAAATCCTGTAATGGACGAAAAATTGTATCGATGTTTTCTAGAAGCTAGCCTCAGGGATTTTATAAAAAGGAAAACTATTACAACTAAGTAGATTTTACAAGTTTACGAATAATATTCGATAAACTTACAAAATGAACTTGGAGACGTAAAATAAGATACATCCATCATTGGCTTTGTGAAGTTGAATGTGCACAATATAATAGTACTAGCGATCGCCTGTGGTCGAAATTCAACCATAGACAAAGCAATAAAATCTCTTAATATTGAAAATTGACTCGTAAAGAAAATATTAGACATGTGTGTATAATATGTATGTCACATGAATTTAGTGTGTATAATGTTTAATTTTTATAATATCATGTATTTATAATGCATATTATTTAAAAATATTAGGTTTTTGCAGTCCTCCGTAATGCAAACTTTAACTGTGTAAAATGTCATACTCCACCATTCGCACAATTGTCTTAAAAAGGGGTCCAAATTTTTTCTTTGACGTATTAATCTATAGATGTTAATGAAAAATCTTGCTCATTGGTTCACATTATTGTGATTACGGAACGCTACATTATGCGTCATCTGACACACACATGGTCAGTTTTAAATATTCTTAAATAGTTTTAAATATTAGTTTAATAATCCACAAATTACGTTTTTTATATTTACTAGGTGGTAGAGTTGCACAACCTCCCGCAGAATTTTTTTACCAACGCCTTCCATTTTTCTGTTACAATAACGTCAACTTTCATTCCTGATGTTCTGATTTGGAAGGTAAGGAAGCCGATAAACTTTAACACGTAGTATAATATCCCTAACACAGACCATCATCATATTCGGTAGTTTTCCCCCGTATTTGCCCCGGGTTCCTTTGAAGAATAGACCAACTGCCGTTCTGCCAAGTAGCTCGTAAAAGGCGACTAACTGGCTATACGTGTCACTACATTCGTGACTACTTGTTGGTAGAGTTACACAACGTCTCACCCAGGACTTTGATACCACAGCCTTACCTATTCCTGCCGCAATAGCGCCAATGCTCGTCATTGTCGTGTTTCGGTTTGGAGGGTAAGGTAGCCACTAGTTTTACGCATGTGGAATTGCAATCCCGGCACTCAGATAGTAACGCACCATTACCACCTTTGGTGTCTGCTTATCTGTCATGCTGCTATCTAATAATATATATATAAAAAGAATTCGTGATGTTTATGAGAAATAGTAAAATCTTACCATCAATAGGGCATTTTATTTGTTTATTATCCCATGATAAGGAATTGATTTTGTTAACACTTATACTATTACACTTATTTATTATAAAGCCAACCGGTTTTCTTAACATATGTATAAGTAATGTTTAAATAATATCATCATTTAGTTGTTTTTGCATGTGTATAAGTAATTTTTAAACAATATATAAACTTAAAACCTTGATGATGCTATAATAGGTGAAACCGGCTGGCTTTAAAATAAATGAGTGTTATATGTTAATTGTGAAATAGTACAAGTGTTTAACAAAATCAATGTGACGCAGTTTCACCAAGTACCGATGATGGAAAGTATAAATTATACCATGATAAAAAACCCTTCATGTTTAATGAAACAATTTGTTCAGAATATATCGGACTAAGATATACGAGAAGGACATTATCATTATTCCGATCAAGCCAGTAGCTTTTTCCCTTAACGTGTACCCATTCGCTTCCACCAAATTGCCTCAAACGATCCGCCCGTTCGGAGTTGGTGTATTTTTTGCCAATCGAAAAACTTTTGAGTCATTAGATTAGGGGAGCAATTTAAAAGTTATTTCGAAGCTTTGAAACTCGGTCCTGATTTCGATGATATTGTTGATTGCCGTTTATTGTATTCATTGCATTTTTAAGATGTTTTGGTAACAAGAAGTATGAATGATTTTATCTTTTTAACAAAAAAATTAAACCGACGAAAAGTTATACATGGTCAATGGTCAAACATTAAAATTAGTGAGAGAATAATCAATTATCCTTTGTTTTCATACTCTTTTGGGTGTATTGTTTTCTTAAATTATATAAAATAACTTTGGGGATATATTCTATCCAATAAAAAAAGAATAATCAAAATTGGATCACCATGTAAAAATTTAAGCATGACCACGCTTAAATTTTTACACGGTGATCCAATTTTGATATTAAAATCAGTGAGTGTACAATCAATCCCACGTTTTCGTTACACGTATGGTTGGATTTTTTAAATAAATTAGGGCCACCCTCGGGGTGTACCCATTCCAATGAAAAAAGGTATTAATCATATTTGAATTGTTTTGTAAAACGTTATGCGGGGTCAAACAAATAATCTGTTAACCGGATGACCCTGCAGGCCATTCCTGAAATTTCCCGCTAAATTGAGGTATTTTAAGCTCAAAAGAACAAAACCTAAGCATATATATTTTTTCAAAGTAAAAAAAATATGTAAACGGTTGTCCCTGCAGGCCATCCCTGAAACTTCCCGCTAAATTACGGCATTTTAAGCTCAAAAGAGTAAAAAATATAAGCATAGATTTATTTCGGTTCAAACATCCATTTTATTAAAAATGGCAGTATATTGATTTTTGATAAGCTGTATATTTTATTTAGGAAATGCTCGATTTTGATCTTTCAAATGCCATTAAACTTAATTTTTTGAGGTATATATATTATATATAATAATATTACTTTAGCTACATAATTGATTAGTTGAAAAACTTTCGTCGTTGATAAATCCCAAAAACTTTACCGATTTTTACCGACCGATCTAATTAATGGTATTTGACGGAGAAAAGATTTTTAAGTCAATCGGTGTATTAACCTGAAAGTTATTTCAAATATATAAAGTAAGTTTTCTAAAAACAATGTAATTTTAATATTTCAATTCGATGTGGGTTTTTTAGCACTAAAATATCGTAGAAATTAAAAAATGATTGGTTGAAAAATTTCGAAGTTATGTCGAAAAAACACTTTTTTCAAAATTTTTCGTCAAAGATTACTACTCCCAAACGGATACACCAATTTTGATGCAATGTATGCATTAAACGTAATTTTTGAGGAATAGAGCTGATTAGTTTTTGTACTCAATCGGTACAAAAATTTGAAAATTATATTAAAACAATAATGTTTCACCAAACATTTTTTTGAGGTTTTTTAAAATTTCTCAATATCTTCTGAGCCAATTTGGTTCAAATTTTTAGGAAGTCTAAGTTGAGTGGACTTCAATTGAATGCCATACACTGAGTTTCGATCAGTTCAGCCGTTCAAAAGTTACGAGATGTTTACATACATATATATACACACACACATATACATACATACAGATATACTGACGTCATCGTGAAAAGAGTCGGAAAAGGTTCCTAGGACCTCAAAACGTAGAGATCTGGTGAAAACTTGATTTTCGAAAATCAGGGCAAAATCAGTAATTCCTACGTAGCGGGAAATTAAAAATCTAAATTTTGTTATCTAAATGACAGTAATTTCAGTTTTCGGTATATCATATATATAGAGAGTATCAAGAATTGATCTTTTTTCAAAGATCAATTCGTGATTGATTCAAAGTAAGCAAATTATTTGCTTGTGATATGGGTGCTTGTCAACGATATTACTACATAGAAATACGTATATTGATACCGAAATATAGGTATATAATATACACCCAAACCTAGAAATACAAACATTTATGCTAAACACACAAACATTTGTCCCTGTCGGAAATCGAACCCGAGCCCCGTCGATTGCATCAGGGTCAGCCCGTCAGGGTCACTAACCACTTGACCAACGGCTTGACAAAGGTAGTATTTTCCGTGGCTTGTACACGAATCGGCCAAATATAAAAATGACATGATTCGAATAGGCTAATCAGTTCCAAGTTTTTTCATTAATAGTAGTTTGAGTTAGGAAATAAAAGCACTAGTACAATATTCGTAAATTAAAAGGCTAGATATAGGAGAAAGTTTTAGTATAAATTATTTTTATTAGTTACAGCGAGTCATAACCGAGATAAGTTGGTTACGTGGATTGTATTGCTAATAATGCGTACCTAAATCGATTAATACCTGGAAGATCCTGCTTTCTGCCCTTCTTACAGTGTTATTAATAAACCTATTTGAGCGTGCGTGTAAATTAAGCGATTCGTATATAGCACCGCGTTACGTAGCGTAGGGAGTTCTTATCCTTCTTGTAAATATATGTCTTTGTAATGAAAACACGCGTAGTATAATACTCTGAAAACGCATTCTCGCGCGGTGTTACAAATCATGCGCTTACATGTAGAGATACACGCACTAACGCTCGTGGGTGAGTTCCAAAAGATATTTCGATCGTACCACGTCACACCATAACCCACTGGTGGTAGCTGCGGTAGACTACATCCCACATCCTAATCCCGATCCCAAATTACGTAGGCTCCGCCACGTTCTCACTGATCCCGATGACCCGATAACTCTGGCCAACAGAATACACCAAAATACACCTACACACGCGATACCGTCACCACAGGAGGCGACGAGGACATCTGGTTCGTCCATCGGCGAACCAAGCCTATGGGCAAGGATTAGCTGACGGACAAAACAATGCCACTAACCCTCCCATCGCATATTACGACCCTACACTAAACTGAGGATTGGTCTCACAGGAGACACAATTAGGGTGGAGGACATACAGCCCCACAACTTTAAACTCTGCCTGAGCAATTTGCTAGCTCCCGTGACTCTGACAGAGTGACGTGATTTTGACAGAATGAGACGTGTATATAATATTCATAAATGGATTTTGTAAAGTATCTTAAGTAATTCTGAAAAATGGCCCATTTATCGATATTTTTGCATATTGTCATAAAAATAATAAAGTTTTGTGAATAAAATATAATACAAGCTTGATATTTCTTTAATGTACTTCTTGCAGACTATTTTAACATTACAATTATAGACTTGAGTGTTCACAAGTTGTCGAGCTCGTGGCTCAGAACCGTCTGTCGCTGAAAATGAGGTCTCTCATATCGTAAGCCCCACTACGCGCCATCTTGCCGCGTTCTGTCCCGCCGTTTAGTTTTTACAACTTTAACGAATAGGAAGATGACGCCTAGTGTTGCCATATTTTGTCACTTATTCTAATATAACACAATTGAAACATTCTTTTGATGAATAAAATCATTACAAACAAGTTAAATCATTACATTCGGCCATCCGGCAAAGTGTGACTCCCGGCACACTACTCAATTCTGAAATTAACTTTTTCGTAAATCCTTAGGGCATCAATTAGGAAATATTAAAGATGCAAAAGTACAACAAGTTAAATCATTACCTTCGCCCATACTATAAGTGGACACAAATATATATTTTTTTATGAGGAAAAAAAAATTTGCTTGTACACAACCCTAACATTCAATAATTTACTGATCATAATCATAATTATTTAAAAACAATTAATAATACAGTTATTTATATCTTCTATGAAAGCAAAAATTTGTAAGCAGTTTTGCTACATAATTTTATTTTAATTTATATTATACGTTATATAAAATTTATAAAAATTATACATAATACTTTACTTTGGTGTTACGTACTTTATTAAGCGTATTACTTTAAGTTGATATATATTCTGTTGATCCATAGTAAATATAATTTTAAACAAAACATTATTTTAGTTTTATTTAAGTTGTAATATATTTGTTATAGTAAACGTAAATATAAACAAAATTTCACTTCAGCTTGTAATCTGCATCTATTTTAATATTATAAATGCGAAAGTTTGGATGTATGGATGTTTATTACTCAATCACGCCAAGACTACGGATTTGATTGAAGAGAACGGATTTGAATGAAATTTTACTAATTATAAACTATACACTTTGTATTCTACATATTTTTTTCACATAACTCATTGCATCGATAAAATTAATATTCTAAAAATCTATAAATTATATAAGATTAATTTACAAATGTTTGACCAATTTTACTCCATATACCTAAATTTTTTTTTGAAAGTCAATTACATTATATGGTTTTACTCATTCTAACCTAAAGTGTACCAATTTTAGTTTCTTACTACTGAATCCTACATTACATTGTTAAACATATCTCATAAAAATTTGTTTTACCTTAGGTAATTATTTATTTAAATATTAATTTACATTTAATTATATAATATTAAATTATTTATATATTATTTAATCTAATTATTAATTTCTTTATAAAGCAAGTCTAACAAGTAACTAACGACACTATATATATACATATACTTACATTTCCACTAACTATTATCTTGACATCTGACTAGATATTGACATTTTTACAATTTAAATAGGTATTCTTTTACAGAGAATGAGAAGTTAGCCATTTATGCATTTGTATTTTATACCGGTTTATAGTTAGCTATTTCATTATGCTTGGTAATTGATAAAAGAAATAATGTACATACATATAAAAAAAAACTTTTTTTTTGTACCATGACTATGTTGTAGTCTATACTATGGCACATAGGGCTTGCTTGCTTGTCTGTTATTTGTACTAAATTGCGGGTTGGTTTTAAAGTATTTAGTGTGTTCTTAAAAAAACAAGCTGCTCTAATGTACCTACATACAAGGAAGTTTTAATATTCTCAGATTTAAAGATAGGCTTAAAGTTTGTTTTTGTGTGATATTTCATGTTACATATAGCCCTAACTCATTCTTTTGTGCTGTAAAAGCATTTACCCATCAAATCCAGAGTCACCTCATATAAGCAGTCCATAGAAAATACTAATGAAACATATCCAAAGCATGTTATTGCCGTTTCCTTATATATTTATATCTAATTTTACGGAGAGCAAATACAATTTAGTCTTAAGTGTTACAAATATTGTCGATTTGTTATTTCTTTGATCATCTATATTATACTTCTATAGGATTATCATATTTGTATTAAATTTCAATTTTAATAATTTTGCCTTTTCTTTATGTTGATTTGTAAATTGTTTTTCATTTGACTAATTATTTCATTTAAAGTTCTAAGCAACATTGTTCATTAATATTTATTTAACTTAATAATTTAATGTTTTATGTACACCATAATCAAGTAGCATTTACATAACACTTAGAATAAGCGCACAAATAGAGGGTCTTATTGCTAAAGAATGATTCTTCCAGACAACGAGTGGCAATATAATTCATTGCTTGCAGATTAGGGTGCACATATTACAATACAGATTTAATAAACATATGTTACATAGAGAGAAATAAGTACCACAATATCTGTCTTACATGTCAACATAAATTAATCTATATCTATATATATTTATAATAATCAGTGCTATTTTTCGTTGTAATTTTATAACTCAAGAACGGGCTCACCTATCCAAACCAAATGTTTAGGCTTTGTTCGGACTGTTTAGTAGATGGTTTATGTGAAGTTTGCACAAAATCGGTACAGCGGTTCATCATTCATCACATTTTTTTGTAACAAATGAATTCAATAAATGACGATACGTCGCGAAGCATGTAACAGGCCGCTAGTATAATATATAATAAAATTGGAGGCGCCTTCTTAAGACATTTGTTAGACATCAATCGTAGCTAAATTTCGAACTGACATAAATACGAGAATGTATACAACAGTACGTCAACAATAAAAACCTAATTACAATTAGTGTCAATTAGCCTATATAATTTGCCACACTTTTGACATTAATATGAGCATTCGCTTATATGTACGACTACACGTTCAATGCCAAACGCCACGTCTATTAGTATTATGTGGTCTGTGATATATATTAACACTGACAGTAATGTTAATTAGGTTGTTAGTACCAGTCATAAATGGTCTACATCGTACCCTTAAGTCAACCTCAGAAATAAATTATCGTTAAATAATTTCTGATTTTATTCCCAAGTACCTGAACGTGTGATTTTACTATTATATTGTAATAGTAAAATCACACGTTCAGGTGTAATCTACCTATATAATACACATACTACATATAATATAAAATCTAGTACTTATAAATACTACAGGAACATGAAATTACAATCGAAATTATTACTAAGAGTGACAACTGATAATTGTCAAAAAAAATCATGAATTTAACTAAACATAATCCAATGTGAAATAACGTACATATTGAAAACATTTTATTTCATACATTGAGTAACAATCGAGATTAATTGGCTGGTCAACTAGTGTAATTTGACATAATTATAGCATTTACCGCGAATAAATAATAACTACGTCTTTGAATCTTCTTTTTACACTCGATATTATTGGTGTCGATTTTCTTACATTTCCCACGATTACTCCGATAGATAAGGTTCTTTTGGGACTTCCGCCTGCGATTTGTTTCGACTTTGTCCTGGTGATTGCAACGACGACATCGGCTCTACAGCTTTCTGGATCTGACTTCCAGTAAGAGATAACGGCGCTTTATATTCATATGCCGAAGAATCCGCCATTGCTGAAATTTAATATTGATAACAGTACAAACTCTTTATTAAATCCTCTTGTCTATGTACGTGTGTGTTGTGTTTGCAGCTTTGAATATGTCCACGTGGACGGCCTTTAAGTATGTGTATGTAATTGGAATGACTGTAGTTAAGAATAATGCATTTTCCTATAAGATCAGATATTGTCATAATGAACTATACAACCAAAACTTTGTGGCTTCTTATCAGTCAATTCGCCTTATATTATGTTTACTAGGAGTAGGCGATACCAAACGTATACAGATATTGAAACTGTACATCGTTACGATATTATAAATCGGATAATAGTCTAAGCTATAACTACCTATATATTAACGAAACACTATATTGTCAAATATTTACTGAATCTTGCAACGAGACAAAATAACGCGACAGCAGAGTGGGTGCGCCGATAAACTAATATTGCTATATTATCAGACAGATACTAATATCTACGATTCCAAATCTTACGCCAATTGCGTATTGAATGGTTTTTGAATAAAGCTCGTCGGGTTTATCTGAAAGTATCCATCAATATATAATTTCATAATATATATATATATATATATATATATATATATATATATATACATATACATATATATATATATATATTTTTTTTGATATCCGATATCAAATATAATAAAATATAAAAAACATATAATAAAATCGTAGGAAGGCAAAACTGTACATTGAATATTTTTTTAAAAGAATACTTGGGGCGTGATCTACAATCGATATCGAAGCCAAAAATATAGTTTTTAGAATTTTTGTCTGTTTGTCTGTATGTCTGTTTGTCTGTATGTATGTTTGTCTGTATGTATGTTTGTCTGTATGTATGTCCGGGGTAAACTCAAAAAGTACTGCATGGATTTACTCCAAATTTTTCATGAATATTACTAATAGGTCTGGTCAACATATAGGCTACATTTTATCACGCTATCACCTATGGGGATGAGCTGTTCGGATTAAACGAAGTCCGCGCGGACGAAGTCGTGGGCAACAGCTAGTCAATTATAAAGTTTCGATTTGATGTTCATGAAAAATTTTGATCGTATCTAATTTTGCTGTAATCATTTTTAGTGGCTGACGTTTGCTGAACGCCGTGAACATAGGATCTTACGTACATGGTACATTACTCTTAAATCGCTTACCACCACACTTAAATTCAAATTTCTCTCTAGTACGCATAAATGAAATCTTCGAGCTGCTCATACGGACTATATTGCTTTACATCATTCTAATTTTGTCTCCTCATCTACGGTGCACGCCTTGCGAATGGTTTCAGTTAGTTCGCCAAACTAAGCACACCCAAATATTTCATTTGTTATCTCTCGAAACACATCTACATGGTTTCGACTTTCTCTAAACAAGCACACCTACATGACTTATTTTCAGTATATTATCTCGAAACACACCTACATGGTTTCGGCTTTTTCTCTAAACAAGCACACCTACATGGCTTATTTTCAGTATATCTCGAAACACACCTACATGTGTTTCGGCTCTTTCTCTAAACAAGCACACCTACATGGCTTATTTTCAGTATATCTCGAAACACACCTACATGGTTTCGGCTCTTTCTCTAAACAAGCACACCTACATGGCTTATTCTCAGTATATCTCGAAACACACCTACATGGTTTCGGCTCTTTCTCTAAACAAGCACACCTACATGGCTTATTTTCAGTATATCTCAAAACACACCTACATGGTTTCTGCTCTTTCTCTAAACAAGCACACCTACATGGCTTATTTTCAGTATATCTCGAAACACACCTACATGGTTTCGGCTCTTTCTCTAAACAAGCACACCTACATGGCTTATTTTCAGTATATCTCGAAACACACCTACATGGTTTCGACTCTTTCTCTAAACAAGCACACCTACATGGCTTATTTTCAGTATATCTCGAAACACACCTACATGGTTTCGGCTCTTTCTCTAAACAAGCACACCTACATGGCTTATTTTCAGTATATCTCGAAACACACCTACATGGTTTCGGCTCTTTCTCTAAACAAGCACACCTACATGGCTTATTTTCAGTATATCTCGAAACACACCTACATGGTTTCGGCTCTTTCTCTAAACAAGCACACCTACATGGCTTATTTTCAGTATATCTCGAAACACACCTACATGGTTTCGACTCTTTCTCTAAACAAGCACACCTACATGGCTTATTTGTTAATATAATTATATATTTATCCACATTTAGTGAAACATCTAGTTTTTTTTTCTATTACCGTCACGAATTAATGATTGGCGCTATAATCAATGTTTGTCTCCAATCGGAGTAAACTTCTTTGATTAAAAATTGAATATATATAATGTTCTGCGATGTCTACAATATTAAAATATTTAAAAACTGATGCAGTTGCCCTGCCAAAATAAAAACCGAACCAAGTTATATTAAGTTATAGCTTTTCAAATATTAGATTGTTTACAATTACTAGTAAACAGATCGATTTCAAATTGATCTCAAAAACTGAGTCAAATAACGTAAATAGGATTTACTCATTTTCTTTGCTCAATTCGTTTGGAATTTATCAACGATATATTTTTTTTGTTAAAAACTAATACATGACTGATATTATTTCGTTGTTTTCCATTCAATCAATTTTGAAGTTAATAAAAGGTTTTAGAACTCAAATAATTGAGTCGAGTGCTATTCAAAAGATCAAAATCGACGATCGTTTTGAAAATATACGACTGCGCAAAAACTGAAATACTCTAATTTTTTTAAGCTGCTCAAAAATCTATGGTTTGGTATAGAACACACAAATATATTTTACTTTACACTGTAAAATTGAAATAACTTATTTCATCGAGCATACTATTCCACATATAGCAGGACAACTATATTATTAAGACAATTGAACTTATGTAATTTTCGAACGCTCGAAATGCTTTTGTATGTACTTTGAGTTTGCTATTAATATTAATTTTTAAACAATAACTCGGTTCTCAGAAATACTTATCAAACATGTGGGTAGTTTTAACAAAATACTATTACATTCCATCGGATGATACTGCGGCTATGATCATGTATTGTTTGTAGCTAGAAGTGACATGTAAATTATTTTAAATTTTTACTATCATTATTTTTTTTTTGAAGATTTGATTATTTGTAACGAATATACTCAAATGCTATTTTTGGGCATAAATTAATTAATCATGTTAAGGGTATATAAAATGGATATAGGAATAACACGATCGGAGAGTAGCCCCGACCACGTGTTAGGTACTGGATGGGTACAGGAATAACACGATCGGAGAGTAGCCCCGACCACGTGTTAGGTACAGGATGGGTAAGGAATAACACGATCGGAGAGTAGCCCCGACCACGTGTTAAGGTACAGGATGGGTACAGGGATAACACGATCGGAGAGTAGCCCCGACCACGTGTTAGGTACAGGATGGGTACAGGAGTAACACGATCGGAGAGTAGCCCCGACCACGTGTTAAGGTACAGGATGGGTACAGGGATAACACGATCGGAGAGTAGCCCCAACCACGTGTTAAGGTACAGGATGGGTACAGGGATAACACGATCGGAGAGTAGCCCCGACCACGTGTTAGGTACAGGATGGGTACAGGAGTAACACGATCGGAGAGTAGCCCCGACCACGTGTTAAGGTACAGGATGGGTACAGGGATAACACGATCGGAGAGTAGCCCCAACCACGTGTTAAGGTACAGGATGGGTACAGGGATAACACGATCGGAGAGTAGCCCCGACCACGTGTTAAAGATGTAAAGGATGGACATAGGAATATATTTATTCTTTTGATGTAATCACAATTACTATAGCGCATGTTCTTTTTAAAATAACAATTTCTAATTCTAATCTAATTTATTTCAATTCTCATTTGACATTAATTTTTAAATCTATTCTGACTTCTTTTTTTTTGAGTTTTATTGATTTTAAAAGTATTTAACCGTAATTTTAATTTTATATAAAAATAAATATATATTTTTTTTCTTTTTGCACGCCATTTATTCGGCAAAGCAGGCTCAAAGTACTTGTATTTATCATCACATGTAACCCTGATTTATTAATATGATGAAAAAATGTACAATTTTGAATTTTGAATTAATTTATGCTATCGCACATTTTAATATGCTTTTTAATAATCTACTCCCGTAATATATTTATAATACATAATACATTATTGTATATAAGTGCTGGATTACCTTTGAAGACTTGTGGGCACACAGGTTACTTCCACGTCTGATTTTTTGTGAGTAAAATATAATACAAGCTTGATATTTCTTTAATGTACTTCTTGCAGACTATTTTAACATTACAATTATAGACTTGAGTGTTCACAAGTTGTCGAGCTCGTGGCTCAGAACCGTCTGTCGCTGAAAATGAGGTCTCTCATATCGTAAGCCCCACTACGCGCCATCTTGCCGCGTTCTGTCCCGCCGTTTAGTTTTTACAACTTTAACGAATAGGAAGATGACGCCTAGTGTTGCCATATTTTGTCACTTATTCTAATATAACACAATTGAAACATTCTTTTGATGAATAAAATCATTACAAACAAGTTAAATCATTACAAAAGATACATAAAATGCGCCATTGTCAGATATTTTATATTTTTTAACAGACGTGTTCAATACCGGTGCCAGATACGGAACACTTAATAGTTGTCGATCTGCTTTGTCTTTGATACTAGGTCATGATCAAGTAAATAATTCCTTAACTCAGATTCTGTAAAGGAATATTAAAATTTTAACTTAGGCCAAATTTACCTAATTTCTCATTAAAATTCCAGATTTGATGAAAATGTCACGAGTAGGCAAAGAAAACTAGTTATTTTGCAAATTTCCGTGAACTTTCTCGGGTAGGATCAATACAACCAGTACCTACTTTCATTACCCTTCTTTCCGGAAAAGCCCCAAATGTGTTCTGCAAGTACCCTTAGAACGTTCCTTGAAAAAAACAAAAGATTTACGTCAAGGTAATTCATTTCTATTTATTTCGCTAAGAAAGAACTCACTCAAAAGAACGCGCTCAGGCGTGGTTAAGAACGTTTTGCATAGTAGCGGCATTGACACATCAGTGTTCAGTATGTACTGTACTAGGCACGCCTTTACTTCCAAGGCTTTTATGTCAGGAGTTAGTATGGATATCGTAATACGGCTGGTTGGAGTGAAAACTCCACAATATATACCAGATACTATAACAAAATTATTTCTAAATGTGATTCTAACGAGTTCGTTATAAATTAACTAATTTATACATATAATAAAAATGTAAATGATCAGTTTCTGCAGATGAAAAATTAACGAAAAAAATTGTTATGGGGGCCTTTTGTTAACACAATGCCCCCCATAAGTGTGCGAAACCCCGGGCGCGTATGTGATACTATATTGTTATATTGAACATTGGGTAAGAAGCCACCAGGTCATGTTCAGCTTCAATAATCACCAGGTTGCCAGCTTGGTGGCTCGATGATTATAGTTAGTGAAACAATAAAATTTAAGGAAAGTAAAGTACATAGTGAGCTTTTCTATTAAACGAGTTATTGAGATTGCTTCTTCGATCATAATTGCTTGTATTGTTTGAGCAGTTTATTGTTATCAGTGTGTACAAGCCTCTTGTGTATCTTATGATGAGTTTATAAACAAGGTATAGGAGGTTATATTCAAAGCCTCTAAATCAAAGATGAATATTGTTTTCTGTAGAGATTTTAATATAAATATTTTCGACAAATCCTCGTTAACATGTAATTTTAATTTATGTTGTTAAATCATTTAATCTGAAAATCATTTTCTCTGAGCCTACAAGGATAACTGTCACTAGTATAGATAATACTTATATAGAGTAGATAATATATTTACAAATATAGCTCCCAATAGTAGTTCAATTGTAAATGTACAAGATTCTGACCTTAGTGGCCAAATAGTTAAGTTCAAGTTCAAAGAAAAGAAATTGTTTTTGTTTCAATGAATACTAGCTGAGTAAAATGTTTTAAGCTGCACTATTATGATAACCCGAGTGATTTATATAGTTCTTTGTTTAATTTAATTGATACAGAATACAGTCGGGTATTCACTCCAAAAATATTATCATTAAGTAATCGAAGAGATTTTAATGAATGGGCAACAGTGGGAATTTATAAAAGTAGAAAACACTTATTTGACCTAAGTATATTATGAAAAATCTTATAATCACAAGGTGGAATTTCAAGAATATGTAAAAAAGTGTTTAAAATTTTTTAAAAGGGCATGTAATACAGCAAAAGCCCTTAACATAAAAAATATTATTAAACAGTAGACAAACAAAATACAGTACCCGGCGATAAATATTGCACATCGACCTTTGGAAAGAGACAATCGGATAATTTCGGCTTCGTAGAGCGTTATCTCTGTCGCACAAAATACAAACAGTCCGGTACCTATTAGGAGCTGTTAAAACAAGTATGATTTGCTTCTTTTGATATTTTTATTCTTTGTATAAAATACACTAATTTTTCTATAAGTGATGGCTTTAGGTTGGGGTAAAATAAAATAAAAAAACATGTTTACATTATGTTTACGTATTTAATTATTTTGGAACATTACAGCGTTAGTGTACATAATAAACAACATTATACCTATTGCTAAAATGAGACATTGCAATAAAAATAATAATAATTCTAATTCTCAATTACTTCCATTTCACTATCTGTGCTCTCAAAGAGGTCAATATCACTGCCACTATCAGCCGTATTTATTACTAATCTATCAGTGTAATTGTCTAAACTGTGTTGAATGCTTCTATATTCATTCTCACATTTGATTGCATGATCGCAAACCTTTTTCCACTCTTCAGCGCCGATCATGTTTACTTTTTCAGTCAATAATGTTTTTACTGTAGTTAAGTTCATACCCACATTTCTAGAGGCTACATAGCCTTTCAGTTGAGACCATATATTTTCAATTGGTGGATATGGTGGCAATCGCAACACAGTGTGCCCATGTTCGGCAAGTACTTTGTCCACAGAAAACTCTGTATACCTCTCCTTGTGCTGACATATAATAGCGTAAATCTGGGTTTTTGTTAATTTTGGATCAACTGGAATTTCATGTCTGTTTAACCAGTTGATCATTTCCCGTTTAATGGTGTTTGAGTTGGGGGGTCTCTCAACATACTTGTTGTGATAGGGTGCGTTGTCGATAACTAGAACAGAATCACTGGGTATATTTGGGATTAATTGGTTAACCAGCCATTTCTCATAGTTATCGTTATTCATTTCATTGTGATAGTCACCTGTAGTGTCCGTGGATTTATACGTTAAAAAAGCACCGGGTACAAAGCCTTTTTCATTTCCCGCATGAACTATTATCAAACGTTGACCTTTTGAAATTGGCTTTTTTACTCCTTTTTTCTTATCGTCACTCCAAGATTTCCCTTTAGTGTGGGATGCATGTATATATGACTCATCCATGTAGACGATATTTTTTCCTATTTCGCGAAATTTGCGTATTTTATCAAGGTATTCCATTCTTTTGAGACTAACGTCGTGCTTTTCCATTAGAATTTTTCGATTATCTTCCATTTTAGTGAACTGAAATCCCATGTCATGAAGTATTTTTCTCAACGTTTTTTCAGACCCATTGTAATTAATAGCTTCAGATAATTTAGCTTTTAATGATTTTATTGTTGGCAGTTCATTAAATCGTAAGTGAAAATCATACACCATTCTTCGAACAACATCGTAATCAAAATCGTCCATATCCAAACGAAATTGCTTTTTTGGTCTCCTTTTTTTTGGAGTGCTGAACTTAATTTCAGTCGAATGTGTTTCAGTACTGACTTCGTTTAATATATTGTTCAAAGTTCTTCTTGAAATTCCAGTGGCATTTGCAACTCGCTCTTGAATCTTCTTAAAATAACAACTTACATTTTCATCTACTTTTTTTTTAAATCTATCAGCTTCGGTTACAAAGTATTTATAAACATTGTAGATAATTTCACGTGACTGACCTCGTAAAGGTTTCCCTCTTTTTCCGAAAGATGCCATATTACAACTTTAAATTATTTAAATTTGTGGGTGTTATCAACTCTTAATATATATTTTGATCGGGACGCGACTACGGTACTTGAACAACGACTGACTAAACGTCACATAGGTAGTGTGGGACAGAGATAACGCTCTACGAAGCCGAAATTATCCGATTGTCTCTTTTCAAAGTTCGATGTGCAATATTTATCGCCGGGTACTGTAAAAGCTACTTGGAATATTATTAATAGTGAAACTGGTAAAACCAAAAATTTCAATGATGTCTTCCAACTGAAATCTGATGGAGTCAACATAGAGGGAGATTTGGAGATTGCAACAGAGTTTGAAAATTTTTTCTCCAATGCTGCGATTTTAACAACTCAAAATTTTAGTTCATCAGTTAGTACTGCTGAATTATTACTGAAACAATGTGTAACCAAGTGCGATAAAACTTTTGAATTTTCATTTGTTAATACCAAAGATATCTTAAATGCCTTTAAAACATTGAAACCGAAAAAACCCTTAGATTTATGAGGTCATTCTGTTAGAATCATTACTTCAGTAATAAATGAAGTAATTACCATATTTAGCTGTAATATTTAATTGTTCTGTAACACGTGATGTTTTTTCCAATTTTCATCCCTCCAATGTTCGGCCTATCTTAGTTTTGCTAAATCTAAGTAAAATATTTGAAAAAAATATACCAGACCAAATGCTTACAAATTTTGATAAATTTAGATTATTTCACAATAAACAATTCGGTTTTATGAAGGGTCGCTCAACCATAGATTCTGGTGTCGAATTACTCAAAAATGTTTATGAAACCTGGGAGAATTCGCAGGGGGCGCTTGCCTAAAGTATTTGACTGTGTCGATCATGACATTTTAATCAGGAAATTACACACTTATGGAATTTGAAATAAAGCTCTCGATCTTCTGATTTCTTACTTAGGGGCCGTTCATAAAATACGTCACACTAAAATCAGCTTTTTTTGACCCCCCCCCCCATTGTCACGCTGTGTCACACTTTTTGTGACCCCCCCTAGAAATATTTCGTCACAAAATCTAAGACCCCCCCCTGCTGAGTATGATAAATTCTAAATGATAGTACACAAATTCTGAAAATTAAAAATATTTATTTAGTAATATTATAATAACATTACGCGCAGGGTACGTGGAAACGTTACTGTCTCAAGTATTGGAAAAACAAAGAAACCCGTTGTGACGGATCGCAACGCCGCTAGAGTCGCACCACAGAGCTAGCGCTCATGTCAAAAAATAATAAACGGCGAACGTCACGTTGCCGTATGTATACCCCCCGTCCCCCCTTGTCACATCTTGTCACACTCAGCCAGACCCCCCCTCCCCTTGCATGCGAACGTATTTTATGAACGGCCCCTTAAATGAAAGATTTAAAAGGGTTGATATTAATGGAAAAAGGTTCGCTGGTACTGCTGTAACCAGGGGTGATCCGCAGGGCTCCACATTTGGTCCAATTTTATTTCTGATATACATAAATGACTTGCCATACTACGTAGGGGATAAAAGTGAGAAACGAATTGATAAGTGTGACAAAGTAAATAATGCGACTTCAAAGGTACTGGTTCACTACTAACAATCTTTTATTCAATGGCAACAAAACTAAGTGTGTTAAATTTTCATTGCCGAATGTAAAGCATGTAGATACCAGCGTACAACTGAATGAAAACAACCTGGATCTGGTGGATTCCACTGTGTTTTAGGTCTTACTTTAGACAATAAATTTCAATTGGGACAGTACATTAATAATTTAGCAAATAGACTTAGTTCGGTAGCATATGCAGTTAAAAAAATGAGACAGTTAACTAATGTCGACACAACAACAATAATATACTTTAGTTACTTCCACAGCATTATGTCACATGGAATTCTTCTCTGGGGAAATTCTGCTAAAATAAATACTATATTTATATTGCAGAAAAGAGCTATTAGGGTAATTTACAATCTTAGCCCGAGAGTGTCCCTGTGAGAAGTATGCAAACAAATCAATATTATAAATGTTATATCCCAATATGTATTTGAGAACTTGATGTACGTTCGTAAAAATATTTGCTTGTTTAAAAAAATGGTGACGTACACTTACTAAATACAATGAACAAAAACAATCTCGTTGTGTATGCATCTTGTCTCCACAGAATAAGTAACTCTTTTATGGGGCAATGCATATGCTTTTACAATAAACTTCCCGAAACTATAAGAGATCTACCAGTCAATAAATTTAAAAAAATGTGTTAAAACAAAACTGTGTAAAAAAGGATATTATAAAATCTTAGATTATTTACCTGGAATTAATTGCTCCTCATACCGATCTCATATTATATTTTTTGTAATAATATTGTGATGTGTGTGAATCTTCTCAGTGTGTGGCCGCGTTTTACTTGTCCGAAAGGACACCGCGAGCGACGCATGTGATGAGCTGATACCAGACTTATAGAGTGGCTGGCTGTCACTTCTTACTTCACGTTGGCAGTGGAAGTTATGGGAAGATGCTGTTATTCCAAAATTACGCTGCAGCCTGACTAAACACGGACGAGACGTCCCTACTTTCGTTTTCGACGAGTTGTCTAGTCGTCTCAGTCGACCCTCAGAGTTAAGTTCGTAACCTTTTAATTTATCGCATCGCGGTTTATACAAGTCTTTCTTTTTAAATCTTTACTATATTTACAATTTTGCTTTTAACATTTTTTACAACTTTTACAAGATATTATACATTTTTTGCATATAATGTTGTTTTTTTAACCTAAAACCATGACAAAGCGTATGTATGTTTGTATGTTTATATGTTTGTATGTTTGTTGTCCACGAATTTCTTGAAAACTAAAAACCATGTCGAGATAATTCTTTTAGATTTAAATCAGGTATATTGAAATGTAGGATACAGTTTAAATGTCATTAAAATCTGTTAAGTAATTTTTGAAATACTGGCACTGACGTCTATTAGTAGTAGTAATAGAGGTCAGTAACTACTGGTATATTTGACAGATATGTTAAGTCGGTTTAATTTTTTAAATCACATTTATTTTATGTTATTAGTATCTTGGGTATCTATAGGCGATGCTTGTCACTTTCCATCAGGAGAGCCATGTGTAAACGTAAAATTGTAAAAATCTTAAGCAATCGTAATAAACTTAGGAAATTTGTAATTTAAAGAGGTTAGGTTAGCAGCGCAATAAAAGGCAGATTATAATCTACTAAGGTAGATTATAATCTAACAGTATTAACAACTTTACGGTGACATATTAAACTCTTGTTTCTTACTTAGGCATCTGGCACGCAATATCAAGTCCTCAGAGAGTCGATAATAATAAAATTATTTTATAAAACTTTCTCTCCAGTGGCGAACATTTAATTAAAACACTTGCCAACTTTCATTCCCTCTGCTTATTGGAAAAATATAAAACCATATTTTCATGAACAAAATATTCAGCGCATAGTTTATTATTATGTGTGATTTGTACGTTTATATACAGGGTGGGCAAAAAATCGTGGATTTAAAAAAAACAGGGTATAGTTGCGATTATTTGCAATAAAAATATCTCTACGGCAGAGCTCAATCTTGATCTTCTTGGAAGTTACGACTATTTTAGAGTTTTTAACGATGGGGTTTAGTTGCGGACTATTGTGTATAAAGTTATACGTAGTCTGACATAAAAGAATACTGTGTCAAAAAAAATACACCAACAAAACAAAATAAAATGTATCTAATATTGAAAAAATATAAGAAAGACTTTTGAAAATATAAAGACAGGTAATTGTATTTACTTAGATCAACCATAAAGACGCTTTAGAGAGGTTGAAATTTGTTTAGCTGCTCTTTGGCCTGATCAATAAAGTCAATCTGAATACCTAGATGACAGGAAAGCATGGGATTAACTGCTCCTCATATCGGCACTCTTTATTATTACTGTAACAATTATATACTTACAAAAAAATAGTATTTTCACGCCTGTATCCCCGAAAAGGTGGGCAGAAGTACAACACGTGCACCCACGATTAGCCGAAGATACTTGCTCCCACAATGTGATAAGTGGCCAGCCTATCACCAACCGGGCACTTTGCAATCCCGGGCAACGTTGTTTTTATCAGAAAACTGAAAAACATATTTTTGAATTGGCCGATCCAGGAATCGAGCCCGGGACCTCATGTGGTCAACTCCGACACTGGACCTCTAGACCACAGGGGCGATTAGATACTTACAAATTAAACATTATGTAATATCATATTTAAAATAAGATATGAAAAAAACACAAGCCCGTTGAGTTTCTTCCGCCGGATCTTTTCAGTATGTGGCCGCGTTTCCAATCTAGTAGTAGTTTAAAAAAAATGTTGACGCGTTAAAATAATTTGTAAAAAGTTTTATTGAATAAAGTACTTCTCATTTCTGATTTCAACATTCACATAATACAGTATTTAAAGTGATATAACTTCAGGTAATGCAATTTTGGTAGATATTGGATATATTATATAGTATAATTTATAAAGCACCTTAAATAATTTGAGTAAGCAAATAATCTTTCATATATTATAATACATTTACTTTCACAAGAACTTTTGACTGCCAATATATATATATATATATATATATATATATATATATATATATATATATATATATATATATTAATTTTCTGGTTGAAAACGATTTTGAGCTTCCCATTTATATTTTTTAGCAATAAACCGATAGAAATCAACAATTTAGTATTCTCACAATTAACATTACACGTGTGACATGATCATCATTGATACTACTTAGTGTATAAATTATATTTTATAAAATTTTATTCGTATACGAAATTTTATACATGTCGCAGTGAAATTGTCAATACCGTTAGATTATAATCTACCTAGGGATTTTATAATTTGGTTAGGTTAGGTTAGCAGTTAAATTATAATATCGCTTAGTTATATTATAATCTAACGGTATTGACAATTTCACTGCGACATACATACAAATTAAAAAAATGTACACCTTTGAATGACGTCTGTTTTAGCTGGATACCTTTGATTACCGAATACCGATATACCGATGATATGGAATGACCTTATATAAATACTAGTTGCCAGTTTCTTTATTTATTTATTTAAACTCTTTATTGCAAAAAATATACAACAGGCGAACTTAACGTCTAAAGACATTTAGACATTTTTCTTTGCTCTTATCATTTAATTTTACCCTCTAAGTTGGATTTAAAATTCTTTCATCTGAAGATGCCTTTTTATGTAAAATTGTCTATTGCCTATCTGTGTAAAATCATTATAGCTCGACCCATCGAGAGATTTTAGCTATATATTAATAAATCAATCAGAAATTAATTATATTCTTTCATATAATTAGATTAATCTTAACCTGAATTTGTTTTTATTTGCTAGTGTTTATTATAACAAAAAGTCGACTGCGATCCAATCCCAAAACGCCTATGTCACTTTTAGAATTAAAACAAAGTCAACACCTATTAAATCAAAATCCAAGTTGTTTAGGCTGTAGAGCGTACCAAAATATGCAGATTTTTTTATATTATAAGATAGCAAACAAGCAGATGGGACTCCTGATGGAAAGAGTCAACCTTCGCCTATAGACACCAAAGATGTTAATGGTGCGTTGCTATCTTGTGGTGAGCTCAAATGCCACATGTATAAGTTTACACGCAATCTTACCATACATACCAGAACACGACAGTGACTAGCACTTACGCTATTGTGGCAGAAATAGGTAAGGCGGTGGTACCAGACCCGGGCGAGTCAATGCAAAACTCTACCACCTAGTGCTCAAAAAATACTCAAAAAAAAGATAACGCTCCTTCTGGCATACTCGGATAAAAAATAAACACATTGTCAATTTATTTACTTTGTGGAAGTCGATTAACTTCAAAGCAAGTAGGCGCAATTTATTTTTTCCGAAGTTATTGACATGATTTTGCCGCCTTTGTTGTTTTAAGTTCTTTGTCTTCTACCTTGAATATTTTCGGAGAAGCTATAAGTAAAGAATTTATTTCCAATATACTTGCTAAACATTCTGAGTTAAATGTTTTCGTGTCTTAGACATTAACCGTTTGCTTTTAGGATTGTTGCCTATTTGGACAACACAAATATTTTATGACTAGCTATCATGTATCATGGTTGTAACAGTTGAAAATGTTATCAAAGCAAGTGCTATGTAATGTTTAAGTAGATTTAATTCGGTGTTGCTTCAGATGTTTTTTGGAAGTTTTTTAATCTACTAAGTAACGTATTAGCAAAGTTAGGCGTCGTTAAGATTGAACAATCTTAAATTTTCTTTTAAAAATAATAAAACGAGAAGTGTAAATAAACACACAAAGACAACACATGTAAATTAAAACGAAATCTGAAAAATAAACCCGTGTTGGTTCCGGGCTCCTTTAAAGAATAGACCAACTGCCGTTCTGCCAGGCAGGTCGTAAAAGGCGACCAATTGGCTCTGCAAGTCACTACCATCGTGACTACTAGGTGGTAGAGTTCTGCATTGTCTCGCCCGGATCTGGTACCACCGCCTTACCTATTCCTGCCGCAATAGCGTCAGTGCTTGTCACTATCGTGTTCCGGTTTGGAGGGTAAGGTAGCCGGTACACTTATGCATGTGACGTTAGACCTCGCCACGAGATAGCAACGCACCATTAACATCTTTGGTGTCTATAGGCGATGGTTGACTCTTACCATCGGGAGACCCATCTGCTTGTTTGCTATCTTATGATATAAAAGTCATCAAATCAAGTCTCTTAAAGTACTTCCCTTACCATGTTTGTATATTTTAGAGGTATGCGTATTTGTAAAAAAGCACCAAAAGTTATTTAAAACAAATGCTGAAGTCACTGGTAACTCATATTTTAGGAATAGTAAAAAATTATATGTGCCTAATCAAAAATTAAATATTTTTACAAAAAATGTGTATTGTATGTCTATTATTATATACAATCATATTCCTGATAGTCTTAAATCATTACCTATAAATAAATTTCGCAAAAAGTTGTTTGATTTGCTGTTAGATAAAACTTATTATGATATTAAAGAATTTTTAGCCGATAAAATTAAATATTAATGGATAGAAATATAAGTTTGTTGAATTGTCCTTAAAAAATTTCAATGTACCTAGTAAAATTTTGTAAATAGTGAACATTTTGTAAATTATAAAAAATTTAATTGCAAAAAATATGAAACTTGTAATTATAAAAAAATCTTTTGTAATATGAAATTGTACATTTATAACAAGTACATAAAATAGAGAAAAAAGACCAGCCCGCTGAGTTTCTTCCGCCGGATCTTCTCAGTGTGTGACCGCGTTCCGATCCGGTAGTAATTCTAAATATTCGATAGAATCTTTTAAATGTAATATTTTATAATGATATTTTTTTTAAATATTTGCACACCATATAATGGTAGAATATGTTGGTAACTTAATTTATTTTTAAGAACTTGTAACACCCATATTCTTGTAAATAAATATTTTCTTTCTTTCTTTCTTCTTTCAAAAAAAAAAAAAAACAAAAAAATAAAATAAAAAAAACAAACAAGAAAAGCCACTTCTCCAGTTGAAAAGCTGAGCAGTTGTCTGAATTATCACATCGGTCTCCTAAATTATGACATTTTAAGCACAGAATACTGGAGACTAACAGAAAGTAATGTACATTCAAGTAATATTCGAGCAACGCACACAAAGACACCTCTCACGGATGCAATATCTCGGTATGTTTCGGGACAGTTTGTTCCGAACTAATCCTTTATATCCGAACTATCCTTTAAACCGAATATTGACTTCTGTCAGTGTCCAGTATTCTGTGCTTAAAGTGTTAAATAATAAAGTTTTATGGTTGTAGGTCCCGTATCCTAGAGTACTGACCCTTTTAAAAAAATGATAACCACAGGAATAAACATTGTAATTGTAATGTCACAGTATTGTTCCGGGAATAGACCATCTGCCATTCTGTCAGGCAGTTCGTAAAAGCCGAACTATTAACTATACGTGTCACTAACATAGTGAGTACGAGGTGGTAAAGTTCCGCGATGTCTCTCTCGCCCGGGATTACGATCACCAACATACCTACCTATTCCTGCCGCAATAGTGTCATTGCTTGTTATTATCGTATTCCAGTTTGTAGGGTAAGGTATACGGTAAAATTATGCATGTAATATTACCATCTAACCACATGGGTATCGATGCATCATTAACATCTTCGGTGACTATAGGCGATGGTTATCTCATTTCACCAGGGAAGCCATCTGCTTGTTTTCTATTTCATGATATATGAAAAAATTTTTGCTGCTATATCCACCAAAGTTGCGTTAGCTGAAGCTATAACACTATAAATACTCCATAAAGTGGTTCTTGACTTTATTGATACCATTTAACTTTTTACTTAGTATTTAGCTGCTCATCAAGAGCAGCTAAATACTCGTTAACTATTAAAATTATGCACGTAGCAATGAAATCGCGCCACAGTGGTAGTAATGCATCATTACCATCTTTAGTGTGCGTGCAAAGCACGTATGGGTTCAGATCCTATCCTCGTCGCCAGTGTTATTAACGGGACACAAGTAAAACGACCGCTAGCTAGTTTCGAATTGATTTATTACTGTAAAAGGACGGCGCCACTTATTTCACATAAGCAACAGTTTCTTTTTCCATTAAGAGAACCATCTTCTTATTTGTTGCTTTTAATATCTTATAACATTAAAAAAATGTTTTTATATATTTAACAATGTTAGCAATGAAGCTCGCAACACTTGCATATTTACAACTTCAGAATCGTCTTAACGCTTTTGTTCTTAGATGGTTATTATTAAAACATGTACTAGCACTTTTTACTTTCTGGATAAGACTTTTAAACTAACAAACAAACTAGGTATCATTTTAAAATACAAACGGGTCAAAAACGTGTACATTAACACGAGCGGACTCTGAACTGAATCCGCTCGTGACCACGGCCAATGTAACTTGACCGGAACGTCGAGCTTTACATGTAACTTCTGTATATGTACGCGTTTAAGACTCGTTAATTGTAGCTGTTCAAGCGATCTACAAACGCTACCATAAAAATAATAAAAAATGAAAAAAAAATGAAATTCAAAATAAAATCCTGAATCGCGGTATCCCAATATTTATTTTGTACACACTATATACAAGTTTCAAGGCTTCTCAAATGGACTTCCGTCCCCAGGCAGTACAACTTGCCCGGCTGGGAAGATCTTCCTTTTCCCTTACTTGTCCTCGTGTGACGTCATCAACCTCCACAGTTACGAGGTTACCTGATAATAGTTGGCCCGCTGGTTCCATCACTATGTCCCCTTAGCGGTACGGGCCAGTGTTTCAAAAATGATAGATAAGACAATAAAACTAACTTTGAACCCACTTATTAATACCTATGTTTAAATTCCTTCGTTTTCTCAATAATATCTGTAAGTGAACAAAAGCAAGCCTAAAAAGCCGATCAGTAGAATGAAGATTAATCTTTAAAAAAATAGTCACATAACCCTAAAACAAATACGTGCCAGGATAAATGAATATTGTATTCAAACGGCGTTCAAATCAAAGCTGCGTGCCGACAAATGGTTTTCACACAATCGATGTATATTTTACTGAATACGATATAAATATTATTTGTTCGCTTCAGTAAAAGCTTCAATTGATCTTGGGGTTAAAAGTGAATAGCTAAGAAGAAAAGTTTGGAAAATCCAAAAACGCACGGCTCATAATGCCTGTTTATTTAAAAATGTGACTAAGCGACACTAAACTTAATAGTTATTTTTAAGAGGACAATAATCCCACGATACTACTAGGGTTACATTTAAGTCTGGCCAAATTTTGAAATTAAGAACCAAATATTGAAAGTTCGTTTTTTATTAATGTAAAATTATTACAAGATAATATAAATATATAATGTATAAAGATAATGTAAAAATCTTACAAAATTCATGAATTCGATGCACCGATTCTTGTGAACGAATTCTGTAATGCTGGCAGTGTGTTTTTTACATTACCTATATGATTTTTTGAACCGTTTTATTAACGTTAGATTGATATTCTTGAGTAGTTTCATTTGTATTTTTAACCCTCGACGCAAAAACGAGGGTGTTATAAGTTTCAGGTGTGTATCTGTGGGTTTGTGTATCTGTGTATGTGTGTATCTGTGTGTGTGTGTATCTGTGTGTCTGTCCGTGGCATCGTGGCGACTAGACGGATGGTCCGATTTGGTTGCGGAAAACCCTATTTTGTAAGATGGTTCTTAGCTATGATTCATTAGAATTTGTTTAGCCGTTTCAATATCATCAACTCCATTCAAATTGATGAAAGAAATTAAGCAACTTCTAAGGCTTTATCGACAATAAATTCTGTACTCTGTTACTTTAATGATATTGCAATGACATGGTGACCTTAACCTGATGCTGCTAGGTCCTTATCCGAAAATCATCGGCTTCTATTTAACTGGCAATGTTCGTATGTAAATAACCGATTTTCTAAATATTGCAAATCATTTTTCAGCGACTTTCTGATGTCAATTTGCATTAAAACTTGGCAAACTTGAGTAAGTTAGCGACAATGCAATCTTATGGTACCATCCAGTTGATCTCATGATGTAGCCTGGATGTAGAGACTGGAACTCTCAGATGCTGAGTTTTAACGAAATAACCGAGTTTGGGCTTAGCGGTTTAGTTGCTATAAGCACATACTAAGTTTAATTACTACTCATGATGACGAGGATCCAAAGATGGAGTTGAAAGAGTTCTATTGAAGCTCTCAGATAGAAAGTGCTAAGATAGTGGAGCTTGTAAGAGTTTACTTCATTGGATTAATTTCTTTCTCGTGATGTCGAAATTCTGAAGATAGAAATATTCGAATCCAGATGAAAATACGAAAAAAATGAACAGTGAACTACTAAACTCAACAAAGTAAATTTATTGAGTTAGCACTCAATTGTCTTGTATTGGCTAATATTTTGGTTTGGAATCTAGGCTGCTAGGATCTGATGATGGAACTAAAATGTTACCATGGGAAGTCCTAAACTAAATAAGATAAAATCATCTTGTTTGGACTCATTCTTGCTGTTTTTATAAACACTCTAGTGCTAGATAATATTCAGGGTCTCATGATGGGGCTGGAATGAGATCATGGGAACTTAAGAATAAAATAGAGCAATACCATCGAATTTGGGGTCGTTTGATGAGTTCTTTTAAGGATTTTTCAGGAGGATGGCTTCCAGCGCCTGATGTTAGAGCTGGAAGATGTCTATGAGATTTCCTATGCTAATCTAGATAAACTCATCGAATGTGGACTGATTGTGTTGAGTTTGACGTTCACTTTGGTGCTGAATGATTTTTGAGATCCGATGATGCAACTGAAATATGGCTATAGGAGTTCCTAAACTAAACAAGATAAACCTATCAAATTTGGCCTTACTTGTTCTATTTTGACAAATACTCTGGTGGTAATTGACTTCCAGATTCTTATGAGGAGGTCATTAGAACTTAATACAATATATTTTGGGCTCCTTTGAAACCAGTACCAAACCCGGGTAAGACAATGCAGAACTTACCACCTAGCAGCCACGCTTAGCCAATTGGTCGCCTTTTACGACCTACCTGACTAAACAGAAGTTGGCTTTTTCTTCAAAGGAGCCCGGACCAGCACAGGGGAAAATCTACAGCAGAAAATCAATTCCCTTAAATAAACCAATATTAATCGAGTGGATACTATATATTCATACGCAAAAGTATTTTATGTAGTTTTAATGAGTATTCCTAGCTGGAAAATTAAAATTTAGCCCTTGTTTGCAAAATAATGATTGACAGAAGATTCGCAGGGATTGCTAGTAGAACTAGAAGGTAGCCGTGGAACTCCAAAACTATATAAAATAAACCATGTGTGTGTGCGTGTTTATATCGAGTGTAACTAATTTGTTATATTTTTGCAATTTGGTACTTTAAATCAGGATTATTTTCAGGGTTACATGGTAGTGCTAAAAGGAGGCCATGAGAGCTTGCAATAAAACAACTCAAACTCGTTTATTAAGGAACCATGGTAAACTTAACCTGATGTTACAGGATTTCTTTCACGTTTTGCTCTTAAAGTGATGTGTAAGGAGAATGGCGGTCTTAAGATAACAGAATGTGTCAGTGGTTGTTGAAATTTTTAATTTTATCTTGTTAGAAATTGGAACAGATATGCCATCGGCGAATAAGACGAATTTATCATAAGAGACTTTTGGAAAATCGTTAGAATTTACTAAATTTAAAATTGGCTCCATCACGCTTCCTGTGGAATTCCTGTTTCGTATATTCTAAATTCAGATTGATATGACGTAGATATTTGTTTTTCGTTGATTTTTTTTATCTTTGTACATTGCTTACGACCAGTTAAGTGTGACCGTAGCCACTCAAGTGCCGGCCCTCTTATACCGTAACGTTCATACTTTAGGGTTAACTGTAAATGATTCTCGCTACTCAATGATGATTAGTTGTGCAAAAATTAGCTTGATACAAATGGTTAAATTGTTTTTTTTTATTAATGGCATCAGTATGGCGGGTTGTAAGCTACACCGGGAAAGTATGGCATTACGTTACCGCCTACTTCTTTTCTTATCGACTATAGAAAAATACTAGATTTCTTTTTCGAATAAATCGTTCGACACTCATAATTTATCCGACACGTTCGAATAACGGCCACGCGATTGGGCCGCCGATAGCAGCGCTATGATCATTATTTTCCTTTCTGTTATTACGTAATTAGACCCCTGAAGAACCCCCATTCTGGTACAAATCATCTAATATTTTGTCATCATCTCTCGGTCTATAAGGCGTTTAGACAGCGTAATGCTTTATATAGCTGTAATTATAAATAATCGTTTTTCAAATAAGATTTAATTAGTTCATACACACACACATATATATATATATATATATATATATATATATATATATATATATATATATATATATATATATACATAAATAAATAAAATATATACATACATACACACAAATAAATAATAAAATTGTTCGAAATTGTTATGCAGGTATATATATATATATATATATATATATATATATATATATATATATATATATATTTAAATAATACCCCCTTATATTTACTTTCAATAATAATATCGACCATTACGCGTTGTCAAAAGCATCCGAAATTTTCAAAAATACGTAGGTCACACTATAAGTTTTACGTAATTAAAAAAAACAACATGTTATAACCAAAATATTATGTTTATTGTTTTTCAAAATAATCTCCTTTACATTTTAAATTCTTTATCATGCGATCGAACCATTTTTTTAAAACAGGAGGACCATAGATCTGAAGGCATGTTTGCTACCTGGCGTGCTGATTGAACGCTATCACTGCCTTGATAAAAGTAAAACCTGTCATCAAATCTTTGATTTTGGGAAAAATACAGAAATCACAGGGTGCTAGGTCGAGACTATGCGCAGGATGAGTGACGAGATGTACTTTTTCGGAAGCTAAAAATGACTTTGTTTTGTTGGCCGTGTTTGAAGAAGCGTTATCATGGTGTAGGAGAATGCGGCTATTGAGTCATCTTTCGCGAACTTTTTCTAACACCCTGGGTAAACAAATGGTAGAATACCACTCGGTATTAACACTCTTTTGATATTCAAGTAGAATTGTACAGATGAGACCCGTAGCTGAGAAAAAAAACGCGATGATTTTTTTACCAAAGTTTCTCTTATAGTACCACTTTTGTTATAGCCTGTTCTCATTTTTAAACAGCCATTCACAAGATTGCTGTTTTTTTTTTCGGGTTCAAAACGATAAATCCACGTTTCGTCTCGTCTCCTGTGACAATGTCATAAACATCATTAGAATGTCCGTGTCCGTACTTCAGTAGCATCTGTGAGCACCATTTCACGCGAGCCCGCTTATGCTCCGCTGTCAGTTCATGAGGGATCCAATAACAAAGTTTCCAAACTTTCAATTCTTCGTGTAAAATTTTCTGAATTTGGCTCATACCAATCCCCAATAGCCCTCGAATTGTCTCATAGGTAATCCGGGGGTTTTCTTCAATTAACCGTTTAACAGTAGCCACATTATTTTCGTTGACGACAGTTGAAGGCCACCCTTCACGAAATTCGTCATGTAAAGAAACTCGACCTCTCTCAAATTCAGCAAACCATCGCCTCACAGTACTCAAACAAGGTGCTTCTCTCCCAAAAACATTTTGAAGTCGAACGGCACAGTCTTGCGGAGAAAGAGACCTTTTGAAATTATAAAAAATCATCGCTCTAAAATCTTATCGACTTAATTCCATTTTCCAAAAACCAATTGTTTTTTTTATTACTAAGAAGGTTGCAATGTTTTAAAAAATATAACATTCGAAATTCAAACAGTTCCAATTAGCTAGAAGTGCAAAAATTTTAGTGTGCCCCATGTATACTCTTAACATAATTATTTCAGGACTAATCTCTCATTTTTCTCATCGTTAGCACAGCTATCGACAGTAGATTTTTCCGGCGGTAAATCCAAACTATTATTTATTGAACGTTGGCCCTCGTGGTACGAGTTTAGGACCTATCTATCTTTCTTATAGCTTACCAAGAAAAGCCATAAGTGTGTGAGAGGTTATCTAGGGTCATCCGTTGGCTTATCTTCGGAATTAGGAATATTTTTAGATATCCTTGGCACCATATTTTAGAAAAAAAAACTTTCCGCTATACACATCTATTATGTACATTAGAATATATCTATATTTTTTATGTAAATTATATATATGTATTATAGTATATATATATTGTAGTTATGAGATACTATTATATAGTAGAAAGTGTAATGGGTACGAGAACATTCGTACCTCTAAGAAGACTCCAGTCTTATTTTTATCTTAGGTGAATTTGTTCCATTTAATACACCATTCGCATTATTCCATATACGAGTTGAAATTCACGAAAAGTTGCAAATGAAATGACCTTAATTTTGTCTATGTCATGGATTTTTGCAAACTAGCGCCTGTATCGATATGTAGTAAACTGGTTAGACTGGTTCTTATCTGTATTACCACAGTAGTATTTATACGAGTAATATTCATTCGAATTAGAAAGCGTGACAGAGCGACTAAGTAGCACATTTTATGTGAAACAAAATGTAAGTTAAATAAATAAAATATATACATACATACATACACACAAATAAATAATAAAATTGTTCGAAATTGTTATGCAGGTATGTATATATATATATATATATATATATATATATATACACAATGCAAATAAAATAACAATTTTTAACAATTTTATTAATAATTAACTAACAGTAAAAAACCTATGTGCTATTATTTTGTTTGCAGATGACATTTCGACAATTTTAATATAAATTGGCATAATCAACACTTTCGAACAATAAATAACAAACACCCTTTTACAAATTCTAGATTAGTTCAGTGCCAATAATTTAGTAATAAATCCGAAAAAAAAAACAAATTGTATTGAATTTATGTTGCAAAATGTGAACCACCCACTTAAAATAATAAAAGCAAAATAATAATGAAATGTTAATATTTGTAGATAATACAATGATTCTGGATCTTACAATAGACTTGATGGAGTCTGGTGCGCTGGTCAGGTCAAAAAAATTACAATTGAACTAAAAAAAGACTAAAAAAGACTTAATTCAGCCGTCTATGCAGTAAGAAAATAAGACAACTGATGTACATACGGCAAGAATTACTTTAGTAGTTTTCGTAGTATTTTATTATATGGTATTTTATTATGGAGATGTGATGCCGATGCGGAAGCAGTATTTATTTTATAAAAGAAAGCTATACGAGCTATTAATAAAATGAATAGCATTGAATATCTCAGAGAACGTTTTAAAGAAATATCATGACGTACTGTATTTTTATGAAAATATAATGCATGTTCGCAAAAATATTCACTTATTTAAAAAAAATTAAGATCGACATGAAACCAATACTAAAAAAAATAATAAATTGACCAAATATTTAATAGGAGCCTGTGTATATACAATATAATAAAATTCTTGTTGAGATTTTGGAGTTGTCAGAAAAAATTATTCAAGTTTATTTTAGAAACGTTCTTTATAGAAAAACGTTAGAAACGAATATTTTAACGATACCAATATTTGCTTAACATAAATCATTGTTTCTAAACTAAGTCTATTATAGAACTTCTCGATATGTGTCCCCATGCAATTATTTTCTCAGTGTAATGCATGTAGGTCAAAAGGTGGTTAGATTGGATTTGGATCAGATTTAAAAATTGAAATAACTTTGCCAAGTTTCATCAGATAAGAATATCTTCACGCCCTTATCCCTGAAAAGGTAGACAGAGGTACAAGTGCACCCACGATTAGCCGAAGATACTAGGTCCCACAATGTGATAGGTGGCAAGCTTATCGACAATCGGACACTTTCTAATCCCGATTATTTTATTTTGTTTATTTTATAAAAGAGGGGACAAACATGCAGAAAATACACCTGTGATCACCGCCGCCCATAGACATCTGCAATACCAGAGAGGTCTTGCAGTTGCGTGGCCGGCCTTTTAAAAATATGTAAGTTCTCTTCTTGAAGGTCCCTAAGTCATATCCGTTCGAAAACACCCCTGCCGGTAATTGTTGCCACAAAAGAATAGTGCGAGGCAAAAAATGTCGAGAAAATCGCACAGTTGTGGATTTCCAGACATCGAGATGTTGAGGGTGGAACTTCGAATTTTGACGCGATGTCCGATTATGGAATTCGGTGACAGGAATTAATCCAAACAACTCGTTGGAACGCTTTCCATGATAAATAGGATAGAAGACGCAGAGTCAGCCTATGCCAACATGTCAAGCCGTTTCGAAATATCCTGGTAGCCAACGATTTGAACCACTTTACGCTGAATGCTATCAAGATGAAGAAGATGGTACTGGGAAGCTCCAGCTCAGAGGTGAGAACAGTACTCCATGTCAGGCCAAAATTGTGCCTTATAAAGTTGAAGACGGTGGTCTGGCAAAAAGTACTGTCTCGCTTTTTGCTGAACACACCGAACTTTTTGGAGGCTAGTTTAGCGTTACCTTACCTAATGGCTCCAAACTGAACGCAATTTGATATTTCTGCTCCCAGAAATCTGATACTAGCTGAGGCTATCAGAAGAGTATTCCCAAATCGAGGTGATTCGACAAAGGTTGTCTTTTTTAGAGATGAACACGTAAAGTTGTGTCTTCTTGGAGTTAAAAGTTTGGACGACCCTATTCCGGGACATCGGTAAGGTAATTCTCGACTTCAGATACAAGCTTGTTTCGGCACTCTCCGACGTGTTCTCGAGAAATCCTCTGCATATACACTATAGATAGTGCGTCTGCATATCAGTGTATGTTGCGGATTCGCATCATGTCATTGGTATGCAGAAGGGATAGTGTCAGTGATAGCATGCAGCCTTGGGAACACCAGCATTTAAGGTCGGAGCACATACAAGTCCCGAGCAACGTCGTTTTTTTCAGAATACTGAAAAAATAGATTTTTGAGATACCCGACCTGGGAATCGAACCCTGAACCCCATGTAACTAAGACAGACATATTTCCACTAGACGAAAGAGGTGATCATTTTTTTTAATTATCGATAGGGAAGCGCTTGACCACGATCTCGCCTGATGGTAAGCTAAGATGCGGCCTAAGATGAAACGCGCTTTCCTAAAAGGTACCTGTTCACTCTTCTCTTGAAGATCCTTAGATTGTACTCGTCAGGGAACACAGACTCAGGAAGCATGTTCCAGTCTCTTGTGGTTCGAATAAAAAATGTGAAGTCGAACCTCTTTGTCCGGGTACGTGGAACGCCCATCATAGGTGATGCCTAGAATCTGTGTGTCTCAACATTCGATAAAAAAACGGCGATAGAGGAATCAAGTCGTGCAATGCCGCAGCGCCCTCTCTAGAGTGTATCCGATAAAAAACCGATAAACCAGCCACTCTGCGGCGATGAGCGAGGCTCTGGAGTTTTTTGCCTACTAGATCATCGTCGTTTATGAGCCTCTTGGCACGCCTCTCTATCGCCTAAAGTGTCTCCAGCTGGTATTTGGCGGATCCATCCCAGAGGTGAGAGCAATATTCCATGTACGAACGGACTTGTGCTTGATAAAGGTTGAGCAACTGTTCCGAGCTGAAATGCTGTTTCACCTTCGCCAGAATACCAAGCTTTTCTGAAGCAACTTGGGCTTTAAATTCGATGTACGAACCAAAGTTAAGAGTAGGCGTTAAGCCAAGATACCAAGGATATCGAGTCGGTCAGTTCAGGATCATCATTAAATCAAGAAAAATACCGTTTGTTATATAACAATTAAGTATTCCAGCTAGGCATGGCGTGATGACCTTTTCGTTATGCGGTAGTCAGTAATCATAGTCAGTAAATATTACTACGTGTTCATATTTGAAGGGTGATATTCAGGGAATAAACTTTTGCCTATGATAATACGTCCCGGCTCCATGGATGGCAAGCATCATTAACATTTTTAATGTTGTCACTTGTCATGAGTGTATATAAGGTCCTCCATACATAGGTGATCGTTTTTCTACACAACGTTCAGTACGTCTAACCAAAGATATCCGGCCAAAAAAAACGTGATTCCAGGGACGTAAAACTTTTTGCTTTTTCCAAATAAATTAATTTTGTCCCATATCGCTTTACGCCTTTCTGCACAAAATAATTCACATTTAAGGTAAGAGTGAGAGGTAATTTACTTTCTCACTCTTGTGCGTGTGCGTTAGAGCTAACGAGGCCTTGCTCTGACGTCGACATAATTTACGTAAAGCGCACGTTTATCAATTTATAGAACATTCTAATTTTACAAACTTTAAAATATGCAGTGACAGAAGGTGACTGAACTTCAGGTCAACAGCAGCTGTAACAGTCATTATGTAATAATGGCTATTAATAATTCTAATTTCCTATCACACTTTACCAGGCTTTGTTTAGTATCATGGTATTATCTCTGTTATCTTTAAATAATTGGAATGCACGTATATTATTTAAACTAGCAAAAAGCAGAGCTTTGTAAGGGCTCGCAAGTTATACTATCTAGTTATATTGTTAGAAAAGTATTTTTATGAGAATTACATCTTTTAATGTATAGACTTTATTTATAATTATCTAACCTAAAAAACTCAGCGTATTTTCACCTAAACATTACATTCGCATCAAAAGCCCGCGTCGTCAGGCTTTGGACTAGGAATATTTGGTTTTTGTTTGTTGGTATTTTCAAGGAAAAATATGTATTAAAAATGAAGGTTGATCTTATAAAAAACACATTTTTAACATTTTGCCGAAATAATTGTTTTTTTTTTTTCTAAAATCAGGAAGTTCCAAGTTTTACGTCGATTTACGAAATCAAAATCAAAAAATGTTTTATTTAAATAAACCTTCAAAATTTTTAGACTACGCAGGCACGAAGAATTGACGGTAGACACTCAGCGAATACATTTTTCGAATTTTACTCTCAGAGGAACCCTCGGAGTTCGATTCCAGAGTCAGGCAAATGAAAAAATGTTGTTATTTCAGTTTTCTGATAAAACAACTTTGCCCGGGATTGAAAAAGTGCCCTACTGGCGATAGGCTGGCCACCTATCACATTGTGGGACTTAAGTATCTTCGGCTAACCGTGGATGCACACGTTGTACTTCTGCCTACCTCTTCGGGGATACGGGCGTGAATATACCTTTTTTTAGCTTTTTACCCTCAGGCTAAGATTGAGAATTGATCTCAATACAATATAAGTCAATTAATACATCTGTACTGTTTCTCAATAAGCATATTGTCAAACTCTCTAACGCTCTATTTACTCTATTCCCCGCAAACATCCCTGCTCTAGACCTAAATTCCCCTTGTGCCTCCCACAATATTACTTCGAACTTCCCTTGCATTCTCCTTTCAATGATTTTATCATACACTTTCGATGCCAAACTGATCAAACTGAGACCCTATAGCTATTGCAGTTTATACTTGAAATTCGCCTTTATACGAGGGCACGATAACCGCGCACCGCCAGTCAAATATGAAGAAACAATTCATGAAGTAGGTAGCCTCTTAATAAGTTCAAAAATTCTAATACAAAATTTAACTTCTATCACTTTTAACTCGTTAATTTAATAAGAGATGGCGTTAGTAGTAATAAGATTCTAATACCAATGGTACCTTCTATTTTTTTATTTTAATAAAATGGTATTTTTATGGTAGATAACAAATCTAGACATAAATATAAACTACCACGTCGAAGCTCAAACCTAAAAAACGTGATATTTTTTCAGTAAAATGTACCACAAACGTGCACAGAAAGTCGCCTAGTGTAGGGTAATATAATACAATTACAGCTTACGAATTAAATACTCGTAGTGGTTGCCCCGTGTTGACCTAAGACCCTTTTAAGAATAGACATTCTCCCATTCTACTAAGCAGTTCGTAAAAGGCGATTAGCCAAACATGTCACTATCATCGTAACTACTAGGTAGCAGGAGTTCTGCATCGTCCGCTTTTGTACTGTAACCACGGCCTTGCCTACTCGTATTCCTGCCACAATAGCTCTATGCCATTTGACTATCGTCTTCCGTTTTGAAGAGTCTGTGTGATTAAGCATATTGCACATAATTAACGTCTTTGGTGTCTATAGGCAATTTTTGTCTTTTGCCATCAGGAGAGCCATTTGCTTGTTGCTACTACCTATGCTTATATGAACAAAATAATTATTTTGTATTAACTAATTTAAGATAACTTTCAATTAGGCGTAAATAAAAATTTGAATTTTTCCCGTATATAAAATAATAAGAAATATTAGTACAATATCACATTTTATTCAGACAAATATACTTATTTTAACCTGACGTTACATTTCTTAAACGATCCAATAAGATATAAATCACTGCTAGCATTAATCATTAAATTAAACATAAAATAACACAACTCACTTGATAACTTCACAATAGTAATCACACTTATTTACTCACAAAAGTAATAACACACAATTTACTGAGACTTTTAATGTTCACTGCACCAGAATCAAAAGACGACTGAACATATTTCACCGATTTCGTTCTCTCAACACTTTCGGTTATACTATGGCTTCCCCGCCACTTGTACGAGAAACAAGCTCGGCAGCGCCATCTAAGTAGATACAAACTGGTCGGTAAAACAGTTACGCCCGCCGATATTTCGGTCGATAAATTGTGAATGTACATGTAGCGACATCTAGTATGCGAGGGCGACAACACGTAAACGTATATACCTATAGAACAAAATTAGCTAAATCTACATCAATTAATTTTTGAAGGTACCTCCTTCAATCAGGCTGACACGGTAAATTTCTTTAAATGCGAGTTTCATTAACATTTATCTTCATTTAGCTAGCATGTATTAAATGTCACAATATACAATGCCACAAACTCACAACATCATATTATAATGTACTGTTGAATTGGTAAATGCCAAAATCAAAATTCGGAAATATTTATTACGCACATGACTTGTCGGTTGCTTAAAACGAAGTGAAATTAACCATAAGCGGCATTCCGCAGACTAAAGAGAAGTCTAGTGATGATTCATGAATACCCAAGTATTCCGATTATCTTTTCTTTCACGTTGGCGCATTTTTCAGAACCACGACAATTTGAACATAGTGTTGTTCATTTTAAACTATGTTTCCGACAGTCACTATTAGAATGTTACATCCAGTTTCGAAGTTACATCAAATAGTTTTCAGCAATGTTTCCGGAATTAATTATATTCTATCAAAGGCCCAAATTGATAATGCCACGTTTATTAATTAATATTTATGCAACAAAAAAAAGTATATAGATTTAACTTAACGCCTAAGGGCATTCTATACTAGCCAACCTCATGTATTGATGTTGAAGTTGTTTGTAGCCTCAATCTATTCCTGTTAGCTTGTAACTCAGTCAATTTTAAAGCTGATAATAAGCTCTGGAACAGTGTTTTTTTGCTACGCTTGCTGTAAGTAGAAGATTTGCCAATATGAAATATGGTTTATTTCTTGCTGACTGATATTTTTTAATTCTTAATTAATTAATTGATTTATTTTAACTTTATTTTACACCAAAAACATACATTTTCGTACTAAAGGCGAACTTAATGCCTTAAACTAAACTTAATTTAATATTAACAGAAGAAAGTTTACTCCAAATGGACAAAAGGATCACCTGATGGTAAGTGATTACCGCCTCCCATAGACTACTACCTTGCAATTGAGTTGCCGGCTTCTTAAGAATGAGTAAGCTCTTTTCTAGAAGCTAATTTAATAAAATCCCCTTAAAATCTTATATTTGATACTTTAAAAAAATAACTATTTTCGTATGTATGGATATTTTCCCGGCGTAGGGACGTGACGACCCAGTACAAAATCTAGAAAGTGTGATGGGAAATTAGAGTTATTAATAGCCATTATTAAATAATTTTGCATCTTTGGTCTAGTGGTCCGGTGTTGTTGTTATTCCGAATTCGATTCTTGGGTCAAGTAATTCAAAAAGTTTTTTCAATTTTCCGGTGAAAACAACACTACCCGGGATTAAAAAAGTGCACAGTAGGTGGCAGGCTTACTACCTATCATATTGTGTGTCTAAGTGTCTTTGGCTAATCGTAGGTGAACTGGTTATTGTACTTCTGCTTATCTTTGCGGGTATAAGTGCGTAAAGATACTTCACTTTAATTTATAAATTATAACTGTTTAACAGCTGAACCTGTAGTTCAGTCACCTTTTGTTAGTACATATTTTAAAGTTTGTGAAAATTGGACATTAAGTATTTGATTAAGTACTTCTATCAGCTGATTAGCGCGTTACGTAAATGACGTCAACGTGAGAGCGAGACGTATGTCAGCTCTGACCAGCGAGCAAATGCTGTGTGGTGGATATTTGCTCTGTGGCTCTGACGCATATTCACAAAAGTAAGAAGGTTCGTCTCACTCGTAAGTTAAATGTGAATTATTTTATGCACAAAGGCCTAAAGCGTTTATGGGGCAAAGTTATTTTATTTGTATAAATCAAAAAGTTTTCGTCCCTTGAATGACGTTATCTTTTGGCTTGATATCTTTGGTAAGACGCAGAACGTTGTGAAGAAATATGATCACTTATTTTGAAGGGTCTTATATTGATTCAGATTAGAATTACCACTTGGCTTTATCCAAGTGAAGTAACAGCAGACAAAAACTAATTTTTTATTTGATTAAATAGGTACTGCAATAACTCCTGTGTATCAGGCACGGTCGGTGTGGCGCCAGTTTTGTTTACATCAGCACTAAAGTATTTCTTCGCGGCATCACAATGCGTAGTCAAAGACGATTTCAAATCGAATACTGTCAAAGGTAAATCACTGAAAGAAGTCTACATTAATTTTTGGTACTACTATACAACGTTAGCCCCGTGTTGGTTCTGGTCCTCTTTAAAGTATAGACCATCTGCCATTCTGCTAGACAGTCCATAGAAGGTGAACAATTGACTATACCTGTCACTACCTTTGTAGAAACTATTTAGTAGAGTCCTGAAATCTTTCACCTAGGTAAGTACCACCACCTTATTTAGTATCACGGCAATATTGTCTTGCTGTCACTGCTTGTCACTATCGCATTTCTATTCGGAGGCTTATGTAGTCGGTAAATTTGTGCATATAGAATTACTATCATACATAACAGATTACAACGCACTATTAACCTTTTTAGTGGCTATAGGCACGGTAATATTATCTATAGAGTATTCCAACTTCATACAAACGGACGAAGCGCGAGCTATGACTAAGCGCCTCGATCTTGACATTGCGCTCGGCGTGTACTGCAGTGATAAACGGTCGATGTGTTGCTTTTTAAACAATAACGATATTTTTACTAAAAATAAGTTCAAGTACATATTTAATATGACAAAAAAAACAATACACATTTTAATTGAACACTTCTTATTCAATTCACAAAATATTTTATATGTTTAATATAAAAAATATATTGACAGTCACAAAACTAAATGACAAATGTAATTAAATTGCTGGAGGCGGGTAGCCCTATTGCATGTTTACGTACTGCGCGGCTATAGGTATTTCAAAGATACGGCCGAGTTACAATACTGTATAGATAATATTACAGTGCTATTGGTGATTATTCTCTCTTTCCACTAGGAGAGCATTTTGCTTGTATAATTTAATGATATTAAAAAAGTCCACACCTAAGAATCAACTATTCATTTACCACGACCGCGACAGAACGTTATAGTTTGTTTTAATTTGTTCAAACGCAAGATTTTTTTTTATTGGTGCTTTGGTATCCGTGTAGTGGGATGGTAATGCCACATGCATAAGTTTACCGGCTACTTTACCATCCAAACTGGAAAATGGCAGTCACAAGCATCAACGCTATTGCGGCAGGAATAGGTAAGACGGTGGTACCAAAGACCTGGGTGAGACGTTGCAGAACTCTACCACCTAGTAGTCAAGAGGGTAATGACACGTATAGCAAATCAGTCATCTTTTACGACTTGGCTGGCTGAATGGCAGATAGTCTCTTCAATAGGGGGACTGGAAAATACACCTCGTATTGGTGTAATGGTCCGGCCGGTAAAGGGGTTCACTATCAACAAAAAGTCCCCCCCCCCTCGAGTTTGTGTTTATAGTGAAGTTGATTTATTTATTTATCTTTATTGAACCACATACAGAATGTATAGGGTACAAATGGCGAACTTAATGCATAAAGCATTCTCTACCAGCTAACCTTACTGCTAACCAGAAAATCACACAGAGTGGTTAAATTTTCGTAATATTCTTAAATCTAGATTATATAATATATACATACATTCTTATATACATATATATAAATACATATATAAAAGTCTATAACAAATAAATATATATGTATGTATATATCGGTAAATAATATGAAAAAAAGCAAATTTTTATGTACAAAACAACTAAATGTATGATATTCAAAACATTAGCCATGTGATGTTAGGATGTGCAGCTTTAGATTTTTCTTAAATGTACTTTTCACAGCTGGTACTCTAATATTATTCGTGAGTAAAGTGTACATAGCGTTCATAAACGCTATGTACACAACTTTACTCACCAACATCAAGACCTGAATTTCTCTCTCTCTCTATCAAGTGTGTTATTCATTATTACTGAGCCTCCGTTGTCTGTCTGTGTGTCTCTGTCTGTCAACTGGCTCTATCTTATAAACCATGATAGTTACATACATACATACACATACATATCTTCACGCCAGATTCCTTACGGGGTAGGCAGAGAGAACCGAGTGCCATACATCACGATCCTTGCAGGCTTGTCTTGCTTCTTCCACATTCATCACTCTCTTCATACACACACGCCGGTTGCGAAGACTCTTGACACCACCTTCGGACAGTACTCGATCAATCTGATTGTGGTATGTCAGTCTTGGTCTTCCCCGGTACCTACATCCTTCCACATTCGCGTTGTATATCTGTTTTGTTAACCTTTCATCTACCATTCTTTCTATATGTCCGAACCAACGGAGCATGCCCTTTCTCATCTTTACACCGACACTTTCTTTCAAACCTAACCTCTCTCTCACTTCGATATTACGAACCCGGTCCGCGAGTGTCACACCACATATTTTTCTTAGCGACCTCATCTCGACCGCGTTGATTCTACTTTCATGCCCTTTCTGACATACCCAACTCTCACTTCCATACAATAGCGTTGGGATAAGCACATGATTATGCAGGGCTAGTCGGGCACCCTGACTTAAAATTGTGCTATTAAGTAATCTCCCTAACGCTCCATTCACTCTGTTCCCTGCACACACTCTTCTTTCAACATCAGCGGTGTACCTTCCATCCTTGCTAAAAGCACATCCAAGATATAAAAAAACTCTTCCACTTGTTCCAGCACTACATCATCGACCACAACTCTTACATGATAGTATTGTTAGAAAGCTGAAATATATTTATTTCATTAGGAAGTAAGAGGTGTAGTATCAATTGAACTCGGAATTCGTCAATAGAAAAAGTACAATATATGGAATGAAAACATTCATTAATTATCTTCATGATATTCTACCTCGAATTTTCACAATTCTGAGCGTTGTTTACGTTGTTATTCTCAGAAGCAGAACAAAACAGCAGAACCGCTTAATATTTTTTCGTGGACCTGCGATAGTCTGTACCACCGACCACACAGTCCATAGACGTCTAATAGCAGGCGAATGGCTCCTGTCAACACATCTGACTTATAGTTCCGATATAAATGTCCACGCGCCAATACTCAATGTGTTTTCACTGTTGCCTTGAGTTAGTGCTCCCGCGCATTTGGCCGCTGTTCGCGCGGCCAGCGGCCAGCGGCCAGAGCGTGCAGCTCATAATAATTTGTCGACCACATACGTCAGTTGAATGCACAACATGCTCTAAAATGGATGTCGAAGAAGGAATTATGCGAGCATATTGAACGTGTTTCATACGAATTGGCGTATCTCGTTGGCCGCGACGGCCAAATGGCCGCATGTTGGGTCGCGGTGTTTTTGTTGGTCACGCGGCCTAGCCGCGCAGCCTGGCCGTCTAAATGCGCGGGGGCACTTAGCCTACGGAAGCGTTTGGCGGCGTCACGGCGCGGCGTTTCAACCCCGCTTCGTCTTGCTCTTTGGCATATTAATCCAAAAATCACTTAAGTAGTTAAGAGAATGTCGTTTTATTATTAAACCTTTTAATGAAATTATTATTATTAAACCTTTTAATGAGATTATGTTTCACGTATTCTTATTTATTGCTATCATCACATAATGACACTGTCTTTCAAATATCTTTCATATAAACAAACCTATCGTCGCTAAAAATAATTATAAGTACTTATAAGTTTTTAAGCTTATTCCCGCTTATAAAGTACAAATAGAAGTCTAAAAGTCTAAAAATAAATATTTTGTTTTTTTTTTCCTACAGATGGAGAGAAATATCATTTTATTATTATTGGAGGTGGAAGTGCTGGAGCAGTAGTTGCTAATCGACTTAGTGAAATAACAGATTGGAACATATTATTGCTAGAAGCTGGCCCAGAACCGCCGATCGAATCTTATGTAATTTTAAACCTTTGTTAGTTTAATAGATATAGAGATAATAGATATAAAGCATGATGTCCGGGATTTGATTGCAGAGTACAAAAAAATATAACCAGATTTTTTAGTTTAGAAAAAGATCTATAGAGGTTCTTAGAGGCTTCCCCCGTATTGGTTTCAGAGACTTTTGAAGAATAGGCAAACTGTGGTTCTGCCAGGCAGGTCGTAAAGGGCGACCGATTGGCTATGCGAGTCACTACCAATTTAGGGGGTAATAGACTGGGGATAGTATGTAGCCTCACGGTTTAGGGCTTTAGGCGTGTGTGCGTGGTCGGTTTGACTCCGATATTCGGTTGGCGCAGTTAGGTAATTAATATAGTCTATAGTAGTTCATATTATGTATTATGTCACACACAAATTGCAAGTTACATAGACTGGTATAATTCACGTGAGAGCGCGCGGACGACTGACGTCCCATTCTGCCGTCACATATAAAGTGGCGTCTGCGTCAGAAAATTCCAAATGTATCCCCACATACATCCCTCTCTTTAAAAAAAAATTGTTTTGAAGTCATAAAATTTTAAAAGTCATTAATTGCGCGAACAGAACCACATGAAAGATTATGTTTTACTCCGTGCTATATTATGAACCGTCACACTGACTCATATCAATCTTGGGCCTTGGCGGATACAGTAGAATGCTGACACAAACTTCGATAACAATGCTCGATCATTCACAGTTATATTTTAATTAACTTTACCAACTTACGAAATCCATGTTAATGTTTTACTCTATTACAAATTTGCTTTACAACGATACTTATGCAAAGTTTTAGAATGTTTTTAGATTTTAATATCATGTTTAATATTGAAATTTTACACAAAATAAAAATATAAAAATGATTTTACAGTTACCAAAAATCTAATTTTTCATATAAAAATATTTAGCTACCTTTACATTTAAATATTACGCAGACATAAATACAAATTACACAGAAATATACATGTAAGATTATTTGATATTAGGATCTACACAAAACAGAAAAATGATATACACGATAGACATAACATAGTAAATAGTATTACGCTATAACACATAAAATCGGTCCAAAACGTAAAATAGCTTTTGTGCTAACATGTAGGCTTTCAGATTCTATTTAATACACATACATACTTTATATACATTTAACTTTTTTTTTTAATTCGTCACTATTTAAGTGGAACATTATTCAGTTTGATTTATTACTTAGAAACGAAATCGTATTGTACTGTCGGTTTCACAATCCGACCACTACGAGTTGTTCTCGATTGCAAGTCGCTATTATTTGAACTTTACTCATTATTCGAAATCGTACTTTTATATTTTGGACATATTTCATCTCTATCTATCTGTCCGTCGTTGTTATCACACAAAGCATCATTCAACAAATAAGCCGGTTTTAACTTATCAATAGAAATTGTAGCTGTTCTACCTGGAAACTGTAATACAAAACACTTATCATTCCTACTTAAAACGCGGTACGGGCCATTATAAGTACAAGTCAATGGTTTTTTTACCGCATCATTTCGAACAAAGACGTGTGAGCATGATTTTAAATCGTTATGAACGAACAACTTTCGTGTATTATGTGAGTTACGTGGCTTTGGGCGTAAATTGTCTATTACCTGTCGAAGCTGACTTACAAAAGACTCGTGATCGCTGTCGCTCATTCTGCTAAGGCTGTCACCGTGAAAGTCTCCCTGATAATCTTAATACTTGTCCATAAACCATTTCTGCTGCACTTACACCTGAGTCTGTTCTGCAGGTTGCACGAAGTCCTAACAATACTGTAGGTAACTCATCTACCCAGTACCTGTTTACTGTTAAGCGTGCTGTTATTGCGACCTTCAATGACCTATGCGCACGCTCTATCATCCTATTGCTCTGGAGATGGTATGGACTACTACGTAATTTATTAACTCCCAAGTATTTATCTGACCGGGCACCCAAATCTACATATCCAACCGGTATATACTGTTTTTGCCACAGTATTTGCGGTTACGTTAGTTAATGGGAAGGCCTCCAGATATGTTGTATATCTATCTATTATAGAAAAGCAATACCGATATCCTTCTTCAGTAGTGGGTAGAGGGCCGACTATATCGATATGTCTATTATGTTCGAACCGACTTCAACCGGTTCAAAATAGCCTAAATCTAAGATGGTGTGTCTGTTTACTTTTGGTTTTTGATAATGAATACAGGTTTTTACCCAAGTATTAACGTCTTTGTTTATCCCTCGCCAGAAAAAGCGTTTAGAAACCATTTTCCGGGATGTACGTTTGCCTGGATGACTAATATCATGAACTGTGTCAAATGCTAACTTCCTAAAATTTTTTGGTAAGTAAGGCCTTGCATTGTTCATTGTTCAAGTTTCGCAATACACAGTAATGTCTGTACCTGGTATATTACTGACTTTATCTTTACCTTTGTGTTCGGTGTTTTGCATATGCTCGTAATTTCGTCATCGTTGGCCTGTGCATGAGCTAATTCTTCGAAGTTTAGCGTTATTGGGCAATTTATTATTTCGAGGCGCGATAGCACGTCAGCAACTACATTCCCACTTCCACTAATGTACTGTATATCGCTTGTGAATTCGCTGATGTACAATAACTGGCGTACTCTCCTAGGCGTTTCCTTTGTGAACACGTAGGTTAAGGGCTTATGGTTCGTGAAAACGGTTAATCGGCGACCCTCGATGTATTTCCTAAAGTGTATAATATACATGTATACCGCAAGTAGCTCTTTATCGTACGTACTATATTTCTGTTGAGCGTCTGATATCTTTTTCGAAAAATAACCAAGGGGTTTCCAGCTGTTTTCAACCCACTGTTGTAACACGCTGCTCTCGCAGGTATCTGACGCATCAGTCATAAGTGCTAGTGGCGCTTCCGCTACCGAATGAGACAATGTAGTTGCGCTGTTGAGGCTTACCTTACACTGTTCAAATGCTGCCACTGCCTGCTTGTTCCATATAATTTTGGTCTTATCCTTCATTTTGGCTCCAAGTAAAAACTTGTGGAGCTCTGCTTGACATGCTATTGCTTTTGGCATGTGAGATCTATAAAAAAGTCACCATACCTAGGAATCTGCGTAACTCGTCAATCGTTTCCGGTTTCGGAAATTTATTTATAGTGCTCACCTTGTCTGCTACTGGCTTTATTCCGTCTGCCGATACCTCAAATCCTAAAAATTAAATCGTGCTTTGGCCGAATATACATTTTGCTAAATTAATGGTGATATTGGCGTTTAAATGGCGTGATTAATGGCGTTTAAACGTTGAAACAACTTTTCTAGGTGCTGCCTATGTAGTTTTGGCGTCTCTGATGCCATAATAACATCATCAATATAACAGAATAAAGCAGAAGGTGATTGCTGACCTGCGTTATCTTCTCTCTTATTACCATGAAATATTTCGATATCCTGTAACACCGTGTGATGCATGAAACGTTGGAAAGTTTGTGCAGCGTTTCTAAGTCCGAAGGTTATCCTCGGAAATTCGAATTGGCCAAAAGGGGTAATGATTGCGGTCTTCTCGGCCTCTTCCGGTGCTACGCATATATTATGATTTGCCCTATTAATATCTATTCTAGAAAATATTTTCTTACCTGCTAGTTCGTAGGTGAAATCTTGTACGGGGAGCTGGATATCTATCGGGCCTAGTTATAGCATTGAGCCTTCCATAGTCACTACATTTACTTATATTACCGTCCTTTTTGGGCAGTTCATGTAATGGACTAGCCTACGGGCTACGTGATGGGCGGCAGATACCCATTTCTTGCATTAAACTAAATTCATTTTTATTTGCCTGTATCTGTTAGCCGGCAGAGGTCTTGCACTTGCTAATACTAGAGTACCGGTGGTTTCAATCCTGTGTTCAACTGTATGAGGAGTGGTATCTCTGAAACTCATAGGCTTAGTGATATCTGGATATTTTTCTAATAGGTTATGGTAGATATTACTATTTTGGATCCTCAAAAGAGAAGGTTGTTCGTACTTTATAATGGACCCTTTTGCGTTTAAACTTGTTACAGAATCTACTAATCTCTTATTATGCAATTATACAATTAATTTGTTAAGTTTTAAAAAATCAGCTCCCAAAATGGGCTGTCTAACATCACATAATATAAATGACCATTTAAATGACCTACGCAACCCTAAATCCGTAAAAGTGTCCACTGGCAACACTCAACCTGTCAAAAACGAATTAGATCAGCTGTTTTAATTTTTACTTAATTTATAAATTTAAAGCGTATTTAAGGAATAAAAGTACAATAAAATAAATAAAAATTGGCAAATAACGTTGTGATATAATATATTTTAATAATAGTTTTCAAAAATTGAAGAAACAAAGTTTGTAATATTGATCGACAGTAACGGTAACCTCTTTTGAACAAAGAAGAAAGTTTCAAATCCTTGAACGGAAAACCGGGGAAGTATTAGTTATATTTTTTTTGTCTTTATTACACTTTCGTTGTATTAATAACTTTTAATATATTTCTTTTAGTACCCATAAATGTTGCAATGGATTTTACTTTTGAAAATGTTACTTTGAAAAGGAAAAATGTATCAATGTCGAACGCGTCAATCGAATCGTTTGAAACGACAACGTCAGACTACTTAGCCAGAAGTTTGCCGGATTTATCAGCCGTTAACGACAGTATCAATAAGGAATTGCAGGAAGAAATAAATTCTCTTAGGTGTCAATTAGAAAGTGCGCACAACGAAATCCAGAACTTAATATTAGAAAATAATTCTTTACGTAAAATAAACGAAGAACAATCAAAAAATATTGTAATATTGAAACAAGTCGCAAAAACCACACCGTGTAAGAGTTCTACTAAAAATAAAAACTACAAGTGTTCTACACCAAAAAATACGAAATTAAATAACAATAAAGATAGTGTCAGTGAGATGAGAATACAAAACTTAGACTATGAGGAAAATTCAAAGAATAAATCTAAGACTAATATTGGACTATCTCAAAATCTAAAAAATGTATGTACAACAACAAATCATTCTTCAATAAATTGTAATATAGATCCCATATATAACCAGAAAAATAAAATCATAGTATTAGGGGACCAAAAACTACGTGGCCTATCTACCAAATTATTGGACTTTGGATCAAATAAATACACCATCGTGTCAACAATCAAGCCTAATGCGACCTCAATGGAAATATTACATAGTTATAGTGACTTTTCCAACTTAGGTAACAAAGACTATGTTATTCTTGGAATCGGTACTCATGATCGTGATCCTTATTCTGTTTTTACCAATTTAAGTAATACCTTAGACAAACTTAGGCATTGTAAACAAGTGTTCTTGTTAAAAATTCAGTCCAACAAGTATTTAAATATAGGACTTCTTAATTATAATTTTTTTTTTTTTTTATATCATAAGATAGCAAACAAGCAGATGGGTCTCCTGATGGAAAGAGTCAACCATCGCCTATAGACACCAAAGATGTTAATGGTGCGTTGCTATCTTGTGGCGAGATCTAATGCCACATGGATAAGTTTACCGGCTACCTTACCCTCCAAACCGGAACACGACAGCGACAAGCACTGACGCTATTGCGGCAGGAATAGGTAAGGCGGTGGTACCAGACCCGGGCGAGACAATGCAGAACTCTACCACCTAGTAGCCACGATGGTAGTGACTCGATAGCCAATCGGTCGCCTTTTACGACCTGCCTGGCAGAACGGCAGTTGGCCTATTCTACAAAGGAGGCCGGGACCAACACGGCGGAAAGTATAAAATGAACTTAATTGTAAATCCATATAATAATTGTACTCTTATTGACTTGGATACCTATTTAACTAGATATAATCGTTACATACACAAAAATTATATTAACTGCTTGTATACAAAATTAAAAATTGAGATAGATTATCAGGAATATAAAAATAAATTTTTGTCATTTTCAAAATTAAAAGTTAGTCAACTAAATAACAATGTAACTGAGAATAAACTATTAAACTCTAAAAAAATTACATACAGTGAATATAAAGAAAATTTGGAAAAGTTGGTATCTAATAGAATTAATATAAAAAATAGTGACAAATCTATACAAAAGCCGAAGAAAGGTACTATACCATATTTTTTTAGTATTAAACCAAGAATTAAACCAGAAAATAATTCAAATAATCTTTTGTGTAATAAAACAGTCAGGAAGGGTACAATACCATACTATTTTACTTTGAAAACCAAAAGTCTAGAAAGTATAAACAACAAAAACCAGCTTTATCGTCAGTAATTACCAATTTAAGCTACTTCACCAAAACATAGCAGGTGCATTAAAAAAGCGAGATTATTTGCAAGTAGCTATTAGTGAGCTTAGCAAAACACTAGGTAAAATTGATGTTATATGTCTTTCTGAAACTTTTCTTAAGCAAGGTTCTGAAACAAACTTTAAACTTGACGGTTACACTATGGCATCTCATTTTTCTCGTGACAATCAGCGTAGGGGTGGAACTTGTATTTTAGTGAGAAATGAACTTGATTTTAAAATGCTAGATTTACAAATACGCTTACCATTTTCCTTTGAATGTTGCGCTGTTGAAATTATAATTTATAAACTAATAGTAATTTGTATTTATCGTACTCCCAGCTCAAATGTTGATATATTCCTAAATAAATTAGAACTATTATTAGAAAATATTATGATAAATTCAAAAAAGAAAATTATTTTATGTGGAGATTGGAATATAGACCTGATGCAGGATAACTGTACACATAAAAATTTAACAAGCATTCTTTCAAATAACAACATAAATCAACATATTATAAAACCTACTAGGAAGCATGCATGTCTGGATGTAATAGCAAGTAACATAAATAATGTTCAGTCTAACACTCATACACTTGCTTTGTCTGATCATGAAATTGCTCAGAGTATACAAGCCAATATAGAGTCAGTCTTAGAATTTAAACAAAAAAGAGCTTTTTGGTTTGAAACAAAGCGGATATATGGGCAGGAAAATATTAAAAAGTTTCATGAATGTTTATCAAGTTTAAGTTTTAATGAAGTTTTTACAAAGTCAAACTGTGAAGAAGCATTTAATGAATTTCATGATATTTTACTGTTGTTTTTTGAGTTATGTTTTCCTAAGATCCGTGTAAAAGTTTCAAATAAACCAAAAAAAAAATGGTTAACTAAAGGTCTTCTAAAATGTTGCAAAGTAAAACGCCAGTTGTACCTTAATTATCGTCATGCTCAATCTAATAAAAAAGAAAATAAATGTAAATATTTACAATATAGGAAAATTTTGTCTAAATGTATATTAGAATCACAAAAACAGTCTGCTTTGAAATATATTGAAAATTCCTCTAATAAATGTAAAGCTTCATGGAATCTGATTAAAAGTACATTTCAGAACAAAATAAATATTAGAGAAATAGGAAAAATCAAAGTAAACAATTTAAAGTACACAAATACTCAAACAATCTGTAATCTATTTAATAATTTTTTTATAAACCAGACAAAATCAAGTAGTGTAAAAGTCAAATCTACAAATACTTCAAAATCATATTTTTTACCAAATTGTAGTAAAACCATGTATTTGACACCAGTAGATGAGCATGATGTGAAAAAAGTTATTCATTCATTGAGAAATACTTACGCTACTGGCTATGATAATATTAGCACAGAATTATTGAAAAATGTTGCTAGTGTAATATCAAAACCTCTTAGTCATATAATTAATTTGTCATTTTTGGAAGGTCCAGAACGATTAAAAAAGTGTATTGTCAAACCGTTGTTTAAAAAAGGAGATATGTGCGATATGAACAATTATAGACCTATTACTTTAATTCCAGTCATTTCAAAAATCTTTGAAAAAATTATGTATGAAAAGCTCTATAATTATTTACTTGATTTTGACCTACTAAAAAATAATCAATATGGATTTAGGAAAGGTAGGTCTACTACATTAGCATGTTTTGATTTAGTAAAGAGCATAACTGAATGTCTGAATAAGAAAATGTATCCACTTTGTGTATTTTTGGATATGAGTAAGGCATTTGATTTTGTTTCACACAATATTTTATTATCAAAACTTGAAAAATATGGTATTAGAGGGAAGTCTTTAGATTGGATAAAGAGTTATTTAGAGAATAGGAAACAATGTGTTGAAATATCTAAAATATGCGGAAACCGTAAAAAAATATATACTTCAAACTACCTTGTTAACAACTGTGGTGTACCACAGGGCAGTGTTTTAGGACCCTTGCTATTTTTAATTTATATCAATGATCTTCCTGATAGTATAAAACATGATTGCTTTTTATTTGCTGATGACACTACCCTACTTATTAAATGTAAAAATAAAAAAGACTTGGTAAATGAAACAACCGAAACCTTATTCCAAGTTTCAGACTGGTTAATTAATAATAATTTAAAAGTTAATGTAACTAAAACAAAATTAATTGAATTTCAGAACTACCACAGTAATATTACCAAATACGCAAATATATTTTTAAATAAAGTAAATATAGATGATGTAGATTATACAAACTTTTTAGGAATAATTATTGACAAAAATTGTAATTGGAAAGCATACATTGAATCTCTATGTAATAAGATTGATAGATTTGTCTATGTCTTGAGAAGACTAAGGGAAGTAGGAGACGCAAAAGCCTCCCTATTAGCATATCATGGATATGTCTCTTCTAATTTACAATATGGAATTCCTATTTGGGGAAATTCTGTTGAATTGGTACGAATTTTTTGAGTCCAAAAGAAATGTATTCGAGCAATATGTGGTGTTAATCAGTTACATTTCTGTAAACCACTTTTCAAGTCTCTTAAGGTACTTCCCTTACCATGTTTGTATATTTTAGAGGTATGCGTATTTGTAAAAAAGCACTAAAAGTTATTTAAAACAAATGCTGAAGTCACTGGTAACTCATATTTTAGGAATAGTAAGAAATTATATGTGCCTAACCAAAAATTAAACATTTTTACAAGAAATGTGTATTGTATGTCTATTATTATATACAATCATATTCCTGATAGTCTTAAATCATTGCCTATAAATAAATTTCGCAAAAAGTTGTTTGATTTGCTGTTAGATAAAACTTATTATGATATTAAAGAATTTTTAGCCGATAAAATTAAATGTTAATGGATAGAAATATAAGTTTGTTGAATTGTCCTTAAAAAAATTTCAATGTAGTAAAAATTTTGTAAATGGTGAACATTATGTAAATTATAAAAAAAAATAATTACTCAAAATATGAAACTTGTAATTATAAAAACAACTTTGTAATATGGAATCATCCTTGTATATTTATAACAAGAACATAAATTAGAGAAAAAAAAGACCAGCCCGCTGAGTTTCTTCCGCCGGATCTTCTCAGTGTGTGGCCGCGTTCCGATCCGGTAGTAATTCTGAAAAATCGATACAATTTATAGTTTTAAATGCAATATTATATAATGATATTTTTTTTTAATATTTGCACACCATATATTGGTAGAATATGTCGGTAAATTAATTTATTTTTAACAACTTGTAACACCCATATTCTTGCAAATAAATATTTTCTTTCTTTCTTTCTTTCAAATTTATTTCTAACGTTACTGTACCATATGTTTTAATTTCAGAGTCATTAGCCGCATATAACTTATAATCACTGTTTTTCTATGCCTTTTACTCACTTTATTCACTGGGATAACCGACATATTTGCACCTGTATCAATAAGGATACGCATACCTATTGTTCTGTCTGTTACGCAAAGATGGTGATTTTCTGTTGGTACGAAGCCTCCCGTCGCAGACCGTACCATCATCAGTTTTCCGAATTACCTATATTATTGTCTTCCCAAGCACATGGCTTTTCGCATTTCCGCGCATTTTTCCGGTATCTATAATGATATATACATTATACACAACCAGTTCTGATCGTTTGGTGATCTCACTCTGTATTTACTCCTCGTCCTGCTTCTCGAACTATGCCGGAAATTAGAATGGTTTCGTTCACGGTCTCTATTGCTCGATCTACGATGTTCCTGTACCTCGTTACGGAGTGAAGCTACCTCTAAGGACAATTTGTTCAGTTGGCACAATACTAAGTCATTGACAGACAGTAGGCGCTGCCATTGTAGTGGATACTGCGGAGATACTATCGCCCGAGTTTAAATTTTCATGTATTTAGTCAGCTACATTGGCGAGTTTCTCTAAATCCATCTTTTGTGACACTGCTAGACTAGCTCTGACAGTCGATGGTTATCTTCCTAGCCATAGATTCTGCAAAGTTTGGTTTGAGACTTGTGATGTACTTCCCAGGTTTTTTATCCTTTGCAATAGTTGGGACGGTTAAGGTTGGAATGAAGCTCCCTAATTTCACAAAAATCCATGGCGAGTGTGAAATAGTGTACAAGGAACTTCTTAATTTAAAACATCCAGAATTTTTATTTTATTTGGTTTTTATTACTCTCATTTATCACCTTTATGTCGGTGATAAGTGAGAGAGTGATATCTCAATAGGCTTGCCTATTCTGCTGTAGTTATAGTATTATAGTTATAACAGAAACAATTTTTTTTGAGTAATAATTAACACTGGTGGAATAATTTTTGCTACAAAATCGTCTTACCGGTGGGGGATGAGGATTTAAATAAATTGTGTAAAATTTTAAAATATTTTGTTTTATTACTGATAAATAATGGATATATAGCTATTGGTGAAAAATGAGAAAGGGTAATTCCTAAATTTCGGTTAACGATTGACAGCGATAATTATTAACTCACTTAGGAATTTTAATTTTAACAACTACTTAATTTTTTTTTAGATTCCCAAACTGGAGCACACATTGTCTGGAACAAGTTACGACTGGCAATATGAAACAGTTAATGATGGAGAAATTAGTCAAGCATTCATAAATGAAACTATTCCTTGGCCACGAGGTAAAATGCTCGGTGGAAGTAGTGCAATCAATGGAATGTTTTATATTAAAGGAAACAGTGAAGATTACCGAATTTGGGAAAATAGTCAAAACCCGAGTTGGAACATCGAAAATGTTAATAGATATTTCAAAAAAGCAGAAAGTTTCCAAAATGAAGAACTGAATAAAAATCCCTTTGTTAAAACTTTATATGGACTTGATGGACCGCAGGTACTTAATCGATTTAATGAAACTAATATTGATGTAATTGCCAAGGTTTTGGAATCATATAATGAAATGGGTTTTAAGTATGAAGAAGATTTGAATACAGGAAAATTTAAAAGTCCAGGTGTAAGCGGATACACGACTGTCACAGCTGCAAATGGTATGAGATATAGTACATATTTATCTTATTTATTACCAGTAAAATACAGAAAAAATTTGAAAATTGTTATCAACGCATATGTATTAAAGATACTCATAAATAAAAATGGAGTTGCATATGGAGTTCAAGTCGAAATTGATGGTAAGCGACTTCAACTTTTTGCCGATCTAGAGGTAATTGTTTGTGCTGGTGCCATTAATACTCCACAATTGTTAATGCTGTCTGGTATAGGACCAAGAGAGCATTTGAAAGCTAAAAACATCGAATGTATAATTGATTTACAGGGTGTGGGAAAGAATTTACAAGATCATATCAATGTACCAATTCCAATATTTGGTGACAAGCCTGGCTCATTAAGTAATGTCTACAATTATTTTAATATTATCCAATATTTGTATAACAAAACCGGAAAACTCGCTCAACGAGATCAAGCTAGCATTCTAGCTTTTTTTGACCGCAACAATAATGCAATACGTCCGGAATTTCAATGCCATCTTCAGATTTTTAATAAAAATGATACAGATGCACTAATAAAAGAGGTGGGAATGTATAAAAAACCCTTAACGAATACATATTTAAAAACAATTGAAAGTAAGGCGCTTTATTTTTTTTCATTTCAAATTCTTAATCCACTTTCTCGAGGAGAAATATTATTAAAGTCATCGAATCCACACGATAAACCATTAATTTTCGCAAACTATTTTAAAAATCCTGAAGACTTACAACTAACATCAGAAGGTATTAGAAGATTCACGAAAATAATCGACACTTTGTATTTCAAATCGATAAATGCCTTCTTACAACGAGTAGAATGGTGTGAATGTGATCAATATGAGTTGGATAGTAATTCATATTGGAAGTGTCAAGCTAAAAATACTGCATCTACAATTTATCACCCGGTCGGTACTTCCAAAATGGGACCAAACCCAAGCGATTGCGTCGTTGATAATTATTTGAAAGTTCACGGTGTAATTGGACTTCGCATTATTGATGCCAGTATCATGCCAAATATTACTAGTGGTAATACAAATGCCCCGACAATTATGATTGGAGAGATGGGTGCAGATATGATTAAACAAGATTATTACAAATAGATGAAATTTGTACAGTTTTTAATTAAGATCTCGCTGAGCTCCTTCTGCCAGATCTCTTCAGTGTAAAGCCGCATTCCGATCCAGTTGTAGGTATAAATTTTTCCTGCGTGCCTTTGCCTGTAAATGTTAATTTGAATAAAAATATTTGACTTTGAACTAGCTGGCCCGGCAAACGTTATTCAGCCTTTTTAACTTCTCTAATGTTTTTTCTATATTTTCTCACCTTTTAAACCCTCCCTGGACTTCAACAATTAATTCAAAACCAAAATTAGCCAAATCAGTTCAGCCGTGCTCGAGTTTTAGCGAGACTAACGAACAGCGATTGATTTATATATATATATATATATATATATATATATATATATATATATATATATATATATATATATATATATATATATATATATATATATATATATATATATATGTGTGTGTGTGTGTGTGAAGCAAGAACTCTGTACTCCTTGTTATAAAAAATCATGCAAACGAAAGAGTACAATATTTGACACAATTAAACTTTACATTGCGTATGATTGCAGTATCTTAATAATTTTTAATAATATGCACTAAAAATATATTAAATTAACAAAAATAAACATTACACACACTTAATTCATATGACATACATAATAATGTACATGTCGAAGTCAATTTGTAACTTTCGTTATTACACAAACGGTGTTGTCGTTTTATAAACGTAAACGGTCAATCCAAATTGCCAAAGGAAAATTGTAAATGCTGTAAATTACATAAATGTTAGACATAAAATCAGACGTTGACGGCTTTGGGTGGAGTTCCAGGTCTCAGAATCCCAAGTGTGGGACTTAAAGGCAACCTATCAAATCTACTTCGTATATGCGTAAGAATTTGGGTAGGTTTCGAGTTTTAAGTAAACCAATATATAACAAACAAATTAAACAATATTCCCGGTAAATTTGTTAACAGCAGCAGTAACGATGTTTTTAGTCGTTTAAAAATATTATAAAATAGCGATACTTTACATTCGGTATAACACATTTCTAAAATCGATATATCTTCGTAATCCGACAATACCGTATGTATTCGGATGAATTATCAAATTTGCCTGCGACATACATAAATGTATACTATTTTCCTTACGTCTAAACTCTAAAGTCTTTTGTCAAACTTAAAACAGATTTTAGTCTATAGCCAAATTTTGACCACAGGGTGATCGAGCAGATAACAATTATATAATGGCACGCAAGCATAAGAAAATACAATAACCTAAACCATCATCACCATTGTCTACAGACAATTTAGATGTTAATGTTGCGTTCTCATTAGAATGATGAAGTGTAATTCCACTCACATACGTACGACTTTCAAACCAAATAAAGGCTTACTTTTTTCTAAGTATTTGTGCATTATAATTATATATCAGTCACCAGATCCTCGAGGTTTTTAGTCTCACTAGGCTACCAACAGTCACGGTAAAAGAGTTTCGGACGTACAAAGCCCATTAACTTCGAAATTTGTTTTAAATAGTTTTTTAATGCAACCCATGTGTATATTTTTACCTGTTAAACCTGTATGTAGGTCTAAAGGCAAATAAAACACGAAAACAAACATTATTTATCATAAAAACTTACAAACTAAACGTAATATACAATTTATCCTGCCTTACTTAAACTATCTACGTTCAATATTTACAATAAATATGTCTGTGCTGCACAGGTCGACTGCTGAAGAAGACCAGTGAGCCTAAGTTCTCCTGGGAAGAATGATTCAGTAACAAAGCCACCCTCCTTGCCAGTGTACGTTTTTGACATTGTAATTATCGTTTATGAGAAATAAATTTAAAAAAAACATGATGGATTGTTTGTGGGTATATTATATATACCTTACGCTGCTTATGTCACAAAGCTTCGTGCAACGACACGATATGCGCAGATGTTGGTCACAGCCATAAGCTATAATTATTAATTCATGGTCACAACTACTATCGGCTATCGTTGCGAATATTCGGGCTGCGTGCGCCTTATCGCCCGGGTGACGGTTCATGAAACAGTTTTAACGCGCTAACATATCGCGTTGCGTGGTCAAACTAGCAATGTTCATTTCAGCCGTTGTTTTCCATCAGCTTCGGTTTTCGCCGAAATCGGTCTACTGGGGATCTTATAGCGTATGCCACTTACATTTTGAGCTCGGCCATAGAGAAGCATGGTGAGGCACTAGCTGTCTCCCTTGATATCTCGAAGGCCTTTGACAGGGTCTGGCATGATAGTCTTATTGGTAAGCTTCCATCGTATGGCCTGCCTACTGGTCTCTGCGCCTGGATCTCAGATTTTCTGAGTGGCCGGTCGATCAGAGTAGTCGTCGACGGCTGCTCATCCGACCAAATGGCTATAAATGCCGGAGTCCCTCAGGGATCAGTTCTCTCCGCAACTTTATTCCTGCTACACATTAACAATCTGCTAAAGCCCGGTATCTATGGGTACGCAGATGATAGCACTGTTGTGGAGAGTTACGTATCCAATGCGCGGGCCAGTACGGCACAGATCCGGTCTCTCAGAGAGGCAATGGTCGATCGTATGAACCTGTCCTTACAGGCAGTCTCCGATTGGGGCGATGCTAATCTGGTCAGGTTTAATGCAAGTAAGACCCAGGCGTGTCTATTCTCCGCTAAACGGAGTTTGCTCCATTTATCTCCGTCTTTCCAGGGTGTGGCCGTGCCGATGAATGACCACCTCGAGATCCTTGGTATCACGTTAACGCCTAGTCTCAACTTTGGTTCGTACATCGAATCTAAAGCCCAAGTTGCCTCAAAAAAGCTTGGTATTCTGGCGAAGATGAGACAGTATTTCAGTCCGGGACAGTTGCTCAACCTTTATAAAGCACAAGTCCGTTCGTGCATGGAATACTGCTCTCACCTCTGGGATGGATCCGCTAAATACCAGCTGGAGACACTTGAGGCCATCGAGAGGCGTACCAAGAGGCTCATACGACGATGATCTGGTAGGCAAAAAACTCCAGAGCCTCGCTCATCGTCGCAGAGTGGCTAGTTTATCGGTTTTTTATCGAATACACTTTGGAGAGTGCGCTGCGGAATTGCACGATTTAATTCCGCCATCCCCGTTTTTCTATCGATCGTCGAGGTGCACAGAATCTAGGCATCGTTATATGGTGGACGTTCCACGTACCCGGACAAAGCGGTTCGACTCAACATTCTTCATTCGAACCGCAAAGGACTGGAACATGCTTCCTGAGTCTGTGTTCCCGGACGAGTACAATCTGGAGATCTTCAAGAGAAGAGTGAACAGGTACCTTCTAGGGAAGCGCGTTCCATCTTAGGCCTCATCTTAGCTTACCATCAGGCGAAATCGAGGTCAAGCGCTTACCTATCGATAATAAAAAAAAAAGCTTAGACGTATGCAGGTGGCTGTATAAAATGGAATAAAGATATGAAATGGTACTAGAATTCCGCTCAGCCTCATAAATATGAGGCTGAGCCCGTCATATGGGATCCAAAAATTGTAAATCACAAAAAAAACATTTTAGTAGTTAATTGTTAGCACACATGTAGAAGTCAAGAAAGTCATCGTCTATATTTACATGTTTGAAAATGGTTTATGCCATCTTGGATTATTGCATGATAGTTCGTGCAAAATATTATTGCCGCTAATGTGACCACAGAATTTATCACGATATTTTTTTAGTTTCAAAACGTAAAAAGCTTCTGCGCACATTACTTCGGGACTATACACGCAGGTGCGATCAAAGGGCTAATTAATAATCTGTACACTTGTTTTCTACATTTCTTTCACACGTTTTCACTCTTTTGGGTTTACTAGACGAAATCTCTTACAGAGATAAGCTCGCCTTTTGTTAAATTTTTATTAGTTAAAATGTAATTTCACCTTTATGTGTACAATAAAATAATAAATGAACCTATATCTAGACTAATATTATAAATGCGAAAATCTGTGTGTCTCTTACGCTTTCACGGTTAAACCGCCAAATCAATTTTGAAGAAATTTGGTGAAGAAATAAGAATAAAGAAATAGTTCAAGACTTGGGGTCAGTTATAAGCTTTGTTTTAAATAAATTTATTAAAAAACTGAATTAGAAAATAAAAATTTTCATTTCTTACATTGATGACATATATTCACGGGCAAAACTGCGCGGATCACAGAGTAATAAATAAAACTTTTCGGCACACATACGTTTACATCAATTTTATAATTAAAGCCTGTATATGGCGGTTATTAATGCTGATGCCATAAAAAATATGTAAGCTGGTTGATACTGCAGGGTATCCCTGAAATTTCCCGCTAAATTGAGGTATTTGAAGCACAATGAAAAAAAAACTATGCCTAATCTAAAAGTTTTTAAAAATGATACTTAGTAATTTAAAGTTTGAAATATATGTCTATCTTCTTTCGAAATGATCGCTGACTTTGATCTTTCGAATACAATTCAAGGCAATTTTCGAGCTCTAAATTGTTTTTTTAGCTATAAAATCGATGGGTTAAAATGTCGATGTAATTTAAAAAAAAAACTTTTTTCAAAAATTTTCGTCATTGATAAATCCCAAACGAATCAACCGATTTTGATGCGAGTTCTATTACTTGACGCAAGTTTTTAAGTAAAAGAGCTGACCAGATTTTAAAATAAATCAGTTTATTAGCCTGAAAATTATTTTAAAAATACGAAGTAAGTTTCATCTAAATAGTGTAATTTAATTTTGAATTTTGAAAATCTATAACTTTTAAAAATTTGAATCGATTTTAATTATTGAAACGGCATTTGACGTAGTTTTTTAATACTAAAATATAGTAAAATATTTAAAAATTATTACTTGAAAAATTTCGAAGTATCTATTGTTGAAAAAACACTTTATTTAAACGTTTCATTCACAATATCTCCCGAACGGATAAACCATTTTTAATGCAATTTATGCCTTAAATGCATCTTTTAAAGAAATAGAGCTGATTAGATTTTGTATTCAACCGGTACATAAATCTGGAAGCTATATTAAAAAATAGAGTTTTGCCAAAAAATTTTTGAGTTTTTCAAAATCTTTCAAACGGTATTTTTGATGTTTTTACAAAAGTTTCCATACGTAGCTCATCAATTTTATAAAAGGTTTGCAGTATTTATGAAATCGAAATTGTTTCCCGTGTAATTTGTTAGGCATATATTTATTTATGTACGACATTTATTTGAATAATTTAAGGATAAAATAAATTATTTTCATTTCAAATTTTAATTTTAAGAAATAAAAGTTCATACATAGAAATACCTTGTTTCATTAGTTATATACCTTAGTTACAATACCTTTTTTTATTAGTTAGAAAAAAAAGAGAGTCCTCTGAAAAAGATAACCATTGCCTATAGAAGTTAAAGATGATAACAATGCTTTGGTATTCGTGCAAGAGGATAGAAATGTCATGTTATTATACTTTCCGTCCGTCCGTCCGTCCGTTTTATTAATAGTTTTATGACAGCTCACGTTTCGTATTGTTTAAGTTAGTTAAAATTTCATAAAAATATTATTGTACTTCATCGACATTAAATGAAATAAATGCTAATAAGTAGATAAGGTATAATATGTTATTAAAATGTATCGCGCCTTATAGAGCTTCGAGCTGTCAAAAACCATTAATAAAACGAACAAAGTTTGAGTTTAACTATTTCATCACCTCTAAACTGAAGCACTGAAATTATTGTGGAATGGGTAAAACAATGGTATAAACCAGATGTCATAGGTCCTGTGCTAAACAGTTTTATCTTTCCGCTACGTTAGTAGTATAAGGAAGTTACTGATTTTGCCCCGATCTCTACGTTTTTAGATCTTAGAAACCTTTTCCGAAACTTGCCAGGGCTCGCTTCAATGTCGAAATTTAGAAATTGGAACCCAAAAAATTGATAATTAAAAAAAAAATTGTTTTTGTCACGCAAAACATTCTGTAAACTCAAGGGCTTTATTGTTTTCTACTGATAGTGGAGTAGTATCATTTTGAATCAAAACTAAATTAAATTATTTGGGTTTTCATCAACTCAAAACTTTCCTTTGCTTATTTAATATTTAAAAAAGCTATGTAATACGGAAAATATATTAATAAACTTATTAGTAACGAAAACAGCGATAACCTCAATTCAGAGAACGGACGATAAAATGTATTAATAATGCGCAAAATAAATTGGTTTTTTCCTGTTAATTGTTAACTAAGGCAGTCGAATAGGGATGGGCGATATACATCGATGTTTCGACTATCGATGTTTTTTCCGGGAAACATCGATTTTTTTGGTCGATTTTTTTTGGAATCGAAACATCGATGGTCGATGTAGAATAATGAACCATCGACATCGAAATAAATTTCTACTAGAAATTTTTATGCGCGCGCTAAAAATTAAAAAAAAAATCTAAAAATACCAAAAAAAAAATCGGAAAAATTACAGTTATAAATATGGGAAAAAAATCTATTAAACACAATTGTTAATGACTTGCAAGTGCATTTTCATAGCTGGAATATGATCTTAGAATTGAAAAATTGACAAAATTTTTATTTATTTATTTATTTATTTATTGGATCACCAACATAAGATACAGTGTTATACAGTCCTTAATTAAATATACATTTGTGATTTTTTTTTTAACTGTTCTTACTATTATAGGTAATCACATCATGCTTACAGATACAGTACGCTGCTCCAATTTAAAATTAAAATAGAATTAAAATTTAAGTAAAATAAAAGATAAAAAAAAATGAAGACTGTAACATTAAGATTGAAATTAAATTTGAATATATAAATTTGAGAAAAATAAGGTAAAACAGTAATAAATGTCAAATATCAATATTCAAAATACAATAAAATAAATTAATTTGCGTTACATAACATGTCAATTAGAATTAAATATACAATGTCAATGTTATAATACCTACATGCTTAAATTACAATGAAAAGTCAATTTTTTTAAGTTTTGTCATAAAGCTCGTGACGCTGTCAAAGTGGATATCAAGATCCATGGCTTTTTTAACACTGTCGTTATACAGTCGGGAAACGCGAACCACTGGAGAAGAACGACCAAGTTTTGTTCTACAAATTCGAGTGTCAAACAAATTGCACTGGTTCCTCGGCACTCTCGAAGGAACATGATATTGAAACCTACTCAATAGCGACGGACAATCTATGCCACCATTTACTATTTTGTGTAAAAACCCTAAATCTAATAGAATTCGGCGTGTGCATAGGTGCTCAAGGTTAAAGTGTCTTGTTTTGTCTTTGTACGATTTAATTGCTCTTGGTGGTTTGAAACGGTATGAAAGGCTGCGAAGAAGCTTTTTCTGTACTCTCTCGATTCTTTTTATATGTATCTGGTAGCTAGGTGCCCATACCGAGCTACAGTATTCTAGTTTACTTCTGACATAAGTGTTATAAAGTTGTATAATCGTGGCTGGACGCATAAAACTTTTAGTGTTTCTTAGAACAAAACCTAGAGCTTTATTTGCCTCAAGTACAATTTTGTCAATGTGTTCAACAAAGGAGAGTTTACTATCCATTAAGATGCCCAGATCACGTATGGTGTTTACCTCCTGCAGTTTTTTACCATCTATAAAATATTCTGTCATCAGCTTATGGCGTTTCCTCGTAAACTTAATATGATAGCACTTTGAGGTGTTTAAGTACATTTTGTTTTTTATACACCACTCATAAATGTTATCTAGGTCTTCTTGAAGCAATTTCGCGTCTAAAGAGTTTGTTACTGATTTCATTATTTTTAAGTCGTCAGCAAAAAGATAAAGTTTGAATGAATTTTTAAAAAATAGCATGTAAAGAGAAGCTACAAAATAACCGTATTTTCGAATTTCAGATTGTCGTTCGATTGTATCGAATTTTTTTAATCTTTAAATGATCTACGCAGTGTTTAATAGATTTTTTTCTCTTATTTATAACTTTAATTTTCCCGATTTTTCAATTTTCCCGAATTTTCAAAGAAAGTATTTTTTAAGTAATTTTAGTAATTCAATTTAATTAATAATTAATTAACTCATTTAAATATTAGAAAGCATTTAGTAAAAAAATTATAATTTACTCTTATTAAGTGCTATAAAATATTATATTCAATCTAGAAGAAACGTTTATTTTAATAATTGAAAATGCATTAGTATAAGCCATATTAATTTTTAAATTAGTTCATTACAATGATATGGAATTCTTTAAATTTGAAAATTACGCCTTTATTCAAACGATCGATTATCAATGGATCGATTCTTCTACACTCGATTTTATCGAAAATCGATTCTTTCGATAAAATTTGTCGCGATTCTCGAGATCGATTTGTTTTGGAATCGTACATCCCTAGTTTGAGGTTCGTTATCGAATATTATTGGGTTTTAGGCTAATTAACGGAAGTTATAGGCAAATTATAAAGATCGATATACCTCCTGATAACACTAACTTGACGTCAAACGAAATTTCCTACTTTGGGTTATAATTAAAGTACTTGTTAGGTAGTTCTGATAATCTCGTTAGCGAATTGCTGGGTTTTCCGGTGGCTAACAAGGAAAAATAGGACAAGCGATTCAAAAATACTGAAAATATATAGTGTATAAATATGTAATACTGTCAAGATGTTTATGACTAATTTTTGATACGCTGAAAAAATAGTTTTTTTAGATTTGTAGTTATAGGTAACTAATAGGTAATCGCTCGCTTTGCCAACTCTTTCCGTCAAGTTTGCGTCAAATTGTGGACGTAGATTGACAGTAAGTTATAGGTAAGGTGGCTATCAGGGTACGATGTTAATTATAAACAAACGTGTCCTGACATAAGTCACGTAAGCCAAATTTGAAGAAATCTATTGAAGTATATGTTATTAAATCTAACGAATCTTGTCCGAAAAGAGCATTTGACTGTAATTCGTCAGCCTATAAAGTATCTACGCATTAAAATATTTCCACAAAATTACGATGAAAAATCTGAACAATAGTGGAATCAATGTACACAATATATAAAGATATGCAGTCTTTTGGGTTTTTTATTTTATTAATTGCAATTATTAATCGCAAGCGCGCAACTAACTGTTAGTATATAATTATATATATTTTCATACTTATGATATATTTGACCAATCACGTTACAAATATTTTATATTTTTCATCTAAATTATACTTATGGATTTTTTTAATTCAAAGAACCAGATTTCTTTTTTAATGTTTATTATTATATTTTTATCTCTTAGCATACAAAATATATTTGTTCAAAATTTTAATTCTAATTTTAAAAAGCTATATACTTCAAAATCTATTCATCAATCCTTCTACAACAATACATTTGTAATAAACCATTTGTTTACTATCTAAATTCACTCTTATCAGAACCACACAACCCCCATGAAAAAAAAATATATAAAAAATATATTTTAAAATATAAAAATTATATATTTTAAATATATGTAAAATACATGAAAAATATATAAATTATATATCAAAATATAAAGTCCATAAATTTCCAGATCGCTACTATTACTGTTTGTACTTTTCCGACTATTGTCGATCGAAATTTTGTGAAATTTCGAAAAACCTAAAACACAAGCGGAAAAATAATGTTTTTTCATAATAACTTTCAAACTTATGTGCAGATTGATTATAAAGTTTAAGCAGCTCTATTTCTTAAGAAACTGGGTTCAATGTCGCAAATTGCATAAAAATCGGTTTATAAAGGATAAACCGGGAGTTATCATTGTCAAAAAAATTTGAATAAAATATGTTTTTGACATAACTTCAAGATTTTTCAATCAATCAAGTTTTGAATATTTACAACATTTTAGAATTAAAAACAAACTGCGTTTAAACGGATTCAAAAATTAAAATCGAATTAAGTTTTCAAAAATAACCGATTTTCATGTTATATTAAAATTTTTGTTTACAACAAACTTACTTCATAATTTTAAAGTAATTTCAGATATACATATATGTTATCATGTATGTTAAATTAATATAGTACAATGCTTATTTTTATAATTAGCGTATTTATAATGCATATTGTTATTTAAAAATTTTAGGCTTCTGCATTACTCCGCAATATAAACTTTACCAAATTTTATACTCTACCGTTTGCGTAATTGTTACAAAAAGGGATGTAAAGTTTTTGCTTCACTTATTAATATATAGTGATCTACCTGCCAGAAACACTTAATTACAAAATCAGAAATCAGAAGTACTTTATTCAATAAAACGTTTTACAAGTTATTTTGACGCGCCAACATTTTTTGTAAAAAACTACAGGATTACTTATAATTTTTTTTATTGAAAACTAAAAAGAAAGAAACAAGCCCAGTAGTTTAGAATCATGTTAAGTAATAATGAATAACTACACCACTAAAATAGTTCTATAATCGATATACATATAAATCCATGAATTTTAATTTATCAGAAATGATCAGAAAACGATTAACAGGGCCCCGACTGTTAATCGTTCTGTGATTAATTAAAATTCATAGATTGTTTTATATGTGTACATCGAACGGAGTCGGCCTTGCACCTTGTTGTATCTAAGATTGAACAATCACTCCAAAACAAAGGTATGTGTTTAGGAACTGTCATTGATGTGGAAGGAGCCTTTGACAAAACCAACTTCTCCAGCATAAGCATAGTACTCTCAAACCATGGTGTTAACAAAACACTCATAGGTTGGATCGACAACATGTTACGTAAAAGAACGGTCAGTTTTGGCAAACTAGACAACCAAAAAGCCATTGTAAGTCGTGGCTGTCCTCAGGGTGGTGTACTGTCACCTCTCTTTTGGAACCTGGTTATCAATACGCTTATTAAAATACTAAATGAAAATCATTTCTATACGGTGGGTTATGTGGATGACTTAGCAGTTTTAACCGAAGGTAAGTTCGCCGACACAGTCTGCGACCTCACACAAAACGCACTCCGCATTATAGAAAGATGGTGTAGTTCGTTTGGACTCACAGTCAACCCAAGTAAGACAGAACTGGTTATGTTCACCAAAAAACGTACCTTAGGAAACTACAGACTACCCAGGTTAGGAAACACTGAACTTCAGTTATCGACCCAGGTCAAATACTTAGGAGTCATACTGGACAGTAAACTGAACTGGTCTAAACATACTGAACATAAGCTAGATAAGGCAAGTATCATTATTTGGCAATGCCGCAGATTACTTGGTAAGAGATGGGGTCTTTCACCAAAAATTATGCTGTGGCTATATACAGCAGTGATTAGGCCGTTAGTGTGTTATGGTGCGGTAGTCTGGTGGCCACGAACCACACTTCAAACGGCGATCAACAAATTACAAAGCTTCCAAAGGTTAGCATGTGTAGCCATTACAGGTTGCATGAGGACTACCCCAACGGCAGCACTAGAGACGATGCTCTGCATACCACCTCTTCACCTGTTTATACAGCAGACAGCAGCGGCCTCGGCGGTTCGTTTACAGTCGCTGCGGGCCTGGAGTCAAGCTGGGCAGGTACAGGAAGGTTCTCATGCAAGTATCTTTAAACAGGTTCTTGAATACCAACCGTTTGTCGCAGCTCCAAACGACTCGATAGCTGTTAAATTTGTCTTCGATAAGAAGTACAAAATACAGCTCTCTGATGAAGGTAAGGAGGGACTCAACACCAGAGACCTCAGGATCTTTACAGATGGCTCAAAGACAGGTTCAGGCTCAGGTACGGGTGTCTTCTCTGAAGACCTGAACATCAAGATTGCCTGGCCACTCGGCATATACAATTCTATCTTCCAGGCCGAAAGCACTGGAATAATCTTAGCTACACAGGCGATCGCAGCTAGACAGGTAACTAATGAATCAATTAAGATCCTGACAGACAGCAAGGCGGTCCTTATGGCTCTCCAAAGCAATAAAATTACTTCAAGTTTTATTGACGAATGTCATACTTCCCTAAATAACATAGGTAAGTATAACAACGTCACACTACAGTGGATTAAAGGACATAGTGACTCACGGGGGAATGATGCAGCCGATGAGTTAGCTCGGCGGGCGTCTGATATGGCCGTGTTGGGAGCGGAACCCGCTGCCCCCTTGCCGGCCCGTTGGCTGTACGTGAGTTTACGTCAACACACCACCGACATGCACAATAAATACTGGGCCGAGCGAATCGACTGTGGGCAATCGAAACAGGTATTTGACAAAATGAACCTGCAGCTATCGCACAGGTTACTTAAATTAAACAAAAAACAGCTACGTGTAATAACTGGCGCTATTACAGGGCACGGTCCTTTTAACAAACACATGTTTAACATGGGTGTTACAGACAGTCCTCTGTGCAGAGCTTGCATGCAGACAGAAGAAACGGCTGCCCACATCCTCATTGATTGTGAAGGCGTGGCGAATTACCGGGTCAAGTATCTCGGATCCCCGAGGTCACTCCCCGAAGCTTTCTCCCACATCAAGGGGTTGCTGGGCTTCCTGGAGGAGTTGGGATGGCAAGAGTAGAACCATCCTAACCACACGCAAAAAAGGCGCTAGTCGTCGAGTTGCGGAGACCCGCCCACGAGAAGAAGAAGAAGAAGAAGAAGAAGAAGAAGAAGAAGAAGATGTGTACATCGATTATAGAACTATTTTAGTGGTGTAGTTATTCAATATTACTTAACATGATTCTAAACTACTGGTCTTGTTTCTTTCTTTTTAGCTTTTCATTTAAGGCAATAAAGCTTTTTTCAAGATGCAATCGGGTTTTTTGTTTTCAATAACTTTTTTTATTTTATAATTTTTAGTTAGGATTGATTAACTTTGACAGTAATATTATACGATGGTAAATTACGTAATCTTGTCATTTCATTCAGAGAGCGAATATCGTGGGGATTATTAAGTAACTTGTGACGGTCTAAACTTATTATTAGCCCCTCTAGAGACCGAACTCAGATCAGAGCAACGCATGCTTCATCCATGCAACTTAACTCAACCACAGCTTCTAGCACAGGTCTAAAGTAATTCCTTGGAGCTTGTGTGCAGTTACACCCCAGCACAATATCAATAGCAGCATTTTTCGTTCTATTTTGCCCTGTCCACAAAGTGCATCGAATTCTGTCGTCAATTCTATTCTGACTTCCACTCCAGGAACATTGATTTTAATTGTGGCAATTTTCCGGGTTCCAATTGGTCCCTTCGAAGAGCTGGCCATTCTATTATCATTTATAACTCCCATTGCTTAATATAAGGGAACGTACCCATACTACGTGACCCGTTTAGGGGGGGGGTCTTTAAAATACTACGGTCAGTCACAGGAGCAGGGGAGGTGGCTCAGATTTTTGTCACGTAGTCGATTTTAATGAGAGAAATTTAATGAATGAAAATAATTGTTGTGTTCGTAAATTAAGTTACTGTAAGTTCCATACTGTATAGCAATATGTTTTCACGAATGTTGTTCTTTTTCATAATACATAATTCACTAGTAATTTAAGTATGCATGCAGTCTTATGCAATAAAGACGAGTATGAGCCAAATTATAATTTTTTTTCAATTTTTGCCTGTGAAATGATTAAAAATCATAATTATGAATTACTACGTGAAAACTAAAGGAGGGGGGGGGGATCTTGGCATATACTACGAGTGGTCACCGAGGGGAGGGAGGGGTCGAAAAATCTTAAAAAATAGGTCACGTAGTATGGGTATGTTCCCTAATATTCAATCTACATATATTATTTATATTTTACATCAATCCCCAAAAAATATGTGGCCAGTAATATTTATTTATTTATTATATTTAAAGACGTTAAGGGCGTTTTGGCTGTATAATGTATATCAAATATGATTTTGACGAAACTTGCTTTAATCTTCTCTATCTCTATCTCAGTACTACTACTAGACTAGACAGTACTACTACTAGATACTGAAACATTTCGGCAGGAATTTAGAATATTTTACATAGGTATGTATTTTTAATAATATCACAATTTTTCCTTCTGAGTTCAAAGTTAAATTCCGCGTGTGTTTTAAATTATTAATGTAATTGTAACCTCATAAGCTCAGGTCCAATTATTTTACTAACCTCAAAATTTGGGAAATATGCAATATTTTCACCACAGATTTCAGGACGTTCTGAGTAAAAATTTAAAGTTTTCAAACGTTTTCTTTTACTTGTGTTCGAGAATCTATTTACAGACAACATTTGAAGTTTCTGTTCGCTCAGAATATGCTCTATAATTCTTAAGAATCAATGAATGACTGAAACTGCCACTATAATAAAGCGATTTTGAAAACCGAGTATCACAAAACCACATGATTTCAAATTTACATACAAAATCTCATGCTGTGGAACAATGACGAAATTGTGATAGGAAAAACACGCTTAAACGTTGCGTGTAACATACACATAGTATGCGTCAAGCTGAAACCTGGTCTGGCGCGCTGCCGTGCACCTAAATTTAACTTTATGGTATCTTATTTAATATCTCCGGCTGCTTCTATGTTTGAGAGGTTTAAATGACTTCAAAGGCGAAGGATTCAATTCCCTATAGGAGTTATCATTTCTCTGAGTAAGGTTAGATTAGCCGTTTGTATTTATGGGTCTGGGTATTTATTAAATTAATTTGTTTATTACATAGATTTGTGTATGAATACCTTAATATTAAATTTATTATTGTTCGTCTCTAAGTCAAATTTTGAACATTACTGACATTTTTACTGATAACGCGAATATTCGTTAATGGCTACAAAAAAGAAATAGCTTAATAAAGGATAAAAATGTGCCGAATTGTTTGTTATATGGCTATTGATATTTATATGTAAAGGTTTAGCTGACTAATTCAGCTTAGACCATGTTGTTCCTTATTCCACCTTGGATTGGCCAAAAGTATTGTTCTAGTTTTTTTGTGTTTATCCTCTAAAACAGAAATTTAAAAAGCAGTTCCGATTTTGTTTGTGGGTAAACCCCATGAACAATTTGGTTATTTCCTGTGTTCCGAGTTTTGTTCGGAAAATATTGGTTGGGCTCGATAGTATGTTCAAGGAAATGTAATATGTCCAAATAGATTAAGTCGTGCTCAATATTTGAAGCAAAGAGAAAATATTTTATTTTTACAACTCAACTCGTAACTTCAACGTACGAAGTCTTGTACAAAGGCAATTGTCTATTCCTTGTTCGTTTTAAATTCAACGGAATATTGAAAAGAGTTTTAAGTAAAAGCTTCCTTTACTTGCATAGTTTGAAAAAACTCGATACATTCATGGAATTTCAATATTTAAAAAAATAGGAGGGGGTAACGTATATTGAATTTCATACGTTTAATTTAATTATTCAACGTAATAATACGTGTCGTTGAACAACACATTAGTTAGTTTAGAATGATGTGCTGTATAGAACTGCCCAATGAATAGAGACGTAAAATTGTTTCAGTTTAATATTATTTTTAATTCGTAAATTTTGAAATGATACGTTAGCGATTCTAGTGTTTTTAACTATAGCAGTTCGTATAATAAAGGAGACCACAGCATTTGTACATCTGTCCCCAATCATTACATATAACTGTAAAAATTAAAATACATAAATAGTGGATAAAATTTATTCAAGTATTACGTACATACACGTAAAATGTCATAAAAAAGTCCATGATTACGGTCGTTAAAGAGACCTACTCTTGTCAGACTAACAACTTCTTACTGTTACTTTAATATCTGAAATATCTGTAATACGCTTTTTATATAGTTTTGGTATGCAAATTAGATGATCTGTAAATTAAATAATAATGATTAGCATAAGTACGGAACTCAGCGACTTTCTCAGTGTCACTAAGTTCCGTACGTATGCTTCTCCATGCTAGAGGCTCAAAATTTGTTCCCTTGTTGGTCTTGGGCTGCTTTAAAAAATGTCCTACTGCCGTTCTGCCAGGCATGTCGTAAAGGGTGATCGATTGGCTATGCGAGTCACTACCATCGTGGCTACTGGATGGTAGAGTTTTGCATTGTCTCGCCCGGGTCGGGTACCAACACCACCTTACCTATTTTTGTTTGGTTTGGTTTGATGGGTAAGGTAGCCGGTAAAATTATGCATCCCCATACAATAAACGTGCTTTTTTCGTATTTTGTTGCTCAATATTAACAACGGTAACAGGTCGACACTTAATGTTTTCACAGAATAGTCCATTATCGTCCAAACATTATCATGAAAACACTGAAGAGAGTCAGATTAATGTAATATAGTAGGTTATTGGCGAGCATAAGCATTAAGCAGTGCACCAAATGGCATTGACGAGTTCTGACGTTATGTTAGCGGCAGTAAACGTAGATAATATTAGTTACGAACGTAATAAATCCGGTTCCTGTAATCAACGATCCATTATTCGTAGCAGTATCAATTAGCAATCAATCCATAATAATATAATAATAATAATAATGTTCACGGGACAAATTACACTTACTGATCTAACCCCAAAGTAAGCAAATTATTTGCTTGTGTTAGGGGTGTTAGTCAACGATACTAACACATAGAAATACATATATAAATACTTATACTAATTATACTTATAATAATTTGTGCGAGTGGAAAAAAATTTAAAATAAGAGTCTTTGGGTTTTATTCGCATAGTTTCCATTCCCGTTGGATTTTCGGGATAAAAACTATTTTATGTCCTTTCTTGAATTTTAAACTATCTTTGTACTTGTTATGCGTATCATCTAAATCGGTTCAGCGGTTTAATCGTAAAGAAAAGTCAGAGAGACAGAGTTACTTTGGCATTCATAATACATATAGTGACTGCCGAGTGGTTAGCGACCCTGACTACGCAATCGACGGGGCTCGGGTTCGATCCCCAACGGGGACAAGCATTTGTTTGATGAGCATAAATGCTTGCATTTCCGAGTTTGGGTGTTTATTAAATATATTCTAGTATTTATATGTGTATTTGTATGTATTAGTATCATTGACTAACACCCATAGCACAAACAAATATTTTTGCTTACTTTGGGGTTAGATCAGTAAGCGTAATTTGTCCCCTGAATATTTATTTACTATTATTATTTATTAAATAATTGCCGTGAATAGGGACACTTTATTGTGCAGCAAAAGATACATTATTAATTTTGGATTAACAACAATAATTGTATTTATATTCGAATATTGATACATTCCAGCTTGTGTCGTTTTTATATTATTTGTTTTATTTTAAACTGATACTTTTGTAATTCTGATTTAAATCATTCAGATTATTCGTAAATATTGATTATATACTTCATTGTTTGCCATTAAAATTTTTATTTCACACAGTTGTTGCTGCAATAGCGTCAGTGCTTGTCACTGTCGTGTTCCGGTTTGGAGGGTAAGGTAGCCGGTAAACTTATGCATGTGGTATTATATAGGCCACAAGATAGCAACGCACCATTAGCATTTTTGATGTCTATAGGCGATGGTTGACTCTTTCCACCAGGAGACCCATCTGTCTGTTTGCTATCTTATGATATAAAAAAAAAAGTTTTTAGTAGAAATACCGACTATACCCGATCAGATAAAGCATGATATCTTTTCCTGGTTAGCGCAGATGAGTTTTTCGTTTATATTTAATTAAATAAATACTTCTTTTATTTAAGCAGATACTTTTTTGTAATTCCAACCTAACTCCCTCAGAGTATTCATAAATATGGACTACATGCCTCATTGTTTGTCGTTAAAAAATTTATTACACAAAATTTTTTTAGCGAAAATATCGCAGAAATATAACGATACAATGTTATTATCATAGTCATAAAAAACTTTATAACTAGGACGAAAATGTAGTAATCTTGCAAAGTAGACTTAATAAAGATAACAATGTAAATTCGGGGCGAGCGCACTTCAAATAAATGTCGAGAGTCCGACCACTCAACATTTGGCACAAGTATGATAGAGACGATCTAATTGTTTTATCCAGGGTAACTCGCTAAGCGTTAGCAAGTGTTGCTGGTGGGATTTAGCTTGTAACGAAACGTGGACATAATAGGCTATTTGTGCTTAGGTAAGCCACTTAGAGCGAAATTGCTCTCTACAAATGATTTATTGTTGGTGTAGTTTGCTTTTCATGATATGTCGATATTTTTATGATATTAATTTATTATTATAAGAATGAGGACTGTTTAATGTAACACATTTTATTCAACGTACAATACTAAAAATAACAACAATAAAGAGACAACAAACAGTTAAACATCAAAAACATAAAAATATTTTTTTAAATTAGCTTTTATTAAAATAAATAAATATATAAAAAATTAAAAAACCTTTATTCGACCTTACTACAATTTTTTCTAATATCTAACTTAATTTTTACTTAATACTATGATTTTTTTTTTAATTTTCATTACATCATTAATCTATATACGTTTTTTCTAAGCTTTTATTAATGAACTAAAAAATAAAATATAAAAGTTAAAGTACGCATATATGTTTATGGAAATATTGTATAGGTACAATAGAATAATCCCTTATACGATAGGTATTATAATATTATCATATATTAATACGTGAAGGAAAAACTTTGCACCCCTTTTTAAGACAGTTGTGCGAACTTTGGGAATGGAATTTGGCATTTAAAGTTTACATTGCGACGGACTGCAGAAACCTAATACTTTGTAATAAAATTCATTAAGAATATATAAAATTAATAAAAACAAACAGTACACACACTACCGTTTTCCCCGTGTTGGTCCCGGGCTCCTTTGAAGTATAGGCCAACTGCCGTTCTGCTAGACAGATCGTAAAAGGCGACCGATTGGCTATACAAGTCACTAACATCGTGGCTACTAGGTGGTAAAGTTCTGCATTGTTTCGCCCGGGTCTGGTGCTACTACCTTACCTATTCCTGCCGCAATAGCGTCAGTGCTTGTCACTGTCGTGTTTCGGTTTGGAGGGTAAGTAACCGGTAAACTTATGCATGTGGCATTAGATCTCGCCGCTAGATAGCAACGCACAATTAACACCTTTGGTGTTTATAGGCGATGGTTGACTCTTTCCATCAGGAGACCCATCTGCAGCAAACAAGCAGATGGATCTCCTGATGGAAAGATTCAACCATGGCCTATAGACACTAAAGGTGTTAATGATAAAAAAAAAATTATGACATAAAAAAAAACACACACACTACAATGTACGTGACGTACATGATATTATAAATACGACATGTGTACTTAACTATTTTCTTTAGGGCTAAAGTCAGTTGTCAAACTTAAGAGATGTTATTGTTTAGTTTAAGGTTGAATTTTGGCCACGAAAGGTCACTAGTTTAACATAAATAGGCTTATGTTGATAGGTTAGTTCTACGAACGTAAATATGGAACCGATTATGATATAGAGAGAATGTGGACAATTCTTTTAAAACATTTAAAAGCATTTTTTTACATTTACACTTATTACTGATTTAACCCCAAAGTAACCAAATTATTTGCTTGTGTTATGGGTGTTATTCAACGATACTAATACATAGAAATACATAAGGTATGGTCGCTAAATAACATTCCCCTTTTTTTTAAAATAGAATAAAAAATAAAAAAAAATACAAATAAAATTATAAATAAGACGTCAAAGTATAGGTAAAACATTCCTTTATTCTTTAAAATAATATAAAATCCCTTAGCAGTGATTATAGGTATTTCTACAAAAATTGTTTTAACAAAAAGGTACAAATTCTGAAATAATATTTTTAGGCACCTAATTCCGTTCCGGGGATGATATTGAGATCAAAATAATCAGTGTTTCTGAATACTAATTGGAAAGCCTCTCATTTCAAGTCAAAAGTGGTGACACCAAGTAATTCTTTTCCATTTGTTAGCAATAGTTTACCAACCCTTTTTCTAATTCAACTGGCAAAATTGGTTATCTTCCAATTTTTTCAGAAATTATATCTTCTAATGAATCTAAAAATCACCAGATTTTTACGTAATCTTTCAAATTAGCTCTTGGAACATTGAATAACTTGATTACATTTAGCTCGGACAGCTTAAACGGCTTTTTTCATTGCTTTCGGATACCGAAACTTTTAAGTTGGCATCTAAAAATTAAATAAGAATTAATTTAAAAAATTAAACTCAGTTCAAATATTAACTATAACCATACTTCAATAACTACTGAACCAATCTTGATGAAACTTAACTGTACTTCCCGAGAAATTCGTGGACAAACACAAATACACTTACGAAATTTAGTACAGGTGCTTGGACGGTTAAATTGGTCATCATACTCATCTATCTATCCAACAATTGTACATACATACATGTCAAACTGATAACCTCCGGTTTTTCGTTTGTTGATAAATAAATATAGAAAACAGTCACAGAAATTACACTTTATACTTATGCGCAGTTTACCAGTTGCAGTTACGTATATATTGTCCCGGAGGCGATATTAGGCTCACATAAGGGGACGGTATTAGGAATTTTCCAATTGTCTTATTAACCTCCATTACACAAAACACATGATGTCATAACTAAGTTAAATTACAATCCATTGAAATCAAAGCAATAACAACAAAATTTGTTTAAACTTTTGTTTCAATAAGTCAAACACATTAATATTTCCATCTAAAACTCACCATGACTAGTTTTTTTTTTTTTAAATATCTTGATATAGAAAAAAAAACCGATGGGGACGAAATTGGGTTCGGGGACGAAATTTGGCGACTATACCTTATATAAATACTAGAATATATTTAATAAACACCCAAACTCAGAAATACAAACATTTGTGCTCATCACACAAATCTTGTCTCCGTCCGGAATCAAAACCGAGCCCCGTCGAGTCGTATTTACAGTGTACACTTTTTCCTTGTTGACAGGTTTCTTCGTAAACCTATCCCTCTTCGTCACCTGAGCATTTTTGCGCGGCGCTGGCTTCGCCATATGTGTATACCGCATTATCCTGTCTGGATTAGAAGTGGCTTATGACCTTGTTGGTTACGTACCTGGGTGCATTCACTATCCTTCTGAGCGCCATGTTCTGCTGCTGTTGGAGGATGGTTCGGTGTTCTTGGGCTAGTAAGTTATACCAGGTTGCTGCGGCGTATGTTAGTCTGGATCTGATGTATGTTTTGTAGATCCCGACCTTCAACTTGGATGGTAATTGGGATTGAAGTATCGGGCGCAGCACTGCCATTGCAGCTCTCGCTTGTTTTGTGGTCGCTTTCACGTGGAGTTTCATTGTTAAGTCGGTGTCAATTGTAACACCCAGGTACTTCACCGTTATGGCCCATTCGATGGATTCACCATTCAGCGTCAGCTGGGGGGATTCTTCTTTATTCGTGGAAGTAGAGCCTGTATTTTGGCGACGTTGACGGCCAGCCGCTATTTGGTCAACCAACCGGGAAGTAAATTCAGAGTGGTTTGCATTTTCTTCATTGCATGGTTGGCAGACATCGAAGTGGCGACGAAAGCCGCGTCGTCCGCGAAGAGGGCAATGGAGCAGCCGTCTCCCACCGGTATATAGTCCCTGTAGTGCGAGTAGAGTTTTGGTGAGAGGCACCTGTCCTGTGGTACTCCTGCCGTGATGAGTTGTTCTACTGACAGGGCGTCTTCCACTGATACCTTGAACCTCCTGTGGTCCAAGAAGGATGCAATAATTCTGACTAGCCTGCATGGTGTTCTAGTTTTGGCCAGCTTGTACAAGAGTCCGTCGAGCCAGACTCGTTCGAAGACCTTCTCCATGTCGAGGAGTACTGCTATCGCATGCTCTTTTTTGTTTCTAGCCGCGATGAGCATGTACGTTAACCTTGACAGTTGTAGCGTAGTACTGTGTCCAGCCCGAAAGCCGAACTGCTCTTCGCGTGGAGTGATATGGGCGTCTAAATGTTGTAGGAGGAGTTTCTCGAACATTTTTGAAGGAGTGGGGAGGAGGGTGATCGGTCTGTAGCTAGCTGGGTCAATCACAATTTTTTCCTTCTTGAGCAGCATAAGTATGATGCCAGTCTTCCAGATGTCCAGGAAGAAGTTCGTGCGCAGGATGCCATTGAATAGCCTTGTAATGGCCGAGATGGTTTTGAATGGGAGATGGTGGAGAGTTTTATTCGTAATGGCATCTGCGCCCGGGGCTTTTCTAGGTTTAGCTAAGGAAATTTGTCGTTTCACCATATTGGGTGAGAAGAAAATGGGATCTTCGTCGATGGAGAGATTAGTTGATAAGTAGTTATCGAGAAGCTCCTCTACTTCGGCGGTGAGGATGGATCACTATGGTTGTTCGGGCTGAACTGGCGCTCTAGATGTTCTGCAGATATCTCCAACCGGTCGGCAGCACGGTATTTCATAGTACCGTCTTCGTGTCGTAAAAGACACACTGGAGTAGGAGCTCTTGATATTTGGCGGTATAATTTGTGTAGCAACGCCCAGTCGCTTTCCGCAGCGTCGAGGCGGGACTCCCATATTTCAATTGCTGTACGTTCCAGGTCCGCCTTTATCTCTGCAGAGATCCGGTTAAGTTGGCGTTTCAAGATAGGGCAACGAGTATCTTGCCACATTCGACGGATTCTCCTTGTGTGTGTTATTTTGTCACGTAGATGCTTAGGGAGCGGAGGCAGAATTCGGGTTATCGGGGAGATTTTGGTAGCTGACCAAAGTGCTGCTTGGATACTCATTGTCAGTTTTGTGGCTAATTCGTTTACGTCATCTGCAGAGGTAACTGGTTGACTAGGCGTACTTTCCTCCATGATCGCCTGGAATTTTGGCCAGTTTATTAGTTGACGTGGCTTGGGTGGTGCTACTCTGGTGGGTACCTCTTGTATCGTGGCTAGCACAGGGAGATGGTCAGACCCCATGTCTTCGGGGATGACCTCGAGCAATATCTGTTGTTGTACTCCTTTGTGCATGACAAGATCGATCACATCTGGGTTATGGGTGGCAATATTCGGGTAACGGGTGGGTGCGTCTGGGCCGCAGATGGTCAGGCCGTTTGCTCTGCTATATTAAGAGTCGTCTGCCTGTATCTGTGGTGATGGTGGAATTCCATAGAATGTTCTTGCAATTCCAGTCGCCAGCCGCTAATGTGGGTATATTGGTGTTAAATATTTCCATAATATCTGTAGCTGATATACTTTCCTGCGGAGGTTTGTAAATCTCCAGTTCCGGGTGCTTGCAGTGTGTTTGCATGGATTCTAGGTGTTGGTTGGAGGACGACTCTTCTGTGTACTAGTATAGCTAACCCTCTGTATACTTTTTGCCCAGAGTATTCGTCTTGTCGTTATGTTATGTAATTGGAGATCTTTAGTCTGTCCCCAGGCCCCAAGTTTGTTTCATTAATAAGAACCACGTCAACGTTTTGCTCTTTAAAAAGTGTTTTAAGTGGAACAAACTTACCCCTTAGTCTGTTGGTGTTCCAGTACGGCATCCTCAGGTTTCTATGGTCCATATAACTGTAGAAGGTCTGTCATACCTCTGAAGACTGCTGTTACTGGATCAGACCCTTCGGGTAGCGCCTTTAGCACATCCTGGAAATCCTTTGCTTTCTCAAGCACTACAAGTTTCCCTTCGTCCGGGTACGTCGTAGAAGCCACTATTCGCACTGACGTATCCCTCTTGGGGTGTGTGGCACTTACTGGTGCTTCACCGTCAGTTCGCTTTGTGGTGGGTTGCTCGCATTCAGTTTCGTAGTCATTGGTATTGGTATCCCTCTTGGGGTGTGTGGCACTTACTGGTGCTTCACCGTCAGTTCGCTTTGTGGTGGGTTGCTCGCATTCAGTTTCGTAGTCATTGGTATTGGTTTTGGTTTTTAGCCCGGACCTCTTCTGCTTATTCTTTGGTTTAGATCTTCTCTTGGGTGCAGATGTGGAGGCTTGTTGGATACGAGGCTTCGGGTCATTTGCCGGAGGCGCCAGTGTCATGCCCGTAGTGGGAGTATTGGTGGCAATCATCTCCTTTTTGGTGGCCCTCTCCGGTCTTTTGGGTGGAGTTATATGTGTTATGGCTACTGTGCCTGCCTTTTTATTACGAGCCTCTCTGCTGAAAACAGGGCAGCTCGTATTGTTGGCCGTATGTGGCCCGCCGCAATTGGCACAAGTCGGAGGCTCGTCACGAGGTCTCGGGCACTACTTGGAACGATGCTCCTCCCCACAGCGCACGCACTTCTGTGGCCGATGGCAGTTTTAAGACGAGTGCACTGAACAACTGGCATCAGTGGCATTGAGAGGGTCCTTTCTTCCCCATCCAGGCTTCGATTGTAACACCTGGCATGAGAGAAGTTCGTTGATGGAGTATATTCCAGGTAGTGTCTCAGGTTGCCTTTTTATAATGGCCATGAATATACATCCAGGCCTTCCTGCTCTGGCCTTGATTGGGCGCACGTACACCACTATGTGCCCGTGCTCTGCTAGTTCAGCGATTATCTCTTCGGGTTCTGTATCAGCTGGCAACCCGCGGATTGCCACCTTGATACTGCGCTCTGCTGGTAGTGAGTAGCAGAACCAAGATATTGGTTCTGCCTTTTCGAGATCAATGAGATATCTTTGCACTATCCTGTATTCCTCTTCTGTTTTCGGCATGAAGCAGACTCCGCGGCCAAAGGGGCGAGCATTGGGGGCGTGCCCCAATTTCGTTTTTAACTCCCTGAAGTGGTGAGTCCAGTTCGGGAGACTTTCTACCACTAGGGGTAGATATCTGTTTTTATTGGGGTTAGCCGGCTGCGTAGTGGTCTGAGATCCTCCGTCTTGTGGTGGGGTAGCGGCCATCGCGGCGTAGGACATGGTGGCAGTTGGTGATGCAGTCACTGCTACCGGCGGTGGCGTCCGTTGGCTAGTCTGCGAAGAAGCAGCGGCCATTTCTGCAAAGGAGTGGGAGTGGGGAGGGGTAGACGCTGGCGGTATACATTGGCGTTTCGCCTCTTCCTCTCTCTCTCTCTCTTTCGTCCGCATCTATCTTTCTTCTCATTGGTGTACAGGTAGGATCAGGGCAACTTCAGCCCTTTGAACTGCCATAGCATCGTCTGGGGTCATGGGGGATACTAGCTGCGCCAGACGTTGCTAGCTCAGCACTTTTGTCCTGCAGGTGTTTTGCCATCACTGCCAGGAGATCGTCAGCCAGTAGTTTGGATTTCGCGAGCTGGGCTTCCATTATATAGTTCTCCTCTAGCAAGCTCTTCGGAGATCTTTTCGGAGTAATAGATTGTGGTAGTTGAATATGTTGCTCACCGACCGCGCGCTCGCGGCGCGCGGATGAATCGCGGCGCGGGCGCTGGGCAGCATCGAAAGCAGTGGGAAAACGAAATGTTGCTGTACGGTCCGGATGAATTACTGCATACAACGACAAACTTCATACACCGTTGCAATCCGAGCTGTCCTGCGTCGTTCTACGGAAATAGCCCGATTTATATGCAGCTTAATTGGCTGCGCTCCGTCGCCTCGCTCGGAAGCATAGTTACCGCCAGCGCCCCCGTTCGGTTTACTGGCAGAATTTCCCATTTACACATATTTTCTCTGATTTCCGTGGGTTTTCCCTCTTCCATGTTTTCTACCTCTATCTCTCTCTAATAACAATCCTTTTATATCCTAAAACTATTTCTCAACAAGCTGCTTGGGAAAAAATAGGCAGAAAACATGGAAATTCACATAAAAACATACAGTACGGTCCTTCACATGCTTTTTGGGCTATATCCTTCTAACGTTGAGATAATCGCCATCTTGCGGTTGTGGAGGTTCGAAGACATTCTTTATTGGTGGGCGGGCGGGCGGGTGGCCGGGCGGACGGACGGACGGACAGACAGACAGACAGACAGACAAAAATTATAAAAACTATATTTTTGGCTTTGATATCGATTGTAGATCACGCCCCAAGTATTCTTTAAAAAAAATATTCAATTCAATGTACAGTTTTGACTTTCCTACGATTTTATTATATGTATAGATGATGATCTATTTAGGTGTCCAAGCACGTGTATACCAAATTTCCAGACAGACAGACAGACAAAAATTATAAAAACTATATTTTTGGCTTCGATATCGATTGTAGATCACGCCCCAAGTATTCTTTTAAAAAAATATTCAATTCAATGTACAGTTTTGACTTTCCTACGATTTTATTATATGTATAGATGATGATCTATTTAGGTGTCCAAGCACGTGTATACCAAATTTCGTAAGTGTTTGTAAAAATGTCCACGAATTGCCTGGAAACAATAGCCATATTGCGATATTTTTTTAATTACATTACGTCCATTCCACCTTCTTAGGGAACAATTAAAGTTTCATCGAAATTGGTTACATATTTTTTGAAGTATGGGTTAACAGTGGACAGACATTTGAAGTCGGTTTAATTTTTTTAAATTACTTTTAGTTATTCTGACTTCTCTGCAAGGGAATCAGCGTGATGACAATAGTTTAATTTTCTATTTAAATTTAAATAAATTATAAAAACAGGAAAGTAAAAATGTTAAATGTTTAAGTCAAACATATTCTGTAAAGCTTACGACCTCCCTGCGACTTTTTATCTAGAAACTGGCAGTAAAATCCTGGTACGATAAAAGTCCTATTTTTCTTTGAGATAAGTTTAAGGATTCAGGCAACTTATGCTATATTAATCAAATATTTCTGTACTGGATGTACATACAAATTTAATCTACTTTAAATATATATAAAAGGAAAAACTGTGCTCTTTTTAGTCACAAATCTTAACACACATTATTACGTATTCGTCATTGTTGGTCCGGGCTCCTTTGAAGAGCAGACCGATTGTTTTTCCGCCAGACAGGTCGTAAGAAGCGACTGATTGGCTATACGTGTCACTACCATCGTGGCTACTAGGTGGTAGAGTTCTGCATTGTCTCGCCCGGGTCTGGTACCACCGCCTTACCTATTCCTGCCGCAATATCGTCAGTGCTTGTCACTGTCGTGTTCGGTATTGTTTCGCCCGGGTCTGGCACCACAGCCTTACCTATTGCTACTGCAGCGTATATAGCGTATATAAGCTGCGGAAGTTCTTGCCACTGTCACGTTTCGGTTTGGAGGGTAAGGTAGCCGGTAAACTTATGCATGTGTCACTAAGACCCCGCCACAAGAAGAGTAACGCATCACTAACATCTTTGGTTTCTATAGGCGATGGTAGTCTCCATCAGGAGATTACTATGCTTGTTTGCTATCTTATGATATATAAAAAAGAGCCTCCAACGACCTCCGCATTCAGTATAACAACGATTTTACAGTAAAGATTGGGTTGGCACATTTTTGTAGTACGTCACAGAGGTTTGTTGAGGCTAACATGCGTGATTTCTACAATATTGTAAGAAAAAGACTCTTCTGTGATGACCAGAACGTGTAGGATCTCCAACAGTAATTATTCTGAAAACGTTGAGAGAAAAATTGGAAAACATCTACAGTTTTCAATAAGTTATAAAAAAGTAATACCATTCTGCGTCGTGTTAACTGCTTAGCCTGGTTCATAAAATAAAATTCTGGGTTCTGTCTCCAGATTAAACAAAAGTGTTATTGGAGTTTTTCACAGTTTTTGAAACTCTTCAGCAATCAACATTTTAGTAGTATGTACTTAGTTTAAAGTTTGCTAGTTGCTAGCTGGCTGTGACTAAGATAAACATATAAAGCTTTGAATCTTGATTATTACGAACGACAAGCGTTAATCATTATCAGGTTGCTAAAATGCAGCGAAGGATTCATCTCGCTAATTGACTAACCGGAGAATCGTGATAAACCTGATTGTCTTTTGATAGTCGGTTCACTCCGTTCACTTTACTTTACTTTTTTTCTAATTTATGTTAATACACAAATACCTTACATGTTATAAATATGAAAATTATATCCGTTACTCATTCACGCAAAAATGGATAAAATTTGACACACAGAATATATAATATACCTAAATTTGCTCATGATATCAATCTCATAATTTATTGCAATATTTAATAATTATTGTGTTATAAATTATATTATTCATCGATGTCTACACTAATATTATACATACGAAAGTCTGTCGGTTTGTCTGTTTTCCTATGCGTCTGTATGTTGTTACACTTTCACAGCTAAGTCTTTACTGATTTCGATAAAATTTGGCATGGATATAGGTGAATATTAGGGGTCAAATATAGGCTCAATTTTTATTAAAAAATCAATTTCTAAAGGGCTGAAATAGCGGATGAAATTTTGTATTATCATGAACATGTTAATCTTTTAGCGGGTGTAGCCGCGCGGGTTAACTAGTTAAATATACAAGACAAGAATTTAGTCCACTGAGTTTTCCCCGCCAGAATATCTCAGACGGCGCGGCGTTCTGATTCCGTAGTAATGAGAAAAAAATATTTATTTTTCAAAAGTACAACTATAAGGCACTTTTGAGAAAACGATATTTTTTGTTATTTTTAAAGGTTTATTTAATTGTATTACATGGATGAACATATACGATAATTGTTATTTCAGAAACATGCATTGTTTTCGCAGAATTTAATAAATCTTTAATAAAGCAGCGGTTTGAGTCGTGTAATTAACATCAAATCATTTTCATAATGATTTAACAAAGTATACATATAAACCGAACTTGGCTTTTTCTTTGACAGTCACATAAATCAGCCAGACATATAAAATTTAAATAAAATAAGCGGAAATTTTAAGGCAAGTTGGATATTTCGAATCACCCACGTTTAATTCTTATTGAAAATAATTTAGCCAACTTAATTCATTCGACCGGTATCATACTGAATAAATAAGGTTAGCTATATAAAGTGTATTTGAAAAAAAAATATTTTTGATTTGATGTTTATTTAATACAGTTGTATTTTGCTAACTTAACTGATATTCAAAGGTAACAAAGTAATATAAAACATGAGTATAACATGTTAGCAAAGTTAGGATTTATTTTACAATTTATATCGCTGAAAATGTAAATATTATGCTGTTTTATCATTACATATCCATCAGATTTATTTTTTACTTCAAATACGAATTTAAATTAAAAAAAATATGTGAAGCCCGCTGCATTATAAGTTTTTGGTGAATCCCGTGGGATCACCTAATTTTTTCCGGGATAAAATATAGTTTTTGTGCTATTTCAGATCATCATCTACCTTTGTGCCAAGTTTCAATCAAATCCGTTCAGTAGTTTTTGCGTGATTGAGTAACAAACATCCATCCAAACATCTATTCAAACATCCAAACTTTCGCATTTATAATATTAATATAGAATATAGATTCACAAAAAAAAATATATATATATATATAATCGAAAATTATAATATTCATGAATGCGAATAGTCGGTACATTGTTACTGTATAGTCTATTTGCCAATTTATCACAAAAATTTATTTTTAATCCGAAATCCTTATGGCTCCCGTGTGATTCATAAAAAACTTTAATCATTCACAAGATTGTGAAATATGTTGGTTGTAAAATATATTGGCGATGGAAAAAAATCGATTTACAAAGTTCGTTTTATCCAACTGCGATTGCAGGACTCTATTTTTCAATAAATATGTAACATAATATATAAGAATATATTGTATTATATATATAAGAATATATTTCCTTGGCACGCTCTGTTATATTTATATACATAGTTATGGTAATATCGGTATTGCTTGAACAGTGACACAGTACTCTGTAATGGGAAATAGGAACCCTTATTCCCAGTGGGTTGCAATACGAAAGCTTGAATACATCTCCGTTGGCTGAGAGAGATATGTTATCGGAAATTGGAGGCGATTCGTCTAAGACCCGTCTGTCGAGTATGCTGAGGAATCTTCGAATTAAGTTCTTATATGCACTTGGTCTTATCATTTGATCTGTAATTACGAATACATTTTATGACTACAGTGAATATTTTTTTATTTATTTAAAATTAAAAATATGCAGTGTAATACATTATATATAAAATTTCGCCAAACTCTGTTAAAGTCTATTGGCGTTGACAAAACCCTCTGCATCCAACTACAATTATATCAATCTATAAGTAAGGATAAACCGCTGACTGACACCATCTGTTTAATTTTACACATATTCTTCACTAGTCTATCAATACATCGTAATAATAAAATACAATATGCTTTTACTTAAAATAAAAAGAAAAAAATCAAACTAATTCAGTATTATCCATACTAGTAAAAATGCAAAAGTAACGCGAAAAACTATATCGCGAGCGAAGCTGCGCGGGTCAGTTAGTATTATATTATAAAACTTGAAACAACTAATATTATGTGTAGGTATCGTTTACGATACTATGGTCAGTAACAGCGTAGTAGATACTAGATTAAAAGTAGCTGGGTTAGAATTTTATTGACTGGTCCAGCATATTATTAGTTTGTTATATTTATTACCTCTGTGTTCTATTGGTCCGGTGTCAGTGTTAACCACATTAGTTCCCGGGTTCGATTCCCGGGCTGGGTCGGGAAATTCAAATTTTCTGGTAAAAACAATAGGGATCGGATAAGAACCCGGTTGGCGATAGGCTTGCTATTAGGTCGACTAAATGGCAGTTACACATTGGTTGATAAATTTGTTTATTAAACTGTAATTTAACTGGGTTTACACTAACCTTATATAGTAGAGATTCACGTGTATGCTGCGTGATGAAATCTGATAACGATGTTGCGATAAGATACCGATGGTATGTGTGCGCGATAAGTGTGGGCGTGTTTTATCGCGCCCTCATTACACCACTCCCCCCTTCGAAAAAGGTGTTATACCTGATGCATCTGGTTGTGCCAGTGAAGCGTATGTGCCTTGAGTGCTCAGGTCTGCGGTGAGTCGAGACGAGCAGAATATCCGCGGTCATCGGTGAGTCGGGACGAGCAAAATATGCGCGGTCCTCGGTGAGTTGGGACAAGTGCGCTCCACTGTGGTTCGCAATGAGTCGGAACGAGCGGAATATGTGCGGACCTCGGTGAGTCGGGACGAGCAGAATATGCGCGGTCTTCGGTGAGTCGGAACAAGTGCGCGCCGCTGTTGTTCGCAATGAGTCGGAACGAGCGGGACAGAGCTGCTGCATGGAGATCCAGTGAACGTTGGCGGTACGAAGTGGATTCCGGAAAGTGTAGATGGGGCCTAGCTTGTGAAGCTAGCTGATGCTGTTGGGAGCAGAAGGGGGTATCAGGAGGTGCTGATGGTCAGAAGGTTGTAGCGTGTTGTGGCGTTTTTTGTTACGGTAAGGCGGGTGTAGCGTAGATTACTGCCTTTGGCTGCGCTAATTGTCGTTTCCCGATTTCTTCCAGTAACCGGATTGGACGGACTTCAATGTAATAAACCTTTAAATTTGTTATAATAATAACATAAGTTATTATTAGAATAACCTTACTGATATGGCATTTGGCATGAGTAGTTAGCATAAAATTTGCTGCGTTGCATTAATTTCTATTTGCATTTTTGCTAATTGCGCAGATATTTCAGTCATTGTGCTACATTCTGTGTTTTTGTTTTGAAATGGTCGCGATCTCGTTTAGCCTGTTGCTGTCGTAAATCTTATCGGCAATTTTACCTAGGTTTTCCAGAGTTTCTAGGTTTTTACCTAGGTTTTTTACCTAGGTTTCCGAGGTTAATGAAAGAGGATGACGGTTTCCACCTGAGTGAACCATAGGCGTGGATAATCTCTCCAAAAATCTGGTATTCTTGTCGTCGTGGATATCGCTGCGATCTCCATGGATGTTGCCGAATTCGCTGTTGCTGAAGTGCTTCTGCATGAAGTTAGCGCTGAGGTGTTCATCTTCCTTTTTGCGTGTTCAATTGTCGGTGGTTACCAATATTACGTCGACTAAATGACAGTTACACATTGGTTGATAAATTTGTTTATTGAACTGTAATTTAACTGGGTTTACATTAATCTTATATAGTGTATATTCACGTGTATGCTGCGTGATGAAATCTGATAACTATGTTGCGATAAAATACCGATGCTATCTGTGCGCAATAAGTGTTAGCGTGTTTTATCGCGCCCTCATTACACTTGCCAACTATCACATTAAGTGACTTAGTATCTTCGGCTAATCGTGGGTGCACTTGTTGTACCTCTGCCTACCTCTTTGGGAATACGGGCGTGAAAATACTTTAATTATTATGCTTTTGGTCGTAACGTTAATAAACAGAAAATAAAGGGTGTGTAAAAAATCTAAAAAAATATCATGTGTAAAACTGTTGAGTTTCTTGAATATTTTTTATGTACGAGCTAAATAAATATTTCCAGCACGTTGTGTCAAATAAATGGATTTCGTTTCCGGCACTCTGTATACACCATAACAAAATTTGCATACAAAAATAGATCACTGATTTACGATAACATTCTTAATACAAATAAAAAATGTTTTTCTTTGAAATTAAATTTAAGAACATTTAGGTTGTTTCGGCAACAGAATTATGTTCGCAGTTGTCCATACCTTCATTTATCGCATCTATTGCTTTATTAGTTTGACAGTTGGATTCGGTATATACTCATAAGTTTGAAGCTTGCAATTCCGGGTCATGCAATCTCGATTCTCGATTTGTCGATAAATTAACCACCTCACACGTCGCATGACACGGCTTAATGATATTACCTGATAGTGGATGCGCTATGTGCAATTCTGCGTACTTTTTTGATGTAATGTGCGTTAGAAAATTTATGTATTTTATTTAAATTGGTAATTTTTTTATGTTTAAGTCTAGCTGTTACCCTCGACCTAGTACGCGTGACTCAAAATCATTACTTCTGTTAGCTCGGTCGAGTAAAAAAGCCTTTGTTACTTCTGAATCGTGTAGCTATTTAATGTTAAAATAATTTTTATAATCGGTCCAATTTTACAGACTTTACGAAACATTCAAATAGTTCTTCTTTAAATAGTTCTTCTTTACGAGTTACGAAATATTCAAGACAATCTTTCTTCTTTACTAGTTGCTGCCTCTTTTCGCTTCTTTCCACCTGTTTTCGCGTCTTCCCCCTCCCCTTTTCCGCCCCTCTTTTCCCCTTATTTTCATCCGTTCGTCCCCTCTCATCCCACCTTTTCCCCACTCCTTTCCCTCCCCCTCTCAGACCTTACCCCTCTATGCATTCTTTCGCCTTTCTTTTCCCCCTACAACCACCCTTCTCTTCTTCCCCTCTTTCTGACCTCAATGACCACTAAAGTTTTCTACATTTTTTTATAAAATCGTCTACACTACGTTGACGACGGCAAATGACTCGTGCCGAAATTTTTTAAATACATTGCTACTGTATGGTTACAACCATTACAACTCTTTGAATTTATATTTATTTTAAAACTAGCTGTTAGGCCCGGCTTCGCTCGGGTGGTGTACCTTATAAAAATGAGACAAAATCTAGCGCCTACAGTACAACCATGATAAATAAATAGAATTACCATTATAGCTCAGTCATTTGGTCAAAAAAAGGGGATTACCTGGAAAGTTTTCCGGGAGTTTTGAAAGTTGGTTATTTTATGGATTTCGGTATGCTCTTTTCGAATTTCAACTTTGCCATCTCGTGTCTCACCGCTCGCGCCGTTATATTGAAAAAATGGCGCCTAGTAGCAGTTTTTTTGGATATAGCTCCTTTCCGACGCATTGTACGAAAAAAAAAATTATGTGCTAATTAAACTACAAAAAATTGACTATAGTTTATGTATTTATAATTTTTTTATAATATCAATAGTTTTTGACGTATGAGCGTTACAAAGTATTATTCATTTGCACCAACACGTGTAAAAAAGGATGTGAGAAAGCCTATGGATGCAGAAAACTGGATTAAAATGCACAAATTGTAGTGGTGCTTGTAATAATTTGCAAATTCCATTATATAATAACGACGAAGAGGAAGAAACGGCGACTATTTTTGAAAAAGCTTTCGATGAAATCAAAAACGAAGATGCGTGTGATAAATCTGATAGTCACACCGCAGACGATGCCGAAGAAATTTCGGTTTACGATGTCTCGATTGGTGCTCAGGATAAAGTCGTAACACATGGTCGTACGCCAAAAACTATTGATTTTATGAAAAAAATTGTAAATACATAAATAGTAGGAAATTGTTTCTAGTTTATTTAATACATAAATGTTTATTTCGTAAAATGCGTCGGAAAGGAGTTATCCCAAAAAACTGTTATTAGGCGCCATTTTTTCAATATGGCGGCGCGAGAGGCGGAGATACGAGGTGGCAAAGTTGAAATTCGAAAAGAGCATACCAAAATCCATAAAATAACCAATTTTCAAAACTCCCGGAAAACCTTGCAGGTAAAACTACCAAATAGCTGAGCTATTAAATAATATGATTATTGTTTATTGTAATATATTGAATATACTCCCTAATATCTTCTGTCTCGATAACTCAGTTACTTCCTTATATTATAAGATTTTTAGGATTTACCCGTTCAATTTTTAAATATTTTTTACATACGAATGTTGTCATGATAACGAATACAACGAAAAAGGAATTATCCAATTTGGCGCATTTATGTCAAGTGTCATGTGGCCCAAGTTTCTTCTTCTATAGGTACGATTAATAAAATCGTAGGAAAGTTAAAACTGTACATTGAATATTTTTTAAAAAAAATACTTGGGCGTGATCTACAATCGATATCAAAGCCAAAAATATGGTTTTTAGTTTTTTTATCTCTTTGTCTGTTTGTCCGTTTGTCTGTATGTATGTCCGGGGTAAACTCAAAAAGTACTGCATGGATTTACTTCAAATTTTGCATGAATATTATTAATAGGTCGGGTCAACATATAGGCTACATATTATCACGTTAGCACCTACGGGGGAGGAGCTGTGCGGAGTAAACGAAGTCCGCGCGGACTAAGTCGTGGGTAACAGCTAGTTATCTTTATAAATGACCTCGGTCTATTTAAAACAACAAATGGCAAAATCTATACATATGCAGATGACACAGCGCTTATATTTCAAAGAGAAACTTGGGCTGAGGTTCAAGCCTGCGCTGAAAACTAACTTCGCCAGGTATCTCGCTGGCTTACCAAAAATCTTCTTACCTTGAACGTTAGCAAATCAAAGTATATCCTGTTCTCAATTAATAACTCCACGCTTCCGTTAAGAGAATTTAACTTAAAAATATAATATTTTTGTAACAATACTGAATCAACCATATGCACAATATGTGCAACATCAGAGATATCAGAAACTGTCGAATACCTCAGTGTACACCTCCATAACAAATTGTCATGGAAAGCTCAACTAGACCTTTTGATTAATCGTACCCTCAGGTTAATTTTAATTTTTAAAAAACTTAGAAACGTACTCAAACCAGTTCTTTTAAAAACTGTTTACTATGCTTTTTTAGTTTAGACAATATTAGGTTATTGTATACCTGTGTGGGGTGGAGCGCATAAAACTAAACTCATAAAAGTTGAATGTGCACAGAGGTCATTGCTCAAGGTTTGTCTTAGGAAGCCTTTTAGATACCCGGCGGTTAGCTTGTATAAAGATAGTTGTTTATCTTATACAAGGCCATCTGTAAGCATAAAGAAGTAAAATATGATCCACAGACCATAAATTCTATGCGAAAAACAATTCACATATGCAAACTACCTAAATACAACACAGATTTTTTTCAAGCGACATAACAGTTTTTGTCAGCATACCTATATAACAATTTACACTCATCCGTAGACAAATCTTAAAAAAACACAATTGTATGTAAGCGTATTATCAAAGAATATTTACTCAATTTAGATTACAATGAAACTGAATCATTGTTATCTATTGTAAAGTGACATACCAAACACAACCACAAACGTAAATTTCTATGTAGACCATAATCATATACACACATGCATGCACATACCCACAAGCCCAAATGTACAAATACACACACACACACACACGCGCACACACAGACAAACTCACAGTCACAGAAACACACACACACACGCACATATACATACACAAATGTATAACACACTACACCACACACTAAGTTAAAACAGTTTTACTTTTTGTACATGTACAGTGCCGAAGGTGAGAGACTTGGAGTCCTGAAATACGGGTTTTACCTAGTTTAAGCTCCAGTCCACTCTGCACTAATGAAATCAAATTTTAAATCATATTTTGTTACTGATGTATTCAAATTGTACTGGTGGAAATAAATGTATTTTTCATTTTTCATTTTCATTTATTCTAAATTTAAAAAAGCGTACAAACATTTCAGAGATTCATTTTCATTAGTTCGTTATTTATACAGGTTAACTAGTAAAATATTGTAAATATATAATAAATTATTAAAGAACCCTGTAGAAGTAAGCAACAAAAATATAATAAAAATAGAATATTGGTTAACTTAGTAAACCTTTTCTTTATTATCGACAGGGAAGCGCTTGACCACGATCTTGTCTGGTAGAAAGCTAAGATGCGGCCTAAGATGGAACGGGCTTCCCTAGAAGGTACCTTTTCTCTCTTCTCTTGAAGATTTTTTTTATATCATAATAAGATAGCAAACAAGCAGATGGGTCTCCTGACGGAAAGAATCAACCATCGCCTATAGACACCAAAGATGATAATGGTGCGTTGCTATCTTGTGGCGAGGTCTAATGCAGCATGCATAAGTTTACCGGCTACTTTACCCTTCAAACCGGAACATGACAGCGACAAGCACTGACGCTATTGCGGCAGGAATAGGTAAGGCGGTGGTACCAGACCCGGGCGAGACAATGTAAAACTCTTCCACCTAGTAGCCACGATGGTAGTGACTCGATAGCCAATCGGTCGCCTTTTACGACCTGCCTGGCAGAACGGCAGTTGACCTATTCTTCAAAGGAGTCCGGGACCAACACGGCGAAAAATCCTCAGATTGTACTCGTCGGGGAACAGACTCAGAAAGCACGTTCCAGTCCCTTGCGGTTCGAATGAAGAACGTCGAGTCGAACCGCATTGTCCGGGTACGTGGAACGTACACCATATGGCTATGCCTAGATTTTATGCGCCTCGACGATCGATAGAAAAACGGTGATGGCGGAATTAAGTCGTGCAATTCCACAGCGCACTCTCCAAAGTCTATCCGATAAATAACCGATAAACTAGCCACTCTCATCCTCACCTAACCTCAACGAAATCAGTCTCATAATATTCAAAAAGTTTGTTCACCGCACTATCTAGTCACCAGTTCGGTAAATTGCTATTTGTAAACAATTGAACTTCTAGGTACTGTGCGCGGATATTCGTATTAAACATTTTTATTGGATAATTAGGTCAAAATTTATGTGCCTATTTTTTACAAATTCGGTACCTATCAGAATGGAGTACTGGACACCCCGCTTCAGTGTGTATGTCGCAGTGAAATTGTCAATAGTCGTTAGATTATAATCTACCTAGTGAGTTTATAATTTGGTTAGGTTAGGTTAGCAGTTAAATTATAATATTACTTAGTTAGATTATAATCTAACGGTATTGACAATTTCACTGCGACATGTACAATATTACCAGTCAGCTTGTATAGATGAATTTCAAGGAATGAGAGCTATATACAGCGTGTAATGGACGGTCTACCGAAAATCGAAATTCAAAATTTGTGTGGCATTTTTTTTGATTTTTTGACGATTTTTATAACTTTGTATAAGTAATTTGCTTTATTTAAATACTCTTAGGTGATTTTTCTAAAACATAGTAAATTAAAGGAAGTACACAAAATAAGCAATATATTATGCGCAACATAAACGTTCGAGAGTACCCCGGGATCTACAATCCCGAGCAATGTACGCTTCACGGATTAAATGGATACGCCTTTCAAGACAATTTCATAGATTGTAAGCGTTGCTTGTAATTACATGCAGAAATACAGAGTTATACCATTTACCAATGAAATAAAAACATTTTATTCCTTTACCTGCCTTATTACTAAAGCATTTAAAGCTTGTCATCTCATTAAGTACAATAAAACAGTACATCATGGTTTATTTCTATTTTTTTACAATACAATATAACCTACAAATGTATGAAAATTCTGACAGTAATAGGAGCGTTTGCTCATATACGCGGCGAAACATTTCCTTACCAATGGCATGTCTATTAGTATTCATATGGTCTGTGGTACGCTTTAAATTGCGTGACGTAAAAATCATAAAAAATTATAAAATGTAAATTTTGCATTTCTCACACGAAAAGAAATTGCTATCATAACTAGCACGTAAAAATGGCATGTGTTCTTAATTTTTGGTAGACCGTCTCTTACATGCTGTGACATCGAAATTTTTAATTCAACGAAATCCGATTAGATGAACCTTGATTCTAACGTTCGTCTCTTTTGAATCTACGTTGTTTTACGTCTCTGCTTTATTCCTTTTTCACGTTATAATTTAGTACGTTCTCATTTAACAACTTAAGTTGGCTCAGCACAAATTTAAATTAAATTTGCCAACAGCCCCGAACAAATCCCTAACGTAGCGTGGACACGAATAGTCAAGGCGGCACGTTTTAAATTACTTTCTAACTGAACTTAACCACTGGACGTGCGCGTTTACCTCTCTTCAGTATGTACGTCTTTGATGACGTAAGCACACTCAATGACGTAGCGTCAAATTTGTATTTTCAAACGACAAAATCGGGGGAGTTTTTCAATTCGGCGCGTTTTTTTGTTAACCCAGCATAACTATTTACAGAGTAGTTCGATTTTGATAATTCTTCTATTATTGGAATGGGTATACCCTAAGAGTGGCCCATTTTTTTTAAATTCTATCCATATGTAAGTACGTAAACAAGTGATGAATGATTGATTCTCTCACTGATTCTCTTACTGATCACTCACTGATTTTAATGTATGACCACGCACAACTTTTCGTCGGTTTAATTTTTTGGTAAAAATATTTGGTAAAAATATTTGGTAAAAATATTTAGTAAAAATATTTGGTAAAAATATATGCCCTATACCAGAAGTTTATTATGGCACAGCTATTCTGGTAACGGTCAACTATTTGTTTGTCAATAAGAGTAGCTATCTCTTTTATTTCTAGATCTCTCCAGCGTTCCAACTCTTCATGTTTCTAGAATATTCGTAACAATATACCTATTGCACGATGCAGCGCGGCTGTGCATTATTATCGGTTGAAAGAAAATGTATGGCGTCGTTGATACTCAATACCGCGTAACTAACAACATACAATACCGCGCAACTTAGATGTGGCAAATTTTACAGGAGAACGAAAATCTGTAAGTTTTTCCAATACTAATCAAATACGTGTTTTAATTTATAGCTATTTAGAAAAGTGTATTAGTCACCTTATATTATAATATGTATTTGAATCCAATCAATATTAAGCTAAAAAATAAATCATCATACAAATACAACTCTAAAATTTAATACTTTTGTACTTCCGCGGTATTATCCATTGTTAGTTACGCGGTATTGCAGTATCAACGACGATGGCGGAACCAACTTCAATCACACTTAGTTTTAAATTCATACACTAATTTGATATAAATAGTATCTGATTATAAAAAGAGAAACCTCAATTCTTCAAATTCTGTATAACTTTACGCCTTTGAAGAGAGTTAATTACTCTAAAAAATCTTGTTGAACAAAAATGTTGATAGCCGTCAGTTGATTATTTTATGTCTGTAAACACGAAATAGGTTCATTGGCTTTACGAATTCACTTTATTTTATTATCTATATTATATAATCCACTCAGATTATACCCCTGTTGAAAATCACTTCATTCGGATCTGTTATTTTTTATAATAAATAATTTAAAAAAAACGTTAGGACGATTTTCTTTCACTTCGATTTTCCGAACTTTATTATTATCTTAAACAAGTTATATTGATATTTAAACTGAAATCTTGGTTTGATGCAAAGTTATAATGGCGGAGATTTTTTGTTTATATTTATTATATAATTATTTTTATCGTCAATAAATCATATTGCTTTTGAAACTGAAACCCCAGTTGTATGCAAAGGTAAAGGCAAATGTTTTTCTATCTTCGTAAAATTATTTCATATGTTTCAAGTATTCAAACAGAAAATATCGATATTCAAACTAAAATCCCGGTTGGGTGCAAAGTTATGGAGTGCAGACTTTTTTCTATCTGGTAAATATTTAAATTTATATGCTAGTTGCATATAAATTGTAAAATAAAAGGTTGTATGTTTGTTTCTAAGTTTGTTGTAAATTATTGTTTTTTAACTTAAATTATTATTATTTGATCACTCCGTTGTTCGAGTGTTTGGCGAACGTAACTGCGAAACGATAGGGCGTGGGTTCGATTCCCGGCAGGGACAAACACTTGTGTGATGAGCATAGGTGTTAGTATTTCTGGGTTTTGGTGTTTATTATGTACTAGCGACCTGCCCGCGGTTTCACCCGCGTATCTTTTGTTCCCGTGGAATATCGGAAAGGTTTTTATCATGGAACATAGAACAACGGGAAGTGAAGAGTGGGCGTACCACGTGCGTCACTATTATGCGCTTTTACTCTAAATTGCCTTAGTGATACTTACCATATCATTAGGAGATAGTCGTCGTGCGAAAATCTATTATACACTGAATTATGCCGGATTGTGCCATCCTTGAATGCAGAAATAATAGTAGAATACAGATGATTAAAAATGGAGATATTTCATATCATTCGAAAGTACAATTTTCATTTTATTTTAATTAAATTCCTGATTTAATATAATCTCTAATGATATAATAGAAAGTCAAGCTAAAATCAGCCGTACACCTTACACATAAAGTTCATTTTAGGTTGACCTAATTTTTCTAGAAAGATATACGTAATGACAGTCATTACGTATATCGTTCTAGAAAGTTCTCTACTCAAATATGATCAACTGAAAACTACCGAAAAATCAATACTGCCATCTATTGTAGAATAGCGAAACTATTAAGATCTTAAGTTTCACTATTGTACAAATAGATAAGTCTATTTTGAACAGACTACAAAAGGACGTAAATACTCTTTTTTTTGTAGCAAAATAAAATTTATTGTAACGCAGTTTGGTATATTTTTAAATGTTCTGTTTGTGTGTTTCGGATTATTGTTGTTTAAAATGAAAACGACCAATGAAACAATGTTTGCATTAGTAGTTTATATGCAATAATGCTTATTTTATGTGTGAGTATGGCGATCGCGGTCCTGATACAAATGTTTGTACTTGCCTATTCCGCTTGTTCTATGTTCCATGGTTTTTATATTAAAACCTTACTCCAGAATCAATCTATCTACTAAAAAAGCCGCATCAAAACCCATTGCGTAGTTTTAAAGATTTAAGCATACATAGGGACAGACAGAGAAAGTGACTTTGTTTTATACTATGTAGTGATGTAGCCAGTAGCAGTATTTACATATTTGTATATTTCTATGTATCAGTATCGTTGACTAGCACCCATAACACAAGCAAATAATTTGTTTACTTTAGAGTTAGATTGATTTGTGTAATTTATCCAGCGATATTAATATTATTATTATTATTATTATTATATGTATTTTTAGTGTCAAAAAAGTCTTTAAACTTAAATCCCGGTTGTGTGCAAAGTTAGAACGGCAGAGTAGTTATCCCTATAGTTAAACCCATGTCACCTAGCCTATATCTAACTATATTTATGTATATCTGAGATAGTGAATAAGAATATGACTCACCTATTTTACGGATATTTAAACCACCGCATCAATATACCAAAGGTGTACCTACCTACATAGGGCGTTGCCATCCATATAAATAAATAAATAAATATTCTTTGACATATTACACGAATTGATCCAACCCCAAAGTAAGCAAATTATTTACTTGTGATATGGATGGGTGTTAGTCAACGATATTAATATATGAAAAACATATATAGATAGCGAAATATATATGATAAACACCCAAACCCAGAAATACAAACATCTGTGCTCATCACACAAATGTGTTGAGCATAGATTAACACACGGTTACTAACCACTTGACCAACGTGAACGGGACGGTTAATATATAGCGGAGACCCATTTTCAGCGTTAAATTAAAATGATAAACAATGGAGATAGAGTTCCAAAATCCAAAAGTTTTTCCTTGGAAATTTCCTCTTCCCTTCGAGTCTTTTTTTGAAATTTCTAATATATTAATAGATTATGAAATATTGGCAAAAAACGAAATGCCATTTTTTTCACCTTTAATTGTTTATAACTTTTGAAATTTTTTATGTGCAAATACACGCTTTTAGCACATTTTTCTAGTTGTCATTCCGGATCCAATGAGATATTGCATATAATTTTAAGAGCAGTATCTCTATTTTAGACGACTTTCAACTTGTCGAGCAGACTACTTGCCGATATCTCGATCGTTATCGTATCAATTAAGTTACAGATATAATTTATTAAAGACTTATTTATTAGTCCACAAAACACACATTTTTTTAGTTTACATGCTCAACATCTGTATGGGGATTGATCATTTTGATCATTTTAATGCTGGGGCTATCGATTACTCAATTATTTGTAGCCTATGCTGAAAGAGTTTCATAAAGAAATGATTAAGACTTTCTATATGTCTATCATAGGTAATAGAAAATTGCGACACCTTGCGTCACGTCTGTAATGGATAATATTTCATAGAATCGAAATTCATGTCACTAAACTTTATTAACAGTCCATTAGCTAGTTTTGGAAGTAAGTTTAACAATTTCCATCAAAACAAAAATATGGCGAGAAAAATTTGCATTTCATAAAACGCAAATTGTTCAGACTCTAATAAAGTTTGGTTGTAATATGATCTGTCCTAAGGAGTCCTTTTCCAGGGAGGGACCTTTTTACTGATCTAACCATAGATCCCTAGGAAAAGACTCCTAAGTATATGTGCACTACAGCCGGGGGAGCCAGCGGACTGTAGATCTGTTACTTCTTCTTCGACGCCCCACCAGCCGTAGTGCTTTTTGGTTGAGTCGGATGTGCCGGAGAAATAATCGAGACCACAACTGTTCGTTGCAAAGGTGCTTTATTGTAACGAAATAAATAGCAATAAAGCTAGCACCGTTGCAAATATTCCTATTCTAAGGGAGAGTCAGTACTTGCCCTAACACTGCCCTACTCTAAAGCCGGTACTCTATGGATATACTAAAGCCCAGGAACTTGTCTGGGAAACTTATTGAGTCGTAACGAAACTGTAACTTGATCGGAACGGAACTGATTGTATGGCCGCGCTCTCCGATATTTATAGCGCGCGGCCAGACGGGCGGCGTAAATCTACAAAGACAAATGGCGCCAAGTGTGGCGCCACAATGTCTGGGATTTGTTAAAATCCTACTTTTCGTAATCTAATCTTAATAATTTTATCTTAGGTAGCTTCTCCTACCTCTAATTACCTAGTGTGGCCCTCTAGCGAGTGCAACGGTACTACCTTTTTACAAATATATGCAAAACAAAGTACATAATGCCCTAAGACCTACCGAAATCTAATTACAATGTGTTATTTCTTATTTATATACAAGGATCTAACACAAGTAAACTTATACAATAACAAACAAGAGTGTTATATACACTCTTGTTACACATATACAATTACAGAGTTGTACGCCTTTTTAGGTCGTACTATCCTGTTAACTATCTTTATATTACCGAAAAGTGTCTAAACATATGCCTAAGACTTATACTTACATTATACATACTATTTACAATAGAAAAACATTCATTATCACAAAGAACTTTGCACTTTTCGGGGTTTTCGTGATTGCGAGTTCCCGCATATAAATATTATCTCGCAAGAGTCGACTCGTAATGTCGTCAACTGCGTGGAACTCGTTTTATTCGTAATATGCCTAATAGGCAACGATCATAGCTACATAAAGCTTTATTATTTCTACACAACAAAGCTGTATGTAGGTCTTAGGGCGAATAAAAGACGAAAACGAACATTATTTATTATAGAAAACTTACGAACTAAACAAAATATACATTCTATCCTGCCTTACTATCTATTTACATTAATATTTACAATAAAACATGTCTGTGCTGCACAGTATACAAAATGAAGAAATAAATAATAATATGTACCTATATATCTCTGGATAAATGAATCTATCCCTAAAGTAGGCAAATTATTTGACAACGACATTAATACATAGTCATACATATATAAATACTGTAACATACATAATAAACACCCAAATCCAGAAAATATTCAAACATTAACGCTCTTCACATAAAATATATTGGTCCATTAATTTGTAATTAGGTTCGCTAACCACCCGACCGACGAGGCGGTCAAATATTTTGTGACCGTCTATGCATAGATACCGTATACTGTACCTAAAAATGAATAAAAACTTGGGAGGTATCACTCCATGGTTTAGGTATATTCGACCGCGCGCGCCGACCGGGAGCGGATTTTGGCAGTGAGTTGTCGCTCAGCTCGCACGACAGTCGCGCACACGTCGCCCTCGCCCATACAACATCAACCAGATACAAAAACTTCTCAAGTGACAACTCCGTACTGACGTTCACAGCTCGGTCATAAAACTGGGGCGGGCAAATTTTCATTTCGCGCGCGGTTATAAATTTCAATTTTTCAGCTTGCAGAGCAGGTAGCTCTGCTAAGTCTAGGTATATTTTTATAGCTGAACCTGACTTTTGTAAGGGAGTGAATCTTCTGTACGATAGTACTGTAAAGTATTCTGTGTAAATACTCTACAATTTTTTTTAAGTATACACAGTGTGAATAGCCCATAAATTTTCTGGTATATTTATTAACTTGGCCTGCAGTTCGCTGCGTAAAATTTTTGAGTGTCCTATGGGAACAATGCATTTTTCTGACACAAGTTGTGACCTATGTATACTGTGGACAAAGAAATTATAATATTAAATATTACGATTCATACGGCCTGTTAGGAAAGTCGACCTAAAACTTGAAGGGGGTAATAGGGTATCTGATTCTCATTCCCAATAAATTAAAAAACATATCCTTAAATTTTAACCCAATCCAATATCCAATAAATTCATAATTCATACGCACTAATACATTCGCGCAATTAACGCGCATAGATAAATAGGTAGTTACGCATATATTGCCTATTTTTTTTAATTTATTTGGAATGAGAAACAGATACCTTATTACCCCCTTCAAGGTTTAGGTCGACTTACCTAATAGGCTATATATACATATTTTAATAGGTGGTTGAGTTCTGCTAGTCTCGGCTATTCAGTACGAGTATTACCGCATTACCTATTCCTGCTGCAATAGCGTCAATGCTTGTCACTTTCGTGTTCCGATTTGGAGAGTAAAGTAGTCAGTAAACTATAATTAACATCTTTGTTGTATATACGTGATAGTAATCTCTTTCCATTAGGGGAGCCATATGCTTGTTTGCTACGAGTATGATATAGAAGGATATAGAAAACCAAACAATCATCTTCCCATTTATGTGGTCACAGATCACATTTATAGGGTAAGATAATCCATAAAACTTATCCATATGGCATTACGAGTGCCACATACACGGATTAAATGGATACGCCTTTAAAGAAAATTTCTTAGAAATTTGTCAGTAGCTTGCAATAACACACAGAAATACAGAGTTATACTACTTACCAATGAAATAAATTCATTTCAAGGGTAATTTTTAAAACTTGTCATCTCATTCGGTACGAAAGCAATACAACATGGTTTATTTCAATTTTTTCACAATATAATACGAGTATAACCTACAAATGTATGAAATTTTTTACAGTAATAGGAGCGATACGTGACGATACTTTCCAATGACGTGTCTATTAGTACCTATAATAGACACGTCATTGGAAAGAATCGTCACGTATCGCCGCGCATATGAGCAAATGCTCCTATTACTGTGAAAAATTTCATACATTTGTAGGTTATACTCGTATTATATTGTGAAAAATTGAAATAAACCATGTTGTATTGCTTTCGTACCGAATGAGATGACAAGGTTTAAAAATTACCCTTGAAATGATTTTATTTTATTAGAAAGTAGTATAAATCTGTATTTCTGTATGTTATTGCAAGCTACTGACAAATTTCTAAGAAATTGTCTTCAAAGGCGTATCCATTTAATCTGTGTATGTGGCACTCGTAAAGCCATATGGATAAGTTTTATGGATTATCTTACCCTATAACTGGGAAAATGACAGTGGCAAACACAGATTTTATTGGGTCAGAAAAAGAAAAAGTGATGGTGGGTACTGAATCCGAAAATCCGGCTGAGTAATTATGGAACTGTACCATATTATAGTAAAATTGTATATTCAAAAGCCAAAAAGATGTCCAAATAATTCGGCCTTTTGAGACATAACTGTGTAATAAACTTAAAAAAAACTAAAAAAGTTATATAATTAGTAGAGATGTGGCTTCGCTCTGCATTTTCTATCGAATATATCATGAGGAATGTTCCGAGGAACTGTTTGGAAAAAATTCAAAATTTTATCCTCACCACTGCCTGGAAATCCACAACTGTGCGATTCTCAATTACCGGCGGGGGGTTTTCCAAACGATACCACTTAGGGACCTTCAAAAAAAGAGCTTACTCTTTCTTAAAAGGCCGACAACGCAACTGCAAGTCTTCTGACAGTGTAGTTGTCCATGGGCGGCGTTGATCACTTACCATCAAGTGAGCCTCCTGTCCGTTAGCCGCCCTTTTTTTATATAAAAAGAAACATTTAATATATAGAAGTTTTGCTGACCGTACACTATAAAAGCCATAAAACTAAGAATTCATAAACAAAATTTAGGTCAATGGATTGGTTGACGTGGAAAATTATGATCTTTTTATTTTGTGATCTTATAAAATAACTATATAGTGGACCACTATAAACGGTTTATCGACACTAAGACCTCCATTTGTTAGATTGCTGGTTTATGAGTGAGACTTAAGTAAATTGGTGTTTCTTGGTACTACCTTGATTATTTTATTGGGTGATTACTTATTTATGAACCTATTTATGTATTATTTATAGTCTTTTTATATAAGAAAAGCCTTACTTTTAGTATTACCTTGATTTTTTATTGGGCGATTACTTATTTACGAACCTATTTTGAACATATTATTTTCAGAAATTGTGAACACTTAGACCTTAGGTATTAAGGGCGTGATGATATTTCTTTGTTTAAAAATATATATATTCACGTCCTATTCTTTTGCTGGGTAGGCTAAGTGAACCGACCATTTTCGGTTGGTTTACCAGTTTGTCGGTTGGTGAGATGTGTGGTGATCCTTATCGATCTGATAACCGCATTTTAGCGATCTGATAACAGTTATCGACTATTTCTATAGATAGCCTGGACCGACGGCTTTCCTTGCTCATCCAAAGCACGGTGGTGGTTACAACCAGCAATGGGCGTTTTCGTTATTTTTCAACGTCGATGCACATCGTTGTTACGCTAATGTCCCTTGTTGGCAACATCGTTGTTTCCGACACCGGTGTGAGACATCAAAATTGCTTGCCGGGGAACATCAAACATGTTTAATGTTATAAAAATTGTTTGGCGTTTTTATAAACGTAATACTATCGTACTTCAATGTAAAAACATAAGAGTTAATGTAAATAAGTAGGCAAAACATTGAAGTTGTTGATTATTTTATTCAACCGCTCCGTTGGTCAAGTTGTTAGTGAACCTAACTACGAATCGAGAGGGCTCGGGTTCGATTCCCGACGGGGACAAACATTTGTGTGATAAACATAAATATTTGTATTTCTTGATTTGGGTATTTATTATGTATGTTCATTGATATATAAAAACGGGTATTTTATATCAATGTGTATGTTGCAGTATTCATATACTTACTTCTATGTATTAGTATTACATAGAAGTAAGTATATGACCCCATGAAGCACCCATAACACAAGCAAATAATTTGCTTATTTTGTGGTTAGATCAATTCGTGTTGTTTGCGCACAGAAAATTATAATAACAAAATTATAATTATAAATTATAATTTATTTAGTTAGCTAAAAATTTACATTCGCATTTAAAAATATGATTCTCTATTCCATGAAATTAATTCAAGCACTCAATTCAGTTGGTATCGTTGCTTGCATCCATCGCCTATACACAGTTGGATTCATATTTCATTCGCAAGTAACGGCGATCGGGCATCGCCGTGTTATTATTGACATCGGTCGTTGTCGGATACTCCGATCCGTTGTTGAACGTTTCGGCATCGGATGCCGAAATATATATTTGTCATTGACGTTAAATAGCTTAAATGTCCATAGTATGAAACTATAAAAGCCTTTTTCTTAGTCCGCATTACTGTGATGGGCAACTTCAGAATCCTACATTGCGCTGGATCTGACACGCACTTTACCAATTTTTTTAATTTCACCCCTTAAAGGGATAAAAAGGGTCACGAAGTTTGCATGAAAAATAAATTGTTGTTGTAGAAATTACTTAAAATTTAGTAAGTATTTATGCTTTTCAATCATTGACATATTACGTTTTCAATACAATCTAAGAAATACGTATTTTAGAACTTTTCAAATTTAATCTCGCAAAGGGATTAAAGGAATTGTCAAAAAAATATAGTATTTAAGCTCCCCAATCCAATCAAGAAACATGCAGACAAGGAAATTTTCAGTGTCATCCCTGAAAGCGGTCAAAGGTGGTGTTAAAATTTGTATGAAAAATTAAGCGTTTTTTTTTAATCTTTGAAAGTTTCGATTTATATATTTCAATACAGTTTAAAAAACATGTATTAAAAGGAGCGGTAATCTTAATGTATATAAATTACCTGTCACGTTGTTTGTCCGCGATGGACTCAGAAACCACTGAATCGATTAATGAAATTTTGTAGACGTCTACTATTTGGACCAACCTAAAAGATTTTATTTTAATACATAAATTGCATCAAAATCGGTTTATCCGTATGGGAGTAATCGTTGACGAAAAATTTTGAAATGAGTGTTTTTTGACATAGCTTCGAAATTTTTCAACCAATCGTTTTTTGGTATTCTAAGATAATTTAGTACTAAAAAAACTACGTCAAATACCTTTTCAAAAATCAAAATCGAATCTAATTCTCAAAACTTATAGCTTTTCAAATATTAAAATTACGTTGTTTCTAGCAAAAATAACTATCATGTTAATTGACCGATTTACTTGAAATCTTATCAGCTTAAATTCTCCTTTAAAAACTGCGTCAAATACCGTTAATTTAATCATAATTTTTTTGGGATTTATCAATGAAGAAACTTAAAAATAATATGTTTTTTGACATTGCTAAATAATCGATAGGTCAAATTTTTCGACCTATCGATTATTTAGCTAAAACCATATTTTGGATATCAAAAATTGAGTTGAATGCCATCATTGTTTTCAAAATATACCTATAGCTTTTCAAAAATTAATACACTGCTTTTTTTTTACAAAATATGTTAGAACTGAAAAATCTATGCTTATATTTTTTTCTCTTCTGAGCCTAAAATACCTTAATTTAGTGGGAAGTTACAGGGATGGCCCGTAGGGTCAACCGTTTACACATTTTTTTAATTTTATGTAAAATTAATGGTACGTTTGCATGAAAAATTAATGGTTTATTATGGAAATAACTTAAAATGCAGTACTTATTTTACTTCATATAATTAAAGAACCATGTGTTTAAGGATTTTTTTTTAATTTTTAGCCTTTAAGATAATAATCCAATCCCTTTAAAAAGTATTGTTACGTATTTTGTTTATTATCAAAATCTCTTGAAATTTAGTACTTTACTCTTCAATCAAATTAATAAAATACGTATATAAGTATATTTATGTATTTTATTCCTTAAATGGGTGTTAAGGTTTGCATAGAAAATTAAAAAAAAACTCTTTTTTACAAAATTTTCTCAAATTTAGTATATATGTTATTCAATCAAATTAAACAAACACGCATGTAAGCATTTTAAAACTCTTAAACGGGTAAAACGGGATGTAGAATTTGCACAAAATATTAGAAATAATGTAAAACAGTATTAATGCGCTTTCATACAATTAAAAACATGTTTTTAAAGATTTTTGAACTTTATCCCTTGAAGGAGTGTTAAATTTTTTATAAAAAAATAAGTTGTTTATCATGAAAATAACTTGAAATTTAGTATGTATGCCCTTCAATACATTAAAAAAATGTGTATGTAAGGATTTTTGAATTTTCATAAATTATCAACGTAAAAAGAATGGGATACGTTTAAAACGCATAATTTTTTTCCTAATTTACTTTGTCATAATGAATATAGCATAATATGTAGTGTCATTATATAATTTAAGCATAATCTTTTTTTGCGAAATGTGTTTTAAGCATAACAATCTATTGTACTACATTTAATTCGACTATTGATGATACGCATAATAGTTTTTAGACATTTTTTTATTTTTCCTAATGTTATATTACCATAAAAACACATGGCATTAGCCCCCCGCCACAAAGAAACAAAGCTATTCAATGCTACAGCTGAAGTAGGTTAGTTAGGTTCTCTTTAGATCCCACACCCAGAAATAGGAGCCCCGCGTAGCGGAGCTCCGTCGACTTGGTCCAACCCCACTTGTTACGGGAATAGTATGCTGCTACAATACAGTCTGCTATTTGGTCTTGCTATTTATGCAATGCTGCTACGGTCTGCTATCCACCTATTGCTTGCATTTTAATTAGGACTTTTAAGTGTATGCCGTTGATCATTATGTTAATGTATTGTTATGCTTTCCTCAATGTGTGCCTTTAAACATTATGCTATGTTATCTTTATGCTACATAGGATTATGCTAGTAAAAATTATGCGAAAACAGTTATGCGTTTAGTTGTTATGGTAAATTATCATTAGTTGTAAAAACGTGATGCCTACTTAAAATAGTACAAAAATTGTTATGCTACTAAATATAGACCCAAAAAGAATTATTACCTCTATATAGGTACAGACAAGGTGCAATTTTTGCCACCAAATTTTTAGTTTATTTAATCCACTATATAAATAAATAAATAAAAACGCACATACTAATGTAAAAAAAAAACAAATTAAACATGTGTATCAAAATTACACAAAATAAAAACACATAGAGAAGAGGGAATCAAGTAACTGGAAAACAATCCAAAAGTTCATTGAGCGGCGGATATAAAATATAATCTAAAAAAAAAAAAAATTATCCTGAAAGAATTTGGTTTAAATTAGGGACTTTCAAGAAAAGTACGTGACAAAATAAGTAAGCTACTTATTCTTAAAAGGTGGGTAACGCAATGGTACGACCTCTGGTAATGTATTTATCTATGTGCGTCGGTAATTATACCAGGTGAGCCTCCTTTATGTTTGTCTCCTCGTCTATAAAAAAAAATAAAATAAACAATGTACCCATCCGTGGCAAGTAAAAGCTTATACGAATATAATATATGAACCAAAAATAGGTTATGACGTTGACAGGAGTGTGATGTAGATGTAGAATGCAAGTACTGTAAGGCTCTAAAAGGTAAGGAAGAGCCCTGGAATTTGTTGCAGTACTGGAAAAGTTTTACTTCCATCGTATGAACCTCTTTATAATCTGTTTACGAATATGGGTGCATGTTCTTCCAATTTTATGGGTCATATTCGAAAGTACAATGGCTGCTTTCAAATAACACCATTTAGTGAAGTTTTTTTTATGTCATAAGTTAGCCAACAAGTAAATGGGTCACCAGATCGAAAGAGTCAACCATCGCCTATAGACACTAAAGATGTTAATGGCACGTTTATACTTATTTTATATACATTTAAATGTTTAACGTTTTTATATTATAACAAAGTTGAGCAAATTTTGTAGCCTACGCAAATAAACTACGCAAATAAAATTTGTTTAAATTTTTGCAAGAACTGAATAAAACATCAAAATAGTTTAGTTTAAGCGGATAAAGCCGCGGGCTGAAGGCTAGTGTTATAATAAAGTATCGCAGCTAAGCCAAACTGCGACGGTGAAATTATTAAAGGTCAGCCGACTTCATTAAAATTTAGAAGGCTGCTGCTTTTTCTAGTGATTATGGCGTGATGCTTCATTTTATTTTAATATTATATAAATTAATTATATATAAATAAGCTTATGAGAGTAGAATATAAGCAATATAAAAAAAATCGAAGTTGTAGCTTTTCCGATCCGGAAATTGAAAATATTTGCTGGCACACAGACAGAATAAATATTATGGCCAAAAAGAGGGCATTGATCTAAGCCATTGACTTTATTAACTAACTTAACTACTTATTAAAAATATAGTTAACTGTATATTACAAAGAATATTATTTACTTAATATCGCACGTAAGCGAAACTGTGACGGTGAAATTAATAAAGGTCAGCCGACTTCATAAACATTTATGAGGCTACTGCTTCTAGCTATTATCGCTTAGACAATTGTTAAGGGCGTGATATTTTGTTTTATTTTAATATTAAATGAATTAACAATATATAAATAAACCCATGAAATAGAATATGGCCGAAATGAAAAGACTGAAGTGCCGATTTTTTCCGGTCCGGAGATTGAAAATATTGACCAGCATACAGAGCGAATGAAGATCTAGAGGACATTGATCTAAGCAACTTAACCGTCGTAAGTAGCTCACCTATACATCTGAGTGCTAAGTGTGAGTTTTTCTTTTCGCATTCGATCGTGAGCGCGTTTGGAGTTTACTAAGAATTTGTATGTGATTTGTACAGCGCCACCTAGTCGTAAACGTGAGAAACCAGTTTATCACTAGGTGGCGCTGTACAAATCACATACAAATTCCTAGTAAACTCGAAACGCGCTCACGATCGAATGTGAATAGAAAAACTCACACTTAGCACTCTGTACAATAATATTGATAGTCATTATTATTTAATTTAAGTAACACACACAAGACAAACTTTTACACTGAAATAATATAGGTAAGCCTATTTTTTAAACATTTATACGTTTACTTCTAATGTCTAAAACAATATCGTCTTCGTATTAAAGGCGTGATTTATTATCTTATTTCTATACTAGCTGTGTCCGCGACTTCGTCCGCGTGGGACTTTTTTAAAAAGTAGCCTAAGTTGCTCCTTATTACATCAGATATCTACCTGTGAAAGTCCCGTCAAAATCAGGCCATCCATTCCAGAGATTAGCCAGAACAAACAGACAGACAGACAAAAATCGTAAAAACTGTTATTTTGGTATGTGTACAGTGTATACATCCGAATTTAGTTAAACCGGTTATTTTAATATTACAAAAAAACTCTATAATTTTATTTATTTGTATAGATTGTATGAATTAATAAAATATAAATAAACTTCTTTTAACTATTATTGCTTAAGTTTTAATGGCGTGAACTTTGTCTTATATTAATATTGTTAATTCATTATATATAAATCATTATATATAAATGATACTCATATATAAATATAATTCATATATAAATGAAACTTACGAGAGTAAAATATGAGCAATATGAAAAGATCAAAGTGCTGGATTTTCCGATCCGGAAATTGAAAAATATTTGCTGCCACACAGATCGAATAAATAACTAGAGGACATTGATAGAAACAAATTGACTATTTAATTAACTCAACTATGTATTATAAAGATATTATTATTAATAATTAACGCACATAAGCCAAACTGTGACGGTGAAATTAATAAAGGTGAACCGATTATATAAACATTTACATGAAACTCTTACTTCTTGTAGAAATTATCAATTTGTCAGTTGAAGGCGTAATGATTTTATTTCGAAATTATCTGAAGGAAAAACATATAAATAAACTTCTTATTGCTAGAAGTTTATTTATATGTTTTTCCTACAGATAATTTCGAAATAAAGTCATTACGCCTTCAACTGACAAATTGATAATTTTTACAAGAAGTAAGGGTTTCATGTAAATCACTACATAGTATAAAACAAAGTCGCTTTCTCTGTCTGTCCCTATGTCCCTATGTCCCTATGTCCCTATGTCCCTATGTCCCTATGTATGCTTAAATTTTTAAAATTACGCAACGGATTATGATGCGGTTTTTTAATAGATAGAGTGATTAAAGAGGAAGGTTTGTATGTATAATAACATTCAATATATTGTAGACAAACACTGTAATTTTTGAGTTTTATGATGTCATGTCGTAAATAATTATATTTTTTTTCCGCTTACATTGCAAACGCAGGCTAAACCCTACGAGATTTATCAAAATAACGTACTAATCATTTGTACACCTCGAAAAGGTCTACAGAAAACTCCGCGTGGGTATATGTCTATCTCTTATGGATAACCCATAAAAGAATTTTTTTGTCATTTCCTTGTTACGAGAAATAATGGCTTCTTTTCGAAGCAATTTTAAGCAATACAGCACTAATCCTTATCTAATTAAATACCTTAAATATATTGTTGATTTAATATAGATTATTATAGCCGTTTACAGCATGTAATTTAAATGAATATTTTTGAAGATATTACAGATTTAAAATGCAGGGGCATAGCGGTTGCGGGGTTACCGGCCGGTCGGCGGCGTGCACGCAGTATGTATTGCTTAAGTATTAATAGCCTGTTGATTTGTTTTATTTTAATATTACATAAATGAATTAGTAAATAAGCTTACAAGTAAAGTACCTATACAAGTAATATAAAAATATATCAAATTCCTAGATTTATCGGATTCAGAAATTAAAAATATTTCCTAGCACATAGACTGAATACATAACTAGAGGTTATTGGCCTAAGCAATTGTCTTTATTAACTTATTCAAATGTTTATTAAAAAGATAATAGTTTATATTATTTAGTCTTGCATGTAAGCCAAACTATAATGATGGTGAAATTAATAAAGGTTAGCCGATTTCATAAACATTTATGAGGTTCTTGATTCTTTAGCTATTATCTCTTAGGTACTGATGGCGTGATATTTGTGTCATTTTAATATTATATAAATATACTCACGAGATTAGAATACGACCAGTATGGAAAGAACGACGTGCCAGCTTTTTCCGATCCGGATATTGAAAATATTGATTGGCCTACAGAGCGAATAAATAGCTTGAGAGCATTGATCTAAGCAACTTGACTTTATAAAGTTACTCAACTATACATATAGTCAAAAAATAATATTATTAATTAGGTAACGCACGTAAGTTAAATAATGACGGTGAATATATAAAGTCAGCCGATTTCATAAGCATTTATGAGACCCTAACTAGAACAACAGGACAGAACTTACTAGGTTCCCAAATTACTTTTCAGTGGATATAGTTTTTTGACCGCTATATATAAGATATAGCGGTCAACATAATTTACAAATACGCTACAATAAACAATAATAAAGAAATCAAAGTAAAAATAATTGTTTATTTTGTTACATTATATTATACAAGTCTCAACGCTTCTCAATTGGGATTTGGTCCCCAGGCAGTACCTTGCCTGGCTGGTAAGATCTTCCTTATCCTCATCCTTGTGTGACGTCATCAACCTCCACAGTTATGACCTCATCCTGACAGTAGTTGGTGCGCTGGTTCGGTATCGCACACACTTGATCCTTAAATATTGACCTGTGTGCCCACTGGAGCCCTACAATACTATTTTAAGGTGCCCACTTGCCTCTTAGAGGGGGCCACATAGATATTTAATAGATCTGCCTCTAAGCTCGTCAGTGGTACGTGGTACTGACTCTTTCTTCTTTTAGCGATTATCGCTTAACAACAATAATATCGTTAATAAGTGTAGATTATGAGCAATATGGTAAAATCAATGTGCTGTTTTTTTTCGATCTGGAAATTGAAAATATAGAGTGGCATACATAGCGAAGAAAACTAGAAGGCATTAATCTAAGCAACTTGACTTTGTTAAGTTAGCTGACAACTCTATATCCAAAAAATAGTATTATTAAATAATTAAGTAAAGCAGATCAAGTAAAGTCAATTATGGCGGTGAAATTAATAAAGGTCAGGTATATTAGGACAATAAAAAGTAAACATTTATGAGACAACATTCATAAGTTTTCAAATTATCTTTCAGTGGATACAGTCGTTTTTACGTTGTATTTAACAATAGTTTCACTAGTTTCACTGTAGTTACCAAAACTTAAAAGTATTTATAAACCACATTATTTTAAGGAATGGTATAAATCATTAGAAAATTTACCAATTAGAATGCAAATTACTTTTTTAAATGGAATTTCATTGTATTTTTTTGCACATCTTGCTGATCATTTTTGCGAAATGCGGAACAATATGGCGTTGGCTCGCAGAGTAAAGTAAATTCAAAAAACGAAACCGCCTCATTAATCTTACAAACTACGTATAGTAAGTAAGTGGAATAAAAATACAAGAGTATTATTTACTTTATTTACCTCTGGAAAATATTAATCACTACTATATTTTAGTGTATGTAGCTCGACGGATTATATTTCCCCGAATGAAGAGACAATATTGAAAAATGATTCTTTATTTACATGTTCACTTTTCTAGTGTTAATTTACGCCTATGTATTTATATGAGTTGACTGGTAAAAGACTTTACATACTGAAGGAGGGCGTTCAGTACTCGATTCTAATACCAAATATGTAAAGAATACGTAGGTTTATGAGAATAGGTACTTAAATTTTGACCTAATTATCCAATAAAAATGTGGAGTGCGGACACCCACGTAAATTACATAGCGGAACCCTAAGAAGATTGCTGACGCTGTAACTGCAAATTATATTCTTTAGTTTATTTCCCATAAGTGTCAATTTTCTAAATTTCTTTTACGTTATCTACCACGACTTCCAGATTGTAAATTAATTATAACTAGCGATCGCCTATGGTCGATATTCGAAAAAAAAATAAAAGATAAAATCTTTTTAAGTTTCACAACAGACTTTAGCCGTAAAGAAAATAAATAAATCTTTCTCTATCTCTAAATCTACCTTTTGTACAATTTTTCTTTCATTTGTGACTGTTATATTATTTACTATTGTGTACAATAAAATATTAAATAAATAAAATTAAACAAATAAATAAATATTCACGGTACAAATTACAAAACTGATCTAACCACAAAGTAAGCAAACTATTTGCTTGTGTTATGGGTGTTAGTCAACAATACTAATACATAAAAATACATATATAAAGACTGGAATATATTTCATAAACACGCAAACTCGGAAATACAAACATTTATGCTCATCACGCAAATGCTTGTCCTCGTCGGGGATCGAACCCGAGCCCCGTCGATTGCGTAGTCAGGTTCGCTAACCACTCGACCAACGGGGCCGTACAATAGATGTGTGTATAATGTCATGTATGTTACATGAATAAAGTGTGTGTAATGTTTATTTTTATTTGCTTAGTTTATTTTTAATATATTTTATTAAAAAAATATTATATTTCTGTAATCCTTCACAATGTAAATTTTAACTGTGCCAATTTTTATTCTCCAGTGTTCGCGCAATTGTCTTTAAAAGGGGTCCAAAGTTTCTCTTTCATGTATTAATATATAAATAATTCACTTTTACCTTACAATTCGAGGTACATAGATAATCTAGATTAGTTTTATTTTTAAGATAGCAAACAAGCAAATAGGTATTCTGATGGAAAGAGTTAAACATCGCCTATAGACACCAAATGGTGTTTTGCTATCTTGTGTCGAGGTCTAATGCCACATGCATAAGTTTACCGGCTACCTTACCCTCCAAACAGAAAAAAGACAGTGACAATTACTGACGCTATTACGGCAGAAATAGGTAAAGCGACGGTATTAGATCCGGGCGAGATGATGCAGAACTCTACCACCTAGTAGCCACGATGTTAGTGACTCGTATAGCCAATCGGTCGCCTTGTACGACCTGCCTGGCAAAACGGCGGTTGGCCTATCCTTCAAGCGAGTCCGGGACTAACACGGGCTTAAAAATTATAATCTCATAATTGTGATTCTCTTATTTTAAACTAGCTGTTACCCGCGGCTCCGCTTGCGTATATTTACTTTAGACCTTATTTAACCTTTCTTTATAAGCTACTTCCATTATTTTACCTTCAATGGAAGGTTGATATGAAAAATATTAACCATTCCTTAAATAATGATATATAATAAATACTTTTAAGTTTTAATAAATTCAGTAAAACTAGTGATCCCTTAGGCAACTCATAAAATATAACGAAAAATGACTGTATCCACTTAAAGGTAATTTGAAAACCCAGTAAGTATGGTCGCGCAACTGTTCTAGCAAAGGTCTCATAAATGTTTATGAAGTCGGCTGACCTTTATTAATTTCACCGTCATAGGTGGGCTTACGTGCGCTACTTAATTATCGCTATTATTTTTTGAATATAGAGTGGTTAGTTAACTTAATAAAGTTAAGTCACTTAGATTAATACCTTCTAGCTATTCATTCGCTCTGTATGCTAGTCAATACTTTCGGTTAGGGTCGCTAACCACTCGACCAATGAAGTGGACAATTAACCGAAATAATGTAAATTTTTATATATAGTTAGGTTACTCCATGAAGTCAATTTGCTGTGACCAATCTCTTTTAGCTATTTATCGCTCTGTAAGCCAGTATATATTTTCAAATCTGGATCCGAAAAAACTAACCCATTGATTGATCTGTCGTATTGCTCATATTCTACACTTGTAAACTTACTTATAAAATATAATATCATACATTCATAGAGGTTTATATACCTAAGTATACATTATAATATACACATATATATGTATACTATTTTCCTTACAGCTAAATTCTGTTATCAAACTTAAAAGAGGTTTTATTGTTAAGTCTATGGTCGAGTTTTGACCAAAGGACGATTGGAAGTAAAATATTAAAACATAACAAAATGTTAAGAAACTCCATTTTACAAATACCATAAAAATAAACAGGGTAATATTTTCAAAGCAATTTAATCTATTAAACGCAGGAACCGGTAGCTTGTAATACACTTAAAGCAATGACGAGCTTCAAAGCGAAGTAATTTAGTCTAGAATCTAGATGCACGTAAATAAATACAAGAAAAGTAGTACTGAACACGAGAGTTGTAGTTCTCTTGAGTTGGATTACTGATTTAAATTCGTATTAAACTTGTATGTAAGCATTAAAGTTTTACTCACTTCGCTTAGCTTAAGCAGTATCTAGTTGACAGCGTCTGCTTTTAAAATACTTCTAAGAGACAGCTTGGTCGCGAGAAAGAAAATCGAGGATTGGAATATATAAAAGTTTCAATCTGAAAACGTCTTCGAGAGAGACTTTTGTAAGATACTAGTTTTAAAATAATATTTTACAGAGACTTACTTTGCTGATATTTGGATGACACTAAATGCATAACTGTAATACGAGTATTTGCCAAAATATTCAAATTGTATAGTAAATAATATCATGACGCCAGTTCTATTGTGAACAGATGTTGAGGGCAGATGTACATACTATAAATAAATATTCACGGGACAAATTACACTTATTGATCTAACCCCAAAGTAAGCAAATTATTTGCCTGTGTTATGGGTGTTAGTCAACGATACTAATACATAGTAATACATATATAAATACTTTTACATACATAATAAACACCCAAATCCGGAAATACAAACATTTATGCTCATCACACAAATGCTTGTCCCCGTCGGGGATCGAACCCGAGCCCCATTGATTGCGCAGTCAGGGTCGTTAACCACTCGACCAGCAGGTCGAGCGGTGTCTTCAATAAAGATTAATTGCATTACCATATACATATTTATTAATTGCATTAATCCATACTAGTCCATACTATCCATGCTAGTCCATACTAATATTATAAATGCGAAAGTAACCCTGTCTGTCTGTCTGTCTGTCTGTCTGTCTGTTTGTCTGTTACGCTTTCACGGCTAAACCGCTGAACCGATTTGGATAAAATTTGGTACAAATATAGTTTGAGACCCAAGAAAGGACATAGGGTAGTTCTTATCCCGGAAATCCCACGGGAACGGGAACTATGCGGGTTTTTATTTTAGAATTTTTTTCACGCTAACGAAGTCGCGGGCACAGCTAGTAATTAAATAAATTGTCAAATAGTAGTAAAGCAGACACAAAATTATAATAATCAAAATAAATCTGCTTTGTTTTGTTTTAGTTAATAGCTATGTTGTTTTAGTTAACAGCTATTAACTAAAACAAGACAAATGACGATGCTTGTGTAAGCAAAACAGGTTGGGAATAAATTATAATTATCTTATTGTGAAGTGTGTGTGTGTGTGTGTGTGTGTGTGTGTGCATTTATATAACGAGTGTATATTGTTTTTAAAATATTAAACAATTGATACACTTGTACAGTACAAGTGTATTAATTGTTTAATATTTTAACCACTCGACTCTTGAATAGGCAAATATTAGACACTAGCTGTGTTCGCGACTTCGTTCGCGTGGAAAAAATTCTAAAATAAAAACCCACATAGTTCCCGTTCCCGTGGGATTTTCGGGATAAGAACTATCCTTTCTCCTTTCTTGGGTCTCAAACTATATTCGTACCAAATTTTATCCAAATCGGTTCAGTGGTTTGGCCGTGAAAGCGTAACAGACAGACAGACAGACAGAGTTACTTTCGCATTTATAATATTAGTATGGATTATGTATGATAATTCGATTCCCCTGTCACTCTCAAAGCAAAATTTTACCTCGCTTGCATTTGAATTTAAACTTTAAATTTCTATTTATAAAGACTAATGTTGTATGAAAAAGCCTTTGACGTTTAATCTATGATAAAATATCTGTCATGGCAAATTCATAAATTGAAGTTTTTTTTATATATCATAAGATAGCAAACAAGCAGATGGTTCTCCTGATGGAAAGAGATAACCATCGCCTATAGACACCAAAGATATTAATGCGTTAATGCGTTGCTATCTCGTGGCGAGGTCTAATGCTAAGTGCATAAGTTTACCGGCTATCTTACTCTCTAACTGATAAGCACTGACGCTATTGCGGCAAGAATAGGTAAGGCGGTGGTACCAGAACGGGCGAGACAATGCAGAACTCTGCCACCTAGTAATCACGATAGTAGTGACTTGCATAGCCAATCGGTCGCCTTTTACGACCTGCCTGGCAGAACGGCAGTTAGTCTATTCTTCAAAGGAGGCCGGGACCAACACGGCAAAAGATCTCGCCTTAAAGGCGGACTAACTCCGACGTGGAGACCAAACGGTCGGAGCCTAGAACGACTAAGTCAGATATCTCCGCACAATCCTAGCAGTTTCGAGCAAAACGACTTTTTGCATCTTCGCTATGATGATATTCTGGTTAATGTTTAATTTATTTAGGTAGTTACGAAGATTGGATGGAACTAAGCCGTTGGCAGACACAATTATCGGGATTATTTCCGTAGACTTCACCCTCCACACCTCCTTCACATCGTGTGCCAGATCCATATATTTTGATTTCTTGTCTGCTTCAGTTGTCACCAGGTTTTCATCGAAGGAGATGGTGATGTCCACAAGAAACACTCTAGAGATTGCCCGGTCCATCAGCACGATATCAGGTTTACTCGAGAAAATAGTCCTATCCGTGATGATGGGCCGGTCCCAGTATAGTTTTGCGCGGTCATTTTCGAGCACTGGTTCCAGAATGTACTTATAATAAGGCAGGCTGCTTTGGACTAGTCCGTATTTCAGGACAAGCTCCTGATAATTTTTACAGCCTGGTTTTGTCTGTGCAGATACTCAGTACTAGCAAGCATAGAACAACCGGAAATGGTATGTCTTAGTGTTTCTCCAGGACTTCGGCACATTTGATACACATCGATCGTGTCGTCCTTCAGATTGCATTTCCTGTAGTTGTTCTTGTATTGCACAGACAAAACCTTCAGCTTCACCAAATATATCCAGGAAACTTAACCCCTGTAGTTGTTCGTTTTGATAACCTGATCTTGTTTTGCACAGACATAACCTTCGGTTTCACCAAATATATCCCCAAAACGTAACCTTATTATTATTATTTCTGTTGTGAGTACCAGATGGTAGTATTCTGCAATGTATTGCCTGGGTTTGGTGGCAACAGTTTGTCTTTTTCTACTCCAATAGCGTTAATGCTTGTCAGTGTCGTGTATTGGTTTGTAGTAGCCGGTAATTTATGAATGTAAATCTAGGAATCCCTATGTTAATCAGGCCCCCTTTTGAAGAATAAATCAATCAACTTATTGCTAGTCATCTCATAAAATACGAGAGAAACTAATACCTATCAAAAGCATCGTGATCTCTAACTAGGTGGCTAGTTTTGCAAAGATTCAACCGGATCTGATGCCACTATTTTACCTATTCCTGTCGCAATAGCAATGATGATTGTCGTTGTCGTATTTAGGTTAGGAAGGTAAAGTAGCCGGTAAACTTATGGATGTGATATTGCATCATTAACATCATTGGTGTCTATATGCGATGGTATTTTTTTTATCAGGAGGACCATCTGCTAGATTGCTCTCCTATAAATCAAAATGGCTACGTAACATCGCAAAAAGAGAAGACACAGTAACATAATTAAAAAGGTAATTATAAGCTGTATAATATATTCTATCTCATTCTCTGACAGGCTATATTCTATAGATTTCAAGGCAAAGAAATAGGAAAAATTAAATACCCAACGTTAGATAGAAAGAGCAAAGAGACAAAATCAAATATCTATGCGAAAGCTGATTAGCGTCAGTCCTAACAGAGTTTATGTGAAACGTGTATTTAGATCACTTCAAAGCGCAAGCGAAATTCGACAGAAATGTCAAAAATTAAGTTTACATACACAAGCACCATCGTACCGGCTCCACTATGTAGGGAAGTATGATTTACAGCCCATTTATAGCGGTTTGAAATTCAATTTGAGGGATTATTCACATATTGATCCCGCTTAATACCGAACTTGATTTTATGATTTTCATTTATGGCATAAATTAATTTGATGAACATAATAATGTTGCAGATGAATATAATTAATTGAATCGTGTTATGTTGACATATAATTAAAACACAAAATTGAATGCCGAATTGGTCGAGTGATAAACAACCCTGATTTCTTATTTGACTCTTGTTAGGTGTTCGACTAACTTTGTATTTCTGGTTCTATATAATTGTTTCATATAATCTTGAATTTTTGCATATATTTTTATGTAAATATCAATAACAAATACTCACTTGATGTTAAAAATAAAATATTATAAATGATTTCTGTAATTTATCTATTGAAATTTATTTATTATTGTGGTTAGACTAATTTATTTTTGTGACTTCCCAGTATTAGTCCAGACTCCCATTGAAGAATAGACCTGCCGCTCTGCCGGGCGTTCATAGAGACGAACGATCGGCTATACAAATCACTACCATCGCGGCTTATATTTGTTACTGTCTTGTTCCAGTTCGCAAAGTAAGGTAGCCAGTAAACGGCTACAAGGTTGAAACGCACTAGTAACATTTATGGTATTTAAAGGCAATGATTGCCTCCTTCCATCACGAGAGACGTCTACTTGTTTGCTATCATTCCCTTCCTCTAACCCTCCTATATTAATAACAAGTCTTTTAAAAATCAACTTGTATAATTTAAATTATTGTAAATATAGAAGACAGCTATGAGGACTGCAAATAGAAGTGAAAACTTAAATAATATCCTACGCAGTGGCGTAGCAAAGGAGGGGCGGCGTGGGCGGGCCGCATCGGGTGTCACCTTTTTTGGAGTGACACCCACCCAATCTTGAGAGATTGGGTGGGTGTCACTCCAAAGAACAATTTTAAGACAAAAAAAAAATTGCTAGCACAAAAATTTCTTTTTTTGGGGATTCCTTTACTAGCATTATTGTATAACAATTCCTTTTTAAAAGTCTTAGTTATTATTGTGTTTTGTTATTTCTTCAATATCATTAATAATAAATGAACCGTGAGCTTTACCATATTTTTTATGATCCATGACCTTTATCAAATTTATTGCTTTTTACTTTCGATGGGGTCACATCACCAACTTTCGCACCGGGTGCCACCCAAGGTAGCTACGCCACTGATCCTACGCTATAATATCTAAAACTACACAATAATTAGCTTATGCAAACATCCAAATCTATATATACATGTAATAAAATCGTAGGAAAGTCAAAACTGTATTTTATTTTTTTTAAAGAATACTTGGGCGTGGTCTACAATCGATATCGAAGACAAAAATATAGTTTTTAGAATTTTTGTTTGTTTGTCCGTTTATCTGTTTGTCTGTTTGTCTGTATGTATATCCGGGGTAAACTCAAAAAGTACTGCATGGATTTACTTCAAATTTTGCATGAATATTACTAATGGGTTGGGTCAACATATAGGCTACATATTATCACGCTATCACCTAGCGGCCAGGTGCTGTGCGGAGTAAACGAAGTCCGCGCAGACGAAGTCGCTGGCAACAGCTAGTTCTAACTAAGGCAAGATGTTTGCAGCGCAACATATCTCGCGAGTTCGTATGTAAACGACGACAATCTCATAAATGCAAAACTACACATTCTTGAGTATCATCGTAAGGTTGTCAACTTATTAGTTTCCATAGGATACACTTTGGTGAGCATGCGAAAGATTTCTTCGAAATTATTGAACCCTCACTATTCCTTTATCGGACTACTAAAAGCGGGCAGAAGTTTCATCCGTATCTTGTGGATGTACCAAAAATTAAACAAAACGGTTTGACAACTCTTATTTGCTTCGAGTTTAAAAGGTTTGGATTAAACTGTCTGCGTCTATTTTACTTGCAAAATATAGTCCTCAAAATTTGAGAGTACAGTGAATAGGCTTATTTTGGAGGCGAATACCGCCTTCATCTTCATCGACACTTTCTTTTAACAACAACAAGTTAGATGGAAGACAAACGCCTATTCCAATTAAAATTCTTCTTAGAGGTTTCTTTTGAAGATCCAAAAATCAGTAGCACCTCGAAATCTGATTGTTGGCTATACCTGTTCAGATTAGCACCTAATGCATACCAGTCCCTCAATTAAATCAACAAAACATCAATCGAGTCGAAGTGCTTAGGGCTCACACACACACTACACACATAAACACGGTACAACGTCGCGTCGTGCTACGACGACCTCGACGTCGCGTCGCGTCGTGCTCGAATGACATTTTGTTGCGCAAATCGGATCCCTGCAGTTGTGGAACAGATGCATGACGTTCTGAATTTGTTAAGTACAACCTAAGAATTGAATGTATATGCTTTTAAGACAATTTCTTAGGTTCTCAGTGTAGCATGTATTTACACCCAGAAATAGAGAATCATAATATTTACCGATGAAATAAAATCACTGTAGGGTAGGCATGGATCATTTAACGATTAACATATTAAATTTCGTACTCGCCGTGTTGGTCCCGGCCTCCTTTGTAGAATAGGCCAACTGCCGTTCTGCCAGGCAGGTCGTAAAAGGCGACCGAATGGCTATCGAGTCACTACCATCGTGGCTACTAGGTGGTAGAGTTCTGCATTGTCTCGCCCGGGTCAGGTACCACCGCCTTGCCTATTCCTGCCGCAATAGCGTCAGTGCTTGTCGCTGTCGTGTTCCGGTTTGGAGGGTAAGGTAGCCGGTAAACTTATGCATGTGGCATTAGACCTCGCCACAAGATAGCAACGCACCATTAACATCTTTGGTGTCTATAGGCGATGGTTGACTCTTTCCATCAGGAGACCCATCTGCTTGTTTGCTATCTTATGATATAAAAAAAAAAAAAAAAAAAAAACATTTTTTTAATAATTAACAACTGTTATTTATATTAGCAAATACTGTTAAAAATTACCAATAACTTCCTATAGGATAATAATGTTATTAAAAATATTTGAGCTACCTTGATTTATGATAATAATAACTTCCAGAGGACCTTTTTTTTGCTAACTTGACGGCTATGATTTTTGATAATAATAACTGTTAAAAATTATAAAACTCGACGGTTGCTTTGCGTTTTGTTTTTGCTGCTTTTAATACTTATTATAACATATAGGCTACTACTACTACTGATTTAAAATAACAAAAACAAATAACTGTTAAATATTAATTAATTTTAACAACATACCAGATAACCTAATTTAACAATAATTTCCATGCATACTGTAGGGGTATTTTTTTAGTCTTAGCTTTGACCATCCCATTAATCAAGTGATGAGCGACTTTGACTACACAATTAAAAGGGCTCGGGTTCGATTCCCGGCGAAGACAAGCATTGGTGTGATGAGCATAAATATTTTTATTTCTAGGTTTAGGTGTTTATTTTATATACTCCAGTATTTATATATGTATTTATATGTATTAGTATTTTTGACTAAAATTCATAACACAAGCAAATAATTTGCTTATTTTGGGGTTAGATCAGAAAGTGTAACTTGTTCCGTGAATATTCCGTTATTCGGTACGATAATTGGTGTGTGGCATATTTCTATTTTTCATATTATAATTTATCTTCGAGCGTTTGATATTTACATTTGCTCATATGAGCAGCTACACGTTTTCCATCCAACGCCGTGTCTATTAGTATTTTCTGATCTATGGTACAACACAATGTTAGTGAACTAAATACTTTTGCAAAAGCAAAGTCGGCTGACTATGTATTGTTAGCACGTACAGAGCAAACACATCTACTTAATTACATTTATTATTACGTTTCATAAAGCTAAGTAATGCGTGGAAAGTGTGGGGGAAGTAATTAACTGGTACTGAATTTCGCGTAATGATCTTATATAAGATATTAATGTATGCTTTTACTCGTAGTTAGAGTAACTGACACCAAATTTTAAACGAACTAACAATGATCTTGACATTTGTAGGAAGGAATCGTTTTTTTTACTTGTACATTGTAAGAGTCCTCGCCAACATTTAACTATTAATGTGTATATTAAATACGTAAAGTTAAACTTTTGTATCCCTTTTTAATTATTACGCGATATTACGTGAACGGAGTATGAAACTTGGCACTTGCGGAGGAGTGTAGAAATCTAATACTTTTTAGTGTTGGTCCCGGCCTTCTTTGAAGAATAGGCCAACTGCCGTTCTGCCAGGCAGGTCGCAAAAGGTGACCGATTGACTATCGAGTCACTACCATCGTGGCTACTGGTGGTAGAGTTCTGCATTGTCTCGCCCGGGTCTGGTACCACCGCCTTACCTATTCTTGCCGCAATAGCATCAGTGCTTGTCGCTGTCGTGTTCCGGTTTAGAGGGTAAGGTAGCCGGTAAACTTATGCATGTGGCATTAGATCTCGCCACGAGATAGAAACGCACCATTAACATCTTTGGTGTCTATAGGCGATGGTTTCTTTCCAACAGGAGACCCATCTGCTTGTTTGCTATCTTATGATATAAAAAAAAATATATAACTGGACACATACATAGATATACAAAAGGCTTCACAAAGGCAAAATTGATGTCAGTAAGCTATAAAACGAATATTTATGATGAAATTTGTCAAAAATATGGAGTGTTAAGATCGATACTATGTGAGGATCTCTTAATAAATAAAAATTTCGTGACGCGTTGTTTATTCGCGATGGAATCCGAAACTACTGAACCGATTTCGATGAAATTTTGTAGATAACTACCGTTTGGTCCAACTTAAAAGATAGGATAGTTTTCATCTTAATTAACCCCATTTAATCCCCCCTCCCCCTCTCCAGTACCCAACCAATATATTCCTTACAAGTAATTTGTATGGCAAAACAACGTTTGCTGAGTCAGCTAGTAGTAGTATAAATTTATTCTTACACGAATTCCCAGTTAAAAAAAATCTTTTGAAGTTTCAATTAATAAATTATTCATCGTATTCCTTATATTAGACGCTAGTTATATTGAATACAGTTAATCACGATCAGAAATTACAGGGCAACGGAAATAACTTTATAATTATAATTAATATCCTTTAGGCTTTATGATCTACAACGATAAGCGATTACAAACTTGAGCGTGAAGGTTCCACAAAACTTGATAATTGTCTTTCCCTCTAGGCTTTTAAGCCGCTAGTACATTGAGAGAGCGAGCAAAGCAGAGCGAAAATAGAATAAATGTATTGTATTAAGGTATTACTGTGTCGATGATTGTATTATTTACAATTGAATTTAGTTCAAGAATGATCAGAGATTCAATTAAAAATGTGAACCTACAATAAGAACTTTGGGATCAAATGAAATCAAAAACAAGCAAACAATCTTTTTTAACTTTATCGAGTAGTGTGCATCTTAAACGCATAATTTCTCATCCATTCATCATATCCTCCTCGCATCTTTTCCTCATTCCTGAGGATCGTGGCACCACCGATCATCTTTTGTTTTTACGATCTTAGGCTATCGGCTGCGGGTATGGCCTTAAAACTTTGTACCGTTGCGCATATGACTAATCTTCGCCAGACAATTTTCGATCTTTGTGATTTATGCTCAGCGAAGCTGTCAGATGTTAACTAATATAAGTTGCGTTTCACAACCTGTTTTGTAATAAATGTTTTTTGTGAAACCAATGGGAATGATTTATTTTTCAGGTTAAAAATAACATACGTGTTAAATTTCTGCAAATACTATTAGTTTTTTGAAAAGTTTCTTCCAAATTCATCTATCGGTATCAGTGTAAAAAACAGCAGGACACAGAATTTTTTTCAATTATATTATTTCCCCGTCTTGGTACAAGCTTAAATCAACTGTCTTACTGAAAGACATCTCGTAAAAGACAAGAAAAGCCTAATATGTGTTACTTACATTAAGATCACTAATAACGTGGTAGAGCTCTGCAACGTCTCGCCTGGGTTTTAGGACCACCGCTTTAGTCATTACATTCGCAATAGCATCAGTGCTTGTTAATTGAATGTTCCGGTTTGGAGGGTAAGGCAATCGGTAAATTTATGCTTATAGCACTACGACTGCACGACGAGAATAGCAACGGCTATAGGCGATTGGTTGTCTCTGTCCATTACGAGAACTATCAGCTTGTTTTGCTTTACTATGCTTAAAAAAAATATTAAGATATATCATATTTCGCTGTTATTTTTTTTTAATTTGTATGCTAATATTTCGTTTCGCGTTCCCAGCAACGTGATCGAGGCCTTCTTTGTACCAATTAATCTAAAATTGTCTAGTGTTTAACTGTAGATTAAAATTATATTTAGATTAAAATATTAGTCGTAATAAATATTTATTTTATGACTGACCGACATATTTTTTCATTTTAAAAATTTTTTCTTTCTACTTGTTGGTCTCTTTATCTGAATCCTCCGTCATAACTCAAATACTTGATGAAAATTGGTTTACAGTGACACCACGTGATAGCGCATATGATTTATTATCGCCGGTAAATTTTCGATCTCTGTGATTTATGCACAGTGAAGCTGCTAGATGTAATGTTTTGTGGTAAGATCACAATTCATTTTTATAGTATAAAAATAGCCTACGTGTTAAAGTAATGTTAATAATAGTATGTATATTACCTTCACATGTAGTTAAATTTATGTAAATACTATTAGTTTTTTAACTTTCATCCAAATCCTATCGGTTTCGGTGTAAAAAAACATTAGAGAATACAGAAACATTTTCAATTACATTATTTCCTCATATCTATACCAGCCTAGATCAAGTGCCTTACTAATAGGTATCTCGTAAAAGCCAAGGAAAGGCTTATAAGAGCTCTGCAATGTCTCGCTAGAGTTTTGGTACCACCGGTTTGCTCATGACTGCCTCAATAGCGTTAGTGCTTGCCAATGGCATTTTCCGGTTCGGAGGATATCAGCTGGTAAACTTATTCATTTGGCATTCTATCCCTGCCACATGGACAGCAATATACCATTAACATTTCTGATGTCTATAAGTGATAGTTCTCTCTTTCGATCAGGAGAATCATCAGCTTAATTATTAATAATTAATGGGTTACCACGATTATGTGAGGTATTGTTTAATCGTGGTAAGATCCCTTTAATTATTAATAATTCAGTTTAAAAAAGTCGCGAAAGCTTAAAAGTATAAATCATCAGTTTGTTTGCTATCTTATGTTTTAAAAAATATTGAGATACATTGTATTTCGCTGTCTTGCTAATATTTCGTTTCGCATTCCTAGCAGTGTGTTTGAGGCCTCTTCTGGACCAATTAATCACATTTTATTCTAATCTAAATGCAAAGACTTTGTGCGAAATATTTACGAACTTTACTGCGCACGTTAACTGTATTAAATTAAACATCAATATTGGATTGTTAGCGAAGTTTTAAAGTTTAATTTTCTATGACTTGTTCGGTATTGTAAATTCTGTGTAAAATGTTTTAATTTTATTCAGCTAACATTGACGCGAAATATTATGGTTTAAAATATTATAAATGAGACCGACTTTTGCGTTTATCTAGTATTGCTATTATAAATACTAGCTTTTACTTGCGACTTCGTTTGTGTGACTTGCGACTAAAACTATTACTTTGTTTACTCATTTAGGCAAAGAAGTAGCTTAGTAATCTAGCTTTTTAGTTGAAAACAAAGTTTTAAGATAAGTCCTAAAGTTTTACTCCGTATTGTTACGGGCCCGTTAAATGAATAGACCATCCGCTCTTCTCCTAGGTATTTCGTAAGAGCCGTATGATTGGCTAAATGAGCTATATTTGTTAAACATTTTCAAATATAGTTTAATAATCAACATTTTCTGAATAAAAGTTTCATAACGTTCGTTCTCTATGAAGATATAATATGATAATTTTTGTTCAAGCTCTGTTTTTCCTTCCATATAATATTTGGATAGTGATCAAGATGGTATACCCCCCACCTTGACCTCTATTAAATGTTACGAGAAATATTATAGCAAATAACAAATTTTAGTCGTGTTAATAATTTTACTCGAGAAACAAGTATGGTACTTTCCTTATGCGAAAAATGTTTGAAATATTTAATCGCTCTACTAGTTATAAAACTATATCCCAAATAAAAGAAAGAATTTTCAATGGACAGTCATTATAAAGTATGGTATAAAACTGTGGATAGAAGTTTTAACGACGTCTTTAACGATCGTGCGGAACCGAAAGGCAAACTGAATTGCTACAATAAAATTAAAAGTCACCTTAGTTTAAAACGACCTATTTGAATAACCAATATCTTTCTATAAGAGTCTTTATGATAGAATGGATTTTCGATTTCTTTAATTTTGGTAATACTACTGTTTATTTAAAAAAAAATGAAAATATTTACTTTGTAACCCGCACAGCTTTTTTCGAGTCATCGTCAATATTTAACCCCTTTTCACCATCTTAGGGGATGTATTTCAAAATCTCCTTCCTTTTTTTATGTTATTGAGATACGCAAACTGGCAGACGTGCCATCTGATTGTAAGTGGTCGAAGTCATCAATGAACAAAAATGGGATACCTGGGCTGGAACTAGCCCAGGTATTCCATTCGTGTGTACCACCTATCCTGAGACATAAGATCTTATGTTTTGGTGCCAGTAATTACACTGCTTGTCTTGCCCTTCTCTCTGAAACACAGCACAACTGCTTCACGGGAGAATAAGCAAGATGGTGGTACCCATGCAGCCGGGAGCGCGGCACAGCGCATCCCTCCCACCGGTGAAATTTCCTATTCCACGTTTAAATCGTAATACCATTCAGTAATAATAAGAGATACTTATAAGTTTTTTTGACTGTTTGATTCTATAATGCCGTGTACATGAAAATGTAATGTGATTTTTTTTGTTTTTATCTATTTTTCTTTCATTCTGGCACAACTAACAAACGAGTAGACGCTAAGATCATACTCGTAAGTAGCTTAAAATCTCTTGATCTTCACGGACACGTATGGTTTCTGTGTATTTTATATCGATTGTATAATGGAGAGTGCTCTGCAGAATTGGAGAGTGGTCTTCAGAATTGATCAAGATTATCTGACCACATCTTTCTGTAATCGTATTTTTCTCTGTTGTAATTTTATCCACTACTTTTCGACACTTGGTACTCTTCTACGGTTTTTTGTACAATCGTTTCTTGGCCCAGAAGTCAAGCTTTGGAATAATCTTTCCTGCTCGGTGTTTGCGACTAACTCTAGGTTTTGAAATGTGGACTGATCCCTTATTTTAAGAGCTACCAACGTACTAACATATGATAACCTTGTAAATATCCATAGCAGCATTAAACACTTAATATCAGCTTTTTTCTGAGGTACGTGAGTGTAAATTTTAAACACACCACCACCAGGTTTCAAGTTGCTACTGATATTTAGGTTTTTAAGATAATCGTCGAAAAAACTTCAATAGCACTTTTGCCTGACTTGGAGATCGAACTTAGGATCCACGATTTGAGCCGAACCCCTCGACCACGAGGCTTATAACTTTCTCTATACTTGGTTGTTTTATGACAACAATATCACGATCTTTTCATTTTATAAAAAAAATATGGTTTTAGAATGTATTAATAATTTTTGTATATAATAAAGAATCAAAAATAAATAAATAAAAAATTGCACAGGTCAAAACACTATCATGTTGTTTTTATTAGCTTCTATAAAAGAATAAGTCCGAATAAGTATAAGAAAATATTTATTGTGTGGCTTTTGTTGTCATTGACATAAATATTTTGTCCCTATAAAAGATAATCTCCCGATGGAATTTATAGTCAATAAATTGTTTATTGTATCCTTACATTTTATTACGAGCTCATATTAGAAGCTTACATTTTGGTAATTTAGATGTTTTACGTTTCTAATAGCTAAAGATATGGGTATTATATAATATTATGTTTTGGTATTTTAATTTAAACAATAATAAACAAATATTGCTCCGCATTTTGGAAAAACTTCATAAGTGATGAGTAAGGTATGCAAAAAAATCTAACAAAAAATTCTTTAAAAAATATTTACATTCTAATTATATAATAGGTATATTTTTTATTTAGATTCCCATCAGATCATGTTACCATGTATTAAATAAAATAAGGTGTAAAATAACTAACACGACTTTTATATGTACATATATTTATAGATGAATGGCTAGACTGATATATTTTACTGTTTTTTTATTGATGAATATTATATTTTAATACTTTTTAGCCTATTCTGGACAAAGACTACCCAAACCCACAAAAATTGCAACAAAATTGGCCCCGTCGTCTTTGACTCTTAAGCGGTGTAACTAACACGACTTTTTTATATATATAGATGAACAGCTAGACAGATGTTTTTTGACTAATTTTTTATTGATGAAAATAACATTATTAAAACGTTATTTGTTTTTCAATAAATCAGCAAGATTTTTTGAACAAATATTTTTTTGCTGACATTACTAATTTCACACTTGTGGTATGAAATTGATAACAAGCGCGATCCTATTCTCAGTTGGAACGCATAGTATGTATTAGTAATGATAGACTGACGACGGTTTCCCCGGGTCGGTCCGGGTTCCTTGGTAGAATAGACCATCTGCCAAGCAGTGCGGAAAAAAAAAGTTTTGTCTATTCCTGCCGCAATTGAATCATCTGAGGATAGCAAGCAAATTTATGCATGTAGCATTTCCATCCTGCCATACGGGTAGCAATACAGCATTAATATCTTTGTTGTGTACGAGTACAGTCGATGGTGGTCTCTTTCCATCAAAAGAGCCTCCTTCTTGTTTGCTATCTTATGATATAATATATGAAAAAACGATACTATAACATCGTCTGTCTGTAACTTAATCATTCGTTTTTCCTGCTTAATTATCTTTTTGAAATAACTTAAACTTATTAAACCTCCGCTACGTATATAGATAAGAAAGTTTCTGATTTTGCCCGACTTTCGAAAGTCGAGTTTGACCAAATCTCTACGTTTTGAGGTCCTAGGAACCTTATCTGACGTCAGTATGTGTGTGCGTGCGTGCGCGAGTGCGCGCGTGCGTGTGCGTGCGTGCGTGCGCGCGTGCGTGTGTGCGTGTGTGTGTGTATGTAAACATCTCATAATTTTTGAACAGCTTGACCGGTCGAAACATAGTTGATAACATTCAATTAGGTTCTTCCAAACTTAGACTTCCTGATCCGATTTTGTTCAGGAGATTTTGAGATATTTTGAAAAACTTCAAAATTTTATTCGAAATAAGTTATTTTGTAACAACTTTCAAATTAATGTTCCGATTTATAAAAAAATGTAAACTGCATTCAATGTCGCAAATTGTATCAAAATCGGTTTATTCGTTCGGGAGTAATCGCTGACAAAAAAGTTTTTTGACATAACTTCGAGATTTTTGAATGAATTAATTTTTCAATTTTTACAATATTTTATAACTTTAAAAAAATTGTCTAATGCCGTTTCAAAAATCAAAATCGAGTCATATCTAAAAAAAGTTACAGATTTTCAAATATCAAAACTATGTTGTAAACAACAAACTTATTTCACATTTTTAAAATAACTTTTAAGCTAGTATACCGATTGATTATACATTTAAAATACCTAAAAACTGCGTCAAATACCGAAAGCTCGATCAGAATCAGTCACATTATTTGGGATTTATTAATGACGAATATTTATGAAAAAAAATTAAAATTACTTCAGTGTTTTTCAGCCTATCGGTTATGTAGCTAAAACAATATTTTAGATCTATAAAACTGCTTTAAATGCATTGATATAAAAAACCCTAGATGCACAGTCTCGAACAAAATTGACACTCAAGTGTCGCTAAATTCATTTAAGTAGTTACAGATACGGCAAAAACATATATCTTTGCATATCCAACCTTAAGCGCAAGATTTATAGTTGTTTTTACAAAGCAATGTACAAAAAGAAATAAAATTGACGGTGTTGCGACCGACGGGAATCTATTTGGAATGAGCGCACAATTTAAAATTGTGCACTCATTTTTGGAGGACGTTTTTGAGACACGATTGTGTGTCTTGGGTTTTTTATATCAATGGAACTATGCATCTTGGGTTTTTTATATCAATGTTTAAATGCCATTCGAAAGATCAAAGTCGATCATCATTTCTAAAATATACTGCTTTTATAAAATCAATATACTCTCATCTTAACAAACTAAATGCTTGAACTGAAAAAATATATGCTTATCGTTTTTACTCCTGTTAGCTTAAAATACCTTAACTTAGCGGCAAGTTTCAGGTTTTGGTGGCAGTGTCAACAGGCTTACAGAAAAATCATACTATAATATACGTAGCATACTTTAAAAAATAAATATCTTCCGTATTCGTCGTGTATTCCGTATCGTGAGATATTCTCTTATCCTCACGATAAGTTAAATTTTTCTGTTTGAAAAGTTGATAATATGCAGCTATTGGATACGCTATCATTGCTGCGACTCAAAAGAAACACTTACGAGTTTTGTGAGATGCTTAAATCCACAATCATAATATGAGTGTGGATTGGGATGAAACGGAGACATCTTAACGGAAATGGATGCAAGTGCGCAGTTTTCTGCATTTGGCATCTGCAGATCCGCAGTTTTAATAGATACAGTGGAGCTGCAAAAATACAATGAAAATATATGAAAGCCTTTCAGCGGGATACCTGTTTCATACTGAAAGGTTTTCGTATATTTTTACAAGCATTTGTTAATCAAATTTTATAAATCGAAAAGAGTGATAAATAATAATTATTTATCTCTCTTTCTGATTAGTCAACTTAGATTTTTTAATATGCAATATATAAAATTTGAAAATTATAGCTTATATTGAGACTTACTCAATATCATTACATAGTATAAAACAAAGTCGCTTTCTCTGTCTGTCCCTATGTCCTTATGTCCCTATGTATGCTTAAATCTTTAAAACTACGCAACGGATTTTGATGCGTTTTTTTTAATAGATAGATTGATTCTTAAGGAAGGTTTAAGTGTATAAACCTTTTCGATATTCCCACGGGAACCAAAGCTGCGTGGGTGAAACCGCGGGCAGGTCGCTAGTAAGCTATAATTTTCAAATTTCAGTCTTGTTATATTTTATTTTATTGGTAATTGGATTTATATTTTATTTTATAGTAATTTGTACTAGTACTCTACATGTTTTCATATGTTTTATACATTTAAAAAAAATATTATATTATATACTATGTGGTAGAGTTCTGCATTTGCTCGTCCGGGTTTGGTTTCACCACCTTGTCTATTCCTGCCGCTATAGCGTCAGTCGGTCACTGTCGTGTTCCGGTTTGGAGGGTAAGGTAACCGGTAAACTTATGCATGTGGTAATAGACCTCGCCACAAGATAGCAACGCATTATTAATATCTTTGGTGTCTATAGGCAATGGTTGACTGATCTTTCCATCAAGAGACCCATCTGCTTGTTTGCTACCTTATGATATAAAAAATGTTAGTCTTTTTTTAGCAAGATAATTTTATGTAATGGATTTTACAAACTTTTTTTATATATCATAAGATAGCAAACAAGCAGATGCGTCTCCTAATGGAAAGAGTCAACCATCGCCTATAGACACCAAAGATGTTAATGGTGCGTTGCTATCTTGTGGCGAGGTCTAATGCCACATGCATAAGTTTACCGGCTACCACACCCTCCAAACCGGAACACGACAGCGACAAGCACTGACGCTATTACGGCAGGAATAGATAAGGCGGTGGTACCAGACCCGGGCGAGACAATGCAGAACTCTACCACCTAGTAGCCACGATGGTAATGACTCGATAGCCAATCGGTCGCCTTTTACGACCTGCTTGGCAGAACGGCAGTTGGCCTATTCTTCAAAGGAGGCCGGGACCAATACGGCGTAACATTTTTAACTTTTCTTTTATACATACCCGGTTATAACGACGGCTAAGGGACCAACGGTATGAAGTCGTACTAAACAGACAATTTTAAGTTTTGTATTTTATTAAAATAATGTTTTTATTAACATAATGTATTTATATATTAACATTTACGTGACTATCAAAGAATAAAATATGTAAACGGTTGACCCTGCAGATCATCCCTGAACATTCCTGCGAAATTAAGGTATTTAAGTTCAAAAGAGTAAAACTATATGCATAGAGTTTTTCAGTTCAAACATTTATTATGTTAAAAATGGCAGTATACTGGTTTTTGAAAAGCTGTATATTTTGGGAACAATAATCGATAGTACATCACACTGCAACGCATCATTAAAATTTATTGCATCAATAGACGATGGTTATTTTTTCTATCAGAAGAATCTTCTGCTTATTTCGTTTTCTCTACCAATAGCGTGTTATATTTAGGTTACATGTTTTTTTAAATGGTTTCTGAATGGATTATGTACCAAACCAACCTCATCAATCAATTGTTACTGGGAACTATCGTGGATGATGCGATATTTTATACATATGTAATATATGACCACCCCGTTGGTCGAGTGGTTAGCGGCCCTGACTACGCAATCGACGGGGCTCGGGTTCGATCCCCGACGGGGACAATTATTTGCGTGATGAGCATAAATGTTTGTATTTCCGGGTTTGGGTGTTTATTAAATATATTCCATGTATTTATATATGTATTTCTATGTATTAGTATCGTTGACCCATTACACAACACCCATTACACCCATTACACAAGCAAATAATTTGCTTACTTTGGGGTTAGATCAGTAAGTGTAATTTGTCCCGTGAATATTATATTATATTATTATATTATATATACATTAATAATATAATATCGGTGCAAAGTGAAAAGTAGTAGTAGCCTAAGATACCTCAAAATAAATTATTTCCATGATTATAAATAATGATTAATGTTCTCCACATAATTACTGAAAATCAGTAGCACATTTATCTTTCGTTGATATTTTATTTTAATTATTACTGTCATTTAAACTTCTATATCTAATCTAACAAAATGTAAACTTCTATATCTCTGTTATCTGAGTTTTAATTTAAGTGTTATAATTTTTATTTCAATAATTAATGATGAATTAATAACAAGAGATTGAACATTGTCTTTAACGACAAATTTAAGATAATGCAGGAAAATCACTGCAAAACTTTCTGTTAATTTCAACTTTAACAATACCTTTCGCAGATGTGGTGCTGGGCTAATAGTTTAAATTCATGTAGAAGTTTTACAGTTACGAATGCAGAAAATGTCGATTACAACCTAATGTTCCTAAGAGATGCTTTAAGTTGATTACAACATAAAATAGTATCGTCACGCCTACACTCAAGCCATTTTAGTAAAATGGTTGACACAAGAAAGCGTTAACGTGACACGCGAACACAACGCAACAAAAGTTAACTTGGCTTAAGTCCGCTGGGAATTATCATTATTAAGACCACCTCTCGCGAGTAATTAAAATGAAGTTCCCTTTTCAAGAGTCATCTCTTCATTATCTTATAGTATGAATACAGATTCAACTGCGGCGGCGGCTTTGTAATTGCTCACGGCGCAATACTTGAACGTGAGTGCTGTAGCAACTTTTATATGCCTTTCAAGTCTTTGTTGTCAGAGTTCCCACTATGGTATTACTGTAAGATGTACAAAATATTGTCCTGTTTTTTAATAAAAAGCTGTAATATATAATGTTTATTTTTTTAAGTATATATTTATAGTTTACTCGTAATAATTTATTTTAATTTTATTAAATTTATTTGTTTAGGTATTTTAAACAATATTTTTTTTTAAATAAAACTTTAAGTCTTTGTACGCGTTCTGTTTTTTGAATAACGATGACAGAAAAGTTAGAGTTATAACTTACTAGCTGCAGCATGCAGCTTGCTGCATTATAAAAGTTTTTGGCGAATCCCGCGGGATCAGTTTATTTTTCCGGGATAAAAAGCTTATGTGCTATTCTCGGTCACCATCTTCATGTGTGCCAATTTCATTCAAATCCGTTCAGTAATTTATGATTGAGTAACAAACATCTATCCATCCAAACATCATCCATCCAAACATCTAAACATCCAAACTTTCGCATTTATAATATTAATATAGACTATCTGTGCCCGTGACTTCCTCCGCGTGGGAAAAATTCTAAAAAAAGTAGCCTAAGTTATACTCCTTATTACATCAGCTATCTATTAGTGAAAGTCCCGTCAAAATCGGTCCAGCCGTTTCAGAGATTAGCCGGAATAAACAGACAGACAGTAAAAATTGCAAAAAATATTATTTTGGTATATGTACCTTATACATCCATATGCATTTAGTTTAAACCGGTTATTTTTGTATTACAAATAAACACTTCAATTTTATTTCTTTGTACAGATAAGTAGGTACTAAGCTTAAACGTTTAATTTTCATCTTAGACTTATGGTTTAATATTTATCGTTTTATCCAGCTGGTTTAAATTTACAAACTGTTCCCTATGTCCCCATGTATGCTTAAATCTTTAAAACTACGCAACGGATTATGATGCGGTTTTTTGTAATAGATAGAGTGATTAAAGAGGAAGGTTTATGTGTATAATAACACTTAATATATTGTAGAGAAATACTGCAATTTTTGAGTTTTCTGATGTCATGTCGTAAATAATTATATTTTTTTTCCGCTTATATTGCAAACGCAGGCTAAACCCTACGAGATTTATTAAAATAATGTACTAAGTATTTGTACACCTTGAAAAGGTCTACAGGAAAGTCCGCGATGGTATATGTCTAGTTCTTATGGATAACCCACAACAGCATTTTTTTGTCATTTACTTTTTACGAGAAATAATGGCTTTTTTCAAAGCAATTTTAAACAATACAGCACTAATCCTTATCCAATTAAATACCTTAAATATATTTTTGATTTAATATAGATCAATATGGCCCTTTACAGCATGTCATTTAAAATAATATTTTTGAAGATATTACAGATTTAAAATGCAGGGGCATAGCGTTTGCGGGGTTACCGGCCGGTCGGACCGCGGACGGCGCGCGCCGCCGCGGGACCGCTGGGAAACGTGTTAATTATCCTAAAGCTCTTGTAATAATATAAATACAAAGAAATAAATAATTGTGAAATATTTAAAATCTTTAACATTTTCTTAACCTTTTTTAATTTGGTTTGAACTATCCATCAGACTAAATTTTTAAGAAAGTTTATGGCAAAAAAACGTAGATATATATGAGTATACTTAAAAACATATTCGTTTGCACTCTAGGAAACATGTTTAAGTTGGTGGTAAATATATGTAGATAATTTGTATTTAATCATATTTATGACGAGCATTACGTTCTATCTCTCTTTTGCTTTTAGACACATAATAAAATATGAATGTAGCATTAATGTCCTAAGTACTGGCACAAACTATCGCATAATTACCTAAAAGCTTCTTTATGAACTTAAATTACTCTAAAATGCGATGCGCAAGCTTATGATATTTAGTTGCATTTTGACTGAAAATTTGTGAGTAATATTTGGGCTATTTATGAAATTTGAGATACAGTAGTAATAAATTGGACATTGTTGCATGTAAATCTTTATGTCCATACTAATATTATAAATGGGAAAGTGTATGTGTGTGTTTGTTTGTCCGTCTTTCAAGGCAAAATGGAGTGACGAATTGACGTAATTTTTTAAATTGAGATGGAGAGTGATCAGATTGACATAGGCTACTTTTGTCTTTTTCTAACTCCCCACGTCTTTAAAATGAATTTAACGCGAGCGAAAACGCGGGCAAAAGCTAGTATAGTATAATTATTCGGTATGTAAACATGATAATGAACACATTATTAATGGTAGGACCAATTTTAATAAATTTACTGTTTGAGTTGGTCCCTGGATAGCTTGGATTTTCAACAAAACCCGGTAGATGAACTGTAATTGATTACGACAGGATAATGTCATAATCTGCTTGTTTCATAATACAGTTCTTTGATTGGTACACATTTTGGCAGAATTAAATTAAATGTTCGTAGGCTTATCTTAAATATAAAAAAATAACTTAGATAATTTGCTTGTTTCCTATCTTTTGATATAAAAACAATTTCGTGAAAAGAAAAAAATTCGAGTCTTGCTTGTACGCCAGTCAGTAGGGATAAAGAGTATCCTTGCTCTACGAAATACCATCTTTTTAGAGTTCCGAAGTAAACTAGGAAGTCCGTCCATCCGTCCGTCCGTCCGTCCGTCCATCCGTCCATCCGTCCATCCGTCCATCCGTCCATCCGTCCATCCGTCCATCCGTCCATCCGTCCACCCGTCCATCCGTCCATCCGTCCATCCGTCCATCCGTCCATCCGTCCATCCGTCCATCCGTCCATCCGTCCATCCGTCCATCCGTCCATCCGTCCATCCGTCCATCCGTCCATCCGTCCATCCGTCCATCCGTCCATCCGTCCATCCGTCCATCCGTCCGTCCGTCCGTCCGTCCGTCCGTCCATCCGTCCATCCGTCCATCCGTCCATCCGTCCATCCGTCCATCCGTCCATCCGTCCATCCGTCCATCCGTCCATCCGTCCATCCGTCCATCCGTCCATCCGTCCATCCGTCCATCCGTCCATCCGTCCATCCGTCCATCCGTCCATCCGTCCATCCGTCCATCCGTCCATCCGTCCATCCGTCCATCCGTCCATCCGTCCATCCGTCCATCCGTCCATCCGTCCATCCGACCATCCGACCATCCGTCCATCCGTCCATCCGTCCATCCGTCCATCCGTCCATCCGTCCATCCGTCCATCCGTCCATCCATACATCCGTCCGTCCGTCCGTCCGTCCGTCCGTCCGTCCGTCCATTCTTCTGTCCGCAGTCTAGCTCAAAGATCCTTAGTACTAGAAAGCCGTAATTTAGCATGAACATACATATAACACGGCAACAAAGTAACGGTAACATAAAATCTTGAAAAATATTGTTTTTAGGGTAGATCTTCTACTTTACAAGTGGGGAAGTTAATTTTTTCTCTGGGTACACGATTGTGGCTATAGTGTAGAGATAGTATGGGGAATCGTTGGATAGGATTTTAAAAAATATTGTAGGTTTGTTAAAAAAACTTTATGATTAAACGAGAAGTTTGTGAAATATTCAAGTGTTCCCATCCCACCGTTACGTTAGTGGGCGGTCCAAGATGCACGAGCGCTCGCCTAGCGGAGTAAGGCAAGGAATACCTGGTTACCTTTGAGCGCAAACTACCGGCCTGAACCACAGCGCCGAGGCATCTGCCGCCGTCACTGCCAGCTAAGTTCTGCCTGCATGCTTGCGCCGTGGTTCTTTATCAATGTTTTCCATTTACGTTTTTTTAATTATTCGTTTTTAACTAGGTATATAATTGCCGAACACCCCGAGTAGTACGACCGTCTAACTCCTCGTTTTAGTCAACTATATTTTATACAATATTATTATTGTAACTGAACCGACAGTAGAGATTGGTACCTGAAATGTATATACACTAGCAAAAAGCAGAGCTTTGTAAGGGCTCGCAAAGTTGTACTACCTAGTAATATTGTTAGGAAAGTATTTTTATGAAAATCACATTTTTTAATATATGGACTTTATTTATAATTATCTAATCTAAAAATAAAATAAAACCAAAATAAAAATAAAAAAACATGTTTCTAAGACAAAATTTTTTTAGTACTTACAAGAAAAATTGTTTAAAATTTTCTTGATTTATTAAAAACACGATTTTTATTATTATCAATGTTATCTACATAGAACAAATATAAAGGTTATCTACTAAAATTTTACATCATATTTTCTGGTCACATAATATGTATAGTACGGTTTACCAATAATATGTAGCAACTCAAGATCTATCTCGCGTCACTACTTCGCTCTTAAAGTCTAATATTGATAGAAATAGAGTTTTATTTACGGTAGCTTTCTTGCAAAAAAGTTTTCAAGGAAAAATAGGTATTAAAAATGAAAGTGGATCTTATAAAGAAAAACACTCTTAAAGAATAAGTCGCTCTTAAAGTCTAATATTGATAGAAATCAAGTTGTATTTATGGTAGCTTTCTTGCAAAAAAGTATTCAAGAATAAATAGATATTAAAAATGAAAGTGGATCTTATAGAGAAAAACACATTTTTAACACTTTGCTAAGATAAATAGTTTTTTTTTTTCTAAAATCGGAAAGTTCCTGGTATCATATCGATTTTCGAATTAAAAAAAATGTTTTATTTAATTAACCTTCAAAATTTTTAGGATTAATATTGGACTTACCGCAGGCACGTAGAATTCAGGTAGAAACTCAGCGAACAATTCCCGATTCCCAAGTCAGACAAATCAAAAATATGTTTTTATGTGATTGGGAAAGTGCCCGGTTGGTGATAGACTGGTCACCTATCACGTTGTGGGACTAAGACGTATCTTCGACTAATCGTGGATGCACACGTTGTACCTCTGCCTACCTCTTCGGGGATACGGGCATGAATATACCTTTTTTTAGCTTTTTACCCTCGGGCTAAGATTGAAAATTGATCGCAATACAATATTAATCAATTAATACACTTGTACTGTTTCACAATAATCATATTGTGAAAAATCTGTAAACGATTGACCTTGCAGGCCATCCCTGAAACTTCCCGCTAAATTGAGGTATTTTAAGCTCAAAAGAGTATAATAGATATTTTCAGTTCTGAGAAATATTGAAATGTCTCAATTGCAAATCACCAAAAAGCACCAACGAAACAATCATACATGCAATCTATTTTGATAAAAATGGCAGTATATTGATTTTTGAAAAGCTGTATATTTTGGAAACGATGATCGATTTTGATATTTCAAATGGCATTCAACTCAATTTAAATATTGCTTTAGCTCAATAGTCGGTAGGTTCAAAAATTTCGAAGCAATGTCAAAAAACATTTTTTTTAAATTTTCATCATTCATAGATCCCAAACAATTTGACCGATTTTTATCTAATTAACGGTACTTGATGCAGTTTTAAAGGAGCAAAGCTGATAAGATTTTGAAGTCAATTAGTATATTAGCCTGAAAGTTATTTCAAAAACATTAAATTTGCTAAAGCAGCGTAATTTTAATATTTGAAAAGCTGTAACTTTTGAAAATAAGATTCGCATTTGATTTTTAAAACAGCATCCGACGTAATTTTTTTAGTAGTATGGTAAAAAAGCTCAAACCTCGAAGTGCGATACTTTTTCAGTAACAGATACCACAAATGTGCATAGAAAGTCACCTAGTGTAATCACCGTAAAATTATACGCTCTCCCCCACCCGCGACAGTGGATGGTTTTGGACCTAGCAAAAAATTAACGGTAGTAGTAAATATAATAAAACTAGCTGTGCCCCCGACTTCTTCGCGTGGAAAATTTTCTGAAATAAAAGTAGCCTTAGTTATGTCTTATTGGTTCAAATGATAAAACCTCGGGTAAAACCTCTTCATATTCCACATTATTGTAAAAGAAAAGGCAACTTCAGAACTCTACATTGAGTGTGGCCCGACACACATTTTACCATATTTTATTAATTATAATTATAAGAGAAATAAATAAATATGATCAAATAAATACGAAAAAAATGCTCAGGCAGAGCATTTTTTCGTATTTGAATGCTAATGCTCAGGCAGAGCATTTTTTCGTACTTTAAAAATTTACTTGATTCTAAAACTGACTATGCCCCTATAAGGGAATAAATAAAATAATTAAAAATAGAATCAAGAAAATGTTATTTTTTTATATGATAAACAAAAAAATATTGAAACAATTATATTAAATCTCCTTAAAATTAATTTATAAGCATGTTTTTAATTTTCCTGTAAATTCCTCTAAAATGCGTTAACAAGCTTACAATACAAGCCAGCGAATCTTTTGATTAGAAAGCTTTAAAGATAACCTTGTTCATCTTGTTTATAAACTTAGTACACAAGGGGTATTACTGGGGGATGAATGTATTCATCTAAACATTAATGTGCAAAGCGAAAAATTTGGAACTCTTTGTAAGAAAATTGGACGCAAGTAGGACTCTGAGACTTGACATGACATGTATAACGTATAGATGTGTAGATAACCAAGATTTACCGGTTTGTCGGTTGGCGACATGAATGGTGATCCACAACCATTATTATCTATACTAATGTTATAAATACGAGAGTTTGGATGTTTGGATGGATCGATGTTTGTAAATCAATCACGCAAAAACTTCTGAACGGATTTTAATGAAATTTGGCACACAGGTAGATAATGATCTTATAGCACATAGGCTACTATTTATCCTTGAAAAATTAAGTGATCCCGTGGGATTTACATAAATCTTTTATAATGCAGCGGGCTGCACGCTACTGCTAGTAAATAAATAGACTTTAATGCGCATTAATAACTACAGCATTAATAAATATTTTACAATGGTTATATTAAACGCATGGGTACACAAACTCAGTCTTATCGCTACGGAGCGATCTTTGCCTGCATTTTAACTGATTTGTTAAAAATTATCGCCTATTTGTAGTAAGCAGGAAACGACGGAAAGATTTTTATGTTCATTTAAGGTACAGGGTTCACACGACCTGCCAGACTCCAAGCTGCTACTGAGATTTTGAATTTTTAAGAAAACTTAGAAAAATCTAGCTCGAGGATTGAACCTGAGATTTTGTGATCTGTATCCCCTTTGAAGAATAGACCATCAGGTAGTTTGTGAAAAGCGAACAATTGGCTATACGTGTCACTACCATTGTGACTACTATTAGGTAGAGTCCTACAACGTAACACCTAGGTTTTGATACTACTCTCTTACCTATTCTTGTCGTAATAACGTCAAGGGTAAGGAAGCTGGTAAACTTTTGCGCGTGGCATTACCATCCCAACTCAAGTAAGTACCATTAACATCTTTGGTGTGTTTAAGCGATGGTTGTATCTTTCCATCAGAATAGCCATCTATTAGTTTGCTATTTAACGATAAAAACGAGGTTTATATTATTCAAAATTGCAAATGTACAAATCACGACTCGTACATTCGTTATAATAAATCAAAGTAATGTGAAAGTATATTCACGCCCGTATCCCCAAAAAGTTAGGATGAGATACAACCAGTGAACCCACGATTAGCCGAAGTTACTTAGTCCCACAATATGATAGGTGGCGAGTCTATTGCCAAACGGGCACTTATCCAATCTCATATAGACTAGAAAGGAATTCTAGATGTACTAGAAAGGAAAAGGAATAGTTCGTTCCAGTCTGTGTCGGGAAATATTTGTTAATAGTACGTGGTACATTTTGTAATACACAAGTCTACTTGCCATTAATGCTTCACTCTTCATAGAGTAGTGTTTATATACTCTTTGATATACCCAGATACGTAGAGAGATACACAGATACAAATCTGTGTGCCTGTGGCATCATAGCTCCAAAATAATTTTGTTTAGGTTCAATCAATTTGGTTAGGTTTTTTTTAAATTGAAATTCTGTCTGTTGCGAAGGTTCTTAGCAATGATTTAATTAAATCTGTTCAGCCGTTTCAAGATTATCAACTCTTTTAAAGGTTCCGTACCTAAAACTAAGCCTCCGCTGTCTATCTGTCCGTCACCAGGCTGTATCTCATAAACCATGATATCTAGAAAGTTGAAATTTTCACAAATTATATATTTCAGTTGCCGCTATAACAACAAAAACTAAAAATAAAAAATGAAAATATTAAGGAGGTATCCTCGAGATCTCCCCGGGGTCTGCACGTGGCGAGTTAAAATACCACATACATTAGTTTATCGGCTACCAAGTCCTCCAAACTAGAACACGACTTATTCATGCTGCACTGACACTAGTGTTGTATGAATAAGTAAGGCGATGGTACCAAACTCGGGTGAAGTCTGTGGAAACTTGTGCTTCTACTATTATGATCACTATTTAGTGGTCGTAATGGTAGAAGCACAAGTTAATCGTTCGCATAGCAGAAACGCAAATATTCTATTCTTAAGAGAATCCGGAGGTTACACGGGGATATAATGACTTAAACCCTTAAAACCCAAGAGAACTTAAACCTACGAGCTCATGCTCGTAGTTTAAACCTAATTTATTTATTATAGCTGCAATGTGCAGTCCATTGCACTATAAAAGTTTTTGGCGAATCCTGCGGGATCAAGTATAGTAGTAAAATAGTATCCTATGTGCTATTCCAGGTCATCATCCATCTGTGTGCCAAATTACATTCAAATCCGTTCAGTAGTTTTTGCGTGATTGAGTAACAAACATCTATCTATCCAAACATCTACACATCTAAACTTTCGCATTTATAATATTAACTAGCTGACCCGCGCAGCTTCACCCGCGAGTATATTAATGAGTCATCCAGATAGCTTTTAATAAAAATTACATCCCCTATTTCAGCCCTCCAGTGATGGAATTTTGAAAAAAAAATTAGCCTATGTTTGACCCCGGATCTTCAACTATATCCAGGCCAAATTTCATGAAAATCGGTCCAGTGGTTTAGCCGTGAAAGCGTAACAGACAGACAGACAGATTTTCGCATTTATAATATTAGTATGGATATAGATTAGCGTTAAGCCATTATAGACCATATCATATATCATACATCTCCTAGCTTATAATACTCGTAATACATAAAATTCGAAACACCCTTTACTATTTGATTTTTTGAAAGCTGTGCACGTAAAAAAGGAATACAAATGAATTCCCTGTCACATCGCAGACAGTTTGACAAATCGGTCTTAATAAAACTGGTAAGTTGAGGAAAACTCGTCTTAGAATCTTTCTGTTTTGACGTGGAAATATGGAGACAACTACAAAAGCAAAGTTGCAGTTATTCATATTATAAGTTTTTTACTGACCTACTTATAAAAAAACAACCAAGTTTGTCTAAATATAGTACAAGTATCAATATTTTCTCTTTTTTTCCAATTTTAATGTAATATTTTTAAGAAAGTATGGAGATTATAAATAAATATAATAAATAAATATTCACGAGACAAATTACACGTACTGATCTAAACCCCAGAGTAAGCTAATTATTTGCTTGTGTTATTTTGGGTGTTAGTCAACGATACTAATACATAGAAATACATATATAAATACAAGAATATATATAATAAACACCCAGACTCGGAAATACAAATATTTATGCTCATCACACAAGTGCTTCCCCCCGTTCGTCCCCGTCGGGGATTAAAACCCGAGCCCCGTCGATTGCGTATTCAGGGTCGCTAACCAATCGACCAAGGGGGCGGTCGAGATTATACAACATATATCTCTTGACGCTAAACCCCAACACGGGATAAGCAGAGAGAATCAACATTAAATCATGGCAGACTTGTTTCCTTCGCATTTATGACTGGTCTATTCTACAAGGGGGGCCCGGACTAAAAGCATTGACCTGATTGAAGCTTCGTGGAAGATCAAAGACTACGTGGAATAATCAATATTGTAGGCAACACTTTCCGCTGGAAAAAAAAACAAACGTCATCGCATTTATAAAAGGCGTTGCACCTATGTGGGGTGCGCTCATTTTGGCGTTAGTGCTCGAGGAAAAGTATCATTCATATTTCTATTCTAATCATTCATTTACTTTTTAGGTTATATTTTCAGTTAAAAAATAATGGAAGCAGCCAAAAATATATTAATTATTGGCTGTTTTCCACGACTTCGTACGCGTGACCCAAAAATATCACTTTCGCTCAGTCAGGTGAAAAGTTAGCCTATAGTCTTCTTCGTGAATGTGGCTATCAAACATTAAATTTTTTTTTATTGGACTGGGACATCTAGAGATTTGCGCTTTCAACCAAACAAACAAATAAACATTTCAAATTTATAATATTAATTAGGTATAGATATAGATTTAAATCAAATGGTGTGACTGAATCTATTCAAAAGTAATTAACAAGCGTCTGTTTTCCGAAAGATTAAAGAAGCTGATGGTAAATATTTTTTTCATTAACCAGCGATGTATGAGGATACTAGCTTTTGTCCGCAGCTTCGCTCGCGTTAAATCCATTTTAAGGAAGACAGCGAGAAAAAATAGTCTATGTCACTCTTCATCCCTTCAATTATCTCCACTTAAAAAATCATGACAATTAATCGCTCCGTTTTGCCGTAAAAGACGGACAAAAAAACACACACATACACTTTCCCATTTATAATATTAGTACGGATGATTATGCTTTAGCCTGAGCTGCCCGTAGATATAAAACGCTCACAGAAAATATATTTGTGTCTGAGTAAAAATCTTATCAGGTTTGTATCCGAGAATACCACGAGCTGCCTTTTAAATAAAGCTTTTATCACGGTTCCCTGGTACTCAATCCAACCCGTTACGGCCAGACCTCTAACGTGTATTTATATAATCTTAAAAGCACTTGTACCGTTTTACTTTGCTTTTATTGATTATCAGCGACAGCGATTGAATATCAGGGCAACAAATCAATACTGTTTAATAAACAGTGACTGCGAAACTACTAGGTCAAAATAGAAGAAGCGTTAGGCACGTTATTATTATGATTATATTATTATTAGTGACGCTCTAGAAATATTGTGTTATTATATCATAAGCTATCAAAAATTGTCTTCCTAATGGAAAGAGACAACCATCGTCTATAGACACCAAAAATGTTAATGGTGCGTTGATATTCGTGTGGCGGGGCATTAGTACTACATGCATAAGATTGATGTCTTTATGCATATTATTAATCTCATACATGCGATGGTTGACTCTGTCCATCAGGAGACCCATCTGCTTGTTTGCTATCTTATGGTATAAAAAAAAGATTATCGGCTATATTACCCTTTAAATCAAAAGACGAAATACGACATTAACAAACATTTACGCTGTTGTGGCAAGACTAGGTAAAATGGTGGTACCAAATTCAGGTGAGACGTTGCAGAATTCTACCATCTAGTAGTCGCGATAGTAGGGACTCGTATTGATCATCTTTCTCCTTTTACGAACCTGGGGTATTACATCAAGGCGAAACTTTTAAACTCTTTCGTAGTTACACGTTTTATCAGTTAAAAAATCAACGGTGCCAATACAAAACATAAATAAACCTTTTTAAGGCACATAACTATTAGAGAAGAGTTCAAATCTTACTTGGCTAGATTATTTCAAGTAGTGCATCAAATTAACATACATCAAGTCTTTAGTAAATATAATTAGATTTACCTAAGTTACATTAGATAATATTAATTAATTATGATACAAATTCAATTATGTAAGTAAGTACTCGTACTAAATATGAAGCGAGCATAATTATATTTGCATAATTATTACTGTAGTTGATATCAATGTTCTGCTAACTGCACAAGTGATACAATACCACTATTGATATTATGTTTATTACAACATTAATGTGTAAGAGAGACTTATAAAGTAAAACTAACACAAAAAGGTCTTCGATAATATTTCTTACACCTAATACTACTATATAAATCTGTAGTTTCTGTCTCTATATTATATTTGTTATCAAAAAAGAGCGAAATGGCTTCCAGTGCCTGATGATAGAGCTGGAAGATGTACCCGAGAACTCCTACGCTAAACCAAGGTAACCCATCAAGTGGGGACTAATTCGGTTTTTTCGGCAAATCACTTGGTGCTGGACTGGATTTTTTTGTCTTACATCAGATCATAGAATTAGAAGGTAATAGGAACTTCTAAACTAAACAAGATAAACCCATCAAGTTTGGGATCCTTTGATCTGTTTTAACAAACATACTGGTGTGTTAGACGATTTCAGGGGACTTATAATAGAGCTGATGATGGAGGTCATGGGAACTGTAGAATAAAATCGAGTAAATTCTTACAAGGATTCTGAAACACAATGGTTATCAGTGCTTGATGATAGAACTGGAAGTCCATAAGAACTATTAAGCAAAATCCAGAAAAATCTGTTGAGTGTGGGTACTTCGGTTTGTTTTGGAGAACAATTTGGTTTTGGAGATTTTTATGTCTTATGTCAGATCATGGAATTGGAAGGTAAACATAAGAACTTCTAAATTAAACAAAATAAACTTATCAAATTTGGGATCCTTTGTTTTGTTTTAATAAACATCCTAGTACTAAACGATTTCCGGTGTCTTATAATAGACCTGATAATGGAGGTCATGGGAACTTTGGAATAAAATGTAATAAATTTTTACAAGGATTTTGAAATACGATGGTTATCAGTGCCTGATGATAGAACTGGAAGTGTATAAGAACTTTTAAGCAAATTCAGAAAAACCTATTGAGTGTGGGTTGCTTCGGTTTGTTTTGGCATATTTTTCGGTGCTAGATGATGTTTTTCGATTTTATAATGGAAATTGAAGGTGGCTATGGGAACCTTTAAACTAAACAAGATAAAACCATCGAGTTTCGACTCAGTTGATAGATAATGTCTATGGTAGGATTATCTATCACCAGGGTATTTCTCAAAACAGAACAAATGAGTACAAAAGCAATGGTATTATCTTGTTTAGTTTAAAGGTGCCCATAGCCACCTTCAATTTCTATTATTAATTTCTAAAAAATCATTTAGCACCGAAAAATATTATGCCAAAACAAACCGAAGCAATCAACACTCAATGATTTGACGAAGCAGGAAGGAGGTTATGAAAACTTTGAATTTAAATTGAGCAATGTTATCGATTTTGGGCTCATTTGGTTCGTTCTAATAAGGACTTTGGAACAGAATGACTTCCAGAAGTCCATGAGATCTCGATAAACCAGTCAGTGAACCCATCGAGTATAGGTTAATTAACTTTGTTCTGGCTTACTAGTCGGTACTGAATGATTTTAAAAATCTATTGATGTAACCCGAAGGTGACAGGATCTTTTAAACTAAACGAGATAAACCAATCGCGTTCGAACTTATTTGTTGTGTTTTAACAAATAATCTTGTGTTAGATGATTTTTAAGTTCTTACGATAAAGCGGGAAGAAGGTAATAGGAATAAAAGGAACGAATTAATGAAAATTAAGCAGCACCATCAATTTTGTTCTCGTTTGGTTTGTGCTTTTTAGGAGTTTGGAACATGATGTTTTCCGGTGTCTGATGACAGAGCTAGAAGAAGTCCATGAGAATTGTTAAGCTTATCTAGATAAAAGAATGTGGGCTAATTCGGTTTAATTGGCAAACACTTAAGTGCCGGATGTTTTCTAAGAAATAATAATGATGGAACTGGAAGGTGGTCATTAAAGATTGGGCTGAAATTCATAGGGTTTGATAATGGAACAAGAAAGTTGCCATTTTGCTCTTAAAATTATGCATATGTAGCTGACTAGCGGTCTGAGGATGTGTCGAGTGTTTTTAAAATTTTTAATTTTATCTTGTTATTATTGTCTAATTTAAGAAGTTTGTAATTAATTCGCCTTGTTTGCGCATTTTGTACAGTGTACTATCACCAGACGACTAGGGCGATAATAATTTCTATTGAGCATCAAGGCTCGCTGGGGGGTAATAACTTAGATTGCATTGTGTAAGGTGTTCCTCAGTACGATCAAGGTGACACGTATTACGGCCTGGGAAATTTTTAAGCATACGGCGCAGTTGCGCCAGACGACGGCATGCTTCTGTCAGTATCTGCGTTTTATTCATTGGTCATCTTAAACGCTGGTTAGACGCTGCTTCCTGTCTGGCCCCGAGATACCTCACAGATTTCCCAAGAGCTAAGTTTTAATCCAGACAGTTTTCCCCGCTCACTCACCGCCAGCTGAAATATCCTCATTGTATAAAATTTATTTTTACAATTATACAACGTGTCGCTATAATAGCGACATTTATTTAACACACATATGCGGTTTCATATGATCGTATTTTAGAGATGTTTAAATTTGATTAAATATTTATATTTATTTAATTAATTAAAATTTACTAAAAAAATAATTTTGAACAACCTATATCTTCCTCACGTAGACACTGCAGCTCATATTCGCATCAATTAAATCAAACGCAATAAATCAATGAAAAAATGAAAAGGGAATACTGTGAGTATGAGACACTAATAATTGTCATAGTGAAATGCTAGAAAGAGATTAGACATGCAGGCGGTACGCCTTTGTCGTGTGTGAGAAAAAGATAGCCTTTGCGGCCGTCGTGTATTATACGACGGCCGCAAAGGCTATTTTTTTCTCGTATTATTATTGACTATGAGTATTATTGAGTATATTACGTTTATGTATTATTATTGAGTATTTTGTTTCTCCGTTCTATTTTTAGATTTTTTACTTTTTAGTGCAATCCTCACCGGTGTCCTTGACAGTTGACATACTTTTTATTTGCTCGCCGAAAACATTAAATTGTAAATTTTACGCGAAAAAGACGCTTACCTTTTGTTTTTATTATTGTTATTAGTTTAATTAGACAGTGCTTAGGTTAATGTAATGCGCTCAGTTTGTATTTATTAGTAACTAGCTGTTGCCTGGGACTTCGTCCGGGCGGACTTCGTTTACTCCGCACTGTAGGTGATAGCGTGATAATATGTAGCCTATATGTGGACCCGACCTATTAGTAATATTCATGCAAAATTTGAAGTAAATCCATGCAGTACTTTTTAAGTTTACCCCGGACATACATACAGACAAACAGACAAACAGATAAACAGACAAAAATTCTAAAAACTATATTTTTGGCTTCGATATCGATTGTAGATCAAGCCCCAAGTATTCTTTTAAAAAAATATTCAATGTACAGTTTTGACTTTCCTACGATTTTATTATATGTATAGATATCGTTAGTAATATCAAAATATTTACTGCGATAAGGACGCTTGCTTGTGTTATTATTACTTATTGTTATTTGTTAGTGAGTATTTGTGTGTTCTTTGTCATGTAGAATGATTATCAATATTACACTGCAGCCGAATATGTGGACATGGTTTTCTGTTACGGTGAATGTAAGTGATAATAACATAGTAATGAAGAATCACCGGCCACCGCCATATTCCGAACGGCGCCGCAAGGTGTCGCGCTGCCACCGTGCATCCCTCACCGCCAAAGAAATAATTAAAGAATTTATTAAAGAAATAATTTAAGAAAAGAACGAATTTCGCAGCTCGCTCATTGCGACGTTGCCGCTACAACACGCGCGTTTCAATGCGTTGTTGCCGCTGCGAGCTCCAGCGTGTGCGGTGAGTAGGAAACTTCATGAATGAATCTATAGCATAGAGTGTTATCATATATATATTCATTATTAAGTTTGTTTGAAAAAAAAAAGAAATTAATTTACATTTTTAAAATTTTTTTTTATGCTTATGATCATGTACCTGTATGTTAAATTCATAGAATTAAATTAATGTCGCCATTATAGCGACACCTTGTATATTTATATGGAGAAATCTCCATTCTATTTACTTTAAGCCCACGATTGTTGTGAGGGAAATACACGACAATTAATATATATAATTGTATTCTTGATCATCTTGTATTAAAGTCGGTTAACCTTGAAATAAATTTCGATTACTTGATTAAGTGTTAATACAAGCCAACTAAAGCCCCGTGTTGGTTCCGGGCTCCTTTAAAGAATAGACCAAATGCCATTCTGTCAGTCAGGTCGTAAAAGGTGACCGATTGGCTAAACGAGTCACTACCATCGTGACTACTAGGTGGTAGAGTTCGGCATTGTCTCGCCCGGGTCTGGTACCACCGCCTTACCTATTCCTGCCGCAATAGCGTCAGTGTTTGTCACTGTTGTGTTCTGGTTTGGAGTAGGTAGCCGGTAAACTTATGCATGTTGCATTAGACTTTGCTACAAGTTAGCAACGCACCATTAACATCTTTGGTGTTTATAGGCGATGGTTGATTCTTTTCCATCAGGAGACCCATCTGCTTATTTGATATCTTATGATATATATAAAAACTATAATGTGTATAAATATTTTGCAGATAAAATGAAATTGTAATCTATTAAAGTTTTTATTACATAACCAAATAAAGTCCATATGTGTGATATCATTAATAATTCTGAAGCTGCTACACCAATTATATACTTTTTTAAATTAATAATTTAAATAAATCCGTTAAGGTTATCTTGGGCCATAAGCTACAAATGTCAATTTAGTATTTACTGAATTTTACTATTGTGTTTAACTTTGATAAATTGCTAAAGGTATAATTCAGCTCCTCAAATACAACGATGCCAGACAAAAATAATGAGTTAAATTTCATTTACATAAAGCTTATACATGTTTAGGAAAGTTGGCGCAAGCGCAACTATATTTCATGTAGTGTGAATATTTTCTCAATAACAAAATGTGTACATTTTATAAATTCTAAATCACTTTAGACTTCATAAAAACATGTCAAATCATTTCGAATTGTACTAGAATTATTATTTGGTAAATTGTATTAATATAATACGCATATTGCAAATAAATCATTATTCATTCTTTGCGATTTCTGTTTTTATTTCCTAAACACTTTATTACTTTAAATAATATAATAAAATAAGATATTACACCTAGAACAATTTTCTAAAATGGAAAATCTTAAATATTTCATTTTGTCTGCCCTCAAGTTTCATTTCACAGTTAAGACACAAATAAAGTGAAATTGGACAATGTAATTATATGTCTCGAAGAACGATGTGAAGCGTTATTACTAAGCAAAAATAATTTAGTTGACTGACTGCTGAATTCCAGAGCATTTAAAATAGTGTCTGAGTAATCATGTAGTGTAAATAAGTAAGAGAGATATCTGTACAAAGACTTGACACTTGATTATCTTGACACTATAGTTATCCTAGCTAATATAAACAAAATTGCATAGCTTATATTCATTTTGTTTTTTAGAATTATCTTCCTTCCACTGTAGGACTTCCTACGTACTATAATTTAGTACTACCTACTAAAAAAACATAACACCAAATCTCGTTAGTAGTTTCAATTTACCATAAAAATTGTCAGTTTGACAAAAAAAAAGGTAAAAATCATAACACCAGTAGGTATAATAGAAAATAATTGCGAAAATCAAACGTGCCCACACTAATCTATATTACATAATTTACTGCAGCAACCGGCTTCTCATATCCTATATCTCCGGAACCCTACATTAGGTCTTCAACAAATTCTAATGGGGAAGAATACTTTTCCAAACAAAAAAAATCTAAATCGATTCATTAATGATCGAGTTTCGAGGTAACAAACCTAAAAAAAACTGATAACCTCCTTATGGGAACTTGGTTGCAAATAAATCTTTAGCGTTGGCTGTACATTATTTTTTCCTAAATTTTCTGATAAATATTTGTTTTATGACTTACTAACATCAATTTCATCATTTTGAAAAATGTTATCAGTTTATATCGAGTTATATATAGATATACGTCTATATATCTCTGTGTCCTGTTATAAGTCGAGAACAATTTGACTGATCTTGATGAAAATTAGCGTACATTGAGAACACGTGGATACAATGAGAACATATTATACATTCGTAATGATAAGGTAGACGATATTGTCTATCTGTCCGTATGTATATATGTCCTGTTATAATTCCAGAAGGGCTTGATGGGTCTTGATGAAAAATTCCTATACAATAAACACGTAACTGCGTAAATAATTGGCCCCACAAATTTTGTCTATGTTCCTAATCTGTTTATCGTTAGTAAATTAATACTCACTGAAGTGGGCGAATATTATAATAAAGCCAAAGAGTAATTTCGTAATTTTTTTACTACACATTTCGTATATTTGGATTTTCGTAAAGCTGTAACTTTTTAAAGCAATTATCGATTTTGATCTTTATAACAGCACTCAATGCAGTTTTTTTGGGGTGATCGAATGGAAAATTTTGAAGTAATGTTGTGAAAAAACATTTTCAAAATTTTCATCAACAATTAACCCAAATCAACGGATTTTGATGCAATACATATAATACGGTATTTCATGGATTTCTTAACTATGTGACAAAAAATATATTAAATTGAGTCGATAAATCCAAATAAGCGGAAAATGTTCAATTGTTTTCAATAAAACTATTTTTTTTATAATACCATAATTGGTCCACTTTGCTGTAAATTCATTGACCATAAAAATATATTAATATGCATGCTATATACATTATACATCCTTTATGCATATCACGTATTCTCACTGTATACAAATTTTCATCAAGATAAATATCAAATACTTTACTCAGTGGAGCTGCATTCATAAATGTCCTTCGTACTCCGTATTTTATACAACGCACATTATCTATACCTTCTGAGATAGGCCGATTTTAACCATTTTTCAGAACTCGATCAAATTATTTTGGAAAATATAATTGTGAGCTTTTGCCTAAAGTGAGTTTTTTTATATAAACGCTAATCCACGATAGTGGTACTTCACGTGGGGCATTTAAGCCCCTAAATGTCCCGTGTTGTGCGTCACATGTTGTAGTAAGCCAAAAAAGTACTAATACTATCGTTGTACGACTCGTTGGTCGAATCCAGGACCTCAAAGTCTAAGCCGAGCTAAAAGACAAATAATCTTTTAACTTTTTTGAGAGGTTTCGATGTTTTAGTATTCTTCATTTACAGACAAACAATTGGATTGACTATTTTCCATGTATTTTAAATAAATGTGTCTCATTCTAAATTCGAGCGACACCAAAACAGACTGTCACATTTGATTGCTACATAAAACTGAATCCACATTTCATAGCTTCATTGCAGTACCTTGTGCATTTTAGATGCTATTTTAATTACATTTTTAATACTGCTATTCGGCACCAAACCATAGCTTAGAGCAAGTACACACTTTCTGTTTGTAGAAAATTTTGTTTTAAGAGTAACTAATTATTTTGCGCTTCAATATGAGAAGGTTATTTCTAATATTATGTAGGTTACAGTATATGTCCCTAATCTCTATGCATATAACAAAACATCAATCGATTCTAAGCATTTATGACTCATGTACACACAAACACGATAACGCGACAAAATGTACAAAAAAATGTGTAATAGCCTTAAGCGTTTCAATCTGAATGAAGTTTTGTTACGTGAATAGAGACAAAGATTATCTGATTAGAAAACTAAAAGTAAAAACATATTTTGATTCTTTGTTTTCAGAAAGTACAAAGAAGTAAAATTGTTCTCACGTTTAGCCAATGAAATTGTAAAGAATATATTATTATATCTTAGGATGAAGTCTATGAATTTCAAAAGCCGCTTTAATCGGAAAAAGCAATATTAATACGTCGACTCGAAAAAGACTGTGTGGTCTTTTAATATATGTACCTGTATGGCCTAGCCAGACCGATTTATCGCCTCCTAAACCCCTTGCGTACTAAATTTCATGAAAATCGTTGGAGTGATTTACGAGATTCAGATTATATATTTATACTAGCTGACCCGACAAACGCTATTTTGCCATATTTTGGGGTACTTGAGAGGGAGGGAGGTTAATTGAGACAAAAATTATCCTATCTTTTAGGTTAGAAAAAATAGCAGATATCTACAAAATTTCATTGAAATCGGTTCAATAGTTTCGGAGTCAATTGCGGACAAAAAATGTGACATGTTATTTATGTATTAAGATATATACAAGAATTGCTCATTTAAGAGTATTAGATGAGTAACATAATAAAAATATGAAGATGTTCCATTGTGTTGGTGTTTCCTCGGTGAAAAATAGATCATCAGATATCTGTTATTCTGCCAGATAATTTGTAAGAAACAAACGATTGGCCAGACGTGTACCGTCCTGGTGGTAGATTTTCACAACGTCTTGCCCGGGTCTGGTACCATCGCTTTACCTATTTTTGACGCTAAACCGTTATTATTGTATTCCAGTTTGGAGGTTAAGTTAGCCGATAAACCTATGTATGTGGCAATTTTATCCCACTACACGAAAGTGCACCATTCACAACTTTGATATTCTTTAACATTATGTTTATTGTTTTTCCATTCGTTTTTTTATCACTTTAAAATATAAAAGTAATTATAATTAACCTCATATTATAAGTGGCTTATTAGTTAACGAATTAAATTAATATTATGAGATCCTGGGATAAATTTTTAGGTGATGCAAAATTTAACACGAAAAGGCGATGGTTTCGGTTATCTTAATATAAAAGTTAGAACTTTGTAGTTCAAAAGTATGCGGCGATAAAATCACCTTCCATCTTGATAACCGATAAATTGACAAACAAAGTTTTTTTTTATTTCATTGGATAGCAAAATAGCAGATGATTCTTCTGATGGAAAGAGAAAGTCATTGCCTATAGCACCAAAGATGTGTATGGTGTAGGTATTTCTATTTATGTTGCGAGGTTAAAATGCCACATTCATGAGTATACCAGCTACCGTATCTTTCAAATTGATACACGACAGTGACAAGGACCGACGGTATTGCAAGATGCATAAGGCGATGGCACCTAATCCGGTGGTGACGTTAGAGATATTTGCCTACTATTTAGTTAGTAGTCATGATTTTAGTGATACGAATTAGCCTTCTTCTTGTCTTATATGAGATATATGGCAGATTCTTTGCAATGCACTTAAGAAAGAGACAATCATCGCATAAATATATGAAAGATGTTAATGGTGCGTTACTATCTTTATGCTGGGATGATATTGTAACACCTTTTTGGGTCTACATTTTCTTACAGACGCTGGCAGTGGAAAGTGGAAAAGTGGAAAAAGCCTTTAAAGTATTGCCTTATGCATAAGTTATCCGACTACTTTAAACTCCAAACCGGAACCGTATAATTGATAAAGCGGTAGTGCCAACCCGGGTCAGAATTTGTGGAACTCTACCATCTAATAGTCACGATGTTAGTAATGTATTTTGCCAAACCTTATACAAATTCCCTGGCAGCGAGGCACACAGAAAAATATGTAAATATCACGTCAGTAAATATAACGTCAACATTAATATTGTACATTAATTCACGTAATATAATTTTTATTCAGAATAGTAGATGAACTTTTAAATGATTAACGATAAACATCGATCTGAATTACGCAAAATGCCACGAATTCGAGAGAACTCCGAAAACTTCTTGATATTGTTTTGGCGGACCGACAACTGAAACTTGTCCCATTTTCTGATTAGGGGAAGACCGTTTTAAATTAGTTCTATAATTGAGATAGATTTGGTGATTAATGGATAAAATGTAAATAAATATCAAGGTTTTTTCGAAAATCCAAGTCTTAGCAGTGGCGCGGAGTCTGGTGGTGGTGTTTCTTTTAAATTATAAGATACAAAAAAGCTGATGGATTTCCTGATGGAAAGAGATAACCATCGTCTAAAGACATTAAAAATGTTAGTGGTGCGTTCCTATCCGTGTCGAGAGATGGTAAAGCCACGCGCGTAAGCTTACCGGATACCTTACCGTTCGTACCGAAACAAGACAAGGACAAGTACCGATGCTATTGCGGCAGGATGCGGAACCAAAACTTGGACAAGACATTACAGAACTATACCACTTAGCAGACATGTGATAGTGTAACGTATAGCCAATAGTTTGCCTTTTACGAACTACCTGGCAGAATGACAAATTGTCTGTTTTTCAAAAAGAGCCTGGACTAACAAGGGGACAAATAAATCTGTCCTTCGGATGACATTCGATCTGAAGATCGAAAAATCTCAGAAACCTCAATAAAATGTTTGCCCAACCCAGCGTTCGAGCTGGGGACCTCATGATCTAAACCGAATAGGCTAGTTTTGGAACCACAGGGCAAATAATTTTTTTTTTTATTTACTTTCATAATTTATTTCAAACTAGCTGTACCCGCGACTTCGTTCGCGTTTGGCCATCCTTGCAGAGTAATTATTAGTAATTGACCACAGTATTTCTCGTATTCAGCAATACTTTGGACGGCGAAGCACTTTTATCAAAGAGAAATATTAAGAAAGGATTCTTTTATTATGGATTTGAAAACACTTTCACTTTGATAACGACCCTTGTGCCTTATAGGGCTTTAAGCAGTGTTTAACTGAAGTCAGCTCGCCTTTTTTTTTCTACAGTCATGCTTGCAGTTTTATTTGCCTGACATTATATACTCATTCCATATGACTATATTTGACTAAAGATAATTTTTGCAGAACCTATTTTTTATTGGGAGAAAGATCGCACACCGTAAAGCAAAAGTCTTTAACTGTATTGTCATTTTTAAGCATGGCTGGGGCGGGGCTATCCTTCCATCGGATAAAAAAGATTGAAGGTGAAATTATCGGCTTGTACCTAGGTTCTTAATGGGCAACGATGATTATTCAAGCTAGTTTGAAATCTGTGGTGTATGTCTGATAAATAACAATATCTGACTCCTTTGCAGTTTGCCTGGCTAAATTGGACGACAGACCCATTAGTTAGGGAGAAATAAATAGTATTACCTGAAAGGTAAGCTAAGATGCGGTCTAAGATGGAACATGCTTCTCTAGAAGGTACCTGTTCACTCTTCTCTTGAAGATCCCCAGATTGTAGTCGACGGGGAACACAGGTTTAGGAAGCATGTTCTTTTGCGGTTTGAATGAAGAATGTTAAGTCTAACCGCTTTGTCCGGGCATGTGGAATGTCCACCATATGGCGATGCCTAGAATCTGTGCGCCTCGACGATCGAATATACATGCTAATTAATGTATTTGGTCTATAAAATTTCACTTAATTGTAGGCTATTGTGAAAATTTGCAATATTTGTTTTTATGTCGCAAAATTAGCATTCAACGTAAAAAGGTAAACGTTTCAAAATTATATATAATTTGATTATAATTTGATACACAAATCCCAAATAAATCAAACGATTTTGATCCAATTTCCAGTATTTGGCGCAGTTTTTTAGAGGGAAACTCTAATTCAATTTTTATATCAATCGGTATATAAACCTGAAAGTTATTTAAACAATATGTAATAAGTTTTAATGTAGTTTTTAGTAAGTACTAAAATATTGCAGAAGAGAAGGCATTCAATGTAGTTTTTTAGTAAGTACTAAAATATTGCAGAAGATTAATGATTAGTTAAAAAATTTCGAAATTATGCCGAAAAAATACTTTTGCAAAATTTTTCGTCAACTATAAACTCCCGAACGGATAAATAAATTTTGATGCAATTTATGCGTTGGTCGCAGTTTTTTAAAATGTATTGATGTATAGATGTAAGTAGATTAAATTTTGTACTCTATCGGTACATTAATCTGGAAATTGTATTAAAAAAATACTGTTTCGCCAAAAAGTTATGTGAGGTTTATTCAAAATTTCTCAAAATCTCCTTGACTGAATTGGTTAAAATTTTTAGGAAGTCTTAGATTTCCTAAAAATTTGGACTTCCTAAAAATTGAGTGGAATTCAATCGAGTCCTATTAACCGCGTTTCGATCGGTCAAGCCGTTCAAAGTTATAAGATGTTCACATAGACACATACACATACACATACACATACATATATACATACACATACACATACACACACACACGCATACGTACACACACGCACACGCACACGTCATCATGAAAGTAGTCGAAAAAGGTACGTAGGACCTCAAAACGTGGAGATCTGGTGAACACTCGATTTTCGTAAATCGGGGTAAAATCAAAAACTTCCTTATCTAGACACGTAGCGGGAAGTTAAAAATATATACCTAGTTAGAAAGATGAAAAGTTATTTATTCAGTTTTATTTTTTTGAATCATTTTTATTTAAGGCACTTTTTGTAGCGGGAAGTATAAAAATAAATTAATTAACACATGGCTTTGTGGTTTGTTATTAATAAAAAACAAAATAGCTTTTGACTAAGAAGCTTATCTTTGTTCATTGAAAACGATTTGCAGTAAAAAAATCTTGTTGCACTTTTCTTAAATGTTATATTTTTTGTAATCTCTAAAAGATTTAATGTTTTGTATCATTTTCAATAAGCAAGATAAGCAGTCAAGGGTTTTTTTAATTAATAACAAACTACTCTGCCTCGTGGTCTTGGGATAGCCTATTCGGCTCAGATCATGTGGTCCCGGGTTGGATCCCCGGATCGGGCACACGTGTTATTGAGATATTTTCGAGGATTTTCGGAACTCGGAGACTGGCGGAGTGGTATATTACCACTCCCGTGTCTTGGATGAGCACGTAAAACTTTCGGTCCCAGTTATCGCTACAAATAGTCGATAATCGTTAACGTGTCGGTATATGTGGCGATGAGGATTACCATTTATATCACCAACCGACAAACCGGTTAATCGCGGTGAAACGGAAAGTCTATAGACGGAAGGGAACCGGCAGTGATGATACTTCAGTAAAAAACAACAAAGCCGCGTATTTTTTTCTAACATTTTTGATTTTCGATTCTCACAAATAAAGGAAAGTGAAGTAACTTTTTACTGAATTTGTTTTGATGAAGTTATTTTTGTCTAAAGTTTTTTTCTGTAAGATGCTGATCTTACCCAGGACTGAAGTTATGTGTTCGTATATTCTACTTAACAATTTTTTAAAAAGTATTTTGAAGTCTGACTTTAATGATTACACTAAGTAGTTTAGGCATTCCAACATCTACACTTCGCAGACGTTTCATTCATTTTCAAAGAACTTTGAAATATTCACCGTGTTGTTTAGTGGCCCGGTGTCATCGTTGACCATATGAGGTCCCAGGTTCGACTCCCGGGTCGGGCAAAACAAAACGTGTTTTTAACTTTTCTGATAAAACAACGTTGCCCGGGATTGGAAAGGGCCCGGTTTGCAATAGGCTTGCCACCTATCACATTGTGTGAGATGGTATATACGGTTAATCGTGGTTACACTTCTTGTACCTCTGCCTACGTATTTCGGGTAGGGGCGGTTAAATACTTTTTTACCCTTTTTTACGTTATGCAATGTAAAAACAAAATAGTGAATTTTTCCAATAGCCTATCCTTACGTAAAATTTTATAAATAACAAATTTTATTAGTATACTTAATGTCGATTAGGTGCATATTTTCAATAAAATGTTTAGGTTTACATTTTACACATATTTTACTCATTTTTAGGCTAGTAAAATTGCATTTATAACATTTTAATAAAACAGTATATATTCTAAACAGATCTCTCGGGTTATATCCATTATACAAATACTATGAAATGATTACCCTAACTTATAATGAGCCGTGCGTTCAAAGGTTTTGTATACAATGCGGGTGTCACATTCAACTGGACTCTCCACCCGGAAACCGTTGAAACTTGTGATGTCTGTAACTTCTAAATTATAAAACTGATGACTTTGAAATTTTTAAGGGACAATCTTTATAACACTTACTTTTGAACAAAAAAATAATAAAGGATTTCGGACTGCAAGTTAATGAATTAAAGCTAAATATACGTTTTTATTTTCATCCCCTATTCCACGGGAACCGTATTGAATTTTGGGATAAAAAGTATCCTATAACCTTCTTCGGAGTATGAATTTTAACCATGCTAAATTTCATTTGAATCCGTTCAGTAGATTCGGCGTGATGCGCGGCCTTGATACAGACAGACAGACAGATAGACAAAAATTAAAAAAATTACATTTTTCGCTTCAGTGTCGATTAAAGAGTATCTTTCAAAAAAAATTTTTAAAATATCTTCAATGTACAGAATTCGACCTCTTACATTTTTATTATATGTATATATATAGATCACGTAAGACTGTCAGTCCTTATTTATTACAAACAGCAAGTGATACTTGTTGAATTTCGCAAATATAAACTAGCGGGATGAGATCCCTTCAACTTGTTATGCAACAGATTGGAAAACATTATGAGTCCTTGGAACCTCCAATGAAAGTAAATTAAACAGAAAATAATTACTTTTTAAGAGCAGAGAACGCAAACATGCAAGAACCCTCAAGGAAACTGATCGCCACTGTTTACGGATATCTTTATAACAAGAGGTTACTAGGTCTGATTAAGTTATTTACATATCTCAAAGACTATATTAAGGTAAATACCTTACAAAATAAATGATTTGCAAATTTCCGTGAAATCTTATATCTGACGGCTGTGATGCATATGATACAGAAGATAGTGTAAGGATTGGAACGAACTTACAGAAGGTCTGAAAGTTAAAGGAGACCCCAGCAGCACAATTAGTGTAGGTGGAAGTATGGTGGACGTCGGTGGACTATTATCACCGACGTCCACCATACTTCCATCCACGTTAATGTCAAAGGCAGAAATAGAGAAATAATATACTCAATGCAAGTTTAATTTTGTGTCCGAAGTATCTTCAGGAGAGTCGAATAGCACTTCACTCTATAAGTATTAAATAATTCAGGCTTTATAGAGTGAAGGCGGATGTTTGCTAATTAAATACATAAGTTTTCGTCTTTGAATTATGGATATTCGCAAAGTAACGCCTGAATCTACTATAATACTTTTCATGTTTGCCCTTGAGAAGATCTCCATATCAGTCAGTAATTGCATCAAAATACAAACAGAAAGATCGATTTGTCTAGACTCTAAAGATTTTCCTAATTCTAATCACAAGAGTGCACACCAGTCTTTATTCAGAATATCCCCAATGACCACGTCCTCGGTATCTCGCACGAGTTGTGTTAAGTTTTTAACGCCATAATGAAACTGTGGAAAAGTAATTACGTAGTCTGCAATCTTTGCTATTAACTCGTTTTCACGTTCATTATTAAAACTAAAACTTATGTTAATTGCTAAACAGAACATTTAAACGATGTGGTATCTTTTTCATATATATATATATATATATACATATATATATATATATATATATATATATATGAAAAAGATACCATATATATATATATATATATATATATATATATATATATATATATATATATATATATATATATATATATTAATTATATATTAATAATAAAAAAAAACCTCTGCAATAAGTACATTCACGACTAGCCCGTAGTAATATTCCGGGCTTCTTTTACAAAATAGATCAACTGCCCTATTGCTAGGTATACCGTTAAAGGTGAGAACAGGAGTAACATGTTCTTACAGTTGTAACTACTAATTTGGTAGTAGACTTGTAATCATTCCGTACGGCTACCACTACTTAATCTTTCACTGTTGCAATAGCATCAGTGCATTTCACAATGGTTTTCGGTTTGCTAACTTATGTGTAAAATATTTCAGTCATCAGCATTACTTACATCTCTGCTACACGGTTGCAAGCTCTAGTCAATAGCATCTTGAGAATCTTTTTCATCGGGAGAAACGTCTAGACTTCCTCCAAGATGTTCATAAAAAAAATAAATCATGTATACTTTTTAGCTTTCGCGGCTTCTTTTCAAATGATTTTTAAGAATTAACAGGATTTTGCCGTTGATGAAAATTTTCCCGATATTTTGATGCCGTTGTAAGTCCCATAATCACGGGGATAGTTCACGGTAAGATCCCGTTAATTCTTAATAAATTAAATCATGCTCTAATTGTAATTACATGTATCCCTCATATTTATTTAGTTTGCTCGTTAAGGTAATATTTTGGATTCCCTCCAAAATTGTTGCCGTTGAAGTTAATATAAAATTAATGTTTTATAATTACTTTAATATTTTAAACTTTGGTTTTTTATAAATTTTATAATTATGGTCTAGCAGTTAAGATTAAATATTTAGTTGTTTTTTTTTATAGAAATATAGATGCTAAAGATGGGTAGTTATTCGAGCGTCGTAGTAAAAATAAAAGGTTACATTATAAGATATTTCATTTCAATGGTGGGGGAAAAAAACTACAGATGAAAAATGTTTTAAATTAATCTGTGCCATGGTAACACTAAATCGCGTCAGATTAAGGTATGGTGGGTTAATTTCCACCTAAAATTTGGAAAATCTGCCGATTCAAGTGTAGCGTAAGGGAGTGGGAGGGTCACATAGTTGCAGAGAAAACGTTGTTTTGACATTCTCGAACGCGTCTGAATTTTCTTTTATTATATAAGAAAATTATGTAAGGATAAAGAGAAAAATATAATCTGATAATTTTGAAGTGAAAACTTCTTTAGGCGCGTTGAGCGTTTTGGTAGAGGGTAAAATCCTCGGTTCGCGTCACCGACATGCTAATGATAATAGTATATCTATAGCTATGTTTTGCATATAGTTTTAATTACTCTCAACTTAATAGTTCCGTTTTCACTTCTATCGGCAGTCCCACGACTGCTACTGTTTTTTTTTAACAAGACGAAGTTATCTCAATTTTGTTTTTTTTCTGCCCTAGTTACCCCTCTCTATAGAAATGGCTTATATTTGGTGGAGAGCCTAAATAGTATGAGAGGTACTTCCCCTATGTTAATCTGACGCGCTCGAGTAAATACCAAAATTCTCTCTTGGGCTCCCCTACTACTAGGCACGTGACATAAATTATGTTTGGATGGACATATTTTACCCAAATTAAATTTGGAATGTCGTGTTCCGGTTTGGAAGGTAAGGTAGCCGGTGTACTTATGCATATAGCATTAACACCCCACCTCCTCCTTGCGTCGTGTTCTTCATTACTGAGAGTCGTGACCTCCTCCTTAGATCGTTCTTGAACGCACAATATTACGCCATTGGACTCTATCTTCATCGCCGTGCAGAGCATTGCAAATGCAGTGAAATTTTAGACACGAGGTTGGTGCAGACCTGGTCTAACCATCGCATAGCAATACAACCACGTGGTCTTTTGTCTTCTACTTTCCCGGTCACGATCAGCTTTTCGAGAGTGCCTCCTTGTTTTCTAGAAATGTGGCCGAAGAATTGTAGAATTCTCTGAAGGCACGTAGCAGACAGTCTGGTCTTTACTCAAATTTGTTTTAGAATGGAGGCGTGGGTCCTGTGTGCTGTCCAAGGGATACGTAACATTCTCTTCCAGCAACACATTTCAAACGCGTCGATGCGACGTCTGTCTGTAGCTTTTAGTGTCCATGACTCTGCGCCGTACATAAATATAGAGAACACTAGCATACTGCTAGGACTCTCCATCGGATTTCTTCTTAAAAAAGGGATTTTATTTACTTAGGATACTTTATTAATAGATTACAGTTTATGATATAACACTTTTATATGAGAGTGAGTGATTGGTGGTAGAGACTAGTGTGCGGTAAGAAGGATGGAAGGCGACTGACTGGTAGAATAGTGTATGGCTTAGTGCAAGGGGATAGAAATAATGGGTCATCAGGTTGGATGTGGAGTCAGCACAAAGGGATACAGTATAGGGATACAATAGTACGAACCAGTCTCTGCTTTGTTTTTAAAGAGATGCTTCTGCCGAACACCCCACCACACCTTTATAATATATACCTAGGTAATAACGAACCATTAACCTCTTTGGTGTCTAAAGTGAAGGTCATCTCCTTCCATCAGTAGAGTCTTGCTTTATAATGATTTAAAAATAATGTGTAACAATAATTTGCTATCTAAATAATATTAAAAAAATCTACAAACTAAAATTTTTCTTATTATTCCATATAAATCTAAATTGTTGCCTTTACAATATCAATAAATTTTAATAATTCAACTTACATTTTCGTTTTATATATTTCACGGAAAAAATATAAAGCAGTACTTTAACCAGATCTTTTCCTTGAAAAACTGCGTCTAATTCCGCATACTGCATCAAAATTAGTTTGTCTGTTCGGGAGTTATCGATTAGGAAAAAAATTTTGATTTTTAACGAATTTTTCGTCATTACAATGACTAATGAATCGATAGGTAAGACATGTTGTCTTACCTATAAAATCGATTCATTAGTCATTGTAATGACGAAAAATTGAGAAAACAATTGAGAGCTCAAAAAAAACAATAATCGTGTTCAAAATATACTTTTTACTAGAAAGCATGAATAAGAGGGTGTGAAAATTTGAAAGCGGAAAACCGTGTAAATACAGTTGCCATTGTGAGATATAAGTTTTGTTCTACTTTGTGGATATTTCTATGCATTTTATGCAGAAGTACTCGTGGTACTTGTACTATAACGATTGTTCGCACGAAGTTTGAAAAGCACTTCAGATCTTACCTTGAGACCGTCTCTATCAGATAATTGCAGTCTACGTCGTAAAACTTTAAGAAATAAAGTATTAGATTTTTCCGCTTAAAAATCTGTGGCACTTTTAGTTTCAATGATAAAAATATTTTAAAAAGTGATCTTTAGTGGAAAATTAAACTTAACTTACAATTGAACTCTGCAAGACTGATGAGAAATTTTTAATCGACTTCAAAAAGGAAGGACTTACTTTTATTTTTATGTATCTTTTAACAGTTTTTAAAGATTTATCTCGAAGGTACCTAATAGTTTTTTAAGGCAAACATTTTATCAAATGATTTCTGAAAGTCGGTATACACATTACATAGCATTTATTTATTAGGAGTCACTGAGACTCTCAAAGAAGTCGGTGAAAAAAGATTATGAGATTATATTATGATATTGAATTTGTGTAGGTTCCTACTTTTATTTTCGAATAATTGTGCTATATCAATAAAATAGCTATAGTTTTGTGTCTATGTGCTTATCCCAACGTTATTATGTGGAAGTGAGAGTTGGGTATGTCAGCGTATGAAAGTAGAATCAACGCGGTCGAGCTGAGATCGCTACGAAAAATATGTGGCGTAACACTTGCGGATTGGGTTCGTAATGTTAAAGTGAGAGAGAGGTTAGGCTTGAAAGTGTTGGTGTAAAGTTGAGAAAGTTTGGAGTTCAGACATGTAGAAAGAATAGTAGATGAAAGGTTAACAAAACATATATGCAATGCGAATGTGGAAGAATGTAGGGACCGGGGAAGACCAAAATTGACATACCACAATCAGATTGATCGAATGCTTTCCGAAGGTGGTGTCAAGAGCCTTTGCAATCGGCGTGTTCGCATGAAGAGAGTAATGAATGTACATTAAGCGAGACAAGTCTGCACGGACCGTGATGTATGGCACTCGGTTCTCTCTCTCGGCAAGGAATCTGGCGCGAAGATATGTATGTATGTATGTCTATAGTTTTTGCAAGTTTTGAGAGATTATAAGCTTAATTGGGCTGTCAATCTTCTTATCTTAAAACCATAGTAGTTAATAAATACGATATTTTATACGATATTTACTTATTTTATCAACGATTTGTTTTTATTTTTTTAACGTAGGCAGTACCAAACTGGCGATAAAGGGGTCATACATAAATTGCGTTACATGTTAAGAACAAAATGTGACATTGTATGACAAGGAAAGGGGTCAAAAACTTTGTGGCGTAAAATACTGAAATGCGAAATTTATATGCAGGCAAAAAACTTAAAAATATTAATAGATCTACTTATGTTTTTATAAAAATTAAGCAAATATGACATTTTTACGTTCTAATCATGTCAATTCCGTTTTTGTGTTTAATGCAAAATTTGCCTTTTAGGTTTTTTTAATTTTTTCACGTTACGGTTTGTAAGAGTACAGAACTCTGACTCGTTACGCTTGTGGAACCATCAAATCAGCCGTTTATTTCGCGCGGCATGTATATGCGCGGCGCGCATAACATATTGCTCGTTTTATGTATTTTGTTAAATTTTACTATTTTTTTAGAAAAAGTATTATAGAGTATAAGAAAAAATCAAACTATATAAAATTAAGATGAAAAATTCGGCAAAATATCAAAATTTTCCTACACCAATTCCCAATGGATTTCATCTCAGAATCATGGCCCAAATCTATAGCATCGATTTTCGGTAGACTATCCCAAAGTGTATATATAACATTAAAAAATATGTGACGTCACACCAGGAGCCATCCCCTGGAGGTTTTCCAAGTGTGACCACCTGTGACAGGGCTGCTGTAGGGGTCAAAGGTAGCTGTAGGTAAGGTAGCTGACAAGGTAGCTGTAGGGGTCAAAAAACATAAAACGTTTGCGTGGTTTAATTTATGGACGGCCTTAACTATTGATACGGCTCATATTACTTGCAGCACACATCACAATATACATTTAATAGTGTAAGAATTATAATTTTAGCGAACCTAGCAACGCTTGTATATAATACCATTATAACATCATCTCCTGTGAATATTTAAATTTAAGTTCAAAAATATTAGACCTTAAACTCAGTAGTTTCTAATTATCATGGAGTTAAATTATTTTTTTTAAATTTTAGATGTGAAAAGGTATGCGAATAAGACAATCTCTTTTAATAGTAAATTACTTAATAAATTACATGATTCTAACCCCTACGTAAGCAAATTATTTGTTTGTGGTATGGATATTGCCTAATAATATTAATACATACATTAATATATTTAATAAACTCTCAAACCCTGAAAAACAAAAAAAAATTCTCATTACACAAAAGCCATCTTCGTTTTTCTATCGATCGTCGAGGTGCACATATTCTAGGCATCGCTATATGGTGGGTGTTCCATTCCACGAAAAATGCGGTCCGACTCGACATTCTTCATTCGAACCGCAACCATTCGAACTGGAACATGCTTGTCTGTGTCCCCGACGAGCACAATCTGGGAAACTTTAAGTGAAGAGTGAACAAGTACCTTCTAGGGAAGCGCGTTCCACCTTACATCTTAGCTTACCATCAGGCGAGATCGTGGTCAAACGCTTAGGGAAGCGTTAGCGTTAGTAGATAGGGATCTATACTAAAAAAAACTTGTCCCTGCCGGGAATCGAACCTGGGCCCCATCAACAGCTTAGTCCCTAACAACCTGACTAACAAATTGGTCAAATATTCTCGCGACACGGAATGATGGATCGCAACGCCCCATTAACCTTGGTGTCCATAGGCGACGGTCGTCTCTTTCCTTTAGGAGTGCCTTCTGATTGTTTGCTGTTATCTTATTTACAAAATTCTCGTGTCACATGTTAGTAACCATACTCCTTCGAAATGGCTTGACCAATTTTTATGAAATTTTATATGCATATTCAGTAGGTCTGTGAATCAGCTACTATCTATTTTTCATACCCTTAAGTGATTAGGGGTACCACCCACCCCTAACATTTTTATTTTATTTTTTGGATAATTTTTGCATTTCAAAATAGGTATACAAATAAACTCACTTGTACTTCCAGTTCGCTTATATTTTTTTTGTTCACATCCAACCGGTTTCGTTTATTACAGCATCATAAGGGATATTATTTGCAGTTATAATATTTTTAACTGTAATACGGTTAAACAATACAACGGGTGTAAACAATAAAAATCTATACAATATTAATTAATTAATAAATTAAATAATTAATAATATCATAAATGCGAAAGTTTGCATGTTTGGATGGATGTTTGTTACTCAATTACGCAAAATCTACTGAACGGATTGGAATGGAATTTGCCACACAGGCAGATGATGTTCTGTAATAGCACATGCTTTCTCAGCAGTCTTTTTATCCCAGAAAATTTAGGTGATCGAGCGGGATTCGCCAAAAACTTATAAAAAGTAGCGGGCTGCACTCTGCAGCTAGTAAAATATTAATGAACTGGAAGTAAACCCCACCATTGAAATAAAAAACATTACCTGATCTTTTAGTTTTTCTATCATGTAATCTAATAAATCCAATAGGTCCTGATGACGCCCCAGTAAATCCTCATTTAGTGTCTTGGGTTCCCCTACTAAAAAATAAGTTTTATATATTAACGTAACTAATGTTTTTACTTGGAAGGGTAAAACTTTGTATTTGTATTCCGTAAGTGAAATCATTTTAAACTTAGCTCTTTAAAAAATTTTAAACTTTGCTTTTTAAATTAGTAACTTTTCTCTATTATTTAAAACAAATTGATGTCTTTTTCTTTTAGCATTTGTCCAAGCTACAGATGTATATTGTCATCCAAGAGTCTACTAGCGGTATAAATGAGCTTTTTTCTCAAAAATTAATAATCAGTGAATCTGAAAGAAAAAATAATAAATCTCCCATGGCAATTTTGCTCGACCTTGAAATAGGGCTCAGTTTATAATTAAGTTGCTTAAGAGTAAAATTTAATGGCCATGCAAAGCCATGCTCATCAATTGTCTCATTGAATACATTGAATCATGTCTCTATTATGAGTTAAAACTCATGAAGCGTATCGCAGTGCCACTGTATTGCGATCAAACATAAAAAAACCATCAACGCTACAATACATAATGTTCAAGCAAATTTTAAATCACTCTATAACAATTTTTTTAACTATATATACAGTTTTGAACACTTCTCAGATGACTTTTGATCCTCATGCAGTACACTTCGACTGGTTTCCCTCTTCCATCCTTGTTGACATCTTTAACCTCCACAATGGTAACATCACTTTAATAATCATTAAACTTTATCTGCCTAGTTTTATTTAAGCCTAGCGAATTTATAACAAAGTAAATACATTAAAAATATTTTAAGAATGAATACGTATCATAATATTTATGCGGAAAAATTGAAATGCATTATGCTAGAGCACGAAACATTCGGGTAATTTTCTTGAGAACTCTCGTTGCTACTTTGCATTTTCTAGATAAGTTATTATTGGTATTACAACCAGTTTATATCTCAAGGTCATTGAATTTCATAGCTCTTTATCGTTAGAAAAAATACTTCTGTTAAATATTGTTGATGAACTAATGCATTAGGACTAATAATGGTGAAGGATGTGTGGTGGATTAATTATAATTGTAAATAAAATCTAAAAAAATTGTAAATAAAATCTAATAAAATTAATTACGATTTAGCAGTGTTGTTTAGTACATTTTATATGTATAAAATGTACTAAACAACACTGCTAAATCGTATAAGTTATGATTGGTATTACAACCAGTTTATATCTCAAGGTCATTGAATTTCATAGCTCTTTATCGTTAGAAAAAATACTACTGTTAAATATTGTTGATGAACTAATGCATTAGGACTAATAATGGTGAAGGATGTGTGGTAGATTAATTATAATTGTAAATAAAATCTAAAAAAATTGTAAATAAAATCTAATAAAATTAATTTACGATTTAGCAGTGTTGTTTAGTACATTTTATACATAACATTTTTTTATTATAGAATAGCAAATAGACTCTTCTGATTAAAACAGACAACGATTGCCATTTAAATATCAAATCTGTTAATGGCGCGTTACTATCCATTTGGTGGGATGGCAATGTCACTTGTATACGTTTACCGACAATCTTATCTTCCGAACTGTAATACGACCGCGAAAAGTATTGACGCTACCACGGCAAGAATAGGGAAAACACATCTGGATATCCCTTCCTGGAAATCCCTTCACTCAGACGCTAAGTCCTTTGAAGGTGACACGGATGACTAAGCTAATACAACAACATACAACGGAAAAGCACAATAACTTTATATTAGTTCACCAAAATATCCAAGGCTTTTCCAGCAAACAATTAGAAATTGAACTATTTTTAAATAATTTCGAAGTAGATATTCTTTGTGTAACTGAACATTTTGTTATGGGACAAAAATATAATATTTAAATTACTATGTTGGTAGTATATTTTGTAGAAATACTTTGTCATGGCGGTAGTCTGATATTAGATAAAAATTATATTTTAAGTAAAGAACGAAAGGACGTAAAGAATCTATTCATAGAAGAAAAAATAGAACTGTCATGTGTTGAGTATGTTGTAATTTGCGTATACAGTCCCCCTGAGATTAAAGAATATTTGGCGGTAGCCAGCACTACCGTCAGCTACCACCATCAAATGTCTAACCACGACGGTTATCTCTTACTAACCGCGTGGGTTATCTCTTAAAGACCATGTCGGTCGTCCTAAATGTCCAACCACGACGGTTATCTCTTACCAACCGCGTGGGTGGGTGGGGACAAGAAAATTTTACAGTTTTTGAATCAGTAATGGATGACATACTTAAACTAATTCCTAAATGTAAGAAATATGTGTTGGTTGTAAATGATTTTATTGTAGATTTATTGAATTCAGACACATTAAAATTGAGATTAAAAACCTTGTTCAAATCGCAAAATTTAAGTAATATTTTTTCAGAATCAACTAGAATCACAAATTGTTCAGCTACTTGTCTAGATAATGTTTTTACAAATGCTCAATGTCTACAGTATAAGGCGATCAACTGCTTAAAGCGGACCATAATGATCAAGTAGCGGTCTTCCCTAACGGTAAACGGTGATTATATAACTATTTATAAAGAATTTATTAACATTTTTCCTGTTAAAAATTCAAAAGAAAAAAATATTACTCGTTTAATGAATGGGCTACTCCAAGCATTTATAAAAGTAGAAGTATGATGTATGCATTATATGATATAAAATCATATAATTTGAATATATAATTTATTAATTATGTAAAAAAATATTCTAAAGTTTTTAAACAAGTTTGTAAGCCTGCAAAATCGTTGAATCTCAGTCAGAAAACAAAAAAACATCTGAAAACAAAATTGAAAGAACTTGGAAAATAGTTAATTCCGAAATAGGTAGACGGGACAAAATCCAAGAAACATTTCATATATATTCTAAAATGCTTTGGTATATTCGAATTTAGAAGTAGCGAATATATTTCGAGCTTTTTTTACGAACGTGCCTATAAATACTACCAATTGCTTGAATTTATCTCCTAAGCTTGCAGAAACCCTTTTTAAAAAATATGTTAAATAGAATGAAAAAGAGTTTGAATTTAGACATATTTACATTAGAACAGAAGATTTGTGGGGTATGTCTGTTAAATTACTTCCAAATATAATATCTAAAATTGCACCAACTATTGCATAAATGTTTAATAAGTGTTTGCATGAAGGGAGAAGTGTTTGCATCCAAATTTACTTGAGTAAAGTAATACCTTTATTTAAATCTAGCGACCGTAAGGATCCAAATAACTACAGACCAATTTCTATTTAGCCAGTTCTTTGTAAAGTTTTTAAAAACCTAATGTTACACCAAATGTGGCATTTCTTTGAAAGCAACAAAATACGTAATGTTAGCCAGTTCAGATTTACAAGTGGTTTATCCACTACTGATGCGTGTATAAAATTTATTAAGTATATTTTTAAGTCATGGAAAGATTCCAATAATGCTATTGGAGTATTCTGTGACCTCTCCAAAGCTTTTGATTGTGTTGATCATAAAACCTTATTGTTAAAATTAAGACATTACGGTGTAGTCGGTAATGCCTTAAAAATAATAAAATCATATTTAAATCATAGGATTCAAACAGTCCAAATCAATGGCATAAATTCAAATGGAACTAGAATATCCATGAGCGTGACTCAGGGATCAATATTAGGGCCGTTTCTCGTTCTCTAATATAGTGCTGTTTGCTGATGACACATCACTTATTTTTAAAGTTAAACGTCAATGCCCATCTTATGACGCTGTGAATAACATACTTATAGATATTCAAAACTGGTTTAATGTAAATAATTTAGCGCTAAATGTACAAAAAACTAAGTGTATCAAATTCTCACTTCCAGGTGTTTATCCAGCCCCGACAAATAAATTTATATATAAAGACCAAATACAGTTAGTAAACAGTACAAATTTCTTAGGACTCACAATTGACTCTACTCTTCAGTGGGGTAGCCATATAAAAAACTTGAGTTAAAATTAAGTTCAGCTGTCTATGCAATTAGACAAACAAGGCAATTAACAGATGTGGTTATGGCCAGAATTGTATACTATGCATACTTTCACAGTATTATGTCCTACGGCATTATAATATGGGATAGAGCTGCGGACATAGAAACTGTATTCATATTGCAGAAAAGGGCTATACGATCCGTGTATAATATACGCGCTCGAGATTCATTCCGCGAGAAGTTTAAAAAAATAAATATAATGACAATATATAGCCAATATATTTATGAAAACATATACGTTCATAAGAATTTAGGTGACTTCTCTCAAAATTCCGACAAGCATGGTTACAACACACGTAACAAAGAAAAACTTCTTATTCCCCACTATAAACTAACTAAAACAAAAAATCTTTTTTAGGGGACTGTGTACGATTCCAAAGGACATGCTTGACTTGCCTTTTAAAAAATTTAAGAAATGTATAAAAGATTAATTAATAAGTAATTAATAAGTAACTAAGCCGTGTTGGTCCTGGCCTCCTTTGAAGAATAGGCCAATTGCCGTTCTGCCAGGCAGGTCGTAAAAGGCGACCGATTGGCTATCGAGTCACTATCATCGTGGCTACTAGGTGGTAGAGTTCTGCATTGTCTCGCCCGGGTCTGGTACCACCGCCTTACCTATTCCAGCCGCAATAGCGTCAGTGTTTGTCGCTGTCGTGTTCCGGTTTGGAGGGTAAGGTAGCCGGTAAACTTATGCATGTGGCATTAGACCTCGCCACGAGATAGCAACGCACCATTAACATCTTTGGTGTCTATAGGCGATGGTTGGCTCATCCATCAGAAGACCCATCTGCTTGTTTGCTATCTTATGATATAAAACAAAAAAAAACTATTATAATTTAAATGACTTTTTAATTGATGAATGGAACAATTAATGGAAGAACTAATTAATAGTGCATTAACTATATATATATATATATATATATATATATATATATATATATATATATATATATATATATATATATATATATATATATATATATATATATATATATATATATATATATATATATATATATATATATATATATATATATATATATATATATATATATATATATATATAATATTTTTCTTTTTTTTTAAGTATATTAATTAGTTTATTTCTATACTGGCGTGGATATTGATATTGTTATTTTATTCCAATTTTTAATGAATTATTTTGATAGTTGAGAATGACATTACTTATTTTTTTTAATATGTATAATGATGTTAAAATTTTATTTTATGACTATATTTTACAAATAATAAATTACTTTTAAGTTAGTATAATGTTTTACCCAATTTTATCTTTCTGACTTTCAAAAAGTGATTGTATTATATCCTACTTTGAATAAAATATATTGAATATTGAATCACCAAATATTCACCATGATAGTAATCACTATGACATAATGATCACATGACATAGCCAATCATTCGCCTTTTAAAAACTGCCGCGTATATTATCATGTAATCTAAGAGGGACATCAACACGAGCTAATAGTGACATCAGCTTTTATATGTATACTAGTATACATAGTGAATTTCACACTTAAAGTTGTATAAATCCTTTGACAACATTTAGGTGTAAAAGGAAAGGTGTTAAATCCTTTGCCTGACAGTGTACATATAATTTTCATGACAATATAATTTTCACGACAGCAAAAATAAGTTTTTTATTAAAAACATATTTCTTTACAGCCACAAAAATGTCTAGTACGACAATCGAAATTGCCCCATCTATATTTTAATATGATTTTAATATTATAAATGCGAAAGTTTAGATGTTTGAATGGATGGGTGAATGGATGTTACTCAATCACGCCAAAACAACTTAATGGATTAAGATGAAATTTGGCACACTGATAGATGATGACCTAGAACAGCACATATGCTACTTTTTATTCCGTTACGATGAGTTGTTTTCAGAGGATTCACTAAAATCTTTTATATAATCTTATATAAATGCGAAATAATGTTTAGATGTATGGATTAATGTTTGTTAGCCTTTTATTCAAAAACGGCACATTGGCACATATATATATATATATATATATATATATATATATATATATATATATATATATATATATATATATATACATATATATATATATATATATATATATATATATATATATATATGTATATATATATATATATATATATATATATATATATATATATATATATATATATATATATATATATGTATATATATATATATATATATATATATATATATATATATATATATATATATATATATATATATATATATATATATATATATATATATATATATATCGCTAGGTACAATCATTTAAAAATAATTGAGACTATAATTTGACTGAATTCTATCATCATATTTAAGTGTTACCATTTTATAAAACTTTAATTACATTTTCATTAAAACAGTAATAAGTTTATATATCATAATTTTCATTATTAATTGTTCTTTTAAGTACCTATAAAGAGTTTTTGCAAAATCTTAGGTCAACTCAGTCCATCTAACTTAGATTTCTGAGATTAGCAGTTGTACTGAAGACACCCAATGACAAGATAAATATCTAACCACAGACTACTAAGGAGAGAACTGATTGTTTACGTTAACCTTATCTAAATTCCAACTTTATTTAGCTACTATTCCCCAAATTAAAAAAATATTTATTAAATGCGGATAAGTTAAGGAGTTGATATAGAATCTTAAGGAATATATTAAACTTTAAGGTATTAACTAAAAATAACGATGTATGAAGTCTTGCCCGTGTTCTTTCAGTCATACAGTACTTATAGTCTCCGAGTAAAATCTGAAAGAAAGTTCGGATGGACAAACCAACGTAAAACAGACGGATGGACATAACGAAATTATAAACATTCCGACATATGACAATATCCCATATTATGGAACAAACCAATGAATTTTAAATTTTTAAAAAATCCATACGTATTCCACACGCTATCAAATTTTTATCTACATTTATATTTTTACATATTTTTGACATTTGTGTAACTCGTAAGGTCCGTTTACACCAAATTATCTAAACACGAAAAAATTAAACTAACGTTAAAATTATTTGAAAAGTATGAAGTAGTTTGGTGAAAGCGGACGTAAGTGTATAAATTATAAATAAATTAATACCACCAAAATTATATCATTGAAAATTGTTGAGGCCAGTGCCTTTGCTATTAGCTCGGGAATTCTGGCATAAATGTGGACTGTATTTTGAAGGAATATAATTGCACAATACAAAGATAGCCCGACAGTTCGTTGCGAATGATGATTTGCAATATTTAAATTCGCCCGTTGTGACGTTGCGACGTCACTGCCGCTAGTGTTGGAAATCGATATGAATCGTATTCCAACTTGTCGTACGGCAGCGACTTTACCAAAGATATAGGCAGATGTGTATCGCACCCACGATTAGCCATCTATATTAATCCCATGTTGTGGTAGATGACTAACTTTTCAACAATTCAGTCTCGAAAAGGTTGTAATCTCCAAAAACACTAAAAAACTTATTACTCAGAACAAATTACTTCATCCAGAAGTCGAAATCAGGAACTTATGCGCAATTTTGCGTATATTCCAGAGCTGTTACTCCTATATCATGGAGATGTCAATATAAAATAGTTACATAATAAAAGCTTTGAAGTAAAATTTGAAAGATATCCATAACTTGACGAGTGGGAGATGAGTTGTTCATATCCTTGAAAAAGATATGAAATTTTCTCGGAATATTCTACTGTACATTCTATAACACGTGTGTAATAATTCACAACCTTAAGTTTCTTTGACATACCTTTTTGATGGATTATCTTTAAATGTAATAAAGTTTAGCATTCAAAATGTCAAAGCCTTTATTTCATAAATTGTAAATGAGGTCGGCTTATTTTACACGTTTTCTATATAAAATTCCGCCTTTGGTACATAGAAATTCATATGGTTTTCTAAACAAGTTTGATCTTACACGTAAGTCAGGGCTCATTTTGTCTCATTCATTATCATATCAAAGTAATTTGTTTATTAAAATTTACCTTTATAGACACTTTTGATGGATCGATGATTTTATATCTACTACCAGATCGGAACGCGGCGTCACATCAGAGAGTTTAATGTACTACTGACTAGAGTTATAGCTGTGCTAAGCAGAAGTTGTATTACATTTCGGAACACTCGTTGCAGCGCTGAAATAATAATAAATCGTCCAACCAAAGTCAAAATTAAACAGCGCTGCAGCATTGGCTTAACCACCGTTAATTTTATGCGTTTGCTTACGCTTTACATTCTGTAGTTGCAGGGACTGCACTTTTGCGAAACACAAGTAACGTGACGTATGCTTTTTTAGTATGTTAGTACATGGAACTCTTTATCTCACTTTGAGAAGATCCGGCGGTAGAAACTCAGCGCACTTGTTTTTTTGTTCAATTAGATATTTTAATCAATTACAATATAGAGATCGATATAAGGAGGAGGATATCATTCTCAGGCTTTTTTGTCCTCCGATTAATTTCAAATCATTTAATAACCTTTTCAACATAATTGTGTTTTAATATATATATATATATATATATATATATATATATATATATATATATATATATATATATATATATATATATATATATATATATATATATATATATATATATATATATATATATATATATATATATATATAACCGCCCCGTTGTTCTAGTGGTTAGAGACCCTGACTACGCAATCAACGAGACTCGGGTTCGATCCCCGACGGGGACAAGCATTTGTGTGATGAGCATAAATGTTTGTATTTCCGGGTTTGGGTGTTTGTTATATATATTCTAGTATTTATATATGTATTTCTATGTATTAGTATCGTTGACTGACACCCATAACAAATTCGTCCCGTGAATTATTATATATATATATATATATATATATATATATATATATATATATATATATATATATATATATATATTAATTTTATTTATCGGCAAATCTCTTATACCTTCGGGAATCTTATTGCAAAAGCATATACACTGTCACGAGTTAAATACTTATTCTGTGGAAACTGAGAGAGGATAAAAACATTTTGGAAAAATACAAATTTATTTTTGCTGCCCTATAATTTATATTTGTACTAGCGACCTGCCCGCGGTTTCACCGGCGTAGCTTTTGTTCCCGTGGGAATATTGGAAAGGTTTGTATACGTTCCTCAAAAATCAATCTATACATTAAAAAAAACGCATCAAAATCCGTTGGGAATTTTTTAGTTGTAGTACCGGCTATTTTACCCACCAAGCCGGAATACAAAAATGATATGGATAGGTAATGAGATGATGGTAGTAAAGTATAGAATATTTTTAAACTTATATTTATATCGTATTAAAAGCACTTGTACTGTTTTACTTGACTCAAGTCAAGTAAAACAGTACAAGTGCTTTTAATACGATGTAAATATAAGTTAACATGGAGTTTTACCAAGTGCCAACGATATTCAGTTTTCAAAATATTTTTAAAATAAATTAAAAAATATTCAATACTTTTTTAAATTGTATTCAGGGAAAGAACTGAACAGAAATCGATAAAAGATAATAGAGTACTCTCTATTTAAGCACTATTAAATCGTTAAATTGCGAAACTGTACAGAAGGCCAGTAACGAATTAACAATCGATTTACGTAACGACAAAAAGGATGGATGTGGATGGATATGGAAATCCGATAAGGGTTCCCAGTAAGTGAAAACAGATGTATATATCTCGACACTTTTACCCATTTAAGGCCATACTAATTTTGAATCGACTTAAATAACCATTACGCACTCTTGTTTTTTTAATACCAAGCTAAGAAAGATATTTCAAAACTTCGTCACCCAGTAGTCTCACACGTTTCGTCTTCGTTCGCCTTTCGTAAAATATTCGTTTGTAAGGCTTTGGTTTGCAAATTAGATTCTATTTACACAGGAAAAATGAAATTATCTAACTAAGTAGAAGAAATTAAATTTCGCTTGTTTAAATTTGCGAAATATAACGCCTGATTTTTCAAATAACAAAAAAAACTGTCTTCCTCTCGATAAATAAAATTCGCAGTAAATCCTTGCACACGCAAATAATTTATCAAAATACAATAGCACAAGTTTCTTTCTCCTCAGTTACTAATGCTAATGAGCTCCATTATCATAAGGCATATGGTGAATAATATAACAACTTCTTATGAGCTTCGAATAACTCGCAAAAGTACGGTGATAAATATTCGAAAATGTTTATCGTCGGCAGTTTTTGCTGAATTCAATGTTTGTGATATGAGGTTATAACAAGTAAACGTATATTGTGGACCTATATTGTCTTTCCGTATAAATTTAACATAATATAAAAATGTCATGTTACGGTATTTGTGATCGCACTCTTCCATTTTTTTGGTGTTTTTTGTGTTTTTATGATTTTTTAGGGCTCTGAAGTAAACTAGGAGCTTTTATAGTTTCTCTATGTCCATCCGTCCGTCCGCAGTCTAGCGCAGAGATCCTTAGTACTAGAAAACTGTAATTCAGCATGAATGTATTTATAAGCCACGGCAACAAAGTGGTCACATAAAATCGTGAAATATATTTTTTTTAGGTAGCTCCTCTACATGTGAATTGGAAATATTTATATATTTTTTTCCTTTAACCCATAGTGTGGGGTATTGTTAATTAAGTTTTTAAAGAATATTGTAAGTTTGTCGCAACGATTTTTCGATTACATGACTTGTTAATGAAATATTAATATCTGTCGGTAGAACAAGCCTCTTAAATAATTCACCTTTACCTAGGATTTGTGCTGAATATAACCGAGCATGTGCGTAAATCGATATGCATATTTTTCATATCGTCATCATGAGCGTCAATCGATATTCACAATTTTCATATCGTCGTCATGTGTGTCAATGGATATTCACATTTTTCATATCGTCGTCATATGCGTCAATCGATATTCAAATTTTTCAGGTCTCAAAAGAAGTTGTCTGCATACCTGCTTTCTACGTAGGTAATTTCAATTTATTTTTATAATTGCTGTATTGTTATTGTTATAGTATATTAGTCAACTTAACTTTTATATTTTTTACTTTCTGCTAGCTACAGTAACATGTCGCAGTTTTTAACAGAATGTTGTATACGTCTTTTGTTGGCATTCATACAAGAGTCTACTTTAATGTAAAATGATATATAAATGTATTCCGTGTGCTACTGTTGATGTGTATAATAAATAAATAATTTAAGCTTTAAAGCACTAATTTTTGTTACAGACAAGTGTTCCCCCCCTTTTTCGTGTTATGGCTGTAATGAAAACACTCAAGACGCGTTATGTCAATCACAAAATGACCACACATAATTTGTATATTTTTTGTTTTACCTGCTAAAACGCACTTCGTGATATTGTGTATACACTTCGTTAAGGCTACAAAATAGAACAAATAATTTTTTTCTTCGAGAAGAAAGTGCAGCTCCCGATGCACTGTTTTTTTTTATTTCATAAGATAAGCAAACAAGCAGATGGGTCTTCTGATGGAAAGAGTCAATCATCACCTATAGACGCCAAAGGTGTTAATGGTGCGTTGCTATCTTGTGACGAGATCTAATGTCACGTGCATAAGTTTAGCGGCTACCTTACCCTCCAAACCGGAACACGACAGCGACCAGCACTGACACTATTGCAGCAGGAATAGGTAAGGCGGTGGTACCAGACCCGGGCGAGAAAATGCAGAGCTCTACCACCTAGTAGCCACGATGGCAGTGACTCGCTAAGCCAATCGGTCGCTTTTTACGACCTGCCTGGCAGAACAGCAGTTGGCCTATACTTCAAAAGAGCCCGGGACCAACACGGGGTGACACGGGATTATATCATAGTTACTATCATAGCCCGAGGGATTTAAATGATTTTTAACGTGAAAGAAACCAGGTGCAAAAGCTACCGATACTTATTGGATTCCAATGCCTTCAATACGTTTACTGCAGAATTCTATCTGTTCTAAGTGTGGATAACAGTACTTTAATATCGTTTGATTTAACCACCATTTAAAAATAGTCGCATTATTAAAAGACACATACATATGCATTTATTTAAACGATTTTAGATTCAATAAAAGTTTACTGCTAATAGAATTACGAAAAATGGAGTCTTCAAGTACATTCGTGAAGACTAACTTGCTAATCCAAATACGTCAGTCTCATGCACTCTACTTTTCAAGGAATTAACGGATTTGGCAAGCTTCGAGCTCCATTCTTACTTTTTCGGATTACGGATTTGGAGACTTATACATATTGCATTCTAAAACCTTTTTAAAACGAATATATTGTTTCTTAGTATGGGAATAATATGTTTTTTATATTATAGGTATCAAACAAATTGATGATTCTCCAGAAATGGAAAGAATAGGTGTTTCTGAACGATATGACTTTTTAAAGGACCGGCAATGACCTTTGGTATTGCGGATGTAAAAAATACAACTTTTCGAAAATCAATATGCTGCCATTTTAACAAAATAGATGTTTGAACTGAAAAAAACAAATTTTTTTATATATCATAAGATAGCAAACAAGCAGATGGGTCTCCTGATGGAAAGAGTCAACCAACGTGTCATATAAACAACGTCATATATATATATATATATATATATATATATATATATATATATATATATATATATATATATATATATATATATATATATATATATATATATATATATATATATATTAATTGATTAAACAATAAAATTTCCGGGTTTGGATGTTTATTATGTATGTAAAAGTATTTATATATGTATTTCTATGTATAATCCTTAACTAACATCCATAATACAAGCAAATAATTTGCTTATTTTAGGGTTAGATCAATGAGTGTAATTTATCGCGTGAATATTTATTATTATTATTTATTTACATACAAATTACTGTTCTGCCATGCAGGCCCTATAAGAAAACCGGTTGGCTATACATGTTACTACAATCGTGACTACTAGGTAGTAGACGTCTCGCCCGGGTTTAGAGTAACACCGTCTTACCTATTCCTGTCGCAATAGCGTCAATGTTTGTCATTGTCATATACGGTAGCCGGTAGACTTATGCATGTGGTACTGTTGTCCTGCCACACGGATAGCAATGCACCATTGACATCTCCGGTGTCTATAGGCAACGGTTACTCTTTCTATAATAAACCTAATAGTAGTCAGGATGAAAGTGGCATGTTGGGCTTTCTCTCACCTCCTCGGCCTTATAGTAGCCATATTGTTTTTCTACCATTATAAACAATGGCATTCATTTCATTTTTTCACATTCTAGGCATTGCCATATGGTGGATGTTCCACATACCCGGACAAAGTGGTTCGACTCGACATTCTTCATTCGAACCGCAAGGGACTAGAACATGCTTCCTGACTAGTACAATCTGGAGATCTTCAAGAGAAGAGTAAACATGTACCTTCTAGAGAAGCGCGTTCTATCTTAGGCCACATCTTAGCTTATTAACAAGCGAGATAAGAGGCGGTCAAACGCTTCCCTATCGGTAATAAAAAAATGGCGGATTCTCAAGAAAACATTTCTCTAAGACAAAATTGTCATCAAAACTATATGTACTATAATATTAAGAGGAAATATTTGATTTTTTGTTTGTTTGTTACAATGTAAATCACGACTTCTCGACTGATTTTTAAAATTCTTTCACCTTCAAAAATGTACACTATCCAGGAGTGACATGGAGTATCTTTTACCCAACTGAGCAAAAGAAAGTAATGATTTTTGATTACACCCGAACGAAGTCAGGAGTAACAATATCTTATAAATTGATGGTTTTAGGCAAAAAGCGATAAATAAATGAGTATTTTTGTTTATTTATAGTGATAATGGTAATGCAGTTTCTTATAATACAAACATTTATGCCTATCGCACAAATGTTTGTCCCTGTCGGTAAATGAACCATAGTCCCTTCGATTACCTGGTTCGGGTCGCTAACTACTTGACCTTAGATTTATTAGACTTGAGCTTAGATTAAAAAAGAGGCTATAAGATATTTTAAGGGTATTCAGTTGATTCGAGTATAATATTTTGTCAACTTTTCGGGAATAAGGTCTCCGTGTCCGGGCTTCCTTTGAAGAATAAACCAACTACCCTTCTGCTAGGTATGTCTTAAAAGGTGACCGATTGGCTATACGTGTCACTACCATCGTGACTACTTGTTTTGTTACGTGTTTGTCAATGTCGTGTTCCGGTTAGGATTATAAGGTATCCGATAGATCAATACATGTGGTATTGATATCCCGTTACATTGATAGCTTACCATTAACATTTTTGTGTGATTCGTGTTTCCTTCAGGAGAGCCATCAGCTTGTTTACGATCTAATAATATATATAAAAAATAAGCATATATAATTACATTTATAATATAATTAAAAAATGGAGTGAAAAGATAAAAATGTATTTTTTAGTTTGTAATTTTGGAATAAGGCCAACTAAACTATATCTGTAGTTGGTAAAAATTCAAATTCAAAGTTGGTTCGAGTCGCCAAAGTTTCGAACGAACTGATTGGGTCTAATTTTTCCTGACAACTATAGTGCTGGAATCTGGAGCAGAGGAACTACGTTTCTTTTGGATGAACGTGTACCTCTTTCGTCTTCATTGACACTTTCCATCCGGTGAGATCGTAAACAAAAGCCTATTCCAATTGAAATTTTAAAAAAGTGCATAATATGTACTTTAACTCATATTGCTTTCTTTATAATAACAATAATACATTTTTATTTCAGAATTGTACAAGGTGTAATACATAAAACACTCTGGTTTTCAAAATAGGGAAAACCGTGTTATAGGCGCCAGTTTTTTTCTAAATTTTAAACATAATAATTATATAAATGCATGTTATATAGTAAGTGTATAATTTGTTACATAAAGAACACATTTAGTATAGTTAAAAAGATTAACAATCACATTAAAATATGAAACATAGTTACACACACACACACACACACACATAGATACGGTGTGTAAAGAAAACCCTGTCCGATCCGAAAGTGGCATATAGGATGGTTAGAGGCATTACTGCAAAAAGTATTAAAATGACTTTATTTTTGAAAATAAAAAGATATCGTTTTTTAATATTCGTTTTTTTACAAATATCTCTCCCTAGAATTAAGAAAATATTTTGAAAATTACAACACCTTGTTTGTTTTATTGTTTCACTTTGGCGGCTTTCGCACAAACACGGTGTTCGTTTTTCGGCTTTTTAAAAAAGGAACCATAAAACGCACCGCGTATCCTTCTTTAGCATCCGACTTGCGCAGCATTCTTTGATAATAGAATTTACTTATTTGTAGGGGTTGTCATACTTAATGTATGAAAATACCATTTAAAATTACTTTTTTATTGGGAAAACTTATTAATTAATATTCACAAAATAACACCTTTAATTATTACACCTTTTATTATTGGTTATAGTCAAAACATATTTTTTGGCCTGAAACATATTGCTTTTCCTTATTGAGAATATTTCCACCATAGTCGAATTTTGAATTGAGTAAAATAATATATATATATATATATATATATATATATATATATATATATATATATATATATATATATATATATATATATATATATATATATATATATATATATATATATATATATATATTATTACTAATACTAATTACTTTGTGCTATATACTATTACTAATTACTTTGTGCTAGAGGGAGATCGCTAATAAAGATTGAATTATCTTTAGGTAATTTGATATTTAATTGAAGTATCTTTAGGTAATTGAAGACTGTATTTTTAGTTTCAAATGAAATCCCAACATTGTCCTTCCATGCAAATCAATCTACCCATTGCGGCGGGTGATAGGCATCTAAACATCTTCGTAAATTTTTATCTGTATAATATTAAGGAGAAAATGTATTAAATATCAATAGCATCCATGCGATTGGCAAGTCTTACCTTTTCATCTTGATTAAAACAAAACAATAGCTGCGCGTCGCGGTCTAAATTTATCTTAAGTTATTATTATTTTTATTACAACGAGATGGAAAAATAGCGGGAAATATATTTTTTTTTTTAATTAATAAATACATCATATTTATTACCACGAAGGTTTAGTTGTCATATTGTACGCCTCATTGCGAAGCGTTTCGAAAGTGTTCTATTCTCGATAGTGTATCGAATCAAGCACTTTTCTGTAGTAAAAACGTCTATTCTATTTATTGGAATTATAAGAACAATATGACACCCGTTTTAACGTAATAGGTCGAAGCAAAAGTGTTTTCGTATTTTAAATGTATTATTAGTAATCAAACCTCTTTGGCTGTACTGAATGTAACTGGCTGGTTTTAATACAATTAAATGTGACATTTTGAAGATGCAATAAATTAAAAAAAAAAATAACTAGTTCCCGCCATTTTTCAATTGTTCTTCAAGCAAGCAAAATGAATATATGTGACGAAGAAATTCGGTACATTTTAAAGTTTTATTACAAAAAATGCAATTTAGAAAGAGATAAGATGGTCATGTTCAGACTCGATGAATATTTTAATGATGTGTACTTTCTATGATATATATTGTCGAAGATCTGAAGATGGAGCCGTAAGTGTGTCATTGTAAATCACAGTAGAAATTCCTAATAAAGTGAAGTTTGGAGTCATTTTATTTGTTATAGTAGGTTCTTTCTCATGATGATAAGGCTCTGAAGATTGAGCCAAAAAAAGCGATATTGGAACTCCAAGACTCCAGCTTCAAAATACAACTACAATGAACGCCTAAACTAAATGAGGTAATGTTTTTGCATTGGAACTTAATTTTCTTGTATTGGAAAACACAAGTGATGGATGATTTTCAGGATCGGATGATGGAACTGAAGAGTAACCATAGAACTCCTAAACTAAATAAGATAAACTAATCGAAATTGGACTCATTTGTTCTGTTTGGATAAACACTCTAGTGCTAGTCTCATGATAAAGCTGGAAGTACGTTATGGGAACTTTGGAATAAAATAGAGAAACACCATCGACTTTAGTGTCATTTGATTTGTTATTATAAGGACTTTGGAGCGAATGGCTCCTAGTGCCTGATGATAGAGCTGGAAGATGTGCCCGAGAACTCCTCAGCTAAACCAGGTTAATCCATTAAGTGGGGACTCATTCGGTTTGTTTTAGCAAACAATTTGGTGCTGCTGGTTTTCAGTATCTGATGATAGAATCGGAAGGTAGTCGTGGGAAGTTCTAAAGTAAACAAAATAAACCTATCGAGTTTGGGATCCTTTATTCTGTTTTAACAAACATCCTGGTGCTAGACGATTTCTGGGATTTTATAATAGAGCTGATGATAGAGAATGGGAATTTTGGAATAAAATGGAGTAAATTTATTCCAAAGTATTTAGAACAGGATGTTTTCCAGTGTCTAATAATAAAACCGAAAGAAGCCTATGAGAACGTCTAAGCTAATCTAGATAAACCCATCAAAGGTGGGTTAATTCGGTTTATCTTGGCAAGCACTTAGGTGCCGGATATTTTCGAAGATATAATAATGATTGAACTGGAAGGTAGTCATCGGAGATTGGGCTGATATAGTTGGTCTTTATTGATAGGAGATTTACAAAGTATGATAATGGAACCAGAAAGTGACCATGGAACTCCTGCACTAAACAAAACAAGTCCATTGAGTGTGATCTCATTTGTTATATTTTTACATACACTCTGAATCAAAATAATTTCCAGGGTTACATAGTGGAGCTGGAGGCCATGTGAGTTTTGCAATAATACAACTCTACAACTTAACCTGATGCTACAAGATCCCCTTTCGAAGATCATTAGGGCCTTTTACGTTTTGCTCTTAAAATTATGCATATGTAGCAGAATGGCGGTCTGAGGATGTGTCGGGGTTTTTTGAAATTTTTAATTTTATCTTGTATGCATGTAGCATTACCGTTCTATCTGACGGATATTTGCTTTCCTATTTATATAATAATTTTTAACGCAGTAAAACTGCAGCAATCAACTTCCCATTTCCTATATCTTCGGAATCCTGCATTAAATCTTCACCAAATTAAAATGGAACTAGATGGGAACTGTGGGGTATACTTTATAATGCCCAAATAAAATATATTTTCAAATCGATTCATAATTGCCGGCCCAAGATGCTAAATAGGTAGTTACTCGAGCGTTGTAAGGACCTATTGGATTTTAAAGATTAAATTATAGGAAAAATAAAAGGTTACATAACGTTTATCATTTCAATGGTGGAGAAAAAATCTACAGATAGAAAAATTGTTTAAAAAACTGTAACATGGAAACAATAATTGCATCAGATTAAAGTATGGTAGGTTGATTGCTATCTAAAATTTAGAAAATCCGACAATTCAAGTGTAGCGTAAGGTAGTGGGCAGGTCACAAAGTTGCAAAGAAAAAATTGTTTTGACATTCTCGAGCACATCTGAATTTTCTTTTATTCTAGAGGAAAATATGATGTAAGAATGACAAAAAAGATATAAGTAGTCTATCAATTTCCATAAACTGAAGTTATTGGAATTTTGTTTTTTTTTCTGCTCTAGTCACCCACCTCTATATAAAGATCTTATATTTGGTGGAAAGCCCAAACAATATACGTGGTACCCTCTAATCTTTATTGTTAATCTGACGCGCACGAGTAAATGCAATAGCCCCTCTTGGGCTTTCCTACTGTAATATTAAATAGAACATTTTACTGTTTATCAATTCACACAATACGTATTTATTACTAGATGCACCCTCCAGCCAGATGCATTATAAATTTTTTTGTTGGATTCCACAGGAACAACCTATTATTTGGAATAAAGCTTGGGTTAAAATTATCTAATGTGTTATTTAAGGTATGTCTTATGTATATTTTATCTATATGTGTTCCAAATTTCATATAAATAGTTTTAGCTATTTTTGCGTGATTGAGCAACAAACATCTAAACGTATATAAATATTCAATTATCTAAACATACAAATTCTTACATTTGGCGTATGTATGGGGTAAATTATTACTCAACCACTTTTACATTTTGCTGCATCATCAAAGCTAAAACTTAAATTTTACAAATTACGTTAAGCAGTTTAAGTTCCTGTCTTGATTTTCTTATATCATAAGATAGCAAACAAGCAGATGGGTCTCCTGATGGAAATAGTCAACCTTCGCCAATAGACATCAAAGGTGTTAATGGCGCGTTGCTATCTTGTAGCGAGGTCTAATACCACATGCATAAGTTTACCGGCTACATTACCCTCCAAACCGGAACACGACTGTGACAAGCAACTGATGCTATTGCGGTAGGAATAGGTAAGACTCTGATACCAGACCCGGGCGAGACAATGCAGAACTCTATCACCTAGGAAAATTTGATGATGCAGTGCTATGTAAAACCAGATGGCTATTTAATTAACCTATTTTAAAAATAAATCGGCGAAATATTTGTAAAATACCTACCTTCTTATAACTTCAGAATAAATTCACTAAATTCGATATTTCTTTTTTAGTTGTGTTTGTTATTGCCAGGACTATTAAGATAGGTTGAAAGGAAATATTTAAAAATAGTACGGAAAAGTTTTTAACACCTTATAATATGAAATTTAATGAATAAGTGATTAAAATATAGGAGTAGATCTTCTATTAAAATTCAATTACCTAATATAATTTTATGCGAATATATGGCTACTTTGATGAAATTTTTATGGAGATAGTTGTAGACACGGAGATAGTTATAGACTAAATAAGCAATTTTATTATCAAAAATCGACTTTTGGAGGACTAAAATAGAGGTTAAATGAATAATTTACAGGGTCACTTTTAAAATTCCGTCCAAATTTTAAATATTGTAATGAAAGTGCAATTGAATTATTATTGTAAAATTATTATTATTAGATAATATAAAAATATTCGTTTAAAAATATCCCACTAAAATCATGAAATGGATGCACCGAGTCTTATGAATGAACTCCGTAATGCTGTAGGGTGTCATTTTACATTTACCTATAATTACGATAGTAACTACTATGTCATTCTAAGTACAGTGGAGTTGCCATTTATTTGCTTTCTGGCATACCGTTCTCCATTATTAGTTCTTCACATAAACCTCCACCTGCCGATGCTGCTGAACGTTTAGTGGCTGGGGTCTTGTTAACACACTGTAAGTTACTGTTGGGGGTTTTTTATAGTCATTCCTCGTTAGTGAACTATTTTGATACCTTAGACGAGTTTCTGTTTACGACACTTCCCTCTTGTTATTGTTATATTTATGGGAGATTTTAATACCTGTATTTTAAGAGCATAACTTATATCTGTTGCCTCTAAATGCTACCCATTTTGCACCTAACTGCATTCCCTCTCTCCTAGATCTTATTTTGTATCTTCACCAGATCTAATCAGCAACTATGGTCAATATAGTTCCATACTTTTTTCTTATCATGATTTAATTTTTCTCTCTGCCAAACTTAGGCCTTCTAAGTTGAAGCCACAAGTCTTTTTTTTTCCGCAATTTTGGTGGGATGGATATCGAATCTTTACGTGACGATGCTATTAATATTGACTAGTCTTTTGTGGCTGCCGAGGTTTTGTTGAATGCCAATGATCGGTTTAATAGTATTCTTATTAACCTTTACGATAAATATGCTCCTATTAGACCTGTTAAATTAAAACATATGTCAGCTCTTTGACTTACAGACGAAATAAGAAATATTATTAATGAAAAGCACCAACTTCTAGCTAAATATAAGAAAATTAAATCACCAGAGTCGCACGAATAATATGTAAAAATTAGAAACCGCTGCAATACGTTACCTAGGGATGCTCAAAGACTGTATTTTCATAAGTCTGTAGAAAATAGTGACACCACTAATGGAAATTCTTAAAATCTTAAGGAGTAGGAAAGTCTTTCTCTGGTACCCTTAGTTCAAGTATAGACATAGATTATTTAAATCAATATTTTTCTAAACCTCACAACTTAGATAGTTCTCACAAAATTCAAATTTTGCGACGTCTTGCTTCTCTCCCCACAGCTAATTTCACTCCTTTTACTTTAAGCCAGTTTTTTATTGAAACTGACGTGAAGAAAACATCTTGTCGATATCATCGAACGCCATTGGAAGTGATGAGGTAGATCACAATATGATTATTCCTATACTGGATATTGTTTTTCCTATCCTCACTCATATATTTAACCATTCCATCGCAACAGGCGTTTTGCCAAGAATTTGGAAGGATGCCAAAATAATTCCCCTGCCTAAAAAAACATCTTCTGCTGTTCTATCTGATTATCGCCCTGTTTTAATTTTACCTTTTTTATCTAAAGTTTTAGAACGTTAAGTCTAATATCAGCTATCTTGTTTCTTAAGCGCTAACAAGGTTTTAAGCGATTTTCAATCTGGTTTTCGTACCAGTTATAGCACAACAATTGCTTTATATAATAAAGATTAAAGATGACTTTCGATCTGGTATGAACAATAAAAAACTCACAGTTTTAGCATTGCTTGTTTTCAGCAATGCGTTTAATTCTAAAGATAATGACATACTGTTAGGCCTTTTGAAGTCTCTTAACATATCCGCGTCCGTATTGAACTGGTTTAGTGGTTACCTTCGAGAGCGTCGACGGTGTGTTCAAACAGGAGAGTATGCGTCATGCGTCAGCTTGCTCTAATTTAATCGTCGGTGTGCTACAAGGTGGTGTTTTATCGCCTTTATTATTCGCAATATTTATCAATTTCGTAACTGCTATTTTAACAACTTCTTACCGCCTTTACGCTGATGATCTATAGATTTATACGCAAGCCACCCTTTCTGATTTGCCCAACGCTGTTCTTGCAATTAACAGTAATCTAAATTACATCGACCTATGGTGCAAATCATTTGGCCTCACACTCAATCAAAACAAGACTTAGTTTATCATAATTGGTAGCCTAGGATTAATAAGGAAAATTGACCCATAATTTACCACCAGTAAAACTTAATGGTGTCACTATTCCCTATAGTGAATGCATTAAAGATGAATGCATTAGTAGAAAAGTTTTCGGTACTTGGAGTTCCTTGAAGCATCGTAGGTATTTGCTTCCTATTCCTACCAAGATTATGCTGGCAGATTCTTTACTTCTCTCTATTTTAGATTATGCTGACGCTAGTTATGGAAATCTGTCCATGACCAGATTAATAAACTTGAGCGACTTCAAAATCTTGTATTCGATTCATATTTGGTTTGCACAAATATGATCACGTTTCCGAATTTCGCGCCAAGCTCAAATGATTACCTATTTATCTTCGTGGGAATACTCATATACCTTTGCAGCTTTACTCTATTCTTTACGATCCAAAGTCCCCTTCTTATTTGAAAGAAAGATTTGCTTTCCGTGACAACCAGCTCATATATTTGAGATCGGCTGATAATCGTTCTCTGTTAGTGCCGTCACAAAACACATATTATTACAGTCGGTCCTTCACCTCTCAATCGTGTCGCATAAAAATTAAATTTTGAATTTTTTAAATAATTTTTTCATTACGTAAATCGAACATATTATCGATTTTGAACAGCATCTGAAAATTTGGCTGGACCTTTAAAAATGACCCTGTATATGAAATCGGAAATTTGTAAGTTTGTAAGTAAAATTAAAGTTTTAAATTTGTAAGTAATTTGTATGTAAGATCTGCTAACCAAAAAATAAGATGTTTTTTCTGTGTACATATTATATACATATATATTAACCATTGAAAGTCGTCGTACTCTTTCTACCTCTAAAGATACTGGTATAATAGTGTAATCATATCAATAACTTTATAAGCAACATGAGGATGAATATGTGGATTTCAAGATGTGTCATTTTATAAATTGCATTAAAGTTCACTGTTTATCCACAGATGTTGAGTGTGTGCGTCACTATTTTTCTTATTGTAATACCTCCCCTTGCAAATAGCGCTATAAATCGTTGCAGTGTGGGCTAAGAGCGGCATATATCACACGTCTGTGACTTGTTTCTTATCCTGAAATATAATATTCTCTTTATTTTTTTAAGCAAAAGGTTTTTAAAACAGTTCATTGTAATAAAAATGATAGATCATAATTATCAAAATAGATATACAAAATATAAATGGATATATGAATGCAGCTTTTAAAATAATTGTTTATATTCATGTATTAAAATTGATCGCGTATTTTAACAGCGAGATGAAAAAAGTTGTAGAAACCCTCTTTATTTATGAGGACTATTATAAATATAAAAGGAGCAAAGAAAATAGCAAAGCAGCTATACAAATGAAGACGTATCAACGAAGATAAATACAGGAGACTCTATAACAAGCATAATAACCACAAAATTGGTTGGGATTTTATTACGAAGCTGCTAAAAAGGCCAAAACCGAGCAGTAAAGAGTAACTGAGTACGAAATATTTATAGCAATTCAGATGTTTGGGAATTTGGTTCTCTCTGCATGATTTAAAAATATTAGCGTTGCGATATATTGCATGTGGGGTCAATATTTTTTATACCGTATAAATTAGGGTGATAAGGTTAATAGTAGTTTTGGGTTTCCGTACCTGGTAAGAAAAAAAACCGAAATCCTTATAATATCACTTTATTGTCCGTATTTGCGTCTATCAACATCTTTTTTGTCAGGAATGTATTGAGGATCAACGTTAAATATTTATAAAAAAATATTTGAAATTTGGCCAAAATTTGTCATACAGTGACATCATTAATGTCACAAGTCTGAACGGAACTTTCGGTGCCCGAGTTTCACTCACACTTGAACGGTTTTGCACTCACAGTTTTACGATCTTTGACTATGACTATAAAATATCTAATTTTTTTAATGTCTTCATTAATTTTGTGGAAAGACACTGAATGTCAATGAGAGCTTAACATTTTCCTAATCAACTTTTTGAAGCCTCCATTTGAATCATCATCATTTGCCATTCTGCCATTCTGCTAGGAAGTTTAAAAGAAGCTAACGATAGGCTACACGTGTCATTACCATCGTGACTATTAGGTATTAGAATTTTGCAACGTCTTGTCCCAGTTTTTTAGTACAAACATCTTATCTATTCTTGCCGTAATGGTTTCAATGCTTGCTACTATCGTGTTCCAGTTAAGAGGGTAAAATAATACATATAGAGATATTAGTATCCCGCTACATGGACAGCAATACACCATTTACACCTTAGTATCTATAGACGGTGGTTTTCTCTTTCCATCAAGAGAGCTATCTGTTTATTTGCTATCTTATGGTATAAAAATATACAGTTAGGATATGATTAAGAATGTATTGGGATATTCTGTATAAGTTATATCTTTGCAATATAATTCAGATGTTTTCAAAGAGAAATATACTTAGTGATTGGATACCAGACTAAATACATCAGGAATAAGCTAAAGTATATTTAACAAATATAACTCGCTCTGATTTATAAGTCAGCCAAACGCCATCAACGATTAAGTAATAGAACTTGTGCATTAGTGTGCAAGTGCTCGTTTGTATGAAAATCTTCGTCTCAGTTGGAGCAAGGAACGCAAAGCAGATTTAACTTCAATGCACAATACGTCAGATATTTCTTTGTTTATTTTATAAAAAGGTTAGTGACGGTTATAGTGCATCTTAGTAATTTTGTTACTGTCTGGAATTCACTTTTATTCTAGCAATCTTTCCCAGTAAGAAATCCGTCGACTTGCAGACTATACGCGGCAATAAAGCCGATTAATACGTGTGACTAGATTATGTATCGCTGATTTTTCACGAATAAATGCTCAAAATGTTGACTACATTAGTTATTCACAAGATTGTATATTTAAATTTTGTTTAAAACAACTGTCTTCGTCAAAATATGTTTAAAGTTATTTTAAACTTAGGAATATTGCAATATTCCCATTGTTGGAATGCTTGTTTCTTTCTTTTTCTTCTCTTCTAGAAGAGCCATTTGCCTGTTAACTAATTGAGTTAATTTTAATAAAAATTAGTTAATATTAAAAAACACTTTTTTCAAACATTTTTGTGATTGATAAATCTTGAATGAATCAACCAACTTTGATCCGATTTACGATATTTGTCACAATCTTTTAAGTAAAAAAACTGATTAGATTTTGAGAACGGAAACATTTAAATTTAACATTTTAATTCAGTTCTCGTTTTTAGATCGTTTTTAAAACTTCCATGCTTGATCTCTATCAAAGCTATTGATCAGAGGTAAGAAGTAGCACAATATCAAAGCTTCGCGTAACAAAGCTTGTTCTTTTGCTGAAATAGATGTCTTTTATAAATTTTAAAGTCTTTAATCACTTTACAAGTCTTTATTCTTTATAACAGAGCTATATATTTAAAATATTCTTTTATTTAGTGACTAAATTTAGTTCAAAGAAAAATTGTCATTGTTTTAGTCATTGTAACGACTAGGTAGTACTAACCGCTAAAAATACATATATCATTATTTCACTGTAGGCTTATTATGCATTACAATTCCTCGAAATCGCGTCGCAATCTCACAGAGCAGTCTTCTTATTTTTGGAACAAGTTTACTCTCTTCCTTTGTCTGTACTTCTGAGAGAGTGTAGATCAAATGATGACTTGAAAGTCTCACAAGCAAACTCTCTTCCACATTTGTATTTGTAAGGATGTTAGGACTAGGTAGTATGCTTAGTGTGTATCTGGTTATGTTTTTAGTGCCTTCAGTTTTTATTCGAGTTGGTTTAGTTCCTCTTACTACAATAGATCATCTGACATTCTGCCAGGTAATATGCAAAAAGCAAACGATTGTATAAATATGACACACACACGACGAGGTTACTAGTTTCGAAATATTTCGCTTAAGCTCTGATTTCCTCCAAAAGCGGTGTCATCATGAAGCGGTTGTAATACGACGGCGAATCACGCCACTAGAACGTTGTTTATATAAACAAAAATGGTGCAGTTTTTTAGAGAACGGTAATTGACACCGTAATGTCAAAATACGGTGCCGCCATTTGTATGACGGCCGTCTTGTTGGTGTCGGATGATCTGCGAACGTTTTTTTCGACAGCGGTGAAGCCATTTTCAAGCATGAATGATCACTGCGTATCTTTTTAGTGTACAAAATGAGTTTCATAAACTGGAGCATCGAATACGATGAAATTTTAATTAATTTTGTGCGGTCTTATGAGATATTATATGATGTAAAGCATAAAGAATACAGACAGGCGCGAACGAAGCAAAAATTGTGGTGTAAAGTCGGGGAGATAATACGAAAGTATTCCCTAAACTTTTCGTCATTGCAGTGCAGACGACGACCCACTACAATTTGAAAAACAACTTCGGTAGTACGAGCTCTGATAAATCACTTTCTTCCACTCGATTATTTTCGTCTTCTAATGATTGTTCATCTCCCAAATATACGAATAACAACAAATCAAGGTCGTCCATTTGCAACCATTGTCACGCATAGCACACGACTTTGTGGTCTGTTCTCCGTAAAAAGACGGCCGTCGAAGTTTCTTAACATTCCAATTGCCTACGGTCATCTTTTTACGGCCATGATATTGCGTCCGTTTAATGACGCCACTGCTTTTGGAGCTATCAAAGACATTGAAAACCAGAGCTTTACATATAATCTGTGGTCTCGCCGGGTTTTTTGTAACCAATTCCTGCTAATTAATGAAAACTGTATTATATTCCTCTGAGTTTAACCTAAAATATAACTTTATTAAACTTTATAATTTTGCTACTGTCCCTTATATAAATTATGTATAAGTAATTACTGTTTAAATTTTGACAACTAAGATTAGTGTGTCAAAATATTTCTGGTTTACGTGGTCTCACGAGGTTTTCATATAGGTGAGGTCATTGTTATTTAGCTTGTGAAAAATTACTACAAACCCTTTCACCCTAAAGAAATAATTTAAAAAATTTTTATCCTTACGCGCAACTGAGCTTATAAGGAGGTCGATGATATTATTTATCTACTTATATTTTATTTATTAATCTATTTATTAAAAAATGTTATCAGATTTATAATACTCCAGTTTAGTAGCAAAATTAAGTACTTTTTCTTAAATTTTGGCAAATATTTCTGTGCAGCACAGATACGTTTTGTTGTAAATATTAATGTAAATAGATAGTAAGGCAGGATAGAATGTATGTTTCGTTTAGTTTTCGTTTAGTTCGTAAGTTTTCTATAATAAAGAATGTTCATTTTCGTCTTTTATTCGCCCTAAGACCTACATACAGCTTTGTTGTATAGAAATAATTAGGCTTTATGTAGCTATGGTCTTTGCCTATTAGGCATATTACGAATAAAGCGAGTTCCACGCAGTCGACGACATTACGAGTCGACTCTTGCGAGATAGTATTTATATGCGGGAACTCGCTATTACGAAAATCCGAAAAGTATTAAATTCTTTATGTAAACAAATGTTTTATGAATGTAAATAGTATGTATAATGTAAGTATAAGCCTTAGGCATATGTATAGACACTTTTCGGTACTATAAAGATTGTTTACAGGATAGTACGGCCTGAAAAGGCGTACAACTCTGTGATTGTAAGAGTTTCCGAGGTCCTGTAAGAACGTACAATGTATATAGCACTCTTGTTTGTTATTATATAAGTTTATTTGTGTTAGATCCTTGTATGTAAATAAGAAATAACACATTGTAATTAGTTTTCGGTAGGTCTTAGGGCATTACGTACTTTGTTTTGTATATATTTGTAAAAAGGTAGTACCGTTGCACTCGATAGAGGGCCACACTAGTTAATTAGAGGTAGAAGAAACTACCTAAGATAAAATTATTAAGATTAGAGTGCGAAAAGTAGGATTTAACAAATCCTAGACATTGTGGCGCCACACCCGGCGCCGGTTTCCTTTGAAGATTGCCGCCGCGCGTCTGGCCGCGCACTATAAATATCGGAGAGCGCGGCCATACAATCAGTTCCGTTCCAGTTCCGTTCAGTTTCGTTACGACTCAATAAGTTTCCCAGACAAGTTCCTGGGCTTTAGTATATATCTATAGGGTACCGGCTTTAGAGTAGGGCAGTGTTAGGGCAAGTACTGGCTCTCCATAGAATAGGTTAAATATTTTGCCACGGTGCTAGCTTTATTGCTATTTCGTTACAATAAAGCACCTTTGCAACGAACAAGTTGTGGTCTCGTTTATTTCTCCGACACATCCGGCTCAACAGAAAAGCACTACGGCTGGTGGGGCATCGAAGAGAGAAGAACCAGATTTACAGTCCGCTGGCTCCCCGGCTGTAGTGCACATTTTCTGGTCCTTCGAGCCGGATTACTGAGCCATGCCGATCGAGACGAGGAGTACGTCGAGTCGCCGAGAAGAAGAGGCCGCTAGTCGCGAGGAGGAAACGAGCGGTACCACCACGTCCGCTACGGAGACTAGCGTTACAACAGAGAACACCGAGGCGACCGAGACCACAACGAGCACCGTTGCAAATAGTGAAAAGCCGGTACCATCCGCAGTCGAGTCGCCGCGTATAGTTTACCTACGCGCCAAGTTAGAAGAAGCGCGCTTACGAGCAGAAGAGGCGCGCCTACGGACGGAACTCGCGCGCGCTGTTTATGAAGAAGGGCAAGCAACTGCCATTACGAGGGTCGAAGATTGGATGGACTCCGCTCGGCCAACCCATACGGATCGCCAGCCGGTACCAGAGCCGCTGGCAATCACCAGTTCGGTGGCACTTATGCCACACCCCATACGAGAGGCGGCACCTAGGCCGCAATACGAAGAGGCGGCGCACGCGCCGCACCAAGAAGATTCGGCGGGCCATGAGTCGCCCGCACCACGAGAGGTGGCCCAGGCGCCACAAGCTACGTCGCCCGCGCAGTCGGCGGGCATTCCAGCGCGCGCTGTACGTCCGGCGGAAGATGATGTGTCCGTCGTAGAGAAGGCGAAGATTTCGACGCCTACTGAAAATACGGCACCAAAACAAGAGTCTGGTGCATTGAAGGCCGCAGATATCACCGCGCTCGCGTCCGCCCTGGCAGAAGCATCACGAGGGGCGCCGCGCTATAGTATGGAGTTACCAAGTTTCGATGGCGCTGGTGAAGAATGGTTGCAGTTTAAAGCGGCGTATCGAGATACGGAGAAATATTTTAGCAAGGCGGAAAATCGGGCAAGAATTCGAAGATGTTTACGTGGAAACGCCAAAGAAGCCGTCGCCTGCATGTTTTACGGGGAAACCAACCCAAGTGAGATCGTCGAACATTTGGAAATACAGTTTGGTCGGCCCGACGCACTAGTGAACGCCGAATTAGAAAAAATCAAGTCATTGCCGCGAGTGAAAGAAAGTGCGCGGGAAACGTGTGTGTTCGCCAGTAAAGTGAACAATATCGTCGCTACGATTCGAGCTCTCAACAGAGAGAGCTATCTACACGATACGGTGGCAGTGAATAGTTTGTTAGCAAAGTTTAATTATACGTTGCAGCACAGTTGGTTCCAGTACGCAAGACGGGAAGATAGAAAACCCGATCTACAAATGATTAGTGAATTTTTAATGAAAGAAGCCGAGATGTGTGCTGCGTTGGTGCCACATGAACCTACGAAAGAAAATCAAGTTTTTAAGAAAACACAGCGAACACACACACAGAAATATGAACCGCAAGTGAAGAAAGATAAATGTGCGATATGTCAAGATGCACATACTAGCTCTATATGTGAACAGTTTACGAAAGCTAGTGTTGACGATAGGTGGGCTATGGCAAAACGTAATAATTTATGTTTCAGGTGTCTACAAAAAAGAAAGCCAAAACACGAGTGCAAGTTTCGGCAGTGCGGCATCGACGGGTGCAAGAGCTCGCATCATCGGCGGCTACATAATAGCCGCAACAATTATACGAAGAGGACACCTGAAGATCAAGCAGAAGACAGCGACGCCGTGGTGACGTCAACACAGTCAAGCGCGCCACGCGCCTACCTTAAAGTTGTACCGATTGTCCTGACAGGTTCCAGGGGCAGCGTGAACACATACGCACTATTGGATGAAGGATCCACAGTCACGCTGGTAGAAGAGAAGGTGGCTGCACGAATAGGAGCTCGCGGGCCGGTAGAGCCGTTCCGCATAGAAACAGTTGGCGGCACGCGACTCAACGCAGAAAGGTCGCGCCGCATCACAGTCACCATCAAGGGCCTTCATCACCATCAGCGACATCGGATAATAGGAAGAACTATAGGTAACCTTAACCTATCGCCACAGTCTGTTAGTAGATCCATCGTCAACAACTGCAGACATCTTGAAGATATAGAAGAAGATGTCATCATGGAGCGCGCCGTGCCAACCGTGCTCATCGGCCAGGACAACTGGCATCTGATCGTGACGAGGGCTGTGAAGAGCGGAAGACGTGGACAACCAGTAGCATCGCTCACGCACCTTGGCTGGGTGCTACATGGTGTGGACTACCGCCACAAGCAGCGAGTCCACCTAGTACAGAGAGCAGCCTATGCCGAACAAGATGAAGATATAGAGAAGGTAATAAGAAATTATTTCGATTTGGACAGTGTCGGCATCACTCCGCGCCAGCCCATCAACAAGAACGAGCAGCGAGCCCTGCAGATTTTAGAAAGTACGTGTAAGCGCTTACCTGACGGGCGCTACGAGGCAGGTCTATTATGGAAAGAAGATAGCCGCGAGTTTCCGGATAGCCGCGGCCTGGCTATTAAAAGATTGTATAATACAGAGAGACGTCTGGACAAAGACCCCGCGCTAAAGGAGGCATACGAGAAACAGGTACAACATTTATTTGATAGTGGTTACGCCGAACCTGCCAACGAGTCACCTAGCCAATCCAGCTGGTACCTGCCTCACTTTGCAGTAGTGAATCCTGCAAAACCTAAGCCGCGAATAGTGTACGACGCAGCTGCACGGGTCAATGGAGTAAGTCTCAACGACATGTTATTAGCTGGTCCAGACCTTCTGCAGAACCTACCCGGAGTGCTAATGAGATTTCGACAGCTGCCTATCGCCGTGACAGCAGACATAAAAGAAATGTTTCTGCAAATACGTGTACGACAAGAAGACCGGGACGCATTACGTTTCCTATGGCGAGGAAGCGACAGAAAAGGTTCGCCACGTGAGTATAGGATGACCAGCGTCGTATTTGGAGCTGCGTCATCACCAAGCACCGCTATCTTCGTAAAAAATAAGAACGCACAAGAATACGCCCACATCTATCCCGACGCCGCTATCGCCGTGGTAAGAAACCATTACATGGACGATTACCTGCAGAGCTTCGATAGTGAGGAAGATGCCATCAGAATAGCCTCGCAGGTTAGCCTCATTCATCAACAGGCGCATTTCCAGCTGCGCGGATGGAAAACGAACAACTCGGCCGTAGCTAAAACGCTACTAATAGCGCCATCTCTGGGCGGCGATTGGGAACTAAGCACAGAAAGCGAGAAGGTTTTGGGATTAAAATGGAAACCTCATAACGATAAGCTGGGTTTCAATGTTAAAGCGGTGTACGATGAAGATAAAACACCTACGAAGAGACACGCGTTACGGGTAGCTATGTCTATTTTCGATCCTTTAGGTTTAATTACACCTGTAACTATTCACGCGAAACATCTACTTCAAGAAACGTGGCGAATCGGACTACCATGGGACGAGCCTTTACCTGCGAACTTGGAGAAGACATGGAGAAGCTGGCTTCAAGACGTGAGAAGAATGGAACATCTGGAAATACCTCGCGCACATTCTAACCTGGCGCGAGCGCGAGATCGGCAGCTGCACATCTTTACGGATGCCAGTGAGTCTGCCTATGCAGCGGCGGTCTACTGGCGCATAGTCAACGAGGACGGCGAAGTCAGCGTCAGCCTAGCAGCAGCCAAAGGAAGAGTCAGCCCGCTCAAGTTTACCTCCATACCAAGGTTAGAAATTCAAGCAGCTTTACTAGGTGCCCGCCTAGCTCAGCACGTCATGGAGGAGTACGAGTATCAGCCAAGCCGCAGGGTGTACTGGACAGACAGCCGCACAGTTCTATCGTGGCTACGCACAGGCTCGCGAGCATTCAAGCCGTTTGTTGCCCATCGAGTAGCAGAAATTGAAGATATTACGAAGGTCGCAGAGTGGCGATGGGTGCCGTCTCGCGACAATGTAGCTGATGATGCTACTCGCCATATCCCGGAAGAATTTGGAGACCGACATAGATGGTTCGTTGGTCCGGCCTTCCTATACTTAGAAGAGGACAAGTGGCCGCAAGATGTCGCTACCAGTAGCGAAATAACAGGCGAAGAAAAACCGTCGGCAGCTGTAAATAGTGTAAATATTGTAAATAACATTAGAAAAATTATATGTATTACAGAAGCACTTCCGGATGTGACAAGATTTTCGTCGTGGCTTCGATTAGTGCGTGCAACAGCGCGCGTGCTGCAGTTCATTGAGCTCTGCAGACCAAATAAGAAATGTGTCGCCGGTGTGCGTAAGCGCACAGCTCCGAAAGCCTCCAATGATGAAGATTGGGGAAAAAAGAATACGAAAAGCTCGAGGAAAACAGAGAAAATTAAGAAGCCACGAAGCACGGAAGAAAAACGACAATACTTGCCGCTAGATGGCGCTGATATCATTAGCGCCGAGAAATTATTAATAAAGTTATCACAACAAGAAAGCTTTGCTAGTGAAATAGAAGCTATCACGGGCGGGAGCGCGATAGCAAGAGACAGCCGGTTGAAGCAGTTATCATTGTTCATCGATCAAGAAGGCATTTTGAAAATAAAGTCAAGAATAGCGGCGGCAGAAGAGATAAGTGAAGATTTACGAGAACCGGCCGTACTAGATGGCCGTCACCCATACACCCGCTTCTACATAGAACATGAACACCGGCGTCTTCACCATAGCGGGGTGGAAGCAACTACGAGTGAAATATTACAGAAACTTTGGGTTTTACGGCTTCGCCCCACCGTGCGCGGCATAGTAAAAAGCTGCGCGCTTTGCAGAAGAAGAAGCGCTATCCCGCCACAGCCGCCTACAGGCGACCTACCGAAGTCCCGGGTCGCGCACCATCAGCGAGCCTTCACCTACGTGGGCCTGGACTTTCTTGGGCCATACAGCGTGACCATCGGGCGGCGCCACGAGAAGAGATACGTGGCGCTTTTCACCTGCCTTACTTCAAGGGCGGTTCATCTGGAGATAGCCGCCAACCTGACTACGGACTCCGCAGTAATGGCACTGCGGCGCATGATGTCGCGCCGCGGGTGCCCCACCGAGGTTTGGAGCGACAACGGCACCAACCTGCGCGGCGCTGATGCAGAGCTGAGGCGCGCCGCACTAGACGCCACTAAAGAAGCAGCAGCCAACTACGCAATCAAATGGAAGTTCATCCCGCCGAGCGCGCCTTTCATGGGAGGCGCATGGGAGCGCATGGTGCGCTCTGTCAAGGCTGCACTGTTCGCCGTGCTGCAACAGCGGCATCCACCAGAAGAGGTACTGCACACACTGCTGGTAGAGGTCGAACACACGCTCAACAGCCGACCTCTCACTCACGTGTCGGTTTCACCAGAAGACCCGGCACCACTGACGCCCAATCACTTCCTGCTGGGCGGACCATCACGCGTGCCTGTCCCGGGCGCGTTCTCCGAAGGCGATACCATCGGCCGCCGCCACTGGCGGCACTCACAACAGCTGGCCAACCACTTCTGGTCACGCTGGGTACGAGAAGCGCTTCCGCTACTCCAAAAGCGGCGGGAGCCTCACGGAAGAGGAGCAGAGCTGCGCGTCGGCGACATCGTGCTCATCGCTGACGGCGCGCTGCCAAGAAATACGTGGCCAACGGGGATCATCGAGGCAGTACACCCTGGAGCAGACGGCGTGGTACGAGTGGCTGACGTACGTACGGCTGCGGGAGTCATGCGAAGACCGGTTAAGAAGTTAGTCTGGCTGCACCATATTTAGTATAACACTGCGTGTTATAGGCGGGAGAATGTGCAGCACAGATACGTTTTGTTGTAAATATTAATGTAAATAGATAGTAAGGCAGGATAGAATGTATGTTTCGTTTAGTTTTCGTTTAGTTCGTAAGTTTTCTATAATAAAGAATGTTCATTTTCGTCTTTTATTCGCCCTAAGACCTACATACAGCTTTGTTGTATAGAAATAATTAGGCTTTATGTAGCTATGGTCTTTGCCTATTAGGCATATTACGAATAAAGCGAGTTCCACGCAGTCGACGACATTACGAGTCGACTCTTGCGAGATAGTATTTATATGCGGGAACTCGCTATTACGAAAATCCGAAAAGTATAAAATTCTTTATGTAAACAAATGTTTTATGAATGTAAATAGTATGTATAATGTAAGTATAAGCCTTAGGCATATGTATAGACACTTTTCGGTACTATAAAGATTGTTTACAGGATAGTACGGCCTGAAAAGGCGTACAACTCTGTGATTGTAAGAGTTTCCGAGGTCCTGTAAGAACGTACAATGTATATAGCACTCTTGTTTGTTATTATATAAGTTTATTTGTGTTAGATCCTTGTATGTAAATAAGAAATAACACATTGTAATTAGTTTTCGGTAGGTCTTAGGGCATTACGTACTTTGTTTTGTATATATTTGTAAAAAGGTAGTACCGTTGCACTCGATAGAGGGCCACACTAGTTAATTAGAGGTAGAAGAAACTACCTAAGATAAAATTATTAAGATTAGAGTGCGAAAAGTAGGATTTAACAAATCCTAGACATTGTGGCGCCACACCCGGCGCCGGTTTCCTTTGAAGATTGCCGCCGCGCGTCTGGCCGCGCACTATAAATATCGGAGAGCGCGGCCATACAATCAGTTCCGTTCCAGTTCCGTTCAGTTTCGTTACGACTCAATAAGTTTCCCAGACAAGTTCCTGGGCTTTAGTATATATCTATAGGGTACCGGCTTTAGAGTAGGGCAGTGTTAGGGCAAGTACTGGCTCTCCATAGAATAGGTTAAATATTTTGCAACGGTGCTAGCTTTATTGCTATTTCGTTACAATAAAGCACCTTTGCAACGAACAAGTTGTGGTCTCGTTTATTTCTCCGACACATCCGGCTCAACAGAAAAGCACTACGGCTGGTGGGGCATCGAAGAGAGAAGAACCAGATTTACAGTCCGCTGGCTCCCCCGGCTGTAGTGCACAATTTCAAAGTGGCCATCACTGTAACAATTTTAAATTTTATTTACATACCAAAGTATTAAGCTTTTTTAACTTCCCGCTACATACTACGTAGTGTACGTAAAGTTACTGAATTTGCCCCGATTTTCGAAAATCGAGTTTTCACCGGATCTCGGACGTTTTGAGGTCCAAGGAATCTTTTCCGGCTATTTTCGCGATGACGTCAGTGTAAAAAGGTTGGGGGTTATGGTTTTGGGTTGTGGTTACCCCCTTTGTGGTGATTGGTGAAGAATGGTTAAGGAGACTAAATGAGGAGACCGGACTTTGTGGTTATTACTATGTATTTGCACTGGTTTACACTATCTTTACAATCGGTTAAACAATGGTAAATTTGGTAATGGTAAATATGGTAAATGGTGTGAGCACGAGGTGTCTCAATGGTATCTCGCGACGGACTCCACACTTATTCAATTAAACATAAAATATAATGAAATACAAAAACGCTGAGCTGTTCGATTGCGTAGCGCTCGAACATACTCCCGCGCCTGAGATAACAAGAATACAAAAACAATTTCTTATTTAAACAACTACTGATTAAACATCTATTTATACTACTCATCTATATAAAAAGAAAACAAAGTAAAATATTTTAAAAAAATATAAAATATCCTATGTAAAAGCATAAAAAGATAATAAACATTATGTGAAATTATTATTGTTTACAAAATAGTCAATATTTGTCGGTAATTAATTATTAGACTAAAGAGTCTTCAACCGTCACAGGTTTTCGCGGAATAGGCGACGTTTGTATGTCCTTTTTACCCGCACTAATATTACGCGTAACACTGGGCCACCGTTTAGCAAAGCCTTGTAACCGAACCCGGACACTATTATTGGTCTCGCTCGACCGCAAATCACTAACACTATGCTGTCGGTACACTTCACTATACACTGGAGCTGGTAACACTGGTTGTGGTTCTGTCACGTCCCCCTGGTGGCCGTGACCCTCCTCGCGGCGGCGCAGCGCAGTAGTCGGCTGTGTCCGACGACTGCATCGTCCACTCCTCCAATACCATACCGCAACTATGATCAACCCCAAGGTCAGCAACACGTATGTAGAAGTGTAGTGATGAACATCGTGTATTGATATATCGTCTACTTCTGCTTTACTCGATTTTAAGGTTTCTATTTGGTCTCCCAGGATCGTAAGCGACGTATTTAACTGTTGGTTATCTGGTAAATCTCCCAAGTCCGGAATTTTTAGGTTTATTATGTGGTTAATTTGGTCGAATTCTGGTATCAAAATGGTGGGTGAGTAATTTAATTGGTTGGACAGAAGTTGCAATGAATGTAGAGTGAAATCTTTGCCCTTGATTAAGCAATCCTGATCCATGCTAATGACCCCAGCGCGGGTCAGCTGTTTGACAGTAATTTTGTCATTGCAAATTATTCTAATAGAATAATTATCACAACAGAAGTAGAAGTATTGCGAAGGTGTGTGTAATTCAACCCATCTATTCACGCAAGCCGACTTTTCAGTCTTACATGTTATATGGTTTTGCTTGTTTTTATCACAAAAACATTCATCTCGTTCTAGTGTCAATATAGGTTTAAACAGCTGGCAGAGGTAGGTTTCCTTATGGAATAAACAGGCGGTTAATTCGGTGATGGTAGCGATGAAGTATGTTCCTTGCTTTAGATTCACGGCGACATATTCGGATACCGGAACTATAGTGATCATGTTTCTCTCAATTTGGTGGGGTACTGGTAAAATCTTATATAACTGGTAGCTTTCTCTACTAACAAGAGGAAATGTTATCTCGAATATAATATATTTATCCATCACTCTGGCCTTGACCTTTATCAATTGATAGATATATTGAAAATCGGATTCGATGTTCGTGATGGGTAGAGATACTTCTCTAGGCATTAGGCCATAGATAATTCGTAACTCATTCTTCAGTTGCTCGGGTTTCAGTAAATGAACACTAACTTGACCATGGTAAATATCAGTAATAATTTTTAAAAATGTATCTTGCAGCCTACGTAAACCCTGCAGTAAACCGCTTCCGGCCATCGCAGATAGAGTAAAATCTTGCCCGGAAGACATATTTTTTATTTCCTGTTGAACAGTATTGGTGTTACTTTGCAACTCGTTTAACTTTTTGTTAATAAATTTGTGTTGTTTATCGACAGCATCCTTCATATTTTTCATAAAGGCAAATTCTGTTTCGACTACTGACGTCTGGTTTTTCCACAAATCGGACAAATGTTTTTCATTCCGCCTAATAGTTTCAATGTCTTTGATATATTGTTCTGCGAAACGGGAGTCCAATACGCCGAAGAGATCATTTGCGAGATATCCTACACCGTTGATAAGACCTCGGCGCCGGCGCTCGCGTCTAGCGTGAACGTTAAAATGCTGATTTAGTAAAAGTTCATTGTAGTATTTTAGTTCTTCGAATTCGTTATGCAATTGTAAATTTATCATATGACAATGGGATTGACTTTCAATGGTAGTACATAGCTTATCTAAATATGTTGAAATTTTACTATACGATTTAATTGCATCCCAATATGGTTCCATGTCATAATAAAGAACTAGATTCCACTTATCTCTGATTAATTGGACGTTTGTTATGGGGTCAAAATACAAAGACTGATTTGGTGATAATTCTTTTATGTGGTAAATAGCGTTGGCTGGTAATAATAACGTCATGAAGAACAATAAAGCGGTAGCTACGGCCACAAATGTCGGACTCGTTGATTTACTTCTTTTCAATCTTTCTTTTTCTTTTCCTGGTTTTTCCTCTCCCTCTGAAATTGTTTGGTTTGGCGACTGCTCGTTATGGTTGATATCTGATTGGGGGTTATTGTTTACTGGTAAGATTGAAAATTTGACTATAGGCCTTTTCATGATGCCATTCTTGGTTTTTAGAGTGACAACTCGAATTAGTCCGTCGTCACCAGGATGTCTCTCTATCACTTGTCCCATTGCCCATCTTCCTGGTGGCATGTTTTCTTCATGAATAACTACCAGATCTCCTACCTCTATGTTACTTTTAGCTTCCTTCCATTTATTTCTTGCCGACAGCATTGTCAAATATTCTGCCTTCCATCTCCTCCACAAATCTTGAAATAATTTTGTTGTTAAACTCCATCTGGTCCTAGCGTCCTGTGCGGTTTCTAATATGGTTAAGCCAGGCCTTCCCGTTAAGAAGTGAGCAGGTGTTAAGAAATCCAAATCTTCGGGATCTTCTGTCAATGCACAAAGTGGGCGAGAGTTCAAACAAGCCTCCAGCTTTGATAGAAGTGTGGTGTACTCCTCAAAAGTCATTTTTTGGTGACCAACGACCCTTTTGAGATGGTATTTGAGGCTTCGCACAGCTCTTTCCCAAAGTCCACCTGCATTCGGCCATGACGGCGCATTAAAGTGCCATTCGATACCCATTTCGGTGATCTCGGATAGGAAGTCACTACTGGAGTATAGTTGGTGAAGATACTGAAATTCTTCGCGTAACATCCTATTGGCACCAATAAAGTTGGTCCCGTTGTCACTATACAAATGACGAGGCGCGCCCCTTCTAGCTGCCATTCTTTGAAGTGCTGCCAAAAAGGCTGAGCTGGTTAGATCGGATACTAGTTCTATATGAACAGCTTTCGTCACCATGCATATAAATATAGCAATATAACCCTTGCAGGTTTTTATGCCACGCCCTTTGTTGGCTTTTACATCAATAAATCCGGTATAATCGACACCACAGTGGTAGAATGCGCATTCAGGGTTCACCCTGGCCTCAGGTAAATCACCCATAAGCTGACTCTGTCTCATTGGTTCCTGTTTCTTGCATGTAACACACTGTCTGATATATTTTTTGGTTGCCATATATCCTCCAATAATCCAATAATTCTGTCTTAAGTAAGATAAGGTAAGTCTAGCACCCCCATGGAATGTCAACTCGTGAGCTTCCCTAATTAATAAAATGGTAAGACGATGGTTATGAGGAAGAATAATGGGATGCTTCATGTTATGGTTTATTTGAGCATGTCTAAGCCTACCGCCGACTCGTAAGATGCCGTTTGTATCTCTTATAGGATTCAAATTGAAAATCTTACTTTTAGAATGAACTTTATTATGTCTATTTAAATAATTTAAGTCTTGCGCTAATACCGATTGTTGAATATTTTTGATGATTAGCATTTTAGCGTGCCGTAACTCATGTAATGTGAGATAGGGTTGACGAACTGATTTCCGGTAGGTAGATAGTCGTAATATCCACGCGAATATGCGAATGATTTTATTTATAGAGCTAAATTTATTTAATAATTGAATTACTATATTAGAAAGGACATCGTTACTTTTATCCATAACTACAAGATTAGTTTGTTTCAAAAATGAGGTTTTACCTTCCAAATCAGTTTTGTAGATTGTGTTACTGGTTTGTTGACATTCAAAGGAGGCCAACCACGCCGGCCCCTGCCACCACAACTGGTGCATTTTAAGTGGCTTAACCGTTAAGCCACGACTAGCGCAATCCGCTGGGTTTTCTTTAATTTTTACGTATCCCCAATTGGTCGATGGTATTATAGTCGTAATAGATTTTACTCGGTTAGCTACAAATGGCTTCCATCGAGCTGGTTCGCCTTGTAACCAACCCAGTACCGCTGTAGAGTCGATCCAGCCGTAAAAGTCAATATGGTAGTCTGGTAGGCATTGTAAAACCTTTTTCATTAAAGATGAAAGCAAAACGGCACCTAACAGTTCCAAGCGGGGTGTTGATATGGTTTTACTTATTGGAGCGAGTCTACCTTTCGCAGCTACTAAGGTTATGATATTTTGATTATTTTGACTCATCTACAGTAGATAACGCATGCGTAGGCTTTATCCGACGCATCACAAAACCCATGTAATTGGATAATCTGACCAACTTTCTTTAATCCTAGCCATCGTTTTAACTCAATGGTACTTATATCGCCTAAATCCTGTTTTAAATTATCCCATTTGGTCATAATAGGTCCTGGTAATGGTTTGTCCCACTCTATTTTCGATAGGTACACATCTCTGAACAACAGTTTCATAGTAGTACTCAGAGGTGACAGCCATCCTAAGGGGTCAAATAACTTTGAAATATCCGACAAGAGCGATCTTTTGGTATGGGGTCCTGATTTTGACTCAAATTGTAGCTTAGAAAAATAAAATTGGTCTGTTTGAGGGTTCCAAGCCAACCCTAATGTTTTAGCAGTCTCAGGTTGTTTAAATTGATATGTTTGTTCATTGGGTTCTGTCATCTCTACGTCTAATAATAATTTAGGTTCATTCGATTGCCATTTGCGTAAATTAAATCCCCCTCTTTTTAATAACTTGATTCTATCGTATGACTTCCCCCACAATAATCATCCATGTAAAAGCTGTTCTCCAACGTTTGAGCTGCTTGGGGAAAATCTGGTTGCTCATCTTTTGATAGTTGCTTCAGACACATCATAGCCAAAAATGGTGCTGGCTTAGTCCCATAAGTCACAGTAGTTAATTGAAAAATTTGAATAGGTTGATTAGGGGAGTCTCTCCACATAATCTTTTGGTAAACTTGATCTTCTTTATGTACCAATATCTGTCTGTACATCTTTTCAATATCGGCAGTATAGGCATACCGATATTGTCTCCATTTTAGTATTAATTCCTGTAGATCCTGTTGTAAATTAGGACCAGTATACATGGTATCATTAAGGGTGGTACCGCTAGAAGACTTTGCAGACGCGTTAAAAACCACCCTGAACTTGCTAGAAGGAGACCCTTCCTTCGTGATGGCATGATGTGGCAGGTAGCATTCAGGAGTAGTAGAAGTAGATGGTATCATATGATTAAGATCACGATATTCATTCAAAAATTGTTGGTATTCTGTTTTTAATTGACTATTCTTCTCAAATTTCCTCTCTAAATTACGAAACTGCGCCAGGGCTAATTGATTCGTAGCCCCTAATTGGTTCTTGATATGAGACTTGAACGGTAACCTAACCTCATACCTCCCATTTTCGAGCCTCTTCGTGCTTGATATAAAATATTGTAAACATTCCTGGTCATCACTCGACATTTCAGTCGGCTGGTTAATTTCCTCGTTCTCCCAAAACCTACGTAAATCTTCTATATTGTGGAGAACAACGTTACATCTGTAGTACGGTTTCATTGAACCACAGAGTAGCCACCCAAACTGCGTCTGCTGGGCTATGGGCTGATCTTCATCATCACCTCGGATTATACCTCCTAACATAATCTTGCTGTATAACTCAGCTCCAAGCAGTAAATCTACCGGACGGCTCTCGTTAAATTTAGGATCCGCTACGTTAATATTTTGTATGTGTGACCACAATGGTTTTGAGAAAGTTTTATTTGGTAAACTCTTAATTAAACTATTCATTATAAAAACATTAGTATTTACTGAGAAATCATTATACATCGACCTTATCTCAACATTCATTGCCCCTTTACACTGATTTTCATTTTCTCCTATCCCAAATATTTTACCCTTACATTGGTTTCTCTTTAAACCTAAAGTTTGAGCTGTGTTTTCACTAATTATAGAAATTTGAGAGCCCTGGTCAATTAAGGCCCTCATGGTATGGTGAGAACCGTCTACTCCCGTGACCTTCACCATGGCGGTTGCTAATAATATTTCGGACATATTATTACCCCATGACACAAGGCTATTACTTGGCATGGGTTCGATGTGAGATGTATTTTGTGCCGGCTTTCTTGGTTTAGGTGACATAGCAACAGGTTTATGTTTTATTAAAGCTTCGTGCATTAAAGTATTATGAGTACCTAGACACTTGCGGCATCGCTTACTTGAAAAACATGCCTTATTGTTATGGTTCGTAAGGCAGTTGCGACATAAATTAAATTGGTTTATTGTATTTAATTTTAATTCATTAGACATTTGCAAAAATTTGCTACATTGCCATAAGCCGTGGGCAGCGTTACACAATACGCAAGTTATTGACCGTGACACGTGGAAGGTATTCATGTTCGGCTTCAAGTTATTGTAATTATATCGTGTATATGAAGGATGATAATTATAATGATTTGAATTGAATTGTTTCTTATGATTGGATTGTAAGTTATTTGTAATATGACGCGGTAAATTAAAACTATTCAATTTTGGTTGATGAGGATGTTCTAATTTACGTCGCGATGCCTCCAATGCCGTAAATTTACTTTCTAAGAATGACAGGAATTCCTGCAAGATGGGTAGCTCCCTAGGGTTCTTAATGGATTCTATATACTCCGCAAACGATTCGCTATCTAATTTTTGACCTAAGAGGTGCATCAAAAGTGGGTCCCAAGTCTTAATATCTACCCCAAGGTTTTGTATAGCATGCATACTTTCTTTAGTGACGTCATGCAATTTTTTATCATGGTTGACGATTGGTGTTGTATGTTTGGGAGTGCTAGCAAGGTGTTAATATGAGACGTAAAGATTAGCCTTTTGTTACTGTATCGATGGTTCAATATATCCCAACATACATCGTAATTATCAGAACTTATTTGCAGATGGTGAATTAGACGTTCAGCATCCCCCGTAATTTTGCTTTTTAAAAATTGCATTTTCTGGGCGTTAGATAAGGATGGATTCTTATGGATGGCCTCGTTGAATAAATCTTTAAAAGAAACCCAACGGTGATAACTCCCACTAAATACCGGGATATCCATTTGTGGTGTCGACTTTTCTCGGTGAGACACAGACCACATCTTGGTATTGATGGTCTTCTTTAAATCCACATAGACCTTTTCATATTGGTTGAATTCTTTTTGGTACCACCTATCATCTCCATCACTCTCACCCTCTATTTCCCAATGTAAAGAATCTATAGCATTCCATCGAGATTGAAGAGACTTTAAGATGTCCTCAAATTCCCACTTGTTTTCCAGCTGACTGACTTCCATAGAATTCACTGTACGCATAAATGCCCTAAAGTTAATGGTTTGTTTTTTAATCAATTCATCTAGTTTACTGTAACCACCAGACGAGGTATACGACTGGTGCTGGCCAGGCCCGAAACTGGAAGAGGTGCCTGGTTGATTTCTTTCAGACGCCTTTGGTAGCTGCCTAACTTCTTCCGAAATCTGCTGTTCTGGTCTACTTACTTTCTGTTTAACTCCTAACTGGTCAATGGTTTTCGTAATTAAATCTTTTATGGTTAAATAAAGCTCTTCCGTTGTTTCAAGACAATTACTGGTAAAATACTCATGGTCAAGAATAGCAAATTCCAGAAGCTTCCTATGATTACGTTGGAACTCTGCCCAATAACCCTCTAACGTGTTTAATTTCCTCTTGCAATAATCAATCGTCTTGCGGTCAGCCCCATCTTTTTTAAAGTTGGTTAAAAGTTTGGTCAAAAAATCGCTGATCTCTATTTGGTTGGCATATAAGGTCTCCATTTCAAAAGTAATATATTAAATAGTAAAATAGCAGGTATGTAAATAATAAAATAATAAATGGTTTGATCTCACCCGGGTATCGCCTTACGCTGGTAATTTGTATCCAATTCACTACAGCTCGATGCGATGATCACTATAGCCGCTGGTTTAATTTTATTTGGTAGGATTTCTCGAAAGCACGAAATACTATATTATGGTCCAGCAATTCGCGTCCCGAGATCCGGCAGAAGGACCATGTAAAAAGATGGGGGTTATGGTTTTGGGTTGTGGTTACCCCCTTTGTGGTGATTGGTGAAGAATGGTTAAGGAGACTAAATGAGGAGACCGGTTACAATCGGTTAAACAATGGTAAATTTGGTAATGGTAAAAATGGTAAATGGTGTGAGCACGAGGTGTCACTATGGTATCTCGCGACGGACTCCCCACTTATTCAATTAAACATAAAATATAATGAAATACAAAAACGCTGAGCTGTTCGATTGCGTAGCGCTCGAACAGTCAGTATGTCTGTGTATGTTTGTGTTTGTGTGTATGTGTGTATGTGTGTATGTAAACATCGCATAACTTTTGAACGGCTAGACCGATTAAAACGCGGTTGATGGCATTCGATTGGATTCTGCTCAACTTAGACTTCCTGAAAAATTGAACCAAGTCGGCCTAGGAGATTTTGAGAAATTTTGAAAAAATCCAAAAAAAATTTTTGGCGAAACAGTATTTTTTAACATAACTTCCAGATTAATGTACCGATTGAGCACGAAAACTAATCAACTCTATTCCTCAAAAAACTACATCTAATGCATAAATTGTATCAAAATCAGTTTATCCGTTTTAGGAGAAATCGTTGACGAAAAATTTAAAAACAAGGGTTTTTTCGACAAACTTCGAAATTTTTCAACCAATCATTTTTTGGTATTCTAAGATATTTAAGTACTAAATAAATTACGTCAAATGCCATTTCAAGAATCAAAATCGAATTCAATTTTCAAAAGTTACACCTTTTCAAATATTAAAATTACGCCGTTTTTAGCAAATTTACTTCATATTTTTAAAGTGGAATTAAAAATCTTATCAGCTTTTCTCCTTTAAAACTGATCCAATTAAATACCGTTAATTGGATCGAAATCGGTCAATTTGTTTAGGATTTATTAATGATAAAAATATTTGAAAAAAATGTTTTTTTGACATTACTACGAAACTTTTCAACCTATCGATTATTTAGCTGAAGGAATATTTTAGATCTCAAAAATTTAGTTGAATGTCATTCGAAAGATCGAATTCAGTCAGCGTTTCCAAAATATGCTGCCTTCCTATAGGCTTCCTGAGAAATTATGCAAGTGGATCACCAATTTTTTGGCTGACCGGAGCATCAAGGTCGTTGTCGACGGTGCGTGCTCCGACCTTAAATCTGTCAATGCTGGTGTTTCCCAAGGCTGCGTGCTATCACCGACACTGTTCCTTCTGCATATCAATGATATGATGCGAATTAGCAACATACATTGCTATGCGGATGACAGTACTGGTGATGCTACATACTCCAGCCGAAGTTCCGACGAGTTGTTTGGATTAATTCCTGCCGCTGAATTCCACCATCGGACATCGCGTCAAAATTTGAAGTCCATCCTCACCATCTCGATGTCTGGAAATCCACAACTGAGCGATTCTCCCGACACTTTTTAGCTCGCACTACTCTGTTGTGGAACCAATTACCGGTAGGGGTATTTCCGAACGGATACGACATAGGGACCTTCAAGAAAAGAGCTTACTCATTCTTAAAAGGCCGGCAACGCAACTGCTAGACCTCTGGTATTGCAGAGGTCCATGGGCGGCGGTGATCACTTACCATCAGGTGCACCTCTTGCTTGTTTGCCCCCTCTTCTATAAAAAAAAATACAACTTTTCGAAAATCAATATGCTGCCATTTTAACAAAACAGATGTTTGAACTGAAAAAAAAACTGTTTTTTTTATATATCATAAGATAGCAAACAAGCAGATGGGTCTCCTGATGGAAAGAGTCAACCAACGCCTATAGATACCAAAGATGTTAATGGTGCGTTGCTATCTTGTAGCGAGGTCTAATGCCACATGCATAAATTTACCGGCTACCTTACCCTCCAAACCGGAACACGACAGCGACAAGCACTGACGCTATTGCGGCAGGAATAGGTAAGGCGGTGGTACCAGACCTGGGCAAGACAATGCAGAACTCTACTACCTAGTAGCCACGATGGTAGTGACTCGATATCCAATCGGTTGCCTTTTACGACCTGCCTGGCAGAACGGCAGTTGGCCTATTCTACAAAGGAGGCCGGGATCAGCACGGCGGCTATGTTTTTAGTTTTTACTCTTTAGAGCTTAAAATAACTTAATTTAGTGAGAAGTTTCAGGGATGGCCTGTAGGGTCAACCACTTACACATTTTTTGTTATAGCAATGTATGGAAATATTTCATTTAAATTTGTTTATTTTATCTTTGTTGAGCAACAAACAAAATATACAGGGTACAAATGCCGAGTTAAATGTATTAAAGCATACCAGCTAACCATTGGTCTAGACTCCGTGATCTAGCCAGACTAATGTTGATAAAATTTTTTACATCGTCCTGAATCCTTCTTGAAGAATCGACCATCTTCCCGCCCGAAAGTTGGTATGATCGGAATATCTTTGAAATGCCTAGCTATGCTCTGCAATTTGAGATCTTTATTAAGATCTACGTTGCGCATATACCACTGTGTAGTGTGTACCCGTGACAATACGCAAGTACTTGTTCTGTACTACTTGCAACGTATGCAAGTCCGTACAAGAGAGATGGGCAAACGCTACGCAGGTGTATGATAAATTAATGATCTTACGCACATTTGGAAGGAAGTTTATAAAAGACAAATGATTGGTCAAATTTGTCACTATTATTGTCAATATTAAGAGGTAGGATTCTACAACGTCTCACTGGCACCAGCGTCTTACCTATTCCTGCGGCAATTGTGTCAGTGCAGTCAGTATCCTTTTTATACATCATTAATAAGCAATTGCTTCGCCCGATGGAAAGAGACAAACATCGCCTATAGATACCAAAGATGTAAATGGTGCTTTGCTATCCTTATGGGAGGGTTTTAGTGCCATATCCATATGTTTATTTTTTTACCTTACCCTCCAAACCAAAACCTGATAGTAATAAGCACTGACGCTATTGTGGCACGAATAGGTAAGGCGGTGATACCAGACCCGAACGAGACAATGCAAAACTCTACCATCTAGTAGCAAAGATGGTAGTTACTCGCATAATCAATCATTCACCTCGTACGCGAGAGATGGTCTATTCTTCAAAGAAGCCCGGATCACCACGGGAAATCTTTTCCGGCTTGTAGTAGTAACATAGTAGCATATTTATGGCATTAGTTACCCGTCACATGGAAGACTATGCATCATTAGCATTTTGGAGATATGTAGGCGAAGCTCCACCCTTTTTATCAGGAGAACTATCACTTGATTGCTATGATATAAGCAATCAAAAAATTTCAATAGGCGTCTAAAATAAATTACAGCATTCAGTTTTGGAGGTCGCGTAAGAATATCTTGTTAATACTGAAAATAGCAACGTAACGAATATAATTTGTAATCCAATTTAGTAGATTAATTCAAAGAAAATTGTTTTTTCAGTAATATTATTCTTTTATAACTGCGTAGTAAGTTTGTTTACCACTAAGCGAATAGTTTAGCTCCAAAAATTAAATTAAAATTATAATAGTATCGTATACCACGCCATTAAAAAACATAATTCACACGCTTATAATTTTAAGTATCATCTGGTATTATGGTAAACTATAGAAATTAGGCAAGAATTAAAAGAAATAGGAGCCCTGGATGGAATTTTTAATTTTTATTAAATTGTTCAAGAAATATTTTTTGTTTCTTTTTTCTTCATTATTTTAAAAAAAAAGTGTTATTGAATTTACTTTATTCGAAAATAATTAGTGGTTGCACAAACACTGATGGTGCTTTTTAATAACCTGGTGTTTCGTAAAAGCATGTAAAGCTGTCAGTAACAAGCTATCACCAATAACTTTAATTGGTCATTAATGTTGACGAATGCAGTGATGGAGATCTCCGTCAGTCTCATTTCGAGAACTGTTCATACTTTTTATTAAAAAATATAAACAAAAAGTAGAATTATCTAACCGTAAGTTATTTAAGATAGTCTCCTTTTAATTTTAGGTAAGTATATGAATTATATATTAATTCTTATTAAATTTTTATACATCACACTTTTAAAGGAAATAATTTTAAAACTTGACAATTTATTCCACCAAGAAATCAGGCGATACAAAAATGTCAAAGAAATGGTATCACAGTGGACTGCTGAATGACATAGAAAATTTAAAAGACACATCGTGAGGGCATTACTTGTGTATTCGCTAGACTATCCACTCAAGATTACCTATATACATCATAAGACGACGTAAATAAATATAATAACATTAATAGCTGTATTTGAATTCATTATAATGGTTTCCACTTTGTCTGAAACTTATGAAAGTCGACTCAAGGGCGTCCATAGAGTATAATTATGTTTTTACAAATATAGTATTTCTATATTAGTAGTTAATTAAATACGTAGGTTTTATAGCTTTTGAATAACAATCATAAATAAAATTTGTGACTTTGTTTCTAAACTACATGAGTTTGGAAACAAAGTCACTTTTATTAGTAATTAGTAAATAAGTAAGTATTTTCATGCCTATATCCCCGAACTAGTAGACAGAGACATTAATTAGTGCACCCATGATTAGCTGAAGCACAATGTGATAGGTGGCAAGCCTATCGCCAACCGACTACTTATTTAATACTGGCCAACGTTGTTTTTATCAGAAAACTGAAAAAAACACATTTTTATTTTTATTTGCTCAGCGCGAAAATCGAACCCGAGATCTCACGTGGTCAATACCGACACCGGACCAATAGATAGCACATGTCATAAATTATTATAACAGCATAGTAATAACGTGAAGCAGTTTGGCCGAATAAAACACTTGAATCACTTTTACACGCATAGTATAATTTTGGGCAGAGTAATGCCTTCAACAAGTGATAAAATTACAATGAATCGAAAACATGATGTCCCCGCTTATTTATACCATTCTTTATGTATTTTATTATGACGTCATAACACAGGTGTGCCGCACATCTGGCCGGCTAGTAGTTGTCGTCAAGCACGGTTGATAAAAATAGTAAAGGCATTTGAGCTAAAATAAATGGAACACCATATATAGTGGATTAAATAATGGTTGTGCCGATATTTTGGAGAGTTCTTAATATTGATTTGCCCAATCCGAGAATCGAACCACCCGGTTTCAACATCGACACCGGACCACTAGACCGTAGAGGCGATAAACAATTATAACAGCGACTCAATGGATACCATATACTTAATGGACAAAATAATGGTTGTGCCGATGTTATGAAGAGTTTGTGATAGGTTTTTTTTATATTATAAAGTAAAAGTACTTTATATTATAAAAAACTTTTTCATAATATAACGAAAAACCTTTATAAAATAAAAAAAACTTGAGAGGTGTCAAGGGACACCCGGATGGAACGAAGTTCCTTCGATAAATTAGTGAAGGAATTGTAATATTTTTTTTTTTAAGTTATAATAATATTTTTTTTCTTATTACCAAATATAATGTAACCATGGAACATAGAACAAGCGGAATTGGCAAGTACAAACATTTGTATCAGGACCGCGATCGCCACACTCACACATAAAATAAGCATTATTGCATATAAACTACTAATGCAAACATTGTTTCATTGGTCGTTTTCATTTTAAACAACAATAATCCGAAACACACAAACAGAACATTTAAAAATATACCAAACTGCGTTACAATAATTTTTATTTTGCTACAAAACAAAAGAGTATTTACGTCCTTTTGTAGTCTATTCAAAATAGACTCATCTATTTGTACAATAGTGAAACTTAAGATCTTAATAGTTTCGCTATTCTACAATAGATGGCAATATTGATTTTTCCGTAGTTTTCAGTTGATCATATTTGAGTAGAGAACTTTCTAGAACGATATACGTAATGACTGCCATTACGTATATCTTTCAAGAAAAATTAGGTCAACCTAAAATGAACTTTATATGTAAGGTGTACGGCTGATATTAGCTTGACTTTCTATTATATCATTAGAGATGATATTAAATCAGGAATTTAATTAAAATAAAATGAAAATTGTACTTTCGAATGATATGAAATATCTCCATTTTTAATCATCTGTATTCTACTATCATTTTTTCATTCAAGGATGGTACAATACGGCATAATTCAGTGTATAATGGATTTTTGCACGACGACTATCTCCTAATGATATGGTAAGTATCACTAAGGCAATTTAGAGTAAAAGCGCATAATAGTGACGCACGCGGCACGCCCACTCTTCACTTCCCCTTGTTCTATGTTCCATGAATGTAACATAAACTTAATCAGTTGGCTCAATTTTCGTAATAATAATAGAAATGAAAATATCTGACTTGCTTTCTATAAGAGAGAGAGAGAGAGAAAGACAGAGAAACATGCGCACGCCGCACAGCTTATAATAGCTTACTATAGCAAAAAGTGTCGTGACAACTTTTCGTAAGAATTTTTTCTGTCTAGCCCCCTTTCACAACGCGCGATAAGGAACTTCGTTCCAAAAATACACACTGACTAATAATATGTTCAGTTTTACTTCTTTAATATGCAGTTTAGGATAAAACATATTCAGGTTTTGTCAGATGTTATAATACATGTATACTACGTTATACTACGATGCCCAAAAGCACATCACGTGTTTTTTTAAAAATCATAAGACAACAAAGAAGCAAAGATTTTAAGGCATGCTGTAGTGATGATTCCTTACTTTTATGTTTATATTTCTGTATTTTGAATTTGACTTACGGGAGTTATTGGGATACTTACATTTTTTATGTATTCCCTTTGTAAATTACAATCTTATGTTATGTTTTACTTTCTATTTCATGCTGTATTAATGTTTTTACTTATAAATATTTTCCATTATTTTGATTTTCATAATTTTGACATGACAAATGTATGTCAAAATTATTTTCTTAAAATTTATAATTATGTTTTCTAATGAGTTCCTAATAAATGTACCCCTATGTAATATATAAATATATGTAATGTAATATAATGTAAATGTATATATGTAATATAAAAAATATAATTCGAATGTCTTTAAGTTTCGACATTGTTCCATCCTTGGGTCTATAAATACCCAAGTCGGCCATCATCGAGTGAGTCATCGGAAGAAGTCTTAAAAAAAGTCTTGAAGTTGCAGTCTCCGGAGCCTTCTCTGCTGGTCCAGAGCCGGGACAGTTCGGGCCAAAGCCATCAAGACGTCCTCTACGCGCGTGCCTGAGTGCGCGCCCCTCGACGTGCATACCAGCTGAACGCGTGTCTGAGCGTGCGCCCTTCTATGTGCGTGCCAGTTGAGCGCGCGCCCCTCGACATGCGTGCCAGTTAAGCGCGCGTCCTTCTACGCGCATGCCTAAGCGTGCGCCCATCTACGTGCTTCCTGTACTGTACTACGTGCCCGTACTCTGTGCCAGTACTACATGTCAAGTTCCTCGTATTCCTCCACGTGCATCTACACCAGCGCGACTCCGATTTCTACACTTCACCCGGGGGGTCCAATAAATATTCAGTGCCGGACCTTTTGTGACAATATATAATATTTTGTACTGCATTTCATTTAACCTTTCCCTTTGTGCCACCAGATTTCTCGAACTTCAGGAATCTGGTGACAGCTTATCTTGTGACTTGGATCCTCTCCCTCTACACTCCGTAGAGGCTGACGGTTTAACGTTACAATGTTGCTATCCGCATGGCGGGGTAATAATAACACACGCATAAGTTTACCGGCTACCTTACCCCCCTCACCCCCCCCCCCAAAATGAAACAAGACTGTGATAACTGATAAGCACTGATGCTATTCCTGCAGTACCATACCACGATTCACTGATGAGATACGTTGCAGAACTCTCTTACGTTACTTCACAATCACAAGTAGTAATTTTTTTATACGAGTATATCATCTGTATATTAGCTATCTTATAATATCGGAGACCGCCCGTTGATGGGGCACGGGTTCGATTCCCGACAGGTACAAACGTACACGTGATGAGCATAGATGTTAGTATTTCTGGGTTTGAGTGTTTCTTTGATCTATTCTAAATCTATTTGAGTATTTATATATTTATCTTTATGTATTAATATTTTTGACTTATACCCATACTACAAGCAAATATACCTAATATGTTCAGTTTTAGTTATTTCATATGCAGTTTAGGATAAAACATATTATTAAGATTTTATCAGATGTTTTATCCATGTAGTAATTAATAAATCTTAGTACCAAAGTAATCGGTTATTGTGATGTTTTAAACTCAATAATTTATTTTGTTAATTACAGCAAAGTGTTTCGTTGTTTATTAACGCAATTTGATAAGGCCCTGAGAATGAATTCGACGAGCGTTTGGGTTTGAGAGTTGAATAAATTAAACCGGGGTTGATTGAGATTGTGTTTGGACGTTTGTACGGGAGATTTGTATTGTAATAGCGCTTGATTGTAATGAAACTTACAGTTTGGATAGTACAGGGAATAATAAGCCATTGAAGATCATGTTTTTCTGTGAATTGCGCTGCTATTAATTACTAAAAAACACACCAATCTCTTTCGGATACAGCGTTGGGTAGACTTCCGTCATCAGGGTGCAAATTTTACTGAAAATACGCTGGCCGCTACGTAAAATATCGCTGTCAAGCTGCAAATTTACTTAAAAATATTACATAAATAAAAGATTATAACATTTCTGTTATAATTGAAAATTTGATGCAATTTTGAAAGGATTCTTTAAAACTGAAAAACATTTATGTAAAACCGGCCATTTGCATTGCATGTCGGGCCAAGTGCAAAGTAGGGTTCTGTAGTTACTAATCATAATAATGCGGAATATTTTATTGTTTCATACTATGAAAATTTAACCGATTTTACGCAAATGACGGATATACCTGCACTATTTTATTTAATTATTTGTCGGCGTGACTAACATATATTTGAGCCAAATCCGACCGACCGATACTAAAACATTATTGATTGTCTCGCCGGGGGCTGTTACCACCGCTCTACTTATTCTAGCCGCAATAGCGTCAGTGCTTGTCACTGTCATGTTCCAGTTTGGAGAGTAAGCTAGCCGGTAAACTTGTGCATGTGGCACTAAGTCTCTGCTACGAGGATAGCAACGCACCATTAACATCTTTGGTATCTATAGGCGATGGCTGTATCTTTCCAATAGGAGAGCCATCTGCTTATTTGCTATCTTATGATATAAAAAAAATTAAAACCACATTTAAAAAAGTTCTAGCTTTGTGGGAAACGGGTTAGTCAGAAGATTCAGTAGCTCTCCTACTATTGATTCTGAATAATCCCTTGTAGTAATTCAAAAATACTTGTTTTAAGACTTAAGTTACTGGACCTATCCGGTGCTGATCCCCATACTTCTTATACTGCACAATTTACACCCACGCCAGCGCCGACTCGGTTCTGTGTCTTGCCCTGTTAACACTCGAGACCCTGGCCAAGAGTCATTAATAAGTCGTAATCCCGATGCAACTTACTATTTCACTTATCATAAAAATACTGGGCAGTAAGCCGAAGCAATTAAACTCGGGCTGAGTTTGCCAAAACGTTCGGTTTCGTAGAAACAGTCATTTGGACTAGCTGCTTAAATTCATTACAAAAAAAAATCACTGGGTTAGTGTTAGTAAAATTTGAAGTAGGTAAATAATATTGCAAAAGGGACAATCTGCTTTGGAAGTAAGAAACAGATAAAGTAGTAAAAATCTTCTGTTTTGTAACATAACATCTTAATCTTTATTCATTTTTCTTTGTATTCCATAGCATATAGCATAAGCAAAGGGTCTCAAATAATTCTCATTTTTCGATAATAATATAGGTAACTTTTATATAGTATATTTATCTCGAGTCGAATGTTTTGATAACCGAGGGTTGTCTGAAAGTCATTTTATGATATTTTTACAATATACTTGATGTATTTTCTAGGTAAAAATTTTGTTAGCGCGACTCATAAATTTGAATGTGGGTGTTTGTCAATAAATATGAATTGATTTATTGAAATATTATGTTGTTTTAACATACAAATATGTTGGCTTACAGGCAATTATAAAACAATCTTATACAACTAGTAAAATTAAAGTAAAAAATATAATTATATATAGTACATATAATATTTATTAATCTCCAACACAATATAATAACACAATATAACCCGAAATTTTGTTTCGATAAAATAGTTCACGCTGGCAAATTGCAGGTACCATTCAAGCAATTTGATAAATAGGTCTGAAATTTATATATACATATATAGGTAGAGTTCTGTATAGTCTCCTTGGGTACGGTAGGTACCACTGCCTTACTTTTTCCTGCCGTAATAGCGTCATTGATTGTCACTGTGATGTTCTGTGCCTCAAGCACGAACTCCTTGCGAAAAAGTATTCGTATCTTCATCGAGAAACAAACGTATGAAAAATGATCAGCGCCCCTATTGTACGTAAATGGAACTAAATTTTGAAGTACAAGCAAATTATTAAATTTTCGTATCGCAAACGTATCGAGAAATACGTGAAACGTAACAAAATTGCGAGCACGAACGGCGTTTTGAAGTATCGTATCGCAAATTTCAAAGGCTGGGTATCGAGAGGTGACGAATCTTTTTTCACTTACAATTTGCCGGTGAAAAAAGTTTCGAGTTGCTTAAAATTATTTATTACGCTCGTTTTTTTAAAAAATTAAGTAGTTTTAGTTACTTCCGGATATTAATACAATCAACGGAAAGCTAAAAAATGCAAAGACCACCTATATTTCAACGTAATTCTCTATTATATTCTCATTGGAAGTTTACTTCAAGATGAAGAAAATAATAGAAGAGATTAGATGTAAGCAATTTTTACTCTCACATTTTTATTTGTGGTAATTTTTCACTGTTTACATTTATATTACAATAGTGGCTGTTGCTAGTGACTTCGTCCGCGCGGACTTCGTTTACTCCACACTGCTCCTCCTCCGTAGGTGATAGCGTGATAATATGTAGCCTATATGTTGACCCGACCTGTTAGTAATATTCATGCAAAATTTGAAGTAAATCCATGCAGTAATTTTTGAGTTTACCCCGGACATACATACAGACAAACAGACATACAGACAAACAGATAAAAATTCTAAAAACTATATTTTTGGCTTCGATATCGATTGTAGATAACGCCCCAAGTATTCTTTAAAAAAATATTTAATGTACAGTTTTGACTTTCCTACGATTTTATTATATGTATAGATTATTTTTCAGAGAAGTTAGACGTAGGACTAAACAGAGAAAAATATTTGATCCTATGGATTTAAATGATACCGAATTTAAAAATAAATATCGTCTCAACAAAGAGGCTCTTACATTTCTCTGTGAGAAACTCCGCCGAAAAACTTCATTAAGACTGAGTTCCAGGATAACTCTAGAGCTTATTTCCTTAGAGGAATCTTGTTTCTGGAAGAAACGATCCAATCTTCACTTCACATCACGAAACAAAAAACTGCACATAATAAATAAGTTACATAAAACTTCCAGGACGTACTTTTCCATGAACTTCGCCATAGTTGTGTACTGCATTAAGCTAGTCTAGTTTTCATTTTATAATATTTTATTTATATTTAATGCGAGGAAACAATTTAAATGTAATGTTTTCGAGAGCCCGTACGAATGTAAACAAACTTGACCTTGTCTTTGTTTGGTATCGTATACCTACCTTAAGTGCCAAGCGGTCGTCTCGTTCAAAAAACGTAGAACAACGTAAGATCGTTGTTAGAATGGTTTCGTATAATAAATTTGATTTTTCTTAGAGTAGAGAATGCATTTCTTTATTTTTGTGTATTTTATTAATTATGCTTGAGTTAGGTATGATTTTAGTTATCAATAAATATATTTCTATATGGAATATAATGAAACCGGTAATATACGATTAAGTTTTTGAACGAAACTAGCACCTCCCTGCTTACGTTAGGATGACGTCACTAGCGTAATCGTATCGAGGTCTCGAGAGTCGATAGAAGGTGCTTCGTGCTTCCTACTATCGTCATACTCCGTTAACGTATCGAGTCCTCGATACGTTAACGATACGAAAACGCTTAAAGTTCGTGCTTGAGGCTCTGGTTTGGAGGGTAAATGATAAACGTATACATATGCATAAAGAATCTGCTAAAAGGATAGCAACGTACCATGAAATTCTTTGGTGTCTATAGGCGATGATATTCTCTTTCCATCAGAAGAGCTATCTGCTTGTTTTAGCAAACAGGGCTTTAGACATTTTTATTTTTTAAAAGTTTTTAATTCTTGTGTTAATGGGGGCTAATATGGGCAACGGGTTAATTTTTAGCACCACTGTAAGTTTTAGAAGTAATCTTCTATATTTCAGAGAATAATAAACAATTCTTTCGATGGCAGATGACAACTCTTCCTTGTCTATAAACAACATAGAAATATATATATATATATATATATATATATATATATGTATATATATATATATATATATATATATATATATATATATATATATATATATATATATATATATATATATATATATATATATATATATATATATATATATATATATATATATGTACATATACATATATAAACTCAAAATAAGTGCGCTTATGCACCTTGAAAAGATAAGTGTGCCATATTTTGGGATCTGGGGTCAAATACTGTGTTGAGTTGTATTGTACAATGAATCTTACATAGTTTCACCAGGAACAATTAAGAGAAAATAGAGCGTGACTATCATCGGTGAAAGAGCTACTTCTTAAAATAAAAATTATTTTTTATGCCAGGTTTCTATGATCAAAGATCCGTCATTTGTAGCAGTAACCATTACCAACTGATTTATATACTAGCGAACTATTAATATAATAACGAAGCGTACCATTGCCGAATTCCTATAATGTACGAACTGTCATTCGTAATAATAACCATTCGTAACTAGCTTAATAATAAAACGGCCTGCAGTTTTAGCTTACCTCGTTGAGAATATTACTCGTAACCGAAATTAGTGATTTTATTGATATAAGTACAGGGCATTAGACATTTTTTAAATATTTTTTATATCATAAGAGCTATGTTATGCTATAAAGTATTTAAAAAATGTCTAAAGCCCTGTTTGCTAAAACAATCAGATAGCTCTTCTGATGGAAAGAGAATATCATCGCCTATAGACACCAAAGAATTTCATGGTACGTTGCTATCCTTTTAGCAGATTCTTTATGCATATGTATACGTTTATCAGTTACCCTCCAAACCAGAACACCACAGTGACAATCAATTACGCTATTACGGCATGAAAAAGTAAGGCGGTGATACCTACCATACCCAGGGAGACAATACAGAACTCTACCTAGCCACGATGATAGTGACTCGCATAGACTGAATGGCAGAGAGTACATTTTTCATAGGAGCTCGGACCAACACCGGTACATCATACACGCTCTTAAAATAAAATATGAAACCAAATGTTACTTTATGTTTTAAATAAAATACCATGGAAAAGCTCAAGGTTAAATAGTTTTTAAAAATATTTAAACGAGTTAAGAACGCGTACATATATAGAACTTACTTGTAAAGCTCGACGTTTCAGCCAAGTTACATCTACTATACTCCGAACCTCTGGAGCCTGAACTAAACCATGTTCAGGATATACTTAAGAAAAATGGTTATAAAGAAAGGCAGAACATTAAGCGTTATATTAAAAAAGTTAGGTATCATATAGTCAAAAGGCAGCCGGCATTCATGACATATATTAAAGGGATTACCGATAAGATTGGAAAGCTACTGAAAAAATATTCCATACCTACCATCTATACGCCAAGCTTAAAGGTAGTCGGGCATGTGGGCACGCCTAAGGATGTCATATCCTTCAAGACGCCAGGGATATATAAAGTGGACTGCAGCTGTGGTAGTGCGTATATAGGTCAAACTAAACGTACTATCGCAGATAGACTCAAAGAGCATATCACGGCTGTAAAAATCAGGCAGGTTAATAAGTCGGCTATAGCTGAACATATTTTGGATTCCAGCACTGATCACTGGATTGAATTCCACCGACCTCAGGTTCTCTCTACTGAGCGACACTATGTTCCCCGTATGGTACGAGAAGCTATTGAAATTAGAAAATATAAAAATTTCAATAGGGAAGACGGATTTAAATTGTCTCCTGCTTGGAATCCAGCGATCAGCAGAATAAAGCCTTTGCACCTGCAAACAAATAAAGTACGGTACGGTACGGTTAGTGTACACAAAGAAGGTACGGTTAGTGTTGTGTGTAGGCTAAATTCGAAAAAACAAGACCAGAAGGGGGTAGATGAAAATCGATCCCGACGTGAATGACGAAGGAAACTCGCTGCTCCCGTCTGCTCGTGACCACGGTTAATGTAACTTGGTCGAAATGTCGAGCTTTACAAGTAAGTTCTATATATGTACGCGTTTTTAACCAGTTTATATATTTTTTAAAATGATAGTTGAACGCGTTAGTTTAAAAGTTCATGTTAAATAGTTTGATGATAACAAAAATAGATGAATGAGAATGGGGAAAATCATTATAAATAGATTCGTGGGACAACTATATCTGAAATTGTTATACAGTGGTTGATAACAGTGATACTGTGTAATGTAGTAATATGTATGTGTATATATGTATGTATGCGTGTATATATGTTTTTATGTATGTACTAGCTGTTGCCCGCGACTTCGTTCGCGCGGACTTCGTTTACTCCGCACAGCCCCTCCCCCGTATGTGATAGCATGATAATATGTAGGCTATATGTTGACCCGACCTGTTAGTAATATTCACGCAAAATTTGAAGTAAATCCATGCAGTACTTTTTGAGTTTACCCCGGACGGATTGACTTTCCTACGATTTTATTATATGTATATAGATCTTATCTGTAGTTTATTTCAGTCATATTCATATTAGAATATCTATTTTTTTTACTTTGGTTACCATTTAGTTTAAGCATGTGTCAATGTTAATCGAACAATTCTATGCACCTACCAAAATTGTTATCTTATTAGGGTGACTGGTAGAGAATGCCACTTAGCATAAAGTCTATGTTCATACATTTTTGAGCACAAAACAATATATATATATATATATATATATATATACATATATATATATATATATATATATATATATATATATATATATATATATATATATATATATATATATATATATATATATATATATATATATATATATATATATATATATATATATATATATATATATATGTGTGTGTATATAATTCACCACAAGAAAACTACATTATCCAGGAGTAATATTGGTAATATTGACTACTTTTAACTGCTACTAAGCTAAGGAAAATAATGATTTTTGATCACGCAAACGAAGTTGCGAATAACTGCTAGTATCAGATAATTCTACGTGAAGTTAACAGTACCGTAAGCTTGGAATTGTACGAGTATTTGGTTGCAAAAACAGATTTGTGACTAAGTTAATAAAACCCTGACCTGTACAAACAAGACCACTTTACACAAAGGATCATTTATCTCTCAGCAAATAGCTTTTGGGATGCGTAATGTCGAGACTTCAGTAAGACACGTTAGTTGATGTACGTATACATGTATCATACCTAATTGTTTGTAACACTTTTGAAATGCAGTAATTTAGTTATGAAGAAATGTAGCAACTAAAGCTGTTTTTACCCGACTGCAGGAGGGTATTGTGTTTATCAGTCAGAAAAAATGGAGGTTATCAGTTTGACATGTATGTATGTAATATTGTTGGAATTGGATAACATTTGAGTAGGTATGGTGATATATTTAGGCGTCCAAACACGTGTACTAAAATTGCGTAAGTGTATTATATTTGTATGTTTGTCCAGGAATTTTTCGGGAAATAAAAGACATATCGAGATTATTATTTTTGATTTAAAATAAATTATATAACAACTTAGGAAGCCGTCTAAGTTTTATCAAAATCGGTTCAGTAGTTCTTACTCCGTGCAGGTCCGGGCTTCATTGAAGAATAGGCCAATTGTCATTCTACCAGGCAGATCGTAAGAGGCGATTGATTGGCTATTTCCGTCACTACCATCGTGACTATTAAGTGTTAGATTTCTGCAACGTCTTGCCCGGATATTTAGTACCACTGCCTTGACTGACCACTGACAGTGACAAGCACTGACGCTATTGCGGCAGGAATAGGTAAGACGGTGGTACCAGAGTCCAGACCTAGGCGAGACAATGCATAAATCTACCACCTAGTATCCACGATGGTAGTGACTCGTGTAGCAAATCGGTCACCTTTTAAGACCTGTCTGGCAGAACGGCAGTTTGCCTATTCTTCAAAGGAGCCCGGAACCAACACGGGGAAAACAAATACATCGCCAAATATTCACCAAAATCACGTGAATATTTGGCGACGTATATACTATATTCGTGGCATCTCTAATGCAGCGACCGCACTTGTGTCTATCGTCACAAAGCTTCGCTTGGTTATTTAATGAGCATTCAAACCAGAAATACAAACATACGTGCTTTTCAAACAAATACTTGTCCCTGCTTAGAATCAAACCCAAGTTACGATAGTAGCCATTATATTATTATAATCTGTCTCCAAGCCCTGTTGATTGGTAGTTAGGGTCGCTACTTAAGCAAAAACGGGCGGTCAGGGCGTTAGTTAGTTGGTTTTATTAGGTACCTACCTATTTAATAGTGCGTTAATATTTTTACTTTACCTCTTTTTTAACTTCCCACTAGGTAAATGAAAATTTTCAAAATTCGGAACGTCCTTGATTTCATCCCATTTTCTAAAATAGGGTATTTATCAGATCTCGAGTTTTGAAATCATAAGAAGATGCTCTATTTTAAATAGGTAGGTACAACAGAGGTAGGTATCTAATAGTTTAGGATATAGGTTCATATTATGTATAACGATTTAAATTTGTTTAAAACCATTTTCCTACTTATAACAAGTACCTACTTTATACGTATACTTTAATTAGTGTTTCATTATTCTGTCTTTAAAACGGGGGGATTAATGCAAAATATAAATAAAAAAGGTAAATTAAATATAATATTATACAATGGAAAGGGAGCAATGAGAATTATAAGGACAATAGAGTGACCAGTTCTTCGAAAAGATCAATTGGAAGACGGAGAATTGCCATAAGCTGGTTACCTATATAGAATTTGACGACAACGCAATTAAAGCAATGTTCCTGGAGTGAAAGTCAGAATCGAACCTAACCCGGCTCAAAGCATGCGTTGCTTTGAGCCGGGTTAGATCTCAAGTGGGGCTAATAATAAATAGTTTAGACCACCATAAATTACTTAATAATCCCCACGATATTTACTCTCTGAATGAAATGACAAGATTGCGTAATTTACCATCTTCTAATTTTAATATCGAAGGTAATGAATCCTAACTAAAAAGTGTTAAATAAAAAAATTATTGAAAACAAAAAACCCGACTGCATTTAATCTTTAAAAAAGGTTCATTGCCTGAAATGAAAGCTAAAAAGAAAGAAACAAGCCCAGTAGTTTAGAATCATGTTAAGTAATAATGAATAACTTCACCATTGAAATAGTTCTATAATCGATGTAGGTACATACATATAAAACAATTCATGAATTTTAATTCATCACAGAACGATTAACAGTCGGGGCCCTTTGTGAAAATTTGATAGCTAAAAATTGATTATACTCTACTAATAGAAAGAGATAATCATGGCCTAAAAAAATGTTTGACATCGTTATTGTATAGCATACAACGCATGCAATGTTATACAAATGAACTTTTAACCTTAGATGGATCAGGTTTAAAAATACACAGCTGGAAATCACTCATCACACAACAGACGTTAAAACAAAAAAAATATTGGATTAGTTGATGTAATAAACAACAGTTTACCACAGCAGAATTACTTTCGTAATAGTAAACACTTTGACGATACCAAGCGAGACATTAAAATTATATGACATATATTTTATGCAATAAAGTGTTCTTAGTCCATAGCAATTATTTTGTTAACCTCAGTTAAACCGTTTTTGAGTTATAACAGGACATACAAACAAACGAACTAAAAGTATATGGCCTATCATTTACGCAATTTATATATACAAATGACTGGGATGCAGTGCTAGATGCATCATTTTATTACCCAGCTAAAAAAGAAGTAACTAGAAAAACCTTTTAAAAATTAATTAAGGGCTAGTTGTCAAAGTTATAGACTGCGTATTTTAATTTTTTATTCAATTAAATGTTTCATTTTTAAGTTATGATGTACGTTAACGATTTCTTGATAGAAGATTACTTAATTGACTTTGCCCACCTTAATTCAGGCCTTTTTTCGATAAATAGATCAATTGCCAACTAGGCATCCGGGAGAAGGTAATTATTTGTGGTCATCTGGGAGGGTATAATTACATAGGGTGTAAAGAAAACCCTGTCCGACCTGAAAAAGGTATAAAAGTAGGTTAAAGACATTATCAGAAAAAAATCGGTTGTCTGTAAAGTTGGTTTACAGACGATAGTTGAACGTGACAACGTCTTAAGCTCTCGCTTGTACTCCAAGCCTTAAACGGAACGCCTCAGAGCGAGGTAACGCCGCATGAGTCATGTTTTTTCGTGCGTGCAGCCAGCTCTATCGAATTATAAGACGTTGTCACGTCAAAAATAATAAAATAATTATTTTTATTAATATAATAAAAATATTGTAGTTTAAAGTGCTTTATTTTAGTACTAAAATTGAACAACTTCCCCTTAAATCGTGAAAATATTTTGAAAATTCATGTATCAATAATATCCATAAAATAATGACACAAATATGATTGTGTTAAGCTACCAAATAATGCCTTTGAGCAATGATATTGAGGATCAGACAGGGTTTTTTTACATACTGTAGGTATGTCAGTAACATTTTCATTCGCGACTACGAACTAGGTGGTCAATTTCCCTAACGGCTCGTTCGGGTTTTGTACTACTACTACATCACCTATTTCAATCACATTAACGTGGTGCTTCTTGCTATTGTTTTCTGGTTTGGAGGTAAACTCATACATAAAATATTACTACCCCGCTATAAATAGAAATAGTAATAATAATATCGGTGAATAAATTACACGAGTTAACCTAACCTGAAAGTAAGAAAATTGATTGTATTTGGGCTTCAGTCAACGATCTTAATAAATAAGAATACATGTATAAATACTCAAATATATTTAAAAAACACCTAAATCCAGAAAACAATTATCTATGCTCATCACACAAATAACTGTACCTGTCGGGAATGGGGCTCTTCAAGTATTACGTAAGCAGATTTTTTACAATTTTTCCCCCTTCCCCATGTCAGAAAAATAAGCAAATCTCTAACCTACTTACCCCATGCTTACGTAAACATTAGTAAATATATTTTTCAATCTTTTGTTCTGGTTTCTTTATTGATTCATGAGCACTTGTCGAGTTTAAAAATAAGGAATAGCGTTAGGATGAAAGAATTTAATGTACATAATATTAACACGTTTCATCATTCAACTTCATTCGGCTATATTTTTTATGGTAGTTACCTCAGAACTCTGTCATTTCACAAACTGATTATGAAAATTATTATATTGTTCGACCACACGGGAAGTATAACTCATTCGGTGTAGTTTCATATTTAATTTGGTGAAGATTCGATGCAGGGATCTAGATATATAGGAAACTAGCTGTGCCCGCGACTTCGTTCGCGTGGAAAAAATTCTAAAATAAAAACCCGCATAGTTCCCGTTCCCGTAGGATTTCCGGGATAAGGACTATCCCATGTCCTTTCTTGGGTCTCAAACTATATTTGTACCAAATTTTATCCAAATCGGTTCAGTGGTTTGGCCGTGAAAGCGTAACAGACAGACAGACAGACAGACAGAGTTACTTTCGCATTTATAATATTAGTATGGATGAGGGATCGATTGCTGCAGTGCTATTGCGTTAAAAATATGTTCTTTTAAATTACTATACCAATATAAAGTCAAATTTACATCTTGAGCTCATATGCATGCATACATATTACTCTAAGTCTTTGAATACATTAAATGCTTGCTATATTGAATGACTGTATTAAGTATTTGCTCTGTAAGTATACCCATATTTAGGAAATGTCATCATGGCTGCATAGCTGGTGATCTTCTAGAATACCAGCTGTTGTTTCGCTGGGCAAAGACAGATGAGTCAAATGGGGGAAGCATTGGCAGTTAATTTAGTTATAGTGAAGATACTTGATCGGATATATTACAAAACGCTTCCTTCGAAACTGGCTTCGTGTGGGCTTCCCGAGAAATTGTCTAAGTGGATTACCATCTCTGATGGCTGATCGGAGCGTCAAGATTGACAGTACGTTCTTTGACCTTAAACCTGTCAATAATAGTGTTCCCCAAAGTTGCGTGCTATACCAACACTGTTTCTTCTGCATATCAATGATTTTTTTTTTTATGTCATAAGATAGCAAACAAGCAGATGGGTCTCCTGATGGAAAGAGTCAACCATCGCCTATAGACACCAAAGTTGTTAATAGTGCGTTGCTATCTTGTGGCGAGGTATAATGCCACATGCATAAGTTTACCGGCTACCTTACCCTCCAAACCGGAACACGACAGCAACAAGCACTGACGCTATTGCGGCAGGAATAGGTAAGGCGGTGGTACCAGACCCGGGCGAGACAATGCAGAACTCTACCTAGTGGCCACGATGTTAGTGACTCGATAGCCAATCGGTCGCCTTTTACGACCTGCCTGGCAGAACGGCAGTTGGCCTATTCTACAAAGGAGGCCGGGACCAACACGGCGAAAAATAATTGCGCATTAATAATATTCTTATACATATGACAGTCAGTACTGTTATAAACGGAGTTATCAGTATAACTCCGGTTTTAGCAGTATTTGTCGGAAACACGTCAAAGAGAGCCAAAATCAGCTTATGTCTGAAGTCTAACATGCCCTCAGCGACTCTTATGAAAATTCAGATCTTTTGGAACTAATCGAGCGCCAACATGTGATTATTTGAAATTGTACGGATTGACTCGTGCGACATAAAAAGTTCAGCGGATATCTTTCTTAAACTTGAATGAGCATTTTCAGTCACTACTTCCTTGATGGCCTGCCTGATAAGATGTTGATGGCCTACCAGAGCGAAGCAAATCTTACATTAAAAACATATACTTATGAGTGATACAAATCGTTCAGAAACGGTCGAGATAACGACTGTTTCTGAACGGTTTGTGCCACTCATAAGTATGTGTTTTTGATAAAATCGATTTATCGTGTGCTTTTTGCAACATTTAGGGACATTGAACACGACATGCAAATTCTTTGTTTTGGATATTTTAGTCCATTACTCAAATTCCGTACCAAAATGAAAAATAGTTGTACCAATCTACCAAAAAAACAACAAATTTAATTTGGAACAATAAATAAATCATCCATTCCCGATACTTTTTTGGATGTATTGACGTAGTTAGTGATTGTACTTAACGTAAGTTAACTAGAATTTAGAAGTGTTAATAAAATTAAATACATATTTTTCACTTATCAAGACTATTGTTATTTTTGATTACTTTTATATTTTACTAGCTAAATCCGCTTACGATTCGCTGTGGCTCCATTTTAAGTAATAAATAAATAAATATCGATAGACAAATGACATAATATTTCTTCATTTAAGAAAAATAGTGATGTACATAATGTAAACACAAGGAACAAAAACAATCTTGCTCTGCATGTATCACGTCTCCACAGAATAAGTAACTCTTTTATGGGGCAATCTATACGCTTTTACAATAAACTTCCAAATGCTATTAAAGATCTACCAATACACAAATTTAAAAAATGTATCAAATCGAAACTTTGTAAAAAAGGTTACTATAAAATATCTGAATATTTGGATGATAATAAGGCATGGGATTAATTGCTCCTCATAGCAGTCTCGTAATAATTATAATATATTATTCATAAATACATTGTAATTGTAATTGTAATAACATTGTTTAAAAAAATGTATATGCACAAAAAAAGACAAGCCCGCTGAGTTTCTTCCGCCGGATCTTCTCAGTGTGTGGCCGCGTTTCCGATCCGGTAGTAACTCAAAAAATGTTGACTCGTCAAAAGTGCCTGTAAAGGATAATTTGAATAAAAATGTTTTGACTTTGACACGAATTGTTCCAACTTTATAGTAAGCAAATTATTTGCTTGTGTTATGAATGTTAGTTAACGACACTAATACATAGAAATAATTATATAAATACAGTATTATACATTATAAACACCTAAACTCAGAAATAAAAACATTTATACTCATGACACAAATGTTCGTCCCTGTCGGGAATCGAACTTGAGCCTCATCAATTCGTAGTTAGGTTCACTAGCCACTCGACCATCAAGGCTGTCAACACGATAACCATGTTCATTTGTTTTCTACCCTTGAAATATTCATATATAATGTCAACAATCTCATGGCACATGCATCTAAGTCTTCGACGACATTTGACGTTTGTTGTTTTGACTATGTTGCTGTTGTTTTATTGAGTAAGCATACCCATATTCAGGGAATCTCTGAAAATGTATTTCGCTCTCGAGCAGAGACAAGCAAGGTTGTCATATGTGTCCAAATCAAATAGATTAAATTTTATAGAGAAGCCGAAATCCTAAAAATCGAAATCCGAAGAATCCTAGAAAAAAGTATATTATGCTGACGTAATCACCAGCCTGACCGCCCCCTACCCCATGTTATTAAAAATAAACAAAGCAAAGACCCTCTGCTGCTCTTTAGTGCTAATATAATACTTGAATGGCCCTAAGAATGTCCTTATAAGATCAAATGTCTGCATAGGCCATTATCTTATATATAATTTGGGTCGTTAAATAGCGTTATGGTTATGACTCGTTACTTTGTTTACGTCAGGTAGGACCCGAATACTGGCGGACCGAAAAAAAATAAAATATCGGCGTGTGTGTATATGTATGTCTGCTAGTGGTAGCGTCATCGTGCGTATGTGTGATTTGTAATAGGTAAATTGTAATGAGATCAACAGGATCGAATGTGATTTGCGATACATGAAAGCGTACGTGACGCGGTATCTAGCCAGGACCACGATAAATACTTCATAAGAAGGTTGGAATATCTCATCGCTTTGTCAAAAGGCGTACCAAAGTACCGCAAAATATTAAAATTGTTTAATTTAATAATATCACTTATATCATCAATACGAAGATGCTGTAACAAAACTAATAATAGATAATTTTTTGCTTACGATATGGGTGTTAGTCATCAATACACACACATAGAAAAACATATATAAATATTGAAATATATTTAATAAACACCCAAACCCAGAAATAAAAACATCTATACTTATCACATGAATTTTTAGCCCTAAACACTTGACCAACGCGAACGTGGCAGTCGAATATTTTAGGTATATTATGTGTTAGGTATACGGACAAAGTCGACTGCAGTCACTACTAATATTATGGTGTGATATAAAAAATATCCATTATAAAATTTGAACAATAATTTAAAAAAAATATCTGAACATAATCTTAAAATATATTTATAAAATTTTATTGTTTAATAGTATTTCAATATCAACGTTTAATGCTAATTAAATTTAAAAAAATGTATATTTCATACAAATTTAAATTCTAAATCAAAAAAATACAATACAATACAATACAATAACTCTTTATTGTGCACCAAAATATATGACAACATTATAAGTTACAACATAAAAATAATACAAGTAAGATACACAAAGGCGGTCTTATCACTAATAAAGTGATCTCTTCCAGACAACCTTTATAATAAGGATAACAATATACTAGAAAAAGTGGTGCTAACCACAAGATAATTTATAGTTTTTATGCTCTTAAATAATAATAATAATAATAATAATAATAATAATAATAATAATAATAATAATAATAATAATAATAATAATAAAAGTAACATCCGGTTATAGTTACACAGAAAAGCAAAACAAAACAAAACAAATAAAACAGTGGTAATACATAAACCTAAATAAGAAAAATTAAACAAAGTTACTAGGTACATAGAAAGTGACGTTTGACCATACTTTTGAAAGAGTTTAAACTTGGCGCCTTTCTGATATCTACTGGAAGAGAGTTCCAAAGCGTAACAGCTTGTGAGGTAAAGGAACGACTGTAATAAATACTTTAAAACAGCATTTAAATGTTAAGTTTTGTCGAAAAGTAATGCGACTTCAAACCATTTTTAGGACGAGACATTGCGAGTCTATCACCTAATAGTGACGACGTGACACTTACTGCAGCTAATTTTTTTACGAATAACCTAGCAGAATGGCATATGGTCTATTCTTTGAAGAGTCACTATAAATATATATATATATATATATATATATATATATATATATATATATATATATATATATATATATATATATATATATATATATATATATATATCCAGCCAATACTTGGAAAGCTATTTAATAACAATAAAGTGGATTATAATATTATAATGAGAATTGCAAATTCAATATAGCAAATGCTTCCATTGAATAATTCAACTATTCAAATCTTGAAGTTGCAGACATAATATTTCCTTGTCTAACAGTGACACAACACAATTATAACTTGGGAAGTGGCTACCCTAAGCGATGCAACCAGAATATTAGTCCAGAGCAGAGACTAGATCTCTCATTTCATTCTGAAATATTTTTATTATATATTGAAATATATCAAACAAGAATACAAAACATATGTTTTGTATTCTTGTTTGATAAGTGATGTACTTAAGGCGAGGTATTTTGACGCGCGTCAATTCTATAGGAAATGGTCGGTGCGGTATGTTCTGAACTTCAGTTGAAAACTAAAATTTTGTACATTCTTTTTTGTATTTAAAATTAAATATCACCATATAAAAATGATGTGGAAGATTAGGAATATTATTAACAAATTATTTGTTTTATAGATTTTTTTAGCCTGTTTTGGGGATTTTAATGATCGAGTAAAGTACATTCTATCATGTAATATGTTAGCACATTCCTTAGATAACATCTTTAGGTACCTATATATCGTGTAATTTTTGTAAAATTATTATTAAACAATCAATACCAAAAAAATGTGATTTATCAAACCAGTTTTTTTCTTGTTTGTCCCGATGCCTCGCCTTAATATTTAAATTGGCTGCACACATGAGTGAACTTTATACGTCAAAAGGTAGCAAAATTTTTTACTAGACAATAATCGATTTGTTTACTGATCTAAATGTGTCGCTGTAATTCTAATAAATTCAAAACTTGGTTAAAACTGAATAGTTTATTCGTATTGTCGTAATTCGTATGTAAACAAATTTTTTTTTGTAGATTTAAAATGGAAATTGGTTCTAAAATAAATAATATAACATGTTTTTAAAGTCCAATATTACTCTAAAATAATCAACAATTACGAATCAAAATACTTTATTCAATTAAACTTTTTACAAGTTGTTTTGAGGAAAAACTTTAGAACCCTTTTTAATACAATTGTGCTTTCGGTGGAGTAAGAAATTTGGTACAGTTTCTGCAGTAGGTTTATACAGGTCTTGAAAATGTAAATTTTTTACATTACAAAGGATTGCTGAAACCTTATATTTTTAAATAAAATGCATTAGAAATATATGAAATTAATAAAAATAAACATTATACACACTAGATTCATGTAACATACATGATAATATACACACGTGAATACTTTTTTCTTTACAGCTAAAGTCAATTGTCAAACTTAAAAAAGAGTTTATTGTTTAGTCTTTGGTCAAATTTTGGATATAGGCGATCGCTGGTTTTTAAAACAATATTACGTCATTTCACTTATAGGGTAAGACAGCTACTAAGATTTTTCTAAATTGTAAGAATCCAATAATATTTCACATGACTCAGGATTCGAGCCCTTGACCACACGATCCAAACCGATTAACCAGTGAGGTATTTTTCTTCATGTTAATATCATCATCAAGGTCCATTTATATGAAAATTATCTTCACGTCCATATCCTCGAAGGAGTAGGCAGAGGTACAACAACTGCACCCACGATTAGCCGAAGATACTTGGTCCCACAATTGTGATAGGTGGCAAGCCTATCGCCAACCGGGCACTTTCCAATCCTGGGCAACTTTGTGTTTATCAGAAAACTGAAAAATCACTTTTTTTTAAGTGCCTGACCCAGGAATCGAACCCGGGACCTCACGTAGTGAACGCCAACGCTGGACCACTAGAGAGGCGCTCCATTTATATGAAACTATTTAAATACCATTTAAATTAATTTAACCATAGTAAAATACCTTTTAAAAGTATTTAAACATTTGGTTCTAGTGGATTTGAGGATCTATTTCCGAAAAAAATCTAATGATGAAAAGATATTCTAGAGATACTCTAAGGGTTTTTCAGGCAGCTCGTTACTTCAAATTTTAATGAAATACGCAGGTTCTTTCAGGTTTATTTACGATCTAGGCTAACGATAACATCAAATTTGATGAAAATGTATATGTGGGATTATTTTCAAAATAAAATATTTAAACTAGTTTGGGTTAACAATAACATTATTTTTATGAATATGTTATTAAACATGTTAAAGGTAACTTCAGAAAATAGTATTAGGCCTGTGAAAGTTTACGTAGGTATTTTCATTTTGTAGAATATCAAACAAACTCATGGTTTTTCGAATGGAAAAAGACCATAAAAACAACAAAGAAAAATATCGACACGCAGGATTTGGACCTGCGACCATCTCCCTAAAGCCGATATTTCCGATATTTTTCTTTGTAGTTTTTAAGATTTTTCCAGTTTCCCAAACACGGGGTGAGTGCTATAACACAAAAAATAATTGGAAAAAGACCATCATCTTAAGACATCAATTATCTATTATTATGTTAAGGTGACTGGCAGCTCGTTTGGACAAGCAGAAGTTCCTGATAACTTACCCTTCAAACTTAAACAAACACTAGTTCAACTGCGGCAGAAAAAATCTTAAAATCAAAAATGTCACATTGAAATAACCCGTTACAGATCGACGTTACTGACAGGGTTTTCGAATGGAAAAAGACCATCATCCTAACATCAACTATCTAATATTATGTTTATGGTGACTTACAGCTACAAACTGAACCAAACACTAGCGCAACTGTGGCTGACAAAATCTTAAAATCAAAAATGTTATATTCAAATAAATCGTTACAGGTCACTTGACAAGTCGACGTTACTGACGGGTTGGAACGTGGCCACACACGAAGAAGAAATTATTACTTTTCTGCCGGCATGGCATGCCGTTATATATTTATATTAATATATATGTCGACTAAGTAATATCATTATTTAACTGCTAATCTAACCTAATCAAAATATAAACTCCCTAGGTAGATTATAATATAACGACTATTGATAATTTCACTGCGACATATATATACTCAAGGGATGGTTTAAATACACAAAATAAGCAACACGTGATGTACCTACCATATCGCGCAAAATAAACTGCTGGCTCGATAGTAAGTACTTCGCGGACTCGACAAGTCCGAGCAATGTATGCTTTATTTTCGTGAAAATAAGATACACACATATGTTTTATACATTTATTTATAAATTTAGTCTTAACTAGCACAATGACAACAAACCTAAATATGTTTTTACATGATTACAAACAACATTTTCCTGTTATTCCAATTTCAAATCAAATCAAATATTTTTATTTACTTTCAAACTTTTACAAGTCGATTGGCGTTTCCTTGTAAGTGCATATGCACTTATGTAAAGACACGCCGCGCCGCTCTTTCGTTACAAAAAATTCTTAGCGTAGTATATTTGGCATTAATACGTAAGGTACAGTGTGACGTCAAAAGTTTATCATGGTTTTGGGTATGCCTATAGTGCCCACAAGGATGGATCCGCACTTGCATGAAAGTGTGGTGTCATTGCTTGGACAAGCTTTTAGCTTGTCCAAGCAATGACACCACACTTTTATATACTAACAGCTACATCTAAAATCTTTGTATAAATAATATATTTTCTTTACACAAGTAATTTACTCGGGGACATTGTAGTCATATTTTATATAATCAGATCAAAAATGCGATCTATGCTAATGAGAAAAATGATATATAAGATTCTTTATTACGACTTCGTATGGAAATATGAAGACGTATATTTTGCAGCAATGAAATATTTTTAAAATCCGTCCAAATACGAGTCATCGAACTTATAGCGTATTAAGTCTTAAGAGTACAGAAATTAAATGAGTTTTTTTTCTTTAGGATACAGATAAGATATTCAACATATGCTTCATATGGAAAATTTTATCAAATGTCGGAAATAAAGAATAGAAAAATGTTCGAGACAACGAATGAAATCAGCAAAAATATGCAGATAAATATACGATTATATTTTTTTTTTATTATAGAAGAGGGGGCAACGAGCAAGAGGTGCACCTGATGGTAAGTGATCACCGTCGCCCATGGACACCCGCAATACCAGAGGTCTTGCTGTTCCGTTGCCAGCCTTTTAAGAATGAGTAACCTCTTTTTTTGAACGCCCTAAGTCGTATCCATTTGGAATCATCCCTAGCGGTAATTTATTGCACAACAGAGTAGTGCAAGGCAAAAAGTGCCGAGAGAAACGCACAGTTGTGGATTTCCAGACATCGAAATGGTGAGGGTAGGTTTCAAATTTTGACGCAATGTCCGATGATGGAATTTGTCAACAGGAATTAACTCAAATAACTTGTCGGAACACTCCTCAGCTTCTTCATGAGAAGCGTTTTGTGCCATACCTGTTCAAAGGCCTTCGCTATATCCAAAGTAACTGCCGATGCCTCCCCCTTGGACTCAACTGCTTCCGCCCACCGATGTGTTATTTATACTAGAAGTTCACCAGTAGGGCGGCCGCGACAGAAACCATACTGGCGGTCGCTAATCAGATGGTGCTCTTCTAAATATTTGAGGAGCCGAGAGTTGATGATTACCTCCATAGTTTTGGAGAACAAGGAGGTTATGGCTATAGGCCAATAGATAGATGAATTAGAACGATCTCCTTTTCAGGGATAGTATGCACTAGAGCTGTCTTCCATGAAATCGGTACTACGCCGAGTAAGTAGGAGAGCCGAAATAGGCGTGTCAATACCAGCGCCAGCTCTGTAGCACAAACTTTAAGTATAATCGGAGGAATTCCATCCGTCTAAAGAAAAAAGTGCTTTACGCACGGAAGACTGCAGGAATTTTAATTCCGTCATAGAACTATTGTGCTGCGAGATAGAAGGCGGTGCATTTCCTTGGTCGTCCAGAGTCGAGTTGGCCGCAAAGAACGAGCCCAGAAGATTCGCCTTCTCCTTTGCAGTATGGGCCAGAGAGTCATCACCTCCGAGTAAGGATGGAAGAGAGGGCCGTGAGAAATTCCCCAAGAAGCCTTGGCGAGAGACCAGAACGCACTGGTTCCCGAAGGAAGGCGAACTTATTTCTCATTAATTCTGCCAATATATTACGTATTTCCAAAAATGTTATGTAATGGAAAGCTATTTTATAAAATCACGTTAAGTTGTTTACAGGGTAGATAGAGTATCAACAGTTGCCAAAAAATCACTACGTTCCAAGCTTATCGTTTGCTTCAGCAGCAGCATTTTTGAACTAAATTTTTTATACTAGATTTTTGAAGCTTGAAACAACAAAAGCTTTGAAAGTAGTGATTTGGCGTTGATAGTTTGCAAATATTTTCATCGTTTTATTGCGAGCGCAAAAACATTTTTTCAATAAATATACTAACATTTATTTAACCTTGCTCCATTCATTGCATTCCTGGCACATTTAGGTTCCAATCAGTGCTTGCCACTTTGATGTATCGGTTTGGAGGGTAAAGTAGCCGGTAAACTTATGTATGTGGTAATTCATCACCACACTTATTATCTGTACGCCAAAACGGCAGGTGGTAGCGTCCTTATTAACATTATGTATATTCACATTTAACTCCTTCACCTACTACCACAGAATAAAAGAGTTTGAGTTTGAGTTTGAATAATATTTTTGGAATCTATAAGCGCTAACTGTTTTTTTATATATCATAGTATAGCATACAAGCAGATAGGTGTCGACCAGATAGAAAGAGTAAACCATTTCCTATAGACACCAAACACATGTTAAGGGTGCATTGTTATATTGTGGCGAGGTCGAATGCCACATTTATAAGTTTACCGGCTAACTTACCTTCTAAACTGGAACATGACAGTGACAAGCATTGGCGCTATTGTGGCAGTAATAGGTAAGACGATAGTACCAGACCCAGGAGAGATAATTCAGAAATCTACCACCTAGTAGCCACGACGGTAGTGACTCGCATAGCCAATCGGTAGTCTTTTACGACCTGCCTGGCAGAACGATAGTTGGCCTATTCTTCAAAGGAGCCTGGGACCAAAACGGGGAAACTAACTCTCTTCGCATAATGAGAACTATCTGATTTTTACTATCCTATTATATGTTTAAAAATCAATACTGTTTTTTATCCGTACTCAATGCCTTGCCATACCGTTTGTCTAAATAGCACATAAATACTAATAGATACGGTGTTGTGAGGAAAACGTATAGTCGCTTGTATGAGCAAATGCTTGTAAATGTGAATCGCTTGTAGATATATCATAACTTGAAAAAATAGAAATATAGCATATTGTGCTATTTTATCCTGACAGATAAGAAGCCAACGCTTGATGGATACCCTTGAAGTAATTTTTTTTATCGGTAAGTATTATAACTCTGTATTTCTGGGTGTAAAACAAGCAACATTGACAATCTGTGAAATCGCCTTAAAAATCGTATCCAGTTTAATCCTTGTTTTATCCAATTCCAATGAAACTTTCTCAACTTATTGCCTGCACTTGAGCAAAGGTTATATGTATAGTCCAATTAACTTATAATAGTGGCACTCGAGTCGTGACAGTAAATATCTTTAAAAGAGCATTTTTGCGACTGCAATGATACGGATTTCAGCTAGTAATATTAAAAATGTATTGTCTCGCGTTACAAAATTTGTAAAATTTAATAGTAACAATTCGGTTAATTTTTAGCCATGTTTGTCTGGCCCCTCATTTAACAATATACCATCTGTCAATCTGCCAGGCAGTACGTAAAAGGCGAACGATTGGCTAAACGTATTGATGAGACCGTGACTACTAAGTGGTAGAGTTCCACAATTACTCATTCGGTTTCGGTAGCAGCACTTTATCCATATCTTATGGTAGTAAGGAGGTCGGTAAATACATGTGATATTATTATATCGCCACACGGATAGCAATGCGCCATAAACATCTTTGGTATCTATAGACTTTAGATATCATTTTTCATCAGGAGAACCATTTGTTTGTTTGTTACACTTCAACATATTGGAAAAAAAGGATTGTACACTTTTTTATAGAAGAGGAGCAAATGAGCAGCAACCTTACCTCGTGCTAAGTAATCATCGTCACTATATACATCCGCTATACCTATAGACATCCGCTATACTAGAGATTTTGTAGCTGTGTTGCCAGCTTTTTAAGAGCGAATAAGCTCTTTTCTTTTAAGACCTTAAGTAATGGTCCTAAAGTCCTTTCGGAAAGATTTCCGCCTGTGGTTGATCCGCAATAAAGTAGTGGTAGGCTTAAAGTATCTAGAGAATTGCATGGTAGTGGATTTTCAGACATCAAGGTGATGAAGGTGGAATTTAGAATTTTAACGCGATGTCCGATGATGAAAATCAACAGCAGAAATTAATTCGAACAAATCTTCAGAACACTCCTCATGATAATATGTATGAAATAAGATACACAGTATACCTACATTTCTGCGCAATGCCAGTGAATCAAGCCGATTGGAAGTAGCTTGGTCGTATACAATTCGAACCACTCTTTGTTGAGTGCGATCAAGAGGAAGAAGCTGATACTGAGGAGCTTCAGCCATGAGATAAGTAGAGTACTCCATGTGAGACCAACTTTTTGCTTTAAAAATTTACAGGCAATGAAACGCCGTTTCACTTTCCTGAGGTCATCGAGTTTATTGAAAGCTAGTTCAGCCTTCTCCTTCAAATGATTACACAACACACACGCACTAATATAATTAGAGAGATGCTGCTCCACCCAATCGAATTATAGATGTTCAAGGAAAAAAGTGCTTTATCACGGTTGACTATATTATAATTGACATATATAATTCTTAGGATACGGATTATATTTTAAATGTAGAGTCAGTTAAAAAACAAGGAAGAAAGTTGAAATAGTGCCGAACTCACGCGTTTATTCCACTTTGCGTTATATTTTTGTTTAGTAACATAAATTCAAAAAGGAATTAAAAATTAAAAAGTATAACTTACACCCAGCCTTAAAAAAATAGTAAGTACTAAAGTTTTTATTTCAAACCTGGGTGTAAGTAGCATATATTTTATATATGCTATATATATAAAATATATGCAAGGTAGCATATATTTTAATCTTGACATAAATAAAGAAACAAAAATACTGTTTCAAAACACAAGTTCGAGACGAAGTCATTAGCTACTTTATAGAGCACAATGTCCATATTTACCATAATATGGATATCGTGCTCCTCAAATCTGGGCTGAATGACATGAAGAGGTACGATATCAATGAATAATGTAAATATTTTTTTAAATATCAAACGATCACAATATGAACAAAATTTGGTGCTAGCATTGTCAGCACACCCCAAAAAACACACTTATTCGATTAATCACGCACATCTATGAAATTACTGAACAGAGTTCAATATAACTTTGACGGATACATGAGTTTGATTGAAATCAGAGTTTACGCTTTATTTAATTTTAGTCGGAGGTCAGGAATATAATTTTGTAAGTTTATTAGGTTAAACTTTAATTACAAACGGACAAAGTTAGTTAAAAACAAAACTGAAGGTTTCCCAATCAAGTGGATGGAAACAATACGTTGAAATTATGGCAGGGAGGCATACAAAAATTATTTTATCGGTGCAGTCAGTCGATTAGTGGTAGTGCCATATTGTGTTTGCAGCGGAATAGGCCGGCACACCCGGGGAGATACCACTCTTTCACTTAACACCGACGTGAAGTAACAGCGTAGCTGTTGCGTTTCGTCCGGTTCGTGAGAGTCCCGGAGGCCTACTTCCCCCTCCCCCGCATACATGAAAGCGCAATTGAAAGGTGTTTTACGCCATGGGGTACCACTTGTACTAGCGGGGGAGAATCCCCTTCTGGGCGTCCATGCTCTGGATTGCTTGAACAGCTAAATCATGGACGCTCAGGCTGCCCTGCGTACTCTGGGGAGGGGGGGGGGGGGTAAGATTGCGCTCATTAACCACACTGCACGAGGCAAACGAAGCAAGGAACTTAAGGCATCCCCCGCCACGCTTGTCGTGGATTTTTGCAACATTAGGGGGCTTCACTCAAACCTTAACGCCGTCCATTACCACCTCGAGACGGCTAAGCCGGCCTTGCTTTTCTTGACCGAGACTCAGATGTCTTCTCCGGCGGATACTTCCTACTCGCCTGCCCGGGGTACAAATTGGAACAATCCTTTGTACCGCGGGCTGGTGTGTGCGTATACGCCAGAGAAGATATCTGCTACCGGCGCCTCGGCAGTCTTGAAGGTCGGGACTACCCATCTTATCGTTACGCGTAGACTGCGACGATCACCCCCGCATCTACGCGTGCCTATACAGGTCCTATAGCGGGAATACCGAAATCACCCGTCTCGTCGAGCATTTGCAATTAGCTGCAGATTCCGTGCTTCAAAGGACACCTACCGCAGAGATCGTGATCCTAGATGATTTTAACGCCCATCACACCGACTGGCTCTGCTCACGTACAACCGATCACGCGGGGAGGTCTTTTCACGATTTTGCTTTGGCGTATGGTCTACGCAACTGGTTACTTCACCTACGCGAATTCCAGATGTCGATGACCATGCACCTTCAATGTTGGATCTTCTGCTGACTTCTCACCCGGATGTATCAGTGGACGTTCCCGGTATCAGTGGACGTTCCTCTCGGTTCGTCTGGCCACTGCCTGATCCGGGCCAAAGTGCCGGTTACAAGCCCGTCACGGCCTCCTTTAGTGGGCTGCCGGCGCGTTTGGGAAGTCAGCAGATTGGGACGGGATGCGGTCCTTCTTTGCATCCTACCCTTGGAGGCGAACATGCTTCTCGTTGGATGATCCAGATGTCGTTGCTGATTCTGTCGCTGATGTGGTACTACAGGGTATGGAACTTTACATTCCGTTTTCTGCGGTTCCCATCGGTGGCAAGTCTCAGCCTTGGTTTGGTCGCCACTGCAAGACGGCTGCGCGCCGGAAGCAAGAGTGCTACCGGGCCTGGGCTGCTGCATCGGCATCATGTGATGAAAAAACCAGCGCTTTAAGAAAGGAGTATAATAACGCCTCGAGGTCCTTCGAAAGAGTCATCGCCAAGGCAAAATCGGAGCATATTGGCAGGATTGGTGAGAGATTAGTTCGCCTTCCTTCGGGCACCCGTGCGTTTTGGTCTCTCGCCAAGGCTGCCTTAGGAAATTTCTGTCAGCCATCCCTTCCATCCCTGCACAGAGAAGATGATTCTCTGGCCCACACCGCGAAGGAAAAGGCCGATCTCCTGGGCTCATTCTTTGCGGCTTACTCGACTCTGGATGACCAAGGAAATACACCGCCTACCATCCCGCAGTGTGATAGCAATATGCCTGAAATAAAATTCCATCAGTCGTCAGTGCGCGAAGCACTGTTTTCCTTGGATATCTATAAGTCATCTGGGCCGGATGGCATCTCTCAGATAGTTCTTAAAATATGTGCTCCAGAGTTGACACCGGTACTGACGCGTCTGTTCCAGCTCTCCTACTCACTTGGCGTAGTACCGAAATCGTGGAAGACGGCCTTAGCGCACCCTATACCTAAAAAAAGGTGATCGCTCGAATCCGTCAAACTATCGGCCGATAGCCATTACCTCCTTGTTCTCCAAAATCATGGAGAAGATAATTAACTGCCAGCTTTTGAAGTATTTAGAGGAGCACCAGCTGATTAATGACCGCCAGTACGGTTTCCGTCGCGGTCGATCGGCTGGTGATCTTCTAGTATACCTTACACATCGCTGGGCGCAGGCAGTTGAGTCCAAGGGGGAAGCATTGGCTGTTAGTTTAGATATAGCGAAGGCCTTTGATTGGGTTTGGCACAGAGCGCTTCTTTCAAAGCTTCCTTCTTATGGGCTTCCCGGGAAATTATGCAAGTGGATCACCAGTTTTTTGACTGATCGGAGCTTTAAAGTCGTAGTCGACGGTGCGTGCTCCGACCTTTAATTTGTCAATGCTGGTGTTCCGCAAGGCTGCGTGCTATCGCCTACACTGCTTATTCTGCACATCAATGACATGTTGCGAATTAGTAATATTCATTGCTATGCAGATGACAGTACTGGTGATGCTTTGTACTCCGGTCATAGCGGTGTTTCTCGGGACCACATCAATGAGAATCGGGACAAGCTAGTGTCTGAAATCGAGACTCAGCTCGAAAAAATCTCGGAATGGGGTCGACTCAACTTAGTCCAATTCAACCCCAGGAAGACACACCTGTGTGCGTTCACCGCTAAAAAGTCGGCCTTTGTCGTATCACCTCGCTTTGAGAACACTCTCCTGACAACCTCAGCCAATATTGGAATTCTTGGCGTTGACATATCAAACAACGTTCAGTTCTGTGATCATTTGGAAGAAAAGGCTAAATTAGCCTCAAAAAAGCTCGGTGTGCTCAGTAGAGCGAGACAGTACTTCCTGCCGGCTTATCGCTTGCAACTTTACAAAGCGCAAATTCGCCCTCACATGGAGTACTGTTCTCATCTCTGGGCGGGAGCTCCGCAGTATCAGCTTCTTCCACTTGATCGCATTCAGCGTAGAGCGGTTCGAATCGTTGACGACCAAGCAGTCTCCAATCGGCTTGACTCCTTGGCTTTAGGCAGAGATGTAAGTTCGCTTAGCATTTTTTACCGCATTTATCATGGAGAGTGTTCCGACGAACTGATTGGATTGATCCCTGCTGTTGAATTTCATCATCGGACATCGCGGCAAAACTCAAAGTTCCATCCACATCACCTCGATGTCTGGAAATCCACAACTGTGCGATTCTCTAGGCACTTCTTACCACGCACTACTCCTCTGTGGAATCAATTACCGGCGGGGGTGTTTCCGAACGGATACGACATAGGGACCTTCAAGAAAAGAGCATACTCCTTCTTAAAAAGCCGGCAACGCAGCTGCAAGACCTCTGGTGATGTGGCTGTCCATGGGCGGCGGTAATCACTTACCATCAGGTGAGCCTCCTGCTTGTTTGTCCCTTTTTTCTAAATAAAAAGGAGATCAAAATGATTTATCTTAATGATAAATAAATTTTGAAACAAATTCTGGTAGCTACCTGAAACCATCTAGTTATGTGTTAACATCTCCAATTTTAGGAAGAAAAAAACTTTAGATCTCCTGAATTGTATTTATTAAACCTTACTATATTCGTTCATTAGCTAGCCGACTAGAATACAGTACTTGCTGTATTTGTACTTCAATCAATGTTCTGTTTACTCTGTTTATTAAAAACCCGTAAGGGAATCAGTGTTTAGTATATATTTCTTTATTTTAAATATAATAATAGGACAATTTTGCTTTGTAATCGAAACAATAACTACACAAACGGCCTATTGTGGTTGAACAATAATTCAATCATGGATTCTAATGTCATATCTGTCCACACGTAATGATATTATTCTGTTACATCATGTGGCAGGTGTCATCTCCCTGTCAGTCTCAGCTGCGCGATAGTGTAATTGAAATTTGATATTTGCTATTGGTGGTACAGGGTATGAGAATAGATAAAACTCAAATTCACCTGAAGCGGATTTCCATATACATACGAGTAATGCCTTTTATTAGAAAAAAATGTAAGATGTAACATGTCTACGTATAATAAAGCTACTAAACACGACTAAACACGCATAATATATTCTACTTTGCTTTTATAATTAAAACAATAAATTATGTGGTATAGATGACAAAACTTCTTACCCCGAATTTCTTTAAAAGTTCATTAATATGAATAAACAAAGAAAAAAAAATACTGCATAAATAAAATAAATATATAATTGTAATTGCATAAGTTGATAAAAAATGCTATGCAATAGCTTTACCGCGGCAGTCTCCGAGTGCCACATGTCTTTTTTTTCTCAGCTACGGGTCCCATCTGTACAATTCCACTTGAAGATCAAAAGAGTGTTAATGCCGAGTGGTATTCTATCATTTGTTTACCCAGGATGTTAGAAAAAAATCGCGAAAGAAGACCCAAAAGCCGCATTCTCCTACACCATGATAACGCTTCTTCACACACGGCCAACAAAACAAAGTCATTTTTAGCTTCCGGAAAAGTACATCTCGCTCTCATCCTGCGCATAGCCTCGACCTAGCACCCTGTGATTTCTGTATTTTTCCCAAAATCAAAGATTTGATGAGAGGTTTTACTTTTACCAACTCCGAAGAGGCAGTGATAGCGTTCAATCAGCACGTAGAAAACATGCCTTCAAATCTGTGGTCCTCCTGTTTTAAAAAATAATTCGATGGCATGAAAAAATGTTTAAAATGTAAAGGAGATTATTTTGAAAAGCAATAAACATAATATTTTGGTTATAACATGTTGTTTTTTTTTTAAGTTACGCAAAACTTATAGTGTGACCTACGCATAGACATCAAAAATGGTAATGGTACGTTTTTATCCATGTGGCGGGATGGTATGCCATATGTAGGTATAAGTTTTAACGGCTATCTTACCCTGCCAAGTGGAATACGACAACGACAAGTATTGATGCTTTTGCGGCAAGAACCTTCTACGTATTGGTCCGGACCCGCTTGGAAGAATAGATCTCCCGTCATTCTGCCCGGCAGTTCGTAAGAGGCGAACGGTCAGCTATACATGTCACTTCCATCGTGACTATTAGGTGGTAGATCTTGCTCTTGTTTTCAACCAATCAATGTCTTGCTCGGGTCTGATCGCCTTACCTATTGTTGCTGAAATAGCATCCACGCTTGTCTCTGTTGTGTCCCAGTTTGCAGGATTTTATCAAAGCCATCTTTTTAGCTTTATACCATGACACATTTTTTACAGAATTACCGAGCCGCTTACTGTAATATATTAAAGAAAATCTTATTACTGTAATATATCTCATTTTGTGAATACGTACTATCTGACGACGAGAATGGGATCAGCCTGGCAACACCAGAAACATGATTTTTGTTTGGAGAAAACAGCTGAAATTAGTACACAATTAACGTATTTGTTCAAACGGAAATCCACCAAGCTATGATTGTGAGCAATAATCCAATAATCTCAGTACCGATTTATTTACTAACTCAACTGTTCATACACTTGGCTAGATTAATTAGGCGCTCGGGGGTAGGGTGGGTTTATTTGCTATTGTGTCAAGAGCGGAAAGCGTGTTACTGCTTAGACATGGATCATTATACACACGAGTTTGAGGACTCGTATATAATTTCGGGATTATTGTATAACGCGTGACTGTCTACGTTAAACGAAGATTTAAAGCATATTAATATATAATATAACGATGACATGTTGACGTCCTTAACATGATGCCTTCCGCTTTGAAAATTGTTTACTTAGTGATACTCATATTAAATTGAACCATTTTATTAGCAGAGAGACAGACCGATCTTAAATTGGTTTAAGTTATGTTCTAGGGCTCAGCCTATTTTTGGAAAAAAATCATATTTTTTTAAAATTCGATATTTTTCAAGGTTTCTCTTGAATATCCAAAATCTTAGTAGCAGCTCTGAGTATGATGAATGATGTTTTGTGTTGTCTTTGTGCCTCAGATGAGCATTTAAGCTGTTGGTCTCAATTATTGCTTGATATAAGTGATAATCTTTATCAGACGGTAAAATGCGGGTTAGAAATCACCACTTATCTCGCCAACAAACATATCGATAAATCGTGGTGAACCCAAACGTCTACAGACATTCGGTTTACTCTGTCTCTACTCCGCAAAGGAACTGGCGTGATCATACTTAAAGCTACTTATGCTTGAGCTACCGTTACTTAACACCCAAGTGAAAACATCGTAGTAATATCTCTGATATTATGACAGCAGGATTAGTTTAGGTTCCGTGGCACTTCCATGGTGCATGGTTCTATAGTAGATAAATGTGTTTAGAATCAATTCAATCATGCGAAAAACCGTTGGACAAACTTGAGTAAAATTTGATACACAGATATATGGTGACCTGAAATAGGCCATGGGATAATTTTTATTCCAAAAAAAATGTTGTAGCTGTAGGATTCCACTTACCAGGCACTTATCTAATCCCGGGGAACGTTTGTTTTTTATCAGAAAACTGCAAAAACATAATTTTTTAATTTCCTGACACGGGAATCGAATCCGGGACCTCATGTGGTTAACACCTACCACTAGACTAAAGAGGCGACAAACAAGCCATTAAACAAAATATTAGCCATTTTGCTAAAATTGTCTGGATAAAATTATTTCATAGAATTCCTATTTGAGCAATAAAAGATTCCTTATTTTTATAGATAAAGTCTTTCAGATACACTTTCTTTTAGTATTTTCGTAAAAAAAACAGGTTGTAGCTATGTCATGGACACAGCCGTGCATCTTTTACGTGAATACGTCTACGTCATGCGTAATATCTTGCGATGGTAACGTTTTTCATACGTCGTTCGAATTACAATGTTCCCCGTCAAACTACCCTATGGTTTAAGCCACGTCCATCTTGTGGATAGCGAAGTAAAGCGTAGGGCGGCGCTACTATCAGATCGTAATCAAGTATTATACCCACCGATACCGAAGAAGTAGGTGAAATAATTAGAAACCCTACGCAATAAAAAGGCGCCGGGGTCTGATAATATCACAAGGCAGTTAAATATGGTAGTTAAAGACCTCTTTCCTTCAAGGGAAGGGAAGGGAAGGGAACGTATTGATTAGGCTAATGGAATGGTAACTACTGACATTATTTCAGGGTTTTCCCGGTTCGTGTATTCCTATGACGGTGGCTTCTTTACACTCGTCCGGAGATTCACAACCGGCTAGAAGTGCAATGGAGATGCACACTAGTAGGAATATAAGTGAAGAAGTATCGAGAACACAAAAAGATGAAGGCGTTCGAACCGATCAACGATGGCACCTGTACACTACCGACCTTAAGGGCCTTCACGGCTTCACCGGTAATTTTGCATTGAATTTTTCACTTAAGTGCCATATATATTTACTATTAGCATTGAAAATTATTTTTTTGAAATTATACAGTCAATAAATTTTACAAGAGCTTTCGAATAAAACTTAATCGAATTTTATAGTTGCTCTGACTCTAAAGATATATAATATTATGCAAGATATTTAAGCAGTAAAATTAACTAAAAATGGCGACACTTCCTACTCCACTATTCGCAAAGAATCGTCATCCGCGTTCTATTTATCAAATTCTTTGATTCTTTAGCTATTCAGTAGTATAATTAGATTTTGGATGTTAGCGATAGTTATGTAGCTATAACACCAAACTGTATCCCCCAATTTTGTTATCATCCGTTTTTTGAACTGTCCCCCTATGTAGGCAATTTTAAAGACGTATTCAATAAATAATCAAATATATCATCTCCCTGGTTTTCTTGAGAGTTCGATAAAATGTAATAAACGTGATTTATAATAATAATAATTCGACGATTATTTGCGTTCTTTTAGTTACGAGTTGGCAATGAAGTATCTTTGGTTTTATTGTTTGTATCTGCTTAGTTATGATAATATTTAAAAAAAAAAACACATTTTGAAACTAGAAAAATTAAACGTCAAAACAGTTATACGCTATCATTGATATATAAAAACCCAAGATACACAGTCCCGAACAAAACTGACACTCAAAACTGTCGCTAATTAGTCTAAAAAGTTTACACTTATGGAAGAAACTAATTTTTGCATATTCAACCTTAAGCGCAAGACTTATAATTGTTTTTAAAAAGCATTGTATAAAAGCAATAAAATTTTTGACTGAAGTTAGTCTGTAGGACAAGGCATCAGTGGAGTCGAATATATTTTTATGCGTTGTCTTAGGTAGTATTTTAAGGGGTTTGTAAAATTTATATTTTAAAAAATCTGATCGAAAATCTGTTTTTGCGTAGATCATTTATATATCAATAAAACAAATAATAAACGTTAACATAATTTATATTTCAAATGTTGTAGGTTATTGGTTCTATTACACAGAACCTAAACATATCGGCAAACTGAGGGTGTATAGCCATGTAGTATTTGACGCTTGATATTGATACATTTAGTTCGCATATTCTAATAGATTTAAAAGATATTCAAATAGGAAATTTACTGCAATTGTGACATGACTACGTTATTAAGTTCATAGAATCCTATTAGATAACAGACACGCCTTTTCTTCAGACTTATTATATTATGTATAGATGCCATAGTAGGAAACGCATTAATATCCTAGAAATAAGTTTAGCTTTTCGTAAAATCCTTTTTTTTTGGAATTAGATTTAAGTTTTTCTGTTGTTTATTTTTTGCAATATTATGTAAACGAACATTTGTTTAGTTATAGTATCTGCAGGCATACGAGCGAATATTGCCCATAGACATTTGCAACACAAAAGGTTATTTGCTAATGCGATGCTGGCTTCTGGAAATTTTATTGAACCTCCTCTTAAAAATTCCAATATCAAAGCTGGTCGGAAAAACTGAGTGAGTTAAGCTGCTGATCCAGAATTAGTCACATAAACAACAAAAATAAATCGATAAACCCTTATCCTTACCGAAAATACAATATCTTATATTTTTCAACGTTCATGATGTTGTACTTTACAATTTATCACAGAACAATTCTGTATTTTGACATGCGGGCAGTGACGTGAGCGACGGGATTCTATTTGAAGTGAGCGCACAATTTTAAATTGTGCGCTCATTCTTAGAGGACGTTTTTGAGACACTGATTTTGTATCTTGGGTTTTTATATATCAATGCACGCTATTCACAAAAAACAAAAATGTGACTTTTATGGACTTAACGACATTTCAGTAAGATTATTACACCTTGTTTCTCTTGTTAAAGGAGTAATGTTTGTTTTTATTAATTTAATTTTTTTTATATCATAAGATAACAAACAAGCAGATGGGTCTCCTGATGGAAAGAGTCAACCATCGCCTATAGACACCAAAGGTGTTAATGGTGCGTTGTTATCTGGTAGCGAGGTCTAATGCCACATGCATAAGTTTACCGGCTACTTTACCCTCCAAACCAGAACACGACAGTGACAAGCACTGACGCTATTATAGGCATATTAGACGCAGGAATAGGCAAGGCGGTGGTACCAGACCCGTGCGAGATAATGCAGAACTCTACCACCTAATAGCCACGATGGTAGTGACTCGCATAGCCAATCGGTCGCCTTTTACGACCTGCCTGGCAGAACGGCAGTTGGTCTATTCTTCAAAGGAGCCCGAAACCAACACGGGGAAATTTAATGTATTTTAAATGCATATTATTTAAAAATATTAAGTCTCTGCAGTCCTCTGCATTGTAAACTTTAATTTTGTCAATTTTTATAGTCCATATCGCGTAATTGTCTTAAAAAGGGGTCCAAAGTTTTTGCTTCACTTATCAATATATAGATATAATGTGACAGTAAAATTAAGTCAATAAACCAAATATAAGGTAATTGCAGATGGGTCTATTAAAATTCATAAAATTCTAATTTTTTCCGCAAATGATTCCCTTAATTCTCACGACCATTCCTTTTCAATTTATTAATACCTATTCTTCGAAGCCCTGTAGAATTGATCATTACTGACAATTGAAGCGTTTTCCGATTCCTTAATCTTAATTCGTTTTCTCAGATCAAAGCTTATATAATTTGTGAAATAACACAATGGTTTTCAGAACTATTTATTAATTTATTGCATTTTTTACATTGATTGCAACAATAACAAACTATTGTTTTTTTTTTTATAGAAACTATAGTTCGTACATGAACCATTAACCTCATGATAACACAATATGTTTCGCGTTTGCAAAACGTTTAAACTTTAAACCGCATGCACTCCTCATTAACAATAACGTAAGGAGAAAACACACATTTTTTCAATGTTAGTATGATCACGGCCTAAGGATCTACAAGAATCAGACAACTGTCTCCTGAAAAGAAATCAGAAAGGAAAAAAATTCAATTTGTGAAAATTCAGAATAAATAAACCTATTAAATTGCTCTTTGGAGCTCCACGTCATTCACGGATTATTAAAATTCTTTCACCATATCATATTGTTGGCATCCATATTGGCAAAGTTGGCGGTTAACGCGCCTCCAAAGTTATGTCGTCAATTTAAATGTTTGGTGACTTTTTGCAGTCAATTTTCTGATAAAAGCAATAAATTTCCATGGTATTATACAACAAATATTTAATATCTCAATAAAACTGTTTAAAATAAAAGATAAAAGTATCATCAAGCTCGTTCCTTTGTAGGGTAAGCAGAGTAAAACTAATATTCAATAAAGGTATGCGCCACAATTCATCAGCTTGTCAGCTATCATCAAAATGGGTAGTGGGCACCATTACCGCATACTACACAACGACTATTATTTTTCGGAGGAATATTTCCCCGTGTTATTGTCATCGTGATAGTTAGCTGGTGGTGAAGTTCTGCAACGTCTCGCCCGGGTATTGGTCATACCGCCTTATCTATTCCTACCGCAATAGCATCAAAGCTTGTTAGTTTTGTGCTCCAGCTTAGAGGGTAAGGATGTCGATAGACTTATGCAAGTTATATTACCATTCCACCACACAGATAGATGAATTACATCTTTAGTGTGTATAGGCAATGGTTGTCTCTTTCCGTTAAAAGAACCCTGCTTGTTTGCTATCTTAATTATATGATATAAAAATACTCAAATCTAAGGTTCCTCGAGAAACCATAGATATGAGTATTTGATATAAATTTCCACTTGATACCTCTATGCGTTCCTGAGAAAAAGGGTCTTGACAGACGGACAGACGCTCAAACGGACAACGACGTGATCCTATAAGGGTCCCATTTTTTTTTTAGGTACGAAACCCTAAACCTATTAAAATATCCAAAAATTAAAGAAAAAAATGAAAAATTATGTGGCAAGTTCAGTGTAATACAAGTCTGACGTATTCGTTTGGTTTATTTTTATGACAGTTGTTATTATAACTCAGATAACACAGCATTTATTAATTCTAAGCCAGTACAATGTCCGCTAGTAGTAATAGACGTCGCTAACAAATTGTACCGCAAAGGTCGTCTTTGACTTTAATGAATTTAATTTTCTTTGTTCTCATTTGAATAACACCAGAGTGAATAAGATTACAATAATTTTTACTTAAACGAAGTTCAAACCGCTGTAAATGCAAAAGGTTGGACATATTACTTGTAAACTATTTTCAACCGACGGAATAACGGAGGTTATCAGTTTGACATGTACCTATGTATGTAATGTCTTAGAATTTAATTTTAATATTTGAATATTACTAGGTGGTAGTGTTCTGCATTGTCTCGCCCGGTCTGATACTCCGCCTTGCTTATTCCTACCGCAATAGCGTCAGTGCTTGTCGCTGCGGTGTTCCGGTTTGAAGGGTAAGGTCGCCGGTAAACTTACGCATGTGGCATTAGACTTCGTAACAAGATAGCAGCGCACCATTAACATCTTTGGTGTATATAGGCGATGGTTGACTCTTTCCATCAGGAGACCTATCTGCTTGTTTGCTATCTTATGATATAAAATATAAAGATATTAAGGCGTCCTAGCACGTGTACTAAATTCGTATGTGTATGTATATTTGTATGTTTTATGGTTCTCAAGTAATATCTCGGGAAGCCATATCGAGATAATTCCTTTTGCTTTGACTATATTTCAACTTAGAGAACAGTGTAGATTTAATCAATATCGGTTTAGTAGTGTTGAGATATGGTTATAGTTCACAGATATTTGAAAACGGTTTTTTTAATTTACTTTTATTGATTATTTACATGTTAATCGTAACAAATGTAAATTGTAATGTGCGTGTTTAGGAATACCCGATCTTATTATTTCCTACCCCTTTTTTTGTACTAATTTAAATAAAATTTTATAGATTATTATGGGGTCACTAAATTTGGTCCCACTTTTTTTTATTTTTGATTTCTTTATTTTTTATTATTTGTTCTTCGTTTGTTCGTTAATGTTCGAATGTAAAAAATGCTTGTTCGTCTTTTATTATCAAAAAAAAAATAATCAAATGTTTACCCTTAAGTTGGCCCCCCTCGCTAAATATCTTTATTTTTATTGCTCAGATTTATTAATTTTGATAAATTATCGTTTGTTCACCACTATTGATGATTGTTCAATCATAAAAACAATTAAATTCTTAATTATTAATTATTTTTTATCTAATACATCAATATTTTTAAACAGAGTTAGCAGATAGTTATGATACTTGTATATTGTAATGAAATTAATAATTCCTAAATTCATTACGTAGTTGAAAAAATATAAATATAATGCACAAAAAATCTGTTTTTGTTGAAATGATATTTATTTTAAGTTTAAGAAATATATTGCAGGGATATTTAGTAGAAATTCATTTAATATGGAAGAATAAACTCAGTATGTGTATATATATATACTCAATAAACAGGATTTCATTAAAAGAAAATATTTATTTACGTGTATATTAATTCAATTATTATCATCGAGAATTATCTTGATTTATATATATATATATAACAAGGCTTAGTTTTTTTAATTTCAAATCAATTATACTATTAAATAAGAAACACAAGGTTTTTTATCTAACAAAATAAAAAAATATCCAAAAAATTCTTTTAAAAATTACATTTTTTTTTTAATTTCTACTTTTCAACTTTTTTTTATAATTTCTTTTGGCCACAATTTATTTGTTATAAAATTTTTACTATATTTTACTATAACTATTCAGCAATTAAATTTAAAGCTTATCTGTTTTTAGTTTAAAACGTGTAAAAATTAATTATTGTACAATTTTTGTATATTTATTTAATTGATATTACAGCAAACAATTAAAATTATATCGATGTAGTGAATATATCACATGTCGGTATAGTAAAATTTGATTTTATTGTAAAAAAATTTGACATATTTGAAAAAAATTGGTTTTTAGATATTATTAGATAAAGAATAATTAATAATTAAGAATTTAATTGTTTTTCTGATCGAACAATCATCAATAGTTGTCGAACAAACGATAATTGATCAAAATTAATAAATCTGAGCGATAAAAATAAAGATATCTAGCAAGGGGGCGACTTAAGGGTGAACATTTGTTTAATTAATTATAAATAAATGAAAGACGAACAAACAATTTTTACATTCGAACATTAACGAACAAACGACGAACAAATAATAAAAAGTAAAAATAAAAAAAGTGGGGCCAAATTCAGCGACCCATTATTATTTTATTTATTAATAAAAAAGACAAGTCAATTTATAGTACCCATGTTGGAACTTGAAAATTTTACAAAAAATCTTTCTTAAATTTTGCAGACAAGAATATTTCCTCGTGTTAGTCCGGGCCTCCATTGAAGAATAGATCATCTGCCGTTCTGCCAGGCAGTTTGTAAAAGGGAACGATTGCTTATACGTGTCACTGTCATCATACGTCTAGGTGGAAGAGTTTCATAACGTCTGGTCCCGGGTATGGTGGTCTGGTATCACTGCCTTACATTTCCTGCCGCAAAAAAAAAAAACTCTTTCCGGTTTGGAAGGTAAGGTAAGGTAGCCGGTAAACTTATGTAAGATGCATTACCATATCGTCACACATATAGCAACGTACCATTAACACTTTGGTATCTATAGGCGATGCAGATGGATGGATGGATGGATGGATGTTTTTTTCCAGAAGAGCCATTTGCTAATTTGCTATCTTATGATATAAAAAATATGCTAATAAAATAAATAAGAAACATCCGTATCAGAGTGTACTCTGATATCAGAATTTGGAGTATTAGCGGCCGATCTTTATTCTTACTTCGCTAAATAATAACCTGCCATCAAATATATAGCGATATGTCCTTCGTGGCAGATTTTTATACAAATTTTAAGGATCGAAATATTGTCTTACTTTTTTACCTCGTTAATAACAGTCATTGTCAATGCTATGTACTGATTTTTTGACTATAATTTCCAGTAATTTAATACTTATTATAACATTAATAACATTTATCTGATAGGCAGTTCGTAGAAGGCGAACAATTGGCTTAATATGTTACCACTATTGTGGCAACTAGGTACCTTGCGCCGTACCACGGCCTAATCTGTTCCTCACACAATAGCGTCGGTGCATGTCATTTTCGTGTTCCGGTTTAAAGGGTAAGGTAGCCAGTAAACTTATGCAAGTGCCAATACCATTTCGCCACACGTTTAGGCAAGGTACAGTAATTAACATCTTTGACGTCTACAGGCAATGGTAGTCACTTTCTATTAGAAGAGCCGTCTGTATGTTTACTATCTTAAAGTATAAAAGAAATTGTTGCTACTAAATTAATTGTTTCTTTATCATAGATGGATTTCAATTATTTTGAATTGGTACGTACTACGTTAAGTAAGCATTATTAAATAATTAAGAAAATGATAATATTTGAAATTTTTCTCCTATAATTTTAGCACATTTTCTCTGTAAGAAAGTGGCAACAGTGGATAATCAGACTACATGATCGCTTATTGCCTGTGTTATTAAGGTTAAATAACAAAATATACTGGACGTGATTTTAGTGCATTGTTATATTTTATAAATATTTTACAAACCGACATTTTGTTTTTATTCAGCTTATTTTCTTTTGGTTATTAAAATGGTACTGACGTAGGTGACAAACGGTCTACTAAGTTTAATACACTAAAATATTGCCGTTCAGTATCACCTTGCTAGTGTAGTTGTCCATAGATGGCGGTGCTCACATACCATCAAGTGAGCCTCCTATCTGTTTGCCCCCTCTTTGATATAGAACAAAACAATTAAGTTACCTAGTCACATAAATGATCAAAGCTCCTCTTTAAAAATCCATGAATAGATGAAATGTTAAACGCAGACGATTTTATGTATCTACTTTATAATTAACAAACCCCTATTAGTGCTCGAGTGATTTGATAAAAAACAAAAAGTGTGTAAAATAGTTTCATTGTTGTTTATACATGTTATATGCTATAAATGTAGCAATTGGTATTTTAAAAGTTCATAATATTGATAAATGTCTTAAAGGTTGATATCACTTTACACATTACTACAGGGAAATTCATTGACTAGCTTTATTAGTAGCTGAAATTTCAAACCGCGTATCTCTAAAGTTAAACGCACTAAAGGAAGATTTACGACTAACTACGCGCGCGAATCGTATAAATTTACTTTCACAATTATTCCCGCATGCGCCAAAAAAGCATAATTTCTGTAGCCTAAAAATATGAACACATTTTATTTATACAAACGAGCAGACCTCAATAACAAAATTTTGTTCTTGTAATTATGGTATGACGTAAGCATAAAAAGTGTGTAATCCCTTATCAGAAATCTATTTTTCATAACCTGTACGAGCCAATGCGTCATTACGCTCGTACGTCACATTTGCCTGAGTATGCATTTCCTAATATTATATTAACTTGTTATAATATTGAATAAACGCAGTGATCAATAAGCAGTCAATCGGGTTTCATTTTCCTCCCGTATATCATATATCATCAGCTGCAGAATCACTCGCCTATCAGATTATCATTTATCAGTTTATATCAGTCATATCATTAGTTGGGAGAACCCCCTTACATTTTTTTTGGTCCTTTAACCGTCAAAATCAGTGACTTGTGGATTATTAGAAGACGACATCATCATCGAAGAGAAGACCTCATCATCTGCACTACAATTAAGAAGATATTTGCAGAAAAATATTTATCAACATATTTATCAAGCATTGTGAATTTTCTTCGAGCTATGTGTTTGGAGAAACATACCTATTTATCAAGAACAGTCATATTATTGATTTCGTGTATTTGATTTCTCGTTGCGGCAGCGAATCGGCTTAACCGGTCTCCCAGAAGCGGGTCGCCCCGGGAAAGTTGAGACAGTACGCACATGCTGTAAAGGGATTTTAGATACACCGAAAATATCATCATTTATCATCATGCAAGAATTACTAGAAAGGCAAAGTGCTATCATGAAGGATATCGAGAGGATCTACGGAAATTATAAAAAGGATTCCGCAGATCGAAAAACACCGGAATACTTTGCGAGGCGCATCGAAACTATTGACAATCTGTGGGAGGAGTTTGAGCACAACAACAAAATATTAGAATCATCTGAAGATAAGACTTCTGACTATTTTAAAAAGAACATTTATATCGATGTTATGAGTTTTTACTCTACGGCGCGATCAACACTGAAGTCGGACTCCGAACGATCTTTTACTCCCAAAATAACGCAACCATCAACATCAAAAGGCGGATACACCACACCCATGGAACAAACGCCTTCGACGTCTAGAACAACACAGTTTCAAGTTCCAAAAATTCACATCGAAAATCCAAGCAAGGACATTCAAGATCTCTTGGTTCAGCAGTATGCCAATTTCCGAGCATTGGAACGACAGATGAAACGCGTTAAAGACCAGAGCATTGAAGAAAAGTGGGAGATTGAAGACGAGTTGCGTAACCTGCAGCATCGCTGGCGTAACATCGATGAACTGCACTTACGCATCGACATTTTAATATCTGGAGCCGACATACAATACGAAGAAAAATACGGTGACATTGAGAGCCAATATATCAGTATCAAACGCAATTTAAATCAGAAATTATGTTCGAGTGCACATTTACAGCAGTGTCTACCCCAAATAGACATACCTATATTTACAGGCGATTTCACTCAGTGGCCTACATTTTGCGATCTATACACCGAAGCCATACATAATAACAAATATTTAAGCAACGCTCAAAAAATGCAACATCTAAAGTGCAAAGTAAAAGGGGAAGCAGAGCGCATCATCCAGCATCTTCACGTCTCAGCAGAGAACTATGAAACTGCTTGGGAAATCTTAAATCATCGCTACAGCAATCCACAATTACTTTTCACTAGACAAATTGAAATTTTCCTCAATCAGCCTAATATACATAAACAGTCATCGTATGAATTGAAAAGGCTCTACGACACCACCACAGAATGTATTCATGCCATACATAATTTGGGGGTGGACACCAAAAGCTGGGATCCATTAATAGTGCATATTTTATCGAAAAAGTTAGACATGGATACCTACAGCGACTACAAGACGTCTCGCAAGGAGCCGCGCACTCTGCCTACATATGAAGAATTTATGTCATTTATCGAAAATAAATTTATGGCGCTCGAACCTATACAAAGTCAAGAAAGGGAAAATGATCAGAGCACGAGCAAGCCAGTCTATCAAGCACAGAAATATTCCAACAAAAACAAGGCCATCCCAGCATCTCGTTATCAGAATCAATCCTTCCACAAAGGATTTTATCAAGCAACACCTGCATATTATACAAGGAAACCATTTGTAGTTCATTCCATGATTTATTCATGTGTGAGACATTTTTCAATTTACCAGCCAAGGAGCAGATGGAAATTATTTTTAAGCATAAAATCTGCCCTAATTGTCTTTACACACATTATGACAAACCATGTAAATCAACTCGGCGCTGTAAAAAGTGCAATGGACCACATAATACAAAAATACATGAGACAAGTATTGCAGAAAAAATAAAGTCAATAAGCAAATTGCAAGCGATTCAAAACGTGCGCGCACCGCCCTCCCCGCACGTGCACGTGCCGTCGCAACCCGCTTCGAAAACATCGCTATCAGCTTTAAGCGAACTGAATTCGAACCTACTACCTAAACGACATGATGCACCCTATGTCTCCATGAGTGATGAAGAAATATTGCTTACAACAATATTAATTAAAGTACAGTCGGCAGACGGTACCTACATCACCCTAAGGGCGCTCCTAGACCAAGGGTCTCAAGCAACCCTTATATCAGAAAACGCAGCTCAGTTACTAGGATTACAACGCCAATATTATCCCGCATCGGTGTCCGGAATCGGAACAAGTTCAAAACAGAGCAAAGGCATGGTATCCCTGGTCTGCAAATCAATATATGAGGACTATGAGTTTACTACTCAAGCACTCGTGATATCACGCGTAATCAACAACCTGCCTAATGCATCATTCAAAAATAAAACCTGGCCTCATATTCAAAATATCAAACTCGCCGATCCAGAATATAATATTTCGAAACCAATCGATTTATTACTAGACGCCCGTGTATACTCTGACATTATCATGGATGGCCTCATAAGGGGTCCACCACTAACTCCCATTGCTCAACTCACAAAGCTCGGATGGATCCTATCAGGCAACGTGAAAACCGTCGGTTGCAATGTTGTCATCAAAAAGGTCCAAAAATTACCTAAATATTGGGAAATCAAAGATAATCAGAAGTCACCCATAAAATTGGCAGTATCAGAGCAGAAACACTATTATGAAGATTTATACCAATCGAAAAGACGCCTCGAAGATGGTAGATACGCAGTAGCCATCCCTATGAAACAAAATTTTGAACAAATATTGGGTCGCTCAAAATCAGTCAACTTGACCAGATTTGCAAAACACAAATCATTATCAGATGGTTATAAACCACTTATGTATGAATATGAGTCATTAAGACATAATATGCGAGAACTGAACAACCCTCCATGTGTGAGCAAGACAGCATACCACATGAAATCACAATCCGCTACTACAAATCTACGCGTTATTGCAACGCGTCATCAAAGACGTCATCAGGTCTCAGCCTAAATAACATGGAGAGTGGACTCACTCACAATCAAACGAAAAAATTATTTTAACAAACATATCTATCAAAATTATCCTGGAATGACAAGTTATCAAAATCAATCCAAAATTAATGGAATGAATTAAAAAAAAAATTATGAACATAAATAGTTTTCAAATTTCACGTTATTTGGGCCACAGAAGTCATTCACTTCAGAGACACGAATTTTGTGCTGCATCAGAGAGTCTTACGCGTGTGCAATTTATTTTGTAACAGACTATAAAGGTGTGTGCATACCGAGACACACTAAAGTAAAAATAAAAGTCGTTCGCAGGAAGAATATCAAATAGAATATCATTATCAAGTATCATTACCTAGGTTCGAATTATTATTATCATTTCAATTCACGAAGAAAGTCTTAGACACCATTTCTTCTTCATGAAAAATCAGTATACATGCACGGACGGACTTCGTTATAGTTTTTGGGTTACATGGAGTTATTTCAAAGTGGAAGAAATCGTCGCAAACAGAATACGACGAATCACGCATATCATTCCTGCCAAGAATTGGCATCATATAAAGTCTGAAAAAAAAAACGCCGCCGACTACGCTACAAGGAATACCTACAAGCAACACTAATATTTCCAATCACTTTTATGATGGAAAGTTACTAAACCAACATGAACAAAAAGAGTATAAGACATATCAGGAAAGTGTGCACACAGTCTTACAATTAAAATGCAACTCTATAATTTATTGTTTATTAAACTGAGTTCTGTCACCCGCATTACGAGAACATGCTTGGGTGTTAAGTTTTACAATTCGAACACGCACAAAGCAAATACATATCACCAAGTGAAATATATAATTCAATTACATAATTATATTAACAGTTCAATATTTTGAATTTCACAAAGAAATATCATCTTTGAAGGAAAAAAGAGTATTGAAATCTAACTGCAAAATTTTGAATTTGAATCTCTGTTTGGCTGTAAATGGCAACCTTGCAAGTGGATGGACGGATTAAAACAGAGGTTTACGTTATTCTACGAGCACCCTGTCATATTGTCCTCCTCCGATGGGTGTACGGAACTTCTCATTATCAATACGAAGAACATATACAGTGAAATTCTTCTTCAACGCACTTCAACGCCCCGTCTTGGCCATCAGTAGGAAATCTTTGAAAGACCTCTGTGAAGAGCCTCAAGCAACAACTTAGGAGGAATGGGTCAGCAGACAACTGGGATACGAAGAGGTCACCACCTTGTTACATCAAATTAAAGCGTGTATGAGTTCATACGTGCTCGTCCGCTCTGCGCTCTAATCGAAAATCCAGACATGTGTCTCACTACAGGACACTTCCTTGTCGGTGGCCCTATCTTATCGAGACCGCAAACAGACCCAGATACCTATGACATATTTAACATCGAAATAGCAGCTACTGCATGCTACGAAAAAGTAAATTTGGAAGGGACCAACCCTTCAAGGACGTTGAATCAAATGACATTTGTCATTATCAAGGAGGAAAACATGTCCTCTGGAAAGTGGACATTAGCACGTGTATGCGAACTCCACCCGGAAGGGACAGACATATCCTGGTGGTAACATTAAAGACATAAAGTAGCATCATTAAACAACAACTTAATTATATCACCTGTTCAAGAATATATACTTATAACAATTTAAAATATTAATAGTCAATTACGAACCTCAACAAAGGAGGCGAATATAAACATATATCAGCTTACATAACAATGAACTGGAATATTATAAACATTGATAACATGGTTTCAAATACCCATCGCGCGCAAGAAAGCCTTCACCGAACTTAATGGATATATATGTATATCGAGGATAATTGGATATCCGCATAGAATCACCTGGCCAATTATGGGAGCATTGAAATTAATTTTCTGGTCAATTAAATGGAAAAAAATATAAAATACCTATACAAAACTCTATACGTCCGAACTAAAGTCAAATAAAAGCTTTATTCAGTTTTATTGTGGGAATAAATATACGTCTGACTACGAGTGAAAACTACGAGTTGATTCACGTTATCAGCCTATCTATATCAGAAAAATATAATATGTACATCATATTATACAATCCTGAAGTTCGTGGCATGTCGCAGTCTGAGATACTATCATGCACCAATATCACATCAACAGACTAAGTGCTTTAATAGCTCCTATATATAAACATAAATAAAACAATAAAATTGAAATCATAATCGCTTTATAAAATAAAACAATGAAAATGTGAATCGAATTGCACTCAAGCGCCGGATACACGACGTTTGTTGTACTAGGTCAGGACTGAGACACGATGTAAGGAGAAACCTAACATTCTTGGACGTCAGGATACCGGAACAAAATATTATATTATTGATAATCATTTATACTACTTTATACCTTTTACATTTTATTGTTAATTGTTTAATTTTAAGTATCATTTTGTTAATTCTTCTTGTTTGCTCCTTTTTAGACAGGCAAGATGTACGAGCCAATGCGTCATTACGCTCGTACGTCACATTTGCCTGAGTATGCATTTCCTAATATTATATTAACTTGTTATAATATTGAATAAACGCAGTGATCAATAAGCAGTCAATCGGGTTTCATTTTCCTCCCGTATATCATATATCATCAGCTGCAGAATCACTCGCCTATCAGATTTATCAGTTTATCAGTTTATATCAGTCATATCATTAGTAGGGAGAACCCCCTTACATAACCTTATTTGGCAAACTTGGGTATGTAGATCATAAAAACCCAAAGACTTTGGTATATGTGTAGGCGGATCTAAATCTAAATGTTGGCAATACCGAACATGGCAACTATTTTTTATTGTTACCACCTTAACTATTCAGCAAACGTCGTTGCTAATGGTGCATTCAGAATTGAAATTTAAGAATGTTACTAACAAAAATCTGTCAGAAAAATGATATTTCACTAGATGGCGGCTGTATTACCGATTTTGTCTATTGAACAAAAATGTTGGGAGCACTGTAAATGAAACTATGTTGTATTAGTACCAGGAAAAAAATATTTTTAACAAGCATTTAATTATGTTGGTCACGTCAAAAGCTCAGGTTAAACGTGCCACTCTGTCGTCCTCAAACTAGAATGTCGTTATCCGACATCTTGCAAATTTAAGTTTTTTGAAGTCCACTTAATCAGTAAAACTAATTCTATCAATCCGTCTTATCAGAATTTGTAATTAGAAGACATACAGATTTCTAGTACGACGAACGTTCAAGATTTTTTGTATTGATTTGAAGCCAAGTCGGCTTCAAAAAGCTTAAATTAGCGAATTCTTGGATAACGGGATTTTATTTTAAGTTGCTGCCCTACCATCGTAACGCACTAGCATCGTGACTCGGTGGTGAGTTCTGCAAGGCTTCGAATAGATTTTACTCCACCTCCCTACTTAATTTTGCCGCGAATGTGTTGGTGTTTATTGCTGTTGAATTCCAACTTGGAGGGCAAGGTAGCCGTTGTTATGCACTACGACGCGATAAGGTACACGCAGTCCAAATGCGTGAAATTAGCGTATAATATCCGGTCACTACTGCAGCAAGTATCGTGTCATTGCGCGAAGCTTTGTGACGATAGACGTAAGTGCGGCCGCAGCATTTTGCTCTATCGTCACGCGCCATAACGTTTATTGTTGAAAAGTAAATAGCAGAAAAATGATATGTCATAACACCTTTTTTTGTTAAATTTATGTAAATACTTTCAACTTTCTAATGATGATGTCATTGAATTTTTATTGTTAACTAGCTGACCCGGCAAACGTTGTTCTGCCTTTTTAATTACTCTTTTTTTTCTGTAAGGTGAGAAAACCTTTTAAACCTTCCCTGGACTTCAACAATTAATTCAAAACCAAAATTAGCCAAATCGGTTCAGCCGTTCTCGTGTTTTAGCGAGACTAACAATAGCAATTGATTTTTAGATATATAGATAATGTTTTCAGTTTTTTTAAACTAAACCTAATTTTCATTGTTCAGTCAAGTAATAAAAATATATTATTCAATTTATTTTCTAATGATAACATTGATAATCTTAACTAATTCCTGCGTAATTTGGTGTCCTGATAAAGAAAAAAAATAAAAAGATGTTGCATTACCCACCAATTTATCATAATTCATTATTAAGAAAAAAAAGATTATGTAGCTATCTACCAAAATGTATAATATACTTTCTTAACGATTTAAATATTTTGAAGTCGGCAAAATTATTTTAATGTAATTTAAAGAAGTTGTGATTAAGTTTTTGGGTAAGGCCCCAACTATATAACTTATCGTAGCTAACATGATAAACAAGTTTAAATCTCATGGTTGCCTGATGAGCCTTAAAGTCCACTTTTTACACAATCATCTTGACTTTTTCCTGAAAAATTAGGTTATGTGAGTGAAAAGTAAACGGAGCGGTTTCATCAGCATATGAAAGAGACGAGAAACGATACCAGGGACGGTGGAATATCAATATGATGGGTGATAATACTGTTGGTTACTTCACAGAGAACAACAAAACGCAATTCATAGGCGAAAAAGCTACGCAAGTAATGTTAAGGAGAAAAAGTAGAGGAAATATAAAAAATATTATAATTTAAACATTTTATAACATAGTTTAAATTATTAAATATGATTGTAAACGAAAATATAATCAATTTATAAAACAATGATTTGTTAAATTTGTATATGTACATCAAATTTTTCCTATTTTTTACAGTAATAAATTGATATCATATTGCGAAAGAATGACGGGTGATAAACAAATTGCTATGAAATACGGTTTCAGCATACAAAAATGCATAAGATTTAGGTAAATTTATTTTAAAAGTTTTCACAAATATTTATTTTGTTGGCCGGTGTAATGATTTAACTTTGACAATTATTTAAACATGTCAATACGAGCGCAGCTGCATGTAAAAGCTAGTTTTTGATATAATGCAGCTTATAATAACCTTAAAGAGGGTATTATTACAGATATTATAACAAATATGTTGAAGGTTAACTAAAGCCAAGCAAAATTGAACTGCCTTTATGACAAGGATAATGTTCGACTTGTCTGTCATAAAAGCTATTAAGATCGTTGTTATTTTGAAACTTTCTCAAATAGCTAGGTGTCATTTGTACAATAGCAATAGAACAACGTAATACTAAATTTAAATACATATATTGCTTTATCAGTAAATATTAAGATATAAGTAAAAGTTGAAAAATTATTACCTGCTAAGCGTAACGCATAGTGGCGGGCGTTACTTTTCCGATAAAAACCGATAACCTCGATTACGCGCTCCATCGCAAATCATCTACACTACTGAAGTTTTTGTATCACTTAACTGAAATTCTAACGCAGTCTGAACTAGGAAGTTACTCGGCGGGCAACTAGTCATAAATAATATGACAAAACAGTAGCAATGCTTAGTGACAAATCGTTCATTGTTTAGTCACTTCAAAGGGCATTATAGTTTCGTATTCCAAAACCTTGCCACAGAATTCTATACATAATGCTATTTGAAACGGAATCTTGTGACCAAGAAAGCCGCAGAAATTGTTATACTTAAGGTATTCATTAGCAATAGCGCTCACCCTCTGGATGAAATTCGACCGTAATTCTATTAATATTAAAGCAGAAATATCTATTAATCTATGACTTAGTTTGATCATAGACTATAATATATCTCTTCTAAGTTTAATAACAGACTTTTACTTTGGCGTAAGGAAGGATTTTTCAAAATTCAACCCCGAAGGGGGTGAAATAGGGGATAAAAGTTTGTATGAAACTTTTTATTCCCTGGACATATTTGCATGAATGAATGAATTGAGTACCAAAAAAGATGACTCACGTATTTTAGCGTTTGTCCAAATTCGATCCCTACTAAGGGGGTAAAATAAGGGAAGTAGCTTATACAGAAAGGTTAAATACGTTCTAAAGTAAATATGCGCGAGCGAAGGGGCGGGTAACACCTAGTTACAAATAAGTGAAGATATTATTGTGAATATCTACTCAAACTAAAAATTCAAAGTCACTGACGTATTAAATCACGCACAGATGTACTCGAATTAACCGATGGGCTGCTTAGTCATTGCGACGGACGATATATTGGTTTGCGCTCATGGCTCATGCGTCAACATGTCGAGATCAATGTTTTTATTTGAGTTATGTGACAATATATACTCGTATTTATACTGACACAAACGTTATATTTTATCTATATTTCTATATTAATATTATAAATGCGAAAGTTTGGATGTTTGGATGGATGTTTGTTACTTAATCACGCAAAAAATTCTGAACAGATTTAAATAAAATTTGGCACACGGGTAGATAACCTAGAATAGCACATAGGTTACTTTTTATCCCGGAAAAATTAAGCGATCCCGCGGGATTCACCAAAAAATGTATATTGCAGCGGGCTGAACGCAGCAGCTAGCATTAAATAAAAAAAACTTGTTTTTGTGACTTCACTATAGTATAGTATAAATACAAACTCGCTTTCCGCTGTCTGTCCCTGTATATATTTAGATCTTTAAACCTTGCAATGGAGTTTGATGCAGTTTTAATAAAGTGATTCAAGAGGAAGTTTTATATGTATAATAATTTAAACAGCAAAACAACGCTTGTCGGGTCAGCTAGTATTTGAATAAATGACTAGCGGGCTCTCAGAAATAGCTTCAGTGCTTGTCATTATCGTATTCTGTATATATTTTACACTTTTTATCGTCGGCACTTGGCGAAACTCCATTTGTAATTTTGTTAATGCACTTGTACTGTTTTACAAACCACTTTAAATTTAATTAATATCGCCAACCGGTTACGCCTTTTACGGCATATTCAGGGCTACGAGACTCGTAGCCCTTAAAGTGATTTGTGAAACAGTAAAAGTGTATTCCGTATATACGGTGTGTAAGCAAAACCCTGTCCGATCCGAAAGAGTTAAATAATAGTTTGGTTAAAGGCATTACTGAAAAATATATTAAGATGACTTTATTTCAAAAAATAAAAAAGATATCGCTTTTTTAATATTCGTAATTTTACTTATATTTCCCTAGAGTTAAGCAAATATTTTAAAAATGACAACACTTTGTCGCTGCTTGTTTCTTTTTTTCGCTTTAGCGGCTAAGGCGCGGTCTTCGTTTTTCGGCTTTTTATAAAGGATTTTTAAACGTGCCGCGTGACCTTCTGTGGCATACGACTTGCGCGTTATTCTTTGATAATAGAATTTATTTATTTGTATTTGTTGTCGTACTTAATATATGAAAATACCATTTAAGATTACTTTTTTTTGTTGGGAAAATTAATTAATTAATATCCATAAAATAATACTCATATGTATCCGTATTACGGAACCAAACAACACATTTAATTATCCGACAGGGTTTTCTTTACATATTGTATATAATTTATGCATATGGCATTACCAATCCGTTGCATTGATAGCAACGTACCATTAACATCTTTGGTAATAAGCGATGGTTTCTCTTTCCATCAGGATTATCATCTGCTTGTTTGTTATCCTGTGAAATATAATAAAATTAAATAAAAAACTGAATGAAAATAAAATAAAATAGAAAACAAGAAAAAAATTAATTCAAGGCACGATTAGTTATGCCGTGGTCGTCCATATGTTTCAAAGATATTGTTACGTACTCGGGTTCGCAATTGTAAGAAAACACCACTTATATTAAATCCGTGTATTTACACAACACAACACAACGTAATACTAAAATACACTTTACACCCTAGTCACTCGCTATACTATCACTGAACTTAGAACACTACACAATAAAACACTTCTCGCTTCGCACTTGGTCACTTGATGTATCGCTCTCGATCACTTGATAAAAACTGCCTTGTGTTTGTCAACACCGTTGTATTTATAGGCAGGGTAAAGTCCTAGCTGGATCCAGAAAAATCTAAATGTATCGGGAAACAATGAATCACTTCTTATCGTAAACATGTTATGAGTCATAAATCCTAGTACACGCTACTTTCAACCTTATGCCATATCCCACAAAGTCCATTAGGGCATAGCCCAGGTCAACTATTTGTCAATAGGAGTAGCTATCTCTTTCTTTTATTTCTAGATAGTTACCGCGCGCGCGCTCCAATTCTACACGCTTCTAGAATATTCGTAACAATATTGTTGTTATCTTGTACGTAGTAAATTTATATATGCGTAAGTTACCTTTCTCTACTGGCTTAAAAATATAGTGATAAGCACTGACGTAACAGCGACGTAATGGCGACAGAAATGGTAGCACAGTACTCAACCGAGTCGTTGCAATTTTTCTAGGTCTTATTTTCTATTCAGCTTTTTTGTATTAAATTTCAAACAATAGTTGCATAACAAATTATCGAACCCCGTGTTGGCCCGCGGGGGTTATCCGGTATCTCGCAATGCGCAATTATTTTAATTGTTTAGTTATTGCAAGACACATAATAGCGTTGTAGGTATATTAGTGGCAGTCGTTGCTGCTTAAATGTTTATGGTGCTGTGATATTCTAAGAGGTGCATGCATTAATCAGCAAGCAATTGGAAACGTTTTTTAATGATATTTTTAAGTGAAAAAATGACTGATCACTGGCGGGCTGCAAATGCTAGGTAATACACCTGTCTTCTTTGAAGAATAGACCACCTGCCATTCTGCAAGGCAATTCGTTAAAGGGGAACTATGATCTAAACGTGGCACTACCGTAGTAACTACTAGGTGGTAGAATTTTTCTATGTCTTACATGTCCTATTTTTAGTTTTAAAAATAAGCCATGTAAAAATATTAACTATTTCAATTAATGTAAGTCCCCGTATTGGTTCGGACCCCTTTTGAAAAAAAAGACCAACTGCCGTTCCACCAGGCAAGTCGTAAAAGGCAACCGAATGACTATACATGCCACTACCATCGTGAGTACTAGGTAGTAGATTTCCGCAACATCACACTTGGGTATTTGATACCATCACTTTACCTATTCCTGTCGCAATAGCGTCAATGATTGCCACTGTCGTGTTCCGTTTTGGAGAATATGGTAGTCGGTAGGCTTATGCATGTGGCACTGCATCCTGCAGTGCCACATGCATAAGCATTTGATAAACAGGTAGAATATATCCCCGCACCATTTGTCGAGTACTTAGCAACTTTGACTTCGTAATCGATGGGTTTCGTGTTCGATTCCCCAGGAACATACATTTTTATAATGAAAATGTTTGTATTTCTGGACATGGGTGTTTATTAAATATATTTGAGTATTTGAGTTTTTTGTTTTTTCATACTATAAGAAGAAAAAGCAGGCAGGAACCATCGCCTATAGACACCAAAAGTGTTAATGGTACGTTGCTATAGGTACGTGTGGCGAAAGGCAGTGCTACATGCCTAATATCCTTGGAGGATAAGCTAGCCCTACAGTAGCCGGTAGGGCTACCTTATCCTCCAAACCACAACACGATAAGACAAGCATTGATGCTATTGCGGCAAAAGTAGTTAAGGTAACAAATACCCCGGCGAATCGAAAAAAAATTGTATATTTCTATATATTAGTGAGGTTGACTAATCATATCACAAATAAATAATTTGCTTATTTTAGGGTTAGATCAATCTGTGTAATTTGTACAACGACGTTTATTATTTATCTTACTTAGTATACAAGCTATTTTACATAAAAAAGTAGGTTTCTGTGAAATTAAGAAAATTTAATCACACGCTAATTTTTTCATCCTCGAAATATTGGATTATGTTTAAATGGGATACAGATATAAGATTATACTTATTGTAAATCAATTTTAAATGGAGATATTTTAAGATGACCTTCAAAAAGAGATTGTAACTAATCTTATTCTTAATAAAAAATATTGACTTTTGACTTTTAGGACATAAGGTTTTCTTTTACAAAATAAATATTAAGATGACCGAATTTTGGACAAGGGGATGAAATGGGGTATATGATCAGGATTCAATCACCTTCAAAGTATTATATATCTAATAATTTGTGTGTTTTAGCACTCACCCCGTTCTTGGGAAAACTTTAAAAACTTTAAAAATAACAAAGAAAATTTTCGACACGCGGTATTTGAACCTGCGTGGCATCCTTAAGCCGGGTCGCTCTGCCACTGAGCTAGTGTCGCCTGATCCAAGGCGGCGAAATTCTTCTTTGCTATATGATCGATTCCGTCGATTGTACTATCGCTAGGTCTACGTATAACTAGAGGAGTTCATCGTTACAGATGAAATTTACATTTTAATTTGTTGTTTTAAAGGATTATGTATCGCCCTTAAGGGATAAGTTGTATATACCTGCATACCCTATTAAATCAAAATTGTTGAACACCTTGTAATACCACATGTTATAAATAAACCTTCCTCGGAAGGTAGGACTACAATCTCCAAATGTAAACTAAGAACAAAGCATATAATATCTCAAGGGATCTTTTAGTAATACTGCTCAATAGTGATTCAGTAAGTCCAATAAAGCCCGAGCATGTCTCCTATCAGGGTAAAGCAGATCGTTTTCTTCATGCTAAATTACGGAAAATGATACTGTGCTATAAAGTGCGACTTTTTGATTCACATTTTTTCGACTTCACATACAAAATACTAAAAGTATATACGTATGAATATCCATCATAAAGCAAAAAAGAATTTTGCCATGGTGAACCAAGTTTTTTGTTTAAGTTTTAAAAGTTTCCCTAGTACAGAATGAGTGATATTACACAATACACATATACCTTCTCACAATTTAGCGAAATCAACTGAAATTAGTCAGTCTTATCATTTGAGGGTAAACTTGCACAGTTAAAGTAATGTAAATAAGTTGCCAATGGAAAAATTGGTAGTAGTAGTATTTGTAGTTGTTTGTGTTTTCAATAGTTGCAAAAATTCATTTAGTAAATAAGATTTAATTTTTAATATACAAAGTTAGGAAACCAGATGTAATAAATACCCTATTGTTCTGGGCCATTATATAGAAAGCAATTTCTGAAAGCAAAAGATTGACTAAATATGTTACTACCGTTGTGTCTACCGTGTGTTAGAGTTCCGTAACGTCTGGCGTAAAATTGCTATTTATTTTACATTTTTTCTGCCAAGTTAGCGTCATTACTTGTTACTGTTAAGTTGATTTAGATGGTTATTTCCTTGTCCACGATAAATCAATTTTGTAACACATAATATTAAGAAACAATAAGATATGTCCAATCGCTTTCATCTATATAAGATATGACAAGGTTAGATTTGTTGGCTCCTTTATGCTATTTAGTAAAGACCTCCTATATTTTTTTATCTGTGTGTAATATATTACAGCACCGTAACTACAATATTATGTTAGAGTTCTTAAAATTAATCAGTTAGATTGATATCATCAATTTGGCTATTCTTGCTGCAATAACGTCACTTCTTACCAGTGTCGTATTCTAGTTGAAAAGGGTAGGATGCCGGCAAACTTACTCATATAGCACTATATCCTGGTATCTTCTTACTTATCGTTAGTTCCAGCTTGGACGGAAGGTAAGTCTGTAAACCTGTTCTTATAAATTTACTTTACTGTTGTGCACTTTTATCACATTTGATATCAACATACGACGTTTGTCTTATAACATGGCATATGATCAATATGAGATAATATTTTATATATTGCTATCAAATCTGAACCCAAAGTAGAATGTTCTGTCTGTATATTCTTTACTCATGTGGTACTGTGTTCAATAATTGCCATTCTATTGTATTCACGGGAGCCAATATTGGTTAAATGAACAGAAGATTATGTCTTTCATTGAAAGAATGAACTTTATTACTATTGAGACCTAATAATGAATCTTTATACGCTCCAATATCTGCACTTGGTAAAGCTCAAAAGATTTATATATCGAAAAGTTTAAACTTTTGACCTTACATTAAAAGACTATTGTCGTACCTAAAACATCAAAAATGGTAATGGTGCAATAAATTAAGTGTCTTAAATGTCGCATGCATAAGGATAGTGCAATCTTATATTCCCAGTGTTTGTCAGTATAATAAACTTTTAAGTGTTTGTCAGTATAATAATAAACTCCAGTATAATAAACTTTTAATCCAAATTGTCACTCTTTTTTCAAAGAAACATGCAAATTTTTATTTTTGTAATGTCTATTAAATAAGATTTTTGAAAAGGTACGTTTTTCCCTTAAACTTAAAAACCTCCTTAATTTGGTTAATTTCAACCGGAGGAGAAAAAATCGTATGACCTTTTTAATGTAAAATTATAAGTTCTACACATTTTATTTAAAACTTTCGCTTAACTTTTACAGTTTTTGAGTAATTTTACAAAAAACTTTTTTTCAACTCATGCCGGTATTTGTCGTCAAAAAAACGTTTAGATATCGTTTTTATATTATTCAGACAGCATCATATCCAAATTTCAATATTTCAAAATTTCAATATCCAAAATTCAAGTATTTTCTGTAATTCATGGTGTAGATTTTTTGTTAATGTAAAATAAATATATAAATAAAATGCAAAGAAGAGGATTCATTGTAATGGAGTAAAGGGCCCATTTTTGAAGACTAGGTACTTATGTATTAAAAGGTGAAAGAAGGCTAGTCATTTCGGGAAAATCGTGACTATTAACTAGGTAGTAAAGTTCTGCAACGTCTCAACCGAGTTTTGAAATCTTCACGTTACGTATTTCTGAAGCAACCGAAACATTTTCACTGTCGTGTTTCGGTTTGGAGGGTAAGGTGGCCGGTAAACTAATATATGAGGCTACCCGCGCCACATACTTAAATAGTCGAAGGTACAATAGATATCGTCTATAGAAGAAGAAGGTATAATATAAAGAAGGTATAATGGATTTATCGTCTATAGAAGATGTTTTTCAACTTTTGTTATAAAAACTATCTGCTTGTTTGCTGTTCTATGAAATAGAATGAAAATAAATAAAAAATTAATCTGGAATACGCTACGATACGAAAATCAATGAACACTGATGCTGACAGTGACAGGAATTGGCAAGGCGGTGGCAACAATTTATAAAATTAGTGCGGGGGGCCATTTCTTTCCACACAGTGCGTACTCTGTTTTATCCATAATAGTAAGGATTTTTTTCAATGATGAGGAAAAAACCTACAGACAAAAAAATGTAAAAGAAACAGTGAGCTGAAAACACTGAAATGCATCAGATTAAGGTACGATGGGTAAATGTGAGCAAAAATTTAGAAAACCTGCGAATTTAAGTATAGCGTAAGGGAGTGGAAGGGTCACAAAGTTGCAAATCAATGCATAATATTCTCAAGCGTGTTTGAGTTTTCTTACATTTTGAAGGAACTGATGTAAGATTGACGAAAAAAATATAATTTGACAATGTCGACAAGCCAAAGTTGATGGAATTCTTTTTTGTAATGCCCTAGATGCTCGGCTCTATGTAAATGGCTTGTATTAGGTGGAAAGTCTGAACAGTATACGCAAAATTGCGCTCGTTTAAAAACTGTCCAGGGCTATCGGGGCAAAGAGGACATGGCACCCCCTTCCACGCTTACCGTGGACTTCTGCAATATCAGGAAGCTTCATTCCAACCCGAACGCCGTCCACAACCATCTGAAGACGGCGAAGCAAGCCCTGCTCATTTTGACCGAGACACAGATATCTTCTCCGGCTGATACTTTTTACCTCTCTTACCCGGGGTACAAATTTTGGCCTTTTGTACCGTGGGCTGGTGGTGCGTGCGCCTACGTCAGAGAAGATATCTGTAACCGGCGCCTTGGCAAACTTGAAGGTCGGGACCTATCCATCCTTTGGCTACGTGCAGACTGCGAGGCCCATCCCCGCATCTACGCGTGCCTTTACAGGTTCCATAGCGGAAATATTGAAATCGATAGGCTCGTTGAGCGCAAACAAATGACTGTAGATTCCGTGTTACAACAGACATCCTCCGCTGAGATCGTGATCTTGGGCGATTTTAAAGCCCATTACGCTGAATGGCTATGTTCTTGCACTACAGATCTTGCGGGGATCACGATTTTGCTTTGGCGTATGGTCTAACACAACTGGTAACTTCGCCTACGCGTGTTCCAGATGTGAACGACCATACGCCTTCACTGTTGGACCTTCTGCTGACCTCTCATCCGAATGACTATCAGGTATCTGTGGACGTCCCACTTGGTACGTCAGACCACTGCCTGATCTGGAGCAAAGTGTCGGTTACGCACCTATCACGGCCTACTTTTGCAGGCCTTCGTCGCGTTTGGCACTATAGGTCAGCAAATTGGGACGGAATGCGGTCTTTTTTTTGCGTCCTACCCATGGGGGCGGATGTGCTTTAAGCTGGATGGTCCGAGTGTCGTTGCTGACTCTATCGCTGATGAGGTGCTGCAGGGCATGGAACTTTTCATTCCATTTTCTGTGGTGCCAGTTGGTGGTCTCAGCCTTGTCTCTGTGGTGCCAGTTGGTGGTCTCAGCCTTGGCTTCACGCCAAAAGCAGGAGAGCCACTGGGCTTGGGCTGCTGCGTCAGCATCTCGTGATGTAAAAACCAGCACGTTCCGAACGGAGTACGATTCTGCCTCTAGGTTCTTCAAAAGAGTTATCGCCAAGGCAAAATCGGAACACATCGGCAGGATTGCTGAGAAATTGGTTCGCCTTCCTTCGGAAACTCGTGCGTTCTGGTCTCTCACCAAGGCTGTCATAGGGAATTTCTAACTGCCCTCTCTTCCATCTTTGCACAGAGTCGATGACTCTCTGGCCCATACCGCAAGGGAAAAGGCCGATCTTCTGGGCTCCTTCTTTGCGGCCAACTCGACTCTGGACGACCAAGCAAATTCACCACTTACCCTCCCGCGGTGCGATAGTTCTATGCCGGAACTAAGATTCCTGCAGTCTTCTGTGCGTAAAGCACTTTTTTCCTTGGACGTCCACAAGTCCAGTGGGCCGGATAGCATCCCTTCTATTGTACTTAAAGTGTGCGCTCCGGAGTTGGCGCCAGTATTAACGCACCTGTTTCAACTCTCCTACTCACTTGGCATGGTACCAAAATCTTGAAAGCTAGCTCTAGTGATTTCCATTCCAAAAAAAGGAGATAGCTCTAACCCGTCCAGTTACCGGCCTATAGCCATAACCTCCTTGTTCTCCAAAATTATGGAAACCATCATGAACTGTGAGCTCCTGAAGTATTTAGAAGAACACCAGGTGATTAGTGACTGTCAGTACGGTTTTCATCGTTCTCCTTGGCTTTCCGCAGAGATGTAAGATCACTTTGCGTCTTTTATCTATCTACCATGGAGAGTGTTCCGACGAGTTGTTTGGATCAATTCCTGCTGCAAACTTCCATTATCAGACATCGCGTCAAAATTTAAAGTTCCACCCACACCATCTTGTTGTCTGAAAATCCACAACCGTGCGGTTCTCCCGGCACTTTTTGCCTCGCACTACTTTTTTGTGGAATCAGTTGCCGGTTAGGGCAGTTTTTCCGAACAGATACGACATGGGGACCTTCACGAAAAAAGCTTACTCATTTTTAAAAGGGCGGTTACGCAACTGCAAGGCCTCTGGTACTGCAGATGTCCACGAGTGGTGAGGATCACTCAATATCAGGTGCACCCCATGCTCGTGTGCCCCCTTCCTTCCTTCCATAAAAAAAATCATTAAGTAACCCCGAACGTCAGTTTGCTTTTTGTGCTGTTTCTGGTGCTCCTCAAGACGTAGTGCCTTTATGTACTAACTACTCCAGCACCACTAACCCAGCACTGCCTTTCCTTCAATAGAGCTATGCATGTTTGCTTGTCAACAAGACATACATACTACGCTTTTTCTCAATACGAGATAAAGAAAATTAATTATAATTATTTCACCAAACGAAAGTTGGAAAATTTTAATATCTTTGTTCGTGTTTCAAAAACTTTGTTCTGTTAATTGCAGTCTTTAAAAAAGAATAGATTCATTATAATTAAATTCGAATTTCGCTCGTCTCGTTCTTCTGTCTTCCTAATCTTTACCGTATTTTAATTGATCCTTTTGCTTCACCATGCGATATCTTTAAAATTAATTGCAAAATTATCTTGTTCTGAATGAAAGAATAAAAATTTATTCGAATTTTTCTATTTTCATGGCTTTGTCTCTGAGTTATTGATTTTTCTTGATACTTTCGCAATTAGTAACTTTAATAAAATAGGCGAAGAAAGAAATATTGTAACACAAAGTTAGTAAGTCTTTTTGTTTTAGTATTTCAACAACATTTAGTTCTAAGAAAAACCTTTGTCATCTTAAATTATAATGTAAGATGAAGTCCTTTATAAAATTCAATTAGATTTATTTAAAACTGTACATTATTTATAAAGCAAAACTTATTTAAATATGAAATAAATAAGATGTTTCCTGGACTACCAAGGAAATGCACCGTGCACCATCCCACAATACTATAGTTCTATGACGAAAATGAAATTCCTGCAGTCATTCGTGCGTAGAGCACTTTTTACTTTAAGTTGATTGGGTCGGATGGTATCCCTCCAATTGTGCTTAAAGTGTATGCTCCAGAGTTGGCGCCAGTATTGACATGCCTATACCAGCTTTCCTACTCACTGGGTGTAGCACTGAATTCACGGAAAACAGTTTTAGTGCATCGTACCCCTAAAAAAGTATATCACTCTAATCCGTCTAACTATCGGCCTATAGCCATAGTATCCTTGTTGTCCAAAGTTATGGAAACAATCATCAACTCTCACCTCTTCAAGTATTTAAAAGAGCATCAGCTGATTAGCGACCGTCAGTAAGGTTACTGTCTTGGCCGCTGACCTTGTGATCTTCTAATATACCTAACACATCGGTGAGCCTAAGCAGTTTGTAGCGGCTCAAAACAATCACAAACGCTACAAGAAAAAATAATAAAAAATGGACAAAGAGATAATTATCGTGTTTAGGCTTTGAGACGGCTTCCAAAGTCGCTAGAGGGTAACCATCATAGGTAGAAAGAGATGACCATCGTGGTTAGACACTTAGAATGACCGACATGGTCATAAAGAGATAACCCACGCGGTTAGAGAGAGATAACCGTCGTGGTTAGGCATTTAGGATGACCGACATGGTCATAAAGAGATAACCCACGCGGTTAGAGAGAGATAACCGTCGTGGTTAGGCATTTGATGGTGGTAGCTGACGGTAGTGCTGGCTACCGCCAAAGTACTGCCGGCCCAGTGAAGCGTACTGGTGGCTTGACCAATCTTCCAGACCTGGTCCGCTTCTCAGGTGGTACCAGAGCTGGTGGTGATGGTGGTTCGCTAGACGTCATCGGAGTGTTATTGTTTGTGCAAGTCGTTTGCAAGCTATCAGTTGCTTCGTTTAATACGAAGGCTGGTTTTAAGCGATCAATTGAAATGCATTGCGAGCGTCTTTCAGGCAATAATATTCTGTAGCATTTGTCGTCTCGCTCTAATACTTTGTACGGCCCTTCGTATGACGGTAGTAGGGGTTTCTTGACACCGTCATTTCGGATAAATACATAATCGCTTGATTGCAACTCTTTGTGAATGAATGTTGAGAGACAGTTTGAGTGTGAACTTGCTTCTTGTGGTTTGACTGCATTAATTATTTCGCGTAGTCTGTTTACGTAGTCGATATCCGTTTCTAGCCCCGTCTTAGGTTTTGTGTTGAAATAATCGCTGGGTAGCCGTAGGTTCATACCGTAAGTTAATTCGGCAGCGCTTACACCTGTGTCAGTGCGTGGCGCTGCGCGTAGGCCGAACATAACTGTTGATAATTGATCTATCCACGATGTAGATTGTGATAGGCGTGCTTTCAGTGCGTTTTTTAATGTTCGGTGCCATCTTTCTAGGATGCCGTTACTCTGTGGGTGTCTTGGTGTTGTGTGAATTCGTTTTATTCCCATTGTTTGTAATAATTTGTTGAATAGCTGTGCTTCAAACTGTCTGCCTTGGTCTGTCGTGATGGTTGAGGTGCATCCGAATCTGCATATCCAGTTTTCATAAACTATTTTTGCTACCGACTCGGCTGTGATGTTATCTGTAGGTATGGCTTCAGTCCATCTGGTCACACGGTCTATCATTGTGACGAGGTATCTGTATCCTTCTTGCGTGGTAGGCAGAGGTCCGACGATATCTACATGAAGGTGTTGAAATCTGTCCGTCGGTGGAAAGGTTCCGGTGGGAGAACGTGTGTGTCGCTGTACTTTGCATTGTTGACACTTAATACATTGCTTTGCCCATAGGTTGATGTCTGTATTCATATTTGGCCAGAAATAGCGTTGAGTTATTAGTTTCCTCGTTGTTCTTATACCCGGATGGCTTAAGTTGTGTACTTGGAAAAATATTTCTTCCCTGAATTGTTGCGGGATGTAAGGTCGTATGTTTGACGTAGACATCTCGCAAAATAGTTGTCTTTGCGTGTTGGGAATGTTCAGTTTTTTTATTTTTAGGTTTTCTTGTGCTGCTAATTGTTGAATTGTGGTTAATTCGTTGTTTTGTGCGTCTGCGATTTTCTCGTAATCGATTGTAGGTGTGGTGTTAATTTCGTCGATTGGGGATCGGCTAAGCGAGTCTGCGACAACGTTTAGGGTTCCGTTGATGTGTCGGATATCTGTTGTGAATTCGCTTATGAACATTAGCTGTCTTGCACGTCTTGGCGTTTCCGACGGTGATGATTTCTTCATCAGTGCGTATGTAAGTGGTTTGTGGTCCGTATAAATTGTTACGTGTTTTCCTTCGAATAGCTTGCGGAAGTGCTTGATAGACATATAGATAGCTAGCAATTCTCTGTCGAATGTGCTGTACCTGCGTTGTGTTGGTGAAAATTTTTTTGAAAAATAAGCTAGTGGTTACCATCCTTGCTTTGTTTTCTGTTGCAGTACGGATCCTGCTGCTAGGTCGGAAGCGTCTGTAAAAATAGCTAATGGTGCTTCGTGCGATGGGTGAGCTAATAGTGCGGCGTTTTGTATAGCTTTTTTGCTTTCTTCGAAAGCGTTGGTTGCCTCTTCGTTCCAGGTGATCTTTGTTTTGTCTTTTTTCTTGCAGTTGTGTAGAAATGCGTGCAGAGGTGCTTGTATCATTGCTGCATTCGGTATGTGATCACGGTAGAAATTGATCATACCTAGAAATCTGCGTAGTTCTTGCACGTTTGTGGGCTTCGGGAACTTCGTGATGGCGATGACCTTTTCTGGTAAGGGTAGGATTCCGTCCTTACTTACTATGTGGCCTAGAAATTTGACCTTTTCTTGTCCAAACACACATTTTGATGGGTTGATAGTTATGCCATTTTCTTCGAATCTTTTTAGTAGGGTGCGGAGATGTTGACGGTGCTGGTCTTCATCAGCGCTAGCAATTAAAACATCATCAACAAAACAGAAGGTGAAGGGTAGCCCCTGGAGTACCTGGTGCATGAATCTTTGAAAAGTCATGCCCCCATTCTTCAGGCCGGGGCATATTCGTGGAAATTCGTATAATCCCATGGGTGTGATGATCCCCGTCTTCTGTATATCGCTTTTGCGCACCATGACCTGTTGGTATGCTCTATTTAGGTCTAAAGTGGTGAATATGGTCTTGCCGTGAAGTTGGTTAGTGAAGTCTTTCAGCCTAGGGATTGGGTAACGGTCAGGCGTTGTGATGGCGTTGAGTCTGCGATAGTCACCGACTAATCTTATTCCTCCTGTCTTCTTTTTCACTATGTGCAACGGTGATGACCATGGGCTCTTGCTTGGTCGGCATAGGCCTTGATCCATCATGTTTTCGAGTTCAGCTTTGACTTCTTTGTATAGGTGAGGTGGAATAGGTCTTGCGCGGCAATGCAGTGGTGGGCCTGATGTTTCAATGTAGTGCTCGACGTTAGTGTTCGGCGATAGCTTCATTGCTGTCAGTCTGGTGATGCCGGGAAATTCTGCTAGTATTTTGTGATATTCGTTATCATTGTTAATAGTTGAAATTGTAGGTAAGTTTGATTGTGTGACGTAAGAACTTGTTGCGAGTTTCGTTGTTTGATCGATAAGCTTCCTGTTTTTTATGTCGACTATAAGGTTGTGGTGGTTGAGGAAATCTGCCCCGATTATAGGCTTGCTGACCTTTGCGACGATGAATTTCCAGGTGTATGGTCTTCGCAGGTTCAGATCCAGAGTTACTGTTCGTTCGCCGTATGTGGGAATTACGGTGTTGTTTGCTGCGTATAAATTGAATTTTGTAGGTTCCAGTTTTGTCCCTTTTGGTGGTGGTAAAACTGATATGTTCGCACCTGTATCGACTAGGAATTGTAGTGCGGTCTTTCTGTCTTTAACGAATAAGCGGTGTGACTGACCTTCTGCTCTTGATTGTGCTGCGTGGAGCTGATTTTGAACTTGCCGTGGACTGCTGTTGCTGAACGTGCAGGGTTTTGTGCACCTGTAGGCTCTGGCGCCGAAGCGACGGTGATAGCGGCATTCATGTGACCGTGTTCTCTCCGTGCTTGTGTGGTAGGTGCTGTTACAGCGGGATCGGTAGGTGCTGCCGTAGTTGCCGTAGCGGGATTTCGAGTACGGTGAGCTCTCTGCGCTTTTGTGGGACGATAATCTGTCTGCGCTGTGACTATGATGATGAGAGTGAGTGCGAGGTGTGTGGAGAGTTGCCGAGTAAGCTTTTTGCGCTTTCAGCTCGGCGACTGCTGCGGACAGCCTCTTGATTTCTTGAAGAAGAGTTTCTATGTCTTCTGACATTCTGTGTCGTTTTCTGTAGGAGTACTGGCGTGTTACTGCTGTCACCACTGTAGCGGTGGTGTGGCTGTAGCGGAGGCCGCTAGCAATAGACTCCTGTAAGTATTTTCAGAAGGTCTCACCAGTTTTGCAGGCGATGCAGGGCGTCTGGAGACTCGGCAGAGGTTCGACGGCAGCTGGCTCGATTATACTTTTGGAGTAAATAAAACACTAGTTCTTGTTTGCAGTAAAAATGCGAAGTGTTTTTATTAATCTCTTTGCCCTATATTTATACAATATTCAAAATGCCTAACGGTTAAATTAAAAAGAGAAAGCCTGATAATTTACAAAGTTTCAAGTTAAATAATTTGTTGCTAGAACCGAAATTGTTTTTTGAACGGCTTGCCTGGCGCTAAAAATCGAAGCGAAATCTTTCCAACGACGGTCGGCGTAATCGAGCGGTGCGCGCGGGGAGTGTGCTCCGCTCAGCGCGCCTCGCACCGCGACGTCTGATGTCATCAGTCTGCGCTCACGCAGCGGCGGCGTTGGACGCAGACCTATTTCGTTGCGGCCGGACGCTCCTTCCAGATCGTTCGTTTGTTTTAACGGTTGCCGTGTTGCGTTCTTATAGGAACGGCATGGTGATCGGGTCTTCGTCATCATTAGTCCTTTTCAGGGCTGCACGGTATCAGTGGTCACTTGTCAGCTGGATGTCTCCCCGGGTTGGTTAACGAAAAGCCTGGCTACTGGGCATCTCGTCAATCGCCTTGCCATGGCTGCTGGTCCTGGCCGATGCATCTGCGGGCTGGTACGGCTGCGCCTCTTCAGTGCATTAAGTGAATAAAGTGCTCTTAAAGTGAAACGGTGTCCGCCGCCATCGTTTCTTTGTTCAGTGATAATTAAAGTGCGCGTTGTTGGTGTTTGATTGTGATTCTTCCCGTAGCTAGTTTTCCTCTGTTGTGTTTGTTTCTTCTTGTTGTGAAGTTAAGGTAACAAGGTTCATAGGTTCAAGTTCACGGGTAAATGGTTTTGCAAGGAGGTAAGGTACCAGGAGAATCGGAAAATCGTAAGTATCGTAAGTATACAAAAAATATAACTTATTTAGCCATCATGGTTAGAGATTAATAAAATAACCATTATGGTTGAAATCTAAGTGTGAGGTTCTATGTGTTATTAACCATCATGGTTAGAAGCTATTGGATGTAATAGCCGTTATGGTTAAAACGTATGAAAGGGAAGTAAGGAAGGTTAGGGATTTAAATGGACAAAGAGATAACCCACGCGGTTAGAGAGAGATAACCGTCGTGGTTAGGCATTTGATGGTGGTAGCTGACGGTAGTGCTGGCTACCGCAAAAGTACTTCGGTCCCCAGGCAGTACACCTTGCCTGGCTGGGAAGATCTTCCTTTTCCTTTCCTTGTCTTTGTGTGACGTCATCGACCTCCACAGTAATGACGTCACCTGACAAGCAGCTGGCCCGCTGGTTCCATCACTTCGACCCTTCCACGGTACGGACCAGCGGTGCCACAGTGGTTATCCCGACGTGATCCTTCTCCCTTGCACGTTCTTCCGTGACGTCATCGACCTGCATAGTGATGACGTCATCCCGACGTGATCATCACCACTAACAGCTATCAACATGCCACAGTGGTGACCCTCGGCAAAACAACACGCATCAGCCTTCTGACCATCAGCGACTCCTGATACCCCCCTCTGCTTTCAACAGCATCAGCCAGCTTCACAAGCTACGCCTCATCTACGCTTTCCGGAATCCACTTCGAACTGCCTACGTTCACTGGATCTCCAAGCAGCAACTCTGTCCCGCTCGTTCCGACTCATTGCGAACCACAGCGGAGGCGCACTCGTCCCGACTTACCGAGGACCGCGCTTATTCGGCTCGTCTCGACTCAGCGCAGACTCGAGCACTCAAGGCACATACGCTTCACTGGCACAACCAGATCGACCTTCGGTCTTGGGGGAGAGTATTGTAGCGGCTCAAAACAATCACAAACGCTACAAGAAAAAATAATAAAAAATGGACAAAAATCAATAACAAATGGAAAAAATGAAATTCAAAATAAAATCCTGAATCGCGATATTACAATTATTTATCTTGTAACACTCTATACAAGTTTCAACGCTTCTCAAATGGACTTCGGTCCCCAGGCAGTACACCTTGCCTGGCTGGGAAGATCTTCCTTTTCCTTTCCTTGTCTTTGTGTGACGTCATCGACCTCCACAGTAATGACGTCACCTGACAAGCAGCTGGCCCGCTGGTTCCATCACTTCGACCCTTCCACGGTACGGACCAGCGGTGCCACAAGTTGATTCCAAGGACGCATTGATGAGTTTAAACATAGCGAAAACCTTTGATCGGGTATGGTATAAAGCGCTTCTCGCAAAGCTGCCTTCCTATGAGTTTCCCGAGAAATTATGCAAGTGAATCACCAGTTTTTTGGCTGGTCGGAACATCAAGGTCGTAGTCGACGGAACGTGCTCCGACCTTAAATCTACCAATGCTTGTATTCACCAAGGCTGCGGTCTATCACCGACACTCTTCCTTCTACATATCAATGATATGATGCGAATTTGTCACATACATTGTTATGCAGATGACAGTACTGTGATGCTACAAACTCCAGCCGTAGTGGTATTTCTCGGGAACACGTCGAAGAATGCCGAAACAAGCTAGTGACTGTCCCGGAATGGGGTCATCAAAACCTGGTCACTTTTAACCCCAAGAAGACCCAGCTCGCGTGTTTACTACTAAAAAGACACCCTTCGTCTTATCACCTCGATTCAGGGATACATTTCTGACAGACTCAGCTAGTGTCAGAATTCTTGGAGTTGACATATCGAATTACGTTCAGTTTTGCGGTCTTTTGGAAGAAAAGGCTAAACTAGTCTTTTAAAAAGCTCGGTTTTCTCAGCAGAGAGAGACAGTTCTTCTTGCCGGCCCATCGCCTTCAACTTCATAAGGCACAAATTCCGCCTCACATGGAGTACTGTTCTCATCTTTGAGCTACCCAATACAATTCCTCCTAATCGCAGTGAGCGCAGAGCGGTTCGAATCGTTGACGACTAGGCTTTACTGAAACGGCTTGATTATTTGGCATTGCGCAGAAATGTAGCTACACTCTGCGTTTTCTATCGTATTTATTATGAAGGGGAGTGTACCAACGAGTTGTTCTGATTAATTTCTGCTGCCAAATTCCATTACCAAACATGTGCGTTTCAATCAACACTTTTGCCTCACACTACTCTGTTCTGGAATCAATTACCGGCAGGTGTTTTCTCGAACAGATACGACTTAGGGACCTTCAAAAAACGAGCTTACTCATTTTTGAGAGGTCGGCAACGGACTGCAGGGCCTCTGGTCGATGGTGATCACTTACCTCAGGTGCACCTCTTGCTCATTTACCCCCTCTTCTATAAAAAATCGTCAAAATTTGTAAAAAAATTATATTGTCAACTTTAGATCTCGGGCAATCAGTGGTATTCCTGAATATTTTCCAAGTGTTGATCCGAGTCCCCTGTTTAAGAATAGATCATCTTTCGTTCTACCAGGCAGTTCATAAAAGGTGAGCTATAGGCTATACTATACCATCGTGACTACTAGGTGAGTAAGGTATATTGTACCACCACCGCTTTAACTATTTCTGCCGCAATAGCCTCAATACTTATTTTGACGGATTTTGGTTTATCGGCATTGCCATCCTGCCACACTAATTCAATTTTGCCAGCGTAGGTATATGACGATCCCATCGCCCACTGGTGGGATAATTTTTGTGTCAAAAATTATCTAATACCAGTGCAGTCAGTCAACCAAATTAGTGGTAGTGCCATACTGCATTTGCAACTGCATAGGCCGGCACGCCCGGCGAGATACCACTCTCTCACTTGACACCGACGTAAAGTAGCAGCTCCGCTGCTGCGTTTCGTCTGGTTTTTGAGAGTCCCGGAGGCCTAACCCCCCTCCCACACATTATGAAAGCGCTTGCACCAGCAGTAGAGAATCCCCCCTGGGCGTCCGTGCTCTGGATTCCAGCCAGATCATGGATACTATGGCTGCCCTGCGTATTCTGGAGAGGGCAATATTACGCTCATAGACAATCCTGTCCAGGGTAAGCAGAGCAAGAAGATCATGGCACCCCCTACCACGCTTACTGTGGATTTCTGCAATATCAGGGGGCTTCATTCCAACCTGAACGCCATCCACTACCATTTTGAGACGGCGAAGCCAATTTTCCTCTTCTGTACCGAGACACAGATATATTCTCCGGCTGATACTTCCTACCTCTCCTACCAGGGGTACAAACTGGAACATTCCTTTGTGCCGCGGGCTGGTGTGTGCGCATACATCAGAGAAGATATCTGTAACCGGCACCTCGGCACGCTTCAAGCTTTGCGACGACCATCCACGCAGCTACGCGTGCCTATACAGGTCCCATAGCGGAAATACTGAAGTTGACTGGCTCGTTGAGCGCTTACAAACGGCTGTAGATTTCGTGTTAGAGCAGACCCCCTCCGCAGAGATTATGATCTTGGGCGATTTTAATGCCCACCACGCCGAATGGCTATATTCTCGCACCACCGATCATGCGGGGAGGTCTGTTCACGATTTTCCTTGGCGTATGGTCTAACACAATTGGTATCAGGTATCGGTGGATGCTCTACTTGAAGCGTCGGACCAATGTCTGATTCGGAGCAAAGTGCCAGTCACGCGCCCATCACGGCCTCCCTTGGCAGGCTGTCGTCGCGTTTGGCACAATAGGTCAACAGATTGGGACGGGATGCGGTCTTCCTTTGCATCCTACCCATGGGGATGGTTGTGCTTCTCGTTGGATAATCCGAATGCTATCGCTGACTCTGTTGCTGATGTGGTGCTGCAGGGCATGAAACTTTTCATTCCGCCTTCTGTGGTGCCCATCGGTGGCAAGTCTCAGCCTTGGTTTGGTCGCCACTGCAAAGCGGCTTTACGCCGAAAGCAGGAATGCTACCGAGCTTGGGCTGCTGCGTCGGCATCTCGTGATGTAAAAACTAGCGCATTACGAAAGGAGTACAACTCTTCCTTGAGGTTCTTCAAAAGAGCTATCGCCAAGGCAAAAGCGGAACTCATTGGCAGAATTGGTGAGAAATTAGTTCGCCTTCCTTCGGCACTTGTGCGTTCTGGTCTCGCCAAGGCTGTCTTAGGGAATTTCTCCTAGCCTTCATTTCTATCCTTGCATAGAGACGATGACTCTCTGGCCCATACAGCAAAGGAGAAAGCCAATCTTCTGGGCTCGTTCTTTGTGGCCAACTCGACTCTTGATGACCGATGGCCGAACACACCGTCTACAATCCCGCCAGATTCCGTGCTGGAACCACAGTTTCAGCAGTCAGCTATGCGTAAAGCACTACTTTCGTTGGACATCCACAAGCCGAGTGGGCCTGATGGTATCCTTCCGTGCTTAAGGTATGTACTCTAGAGTTGGCGCCAGTATTAACGCACCTATTCCGGCTGTCCTATTCACTCGGCGTGGTACCGAATTAATGGAAAACAGCTTTAGTGCATCCCATCCCTAAAAAAGGAGATCGCTCTAATCCGTCAAATGCCGTGGCCGCTCAGCTGGTGACATTCTAGTATACCCGACACAGATGAGTCCAAGGAGGCATTGGCAGTTAGTTTAGACATAGCGATGGCCTTCGATCGCGTATGGCATAAAGCGCTTCTCTCAAAGCTGCCTTCCTATGGGCTTCCAAAAAATTATGCAAGTGGATCACCAGTTTTTTGGCTGATCGGAGCATTAAGGTCGTAGTCGACGGTGCATGCTCCGACCTTAAACCTGTCAATGCTGGTGTTCCCCAAGGCTGCGTACTATCACCGACACTGTTTCTGTTGCATATCAATGATATCTTGCGAATTAGTAAAATACATTGCTATGCGGATGACAGTACTGTTGATGCTACATACTCCAGCCGTAGCGGTATTTCTCGGGAACATGTCGAAGATGGCCGGAACAAGCTCGTGTCTGAATTCGAGGATCAACTTACTGATGTCTCAGAATGGGGTCGTCAAAACCTTATTACATTTAACCCCAAAAGGACGCAGCTTTGTGCGTTCACCGCAAAAAAAAACACCCTTTGTCGTATCACCTCGGTTTGAAAACACTCTCCTGACAGCCTCGGCCAGTATTGGAATTCTGGGAGTCGATATATCGAACAACGTTCAGTTCCGCGGTCCTTCGGAAGGGAAGGCTAAACTAGCCTCCAAAAAGCTTGGTGTACTCAGTAGAGCAAAGCAGTACTTTATGCCAGCCCATCGCCTCCAACTTTACAAGGCCCAAATTTAACATCACATGGAGTACTCTTCTCACCTCTGGGCCGGAGCTCCTCAGTACCAGCTTCTACCTCTTGATCGCATTCAATGAAGAGAGGTTCGAATCGTCGATGATCAGGCTATTTTTAATCGGCTTGTCTCTTTGGCGTTACGCAGGGATGTAGGTTCGCTCCGCATCTTTTACCGTATTTATCATGAGGAGTGTTTTAAAGTTCCATTCTTTACTATTTTCAAAATTTAAAGTTCCATCCTCACCACCTCGATGTCTGGAAATTCACAACCGTGCGCTTTTGTCGACAATTTTTTTCCTTGCACTACTCCTTTGTGGAATCAATTACCCTCGGGGGTGTTTCCGAATGGATACGACATAGAGACCTTCAAAAAACGAGCTTATTCATTCTTAAAAGGCCGGTAACGCAGCTGCAATACCCCCGGTATTGCAGATGTCCATTGGCGGCGGTTATCACTTATCATCAGGTGCATCGTCTGCTCGTTTACCACCTCTACTATAAAAAAAAAAATTGCATCTTCGTTGTCTATAGATGATGCCTTCTTTTTCCATCCGGAGGTCAATCTGCTTGATTACTACTCACGTATTGATATTTAATAACTCTCCGCAAATAACTTTTTGATTTGCTTGTTAATGGATTCCTAACAATCATTGTCTAATGGCTATTAATTTTGTTTCATTATAAAAGCAACCTCAGATTCAATGACAAGGAAGCTCGGAGGTGACTTTAAAGTTAAGACCTTCTTAATGTACATAATGTACACTCATGACATTATGACTTGCCTTTTAGACGAATCCTTTCAACATATTCTTATTTGTGAATTCGTAATTCAAATTTTAAACATAAAATTATATTGGAGACAAGATTTCATTTCAGCACATTATGTTATATACTGAAATTGAGTTGAACTAAAACAATGAAATTGTGTAAAGAAAAATAAATCAGCCAAAAAATCAGTATAACATTTTTATACATTTTTATTTGAGATCAGGCTTAAGCTTATCTAATTTTTTATTCCGTCAAAGGCAAAAGCACAGAATACTTAACTAACAGAAGACAATCTACATACTAGTAGTGTTCGAGTAACGCACACATAGACACCTCTCATGGACGCGAAATCTCGGAGTTTTTCGGTTTAATGCGAGGACGGATGCCGACCGCGGGACACGTACTGCAGTTCGTTACTTTTTTGTACAGATATGGAACCACAAATAAAAAGTTACCGTAATTGTGCAGTGGATGGTTTTTTAAACTAACATTAAACCGTGAATTATCGTTTTTTAAGCTACAAGTTGTTTCATGGAGGTAAGTAGGTATTTGTTTGTATTCCCTTATGTGCATGTTATATGAATGTTGTAGGCAAATTCTATAATTTGCTTGTATACAAATAGCGTCGTTAGATTGCAAAAATAGAGTTTTTCTGTTTTAGAAAATGCCTTACGCCTATAATAAAATATTGTTAATCCATAATGTTTTAATTTATAATAAATGCGAAAATAAATCTGTCTGTCTCTTCTTTACGATTCTTCAAAGATAGATTTGGTACAAAGAGAAATTTTCAAAAGGTAAATAATATTAATAAATCATACTAAGGTTATTATTGGTTTATATTTCCGTTCTACTTGATTCTGAACAAGAAATCAAACAACTAGATATTCGAGTAAAATAAAGTTTTAAAATCAAAACCTTTGCATTTTGGGTCATTAATATAAAAACTTTTTTATATAGAGAGTTTTAAAGTTAAAGGGAAAACGTAACTTTTTACTTTTATATAGAGTTTTTAAGTTAAAGGGAAAACGTAACTTTTAAAAATCTTTAGTTAGTAGAAATAAGCGTTTTTTTGTAATCGATAAAAATTTATAAAAAATTAAATTTCCAATTGCAATTTTTTTTAAGTTACGGTTTTACCTTAAACTTAAAAACCTCTCTAACTCGGTTAATTTTGCCCAGAGGAGTAAAAGTCATATAACCTCTTTGATGTAAAATTATAAGTTCTAAACATTTTATTCAGAACTTTTTTTACTAACTCTTACAGTTTTTGAATAATTGCAAAAAACACTTTAACTTTTTTCAACGCTTGCCGGTGGTTGCCGACCAAATTACCTTTACATATCGTTTTCATATCATTAAGACTACCTACATTATACGTAAAGAAGAGTGACCTATTTTGATTTAAAACTTTATTTTACTGGAGTAAAATACTAGTGCCAGGTTTTTTGTGCATAAGCCAAAGTGACAACCCTAGCGCAACCGCCGAGTTTTGGTATAAAAAAGTACATACATGAGTTTGTCTTCTGTACAATATTCTGTGGCAAAAGTGACTGACTGAGGTATCAACGCACTGGCCAAACCCTAAGAGCTAGAACCTTGAAATTTCACACACATATTTTCCTTACGATATAGGCATCTAATAAAGAAAGATTTTTTAAGATTCAACTCAGAAGGGGGTGAAATAGGAGATAAAAGTTTGTATGTGTTATTTTTAAATGAAATAGTCCAGTTTCACTATTAAAATAAATATATTAACTTTATAAACTTTTACAACGCAGTTGCCAATCGGGGTTCGCAGAATAGAGAGCAGGCATAGATTGCATACATCTAACATCAAAAATGAAGTATAAGAAGGCGCGAAATTTAAAATATTACAACACTCCTCCTAAATTAAAGCCTTCTCTAAATATATTAAGTTTTAAGTAAATATATAAACAATAATTTGTTCCATACATTTTTCAAAAATTTTTGACTGACTCATGAGATTGAACTCCAATTTTATCTCTTAGATTACAAAATTTTACTTTAAACAAAGGCTTAGTAAAAATATCTGCATATTGCTGATCACTACAAACGTAGTTTAAGTCAATAGTTTTATCATAATATTTATCTTTAATAAAGTGAAATTTGATGTCTATGCGTTTGCATCGTTTATGAAAGTTTAAGTTTTTAATAACACTTATAGCACCCTGATTGACTAAATTTAAACACACTGACTTCTGATTAAATACACCAATATCACTTAATAATTGTTTAATCCACATGGACTCTTTGGTAGCAGCGCAGGCTGCCATGAACTCTGCTTCAGTAGTTGATAAGGCAACTGTTTGTTGCCTTTGAGAAGCCCAAGTTACTGCTCCTCCATTTTTCAAAAAGACATATCCAGTAATTGAACGTCTAGTGTTTAAGTCATTTGCATAATCTACATCACAATAGCCTATTACAACAGTGGGTTCAGAAAATACTGTGTATTTCAAACCATAATCTTTGGTTTCCTTTAAATATTTGAAAATTTTCTTCACAGCATTCCAATGTGTTACATTATAGGAATTTTTCTTTTTCTAATTTTGCGTGCGGATCTATTGGAATGCTGTTAGGGTTAGAGTTACTCAGATTAAGTTTTTCCAATAACTTCTGTATATATTTTGATTGATGTATAAAAATATAATTGTCACACTTATCTATCTCCATGCCAACAAAATTTCTGAGTGGACAAATCACTTTTACTTCAAATTTTTACTTCATATACACATTTACTTCAAATATTGTTTGTAAATCATGAATAAAATCTTTTAGTGTTGACTTATCTTTTGAAAATATGAGTCCATCATCAACATATAAACATAAGTAACATTTTTCTCCATTAATGGTGCCAACGTACACACATTGGTCAGCTTTACTATTGACTAGTCCAAAGTTCTTTAAAACTGTGTCAAATTTTATATTCCAACATCTAGGAGCTTGTTTCGAACCATATAATGATTTGTTAAGCTTACATACCTGGTTCAAATTGCAATTTAAGCCTTCAGGTACCTTCATGTATAAGTTTTCTTCAAGTTCACCGTACAGGAAAGCTGTTTTGATGTCTAACTGTATAATTTCAAGGTTACACTGGGCAGCTTCTGAAAGTAGTAAGCGTATGGAGTCATACCTGACAGTTGGTGCAAATGTTTCTTGATAGTCGATTCCTTTACTTTGTGAGTATCCTTTTGCACAAAGCCGAGACTTATAACGAGGACCATCCAGGTTAGTCTTTGATACGAAACACCCATTTGCATCCTATTACTCGCATGTCTGGAGCTTTATCCACAAGTGTCCAAGTATTATTGCGTTGATGAGAATCAAGTTCTTCTTTTATGGATTTCAGCCATTTTGAAGCATCGACTGATTTCATCGCTTGTTCATAGTTGCCAGGAACTTCCGTGTCTAATAATTGTTTATTAAAACACAAGTAAGAACTTTCTGCTTGTTTTTGTATATTCAAGTGTTGTCTTCTTGTCCTTATTGTAATATTTTCTTTAAGTGGTGACTCAAAACTTTCACCTGGGATGTACTCACTATCTGATTGTGATTTACTGTCAGTCACAGAGTCGGGTGAGTCATCACATGAAAATTCTTCACTACCTTTAATTTGAATATTGCAATCGTTTGTAGATAGGTTCATGGGCACATAATCTCTCTTGACATTTGATTCTAAAAATATTGCATCTCTACTTTTAATTGCAGTTCTTGACATAGGAAACATAAATCTATAACCCTTTGTGTTTTCACAGTATCCAATGAAAATCATTTTTAGTGATTTTGAATCCAATTTCATTCTCCTTTCCTTTGGTAAGTGAACCATTGCCTCACATCCAAACGTTCGCATGTGTCTGACCTTGGGTTTATGTCCAGTCCACATCTCTTCAGGAGTTTTATTACATAAAGATTTAGTTGGAGAGCGGTTTTTAATGTAAGTAGCCGTAAGAATAGTTTCAGCCCAGTACACTTTAGGTAAATTGGCATTTAACATCATACATTTTGCTCGTTCTATTAATGTCCTGTTTATCCGTTCGGCTGTCCCATTTTGCTCAGGTGTATAGGGCGTAGTTGTTTGATGTATAATTCCAGCATCTTTGAGAAAGTTAGAAAAATCTCTGTTCACATATTCAAGTCCATTGTCAGATCTGAGAATTTTAATTGTACGGCTTAACTGATTCTCTACTAACTTCTTAAATTCTTTGAATTTTTCTAGAAATTCTGAATTGTTATGCATTATATACACAAATATCTTCTTTGAGTAATCATCAAGAAATGTTACAAAATATCTAGCTTTACCAAAAGATTGAGTTTCCATCGGCCCGCAGACATCTGAGTGTATCAACTCAAGTAGGCCCTTATTCTGAGAGCCTCGACTCTTAATAGGCAGACGTGTTTGTTTTCCTTCCTGACTCGTTATACACTTCACATTATCCTTAACTTGGCAAAGCTTTAAATCAGCAATGTTATCGGTCAATTTATTTAATGTTTGGAAATTCAAATGACCCATTCTCTGGTGCCACAGGTAAGTGTCTTGCTCAATAACATTCGATATGCATGCATAGTCTCCAGGCATATTAAGCCGGCACATATTGTTTATCAAACTTGCCGTTGCTACTGTGATATTATTCTTGTTAAGTATAACACAGCCATTCTTAGTAAACTTTACTTGGCTGCCACTCTTAATTATTTGACTCACTGACAGCAGGTTTGTAGCTAATTCAGGCACGTAAAGTACATTAGTTAATAGTATTTCATTCTGTAGGCCACTTTCATCATGAACACACAAACTTATCTTCCCAGAGCTTTGTACATGTAATGTTTTATTATTTGCAACTTTGATGGTTCTTATATTTGGATTTCTTTCTTCTATAAACAAATTATTATGTCTGGTCATGTGAGCTGAAGCACCAGAATTAATATACCAGTCATCAGAGCGTTCTGAAGTTGCTATGAATACAGCTGCATAAGAAGAGTTATACGGTTTGTTAGTCTTATTCTTCTGCTTTGATTTACACTCAGGACTTTTATGACCATATTTATTACATGTATAGCAGCGGGGCCTTTAGAAAAATTTTTATTTTTGTTTTGAAATTTCTGACTTGTAACAAAAGCAGATGAGTTGTTTTCATTTGTTTCTTTCACATCTTAAAGGATTTTAGATTTTACACAGTCAGAACTAATCTTCATGCCTGAACTTTCAATAGCTAGCTAGCTAGCTAGCAATAGCAATTGGTTTATAGCTCTCTGGCAGACCGGACAACAAAAGTGTACCCAGCCACTCATCGTCAACATGAAAACCAATGTTTCTTAATTTGTGTGCTGTTATCATAATTTTACTTACGTATTCCTCTACATTAGAACATCCCGTTAGTGTAGTATTGCATAAGTCACGCAGGAGACCAACTCGGCGTATTAGTCCTGAATCATCAAAGGCACGAGACAAATTATTCCACACTTCTTTTGCTGTATTTGATTCTTGAATGTGTATATAATTCACGGGATCAACAAGAAGAATTATTTTTGATCTGGCCTTAGTATCACGCTTTTTATCAATTGCGCTTGGATCAGTGGTTTTCACGCAGTCCCACAACTCTTCATGTTCTAAATAGGCCTTGACTGCAAATCGCCATGTCGCATAATTATCACGGCCCGTTAATTTTTCAATTAATGCCAATGAATTACTTGATGACATGTTAGTTGTAAATTCTCTTAAGTACAATGTTGCAAAAATAAACAACGTGGCGTTATAGGTTATGACACGGGTTATGACTTTTACCGGCACTATCGCAACACTGAGTTTAACAACTTTTGTAAACTGATTTTTACTAATCGGACTTTCTGGGCGCATAACCTGTTATTTTTAAATGAAATAGTCCAGTTTCACTATTAAAATAAATATATTAACTTTATAAACTTTTACAACGCAGTTGCTAATCGGGGTTCGCAGAATAGAGAGCGGGCATAGATTACATACATCTAACATCAAAAATGAAGTGTAAGAAGGCGCGAAATTTAAAATATTACAACAGTATGAAACATTTTATTCCCTGGACATATTTGTATAACATTTTGTATGAATTAAGTACAAAAAAAATGATAAATTAATTGTTCAAGCGTTTTTCAAAATTCGATCCGTAAGAGGGTAAAATAGGGGATTGCAACAAACCATTAATAACTTGAAATTTTGCACACGTACTCCTTTTATGACGTAGGATTCACTAAGGAAGGATTATTAAAAATTTAACCCTCAAAGGGGTAAAATAGGGGATAAAAGTTTTACACATTTTATTCCTTGGCCATATTTGCATGAAATTTCGTATAATTGAGTATAACAAAAATAAGGAGTTATGTATTTCAGCATTTTTCAAAAGTCAGCCCCTTAGAGTGTAAAATAGAGCATGAAAGTTTTATATTAACATACAGACAAAACCATTAGGGCTAGAAACTTGAAATTTCGCACACGTACTTCCGTTATGACGTAAATATCCACTAAGTATTTTACAAAATTCAACTCCTGAAAGGATGAAATGAAAGAAAAAAATTGTTTGAAACTTTTCACTTCTTGGGCATATTTACATGATATTTTACATGAATTGAGCACAATAAAAGTAATAAGTTATGTATTTTAGGATATGAAAGTTTTATATAAACTCACAGGCCAAACCCTTAGGGCTAAAGACTTGAAATTTAGCAAACGCATTCCTTTTATGACATCCACTAAAGAATGATTTTTCAAAATTCAACCTCAAAGAGGAAAAAGAATCGTATGAAACTTTTTATTTCTTAGACATATTTGCATGAAATTTCATATTTTGCGGTTATATTTCACGATTCATGATGAAGTCAATATGTCAGTATGTACATATGGATATGTGTACGTAAACATCTCATAACTTTTGGATGGCTTAACCGACCGAAATGCTGTTGATGGTAGTCAATTGGATTCTACTCAAATTATACTTCCTGAAAATTTGAACCAATTCGACTCAGAAGATATTGAGAATTTTTTGAAAAAAAAAACCTCAAAAAAGTTTTTGTAAAACAGATTTTTTCTAATATAACTATGTACCAATTGAGTACACAATATAATCAACTCTTTTTCTCAAAAAAACTGCCTCCAATGCATAAATTGCATCAAAATCCGTTTGTCCGTTCAGGAGTTATCGTTGACGAAATTAAAAACTACTAAAGTACTAAAAAACTACGTCAAATGCCGTTTCAAAAATTGAAATCGATTCAAATTTTCAAAAGTAACAGGCTTTTCAAATATTAAAATTACGTTTCTTACTTCTTACTTACTTCGTATTTTTAAAATAACTTTCAGGCTAATGTACCGATTTATTTTAAAATCTGATTAGCTGTTCTGCTTAAAATATTGCGTCAAATACCTCATAACTAATTAAAATCGTTTAAATTCTTCAGGATTTTTTACATTTTTAACCTAGTAAAATAATTTAGAGCTCAAAATTTGCGGTAAATATTATTCATGAAAAATATACATCTTTTTAAACACTTAATAACTGTCATTTTAAAAAAAATATGCAAGACGATTGACCCTATATTTGATGCAGGTTTTTACAGAGAAAAGCTGTTTAGATTTATAAGTCTATGGGTATTAGCCTGAAAGTTTTTTAAAAATATTAAGTTTTAAAAAAAAAACGACCAAAAATTTTAAAAAAAAACTTCGGCCTAAATTCGACCTCACATGGAGTACTGTTCTCACCTTTGGGACGGAGCTCCTCAGTACCAGCTTCTTCCTTTTGATTGCATTCAACGTAGAGCGGTTCGATATGTCGACAATTAGGCTATTTCTAATCGGCCTGATTCTTTGGCGTTACGCAGAGATGTAAGTTAGCTCTGCATCTTTTACCGTATGTATCATGGAGAGTGTTCCGAAGAGTTATTCGGACTAATTCCTGCCGCTAAATTCCATCATCGGACATCGCGTCAAAATTTAAAGTTCCATCCTCACCACCTCGATGTCTGGAAATCCATAACCGTGCACTTTTGTCGGCACTTTTTGCCTCGCGCTACTCCTTTGTGGAATCAATTACTCTCGGGGGTGTTTCCGAACGGATACGACTTAGGGACCTTTTAGAAACGAGCTTATTCATTCTTAAAAGGCCGGCAACGCAGCTGCAAGACCCCCGGTATTGCAGTTGTCCATGGGCGGCGGTGATCACTTACCATCAGGTGCACCACCTGCTCGTTTGCCCCCTCTGCTATAAAAAAAAAAGTTTTCTGTAAACAGCAAAATATTAATATTTAAAAACTGAAACTTTTGAAAACTTAATTCGATTTTAATTTTTGGGCTGCGTTTGACGTAGTGCTTTAAGTACTAAAATATTGTAGAAGGTCGAAAAAGATTTTTTTCAAAATTTATCAAAATTTCCTGGACTGAATTGGTTCAAATTTTTAGAAAGTCTAAGGTGAGCGGAATCCAATCAAATCCTATCAACCGTGTTGCGATCGGTAAAGCCATTCTAAATTTATAAGATGTTTACACACACATACACACACACACACATACATACGTACATACTGAAGTTATCATGATAATAGTCGGGGAACGTTTTTAGGACCTCAAAAAGTGGATATCTGGTGATTTTCGAAAATCGGGGCATAATCAGAACTTCCTTATCTACGTATGTAGCGGGAAGTTAATAAACATTAGAGTTTTGAATACTTCGATCACAAAACTCTATGCTTAGGTGTCGTTTATTTCTTTGAGCTTGAAATACGTAATTCAGCGGGAAGTTTCAGGGATCACCGGCAAGGTCAACCAGCTTACAGACTTTTTGGTTGGTTACATAGGTGTGTTACTTACATAGTTTGGCGGATAAGGTAGTCGGTAAACTTAACACGTCATGTTGCATTAAGACCCCGCCACAGAGATAGTATCGTACTATTAATATCTTTGGTATTTATAGGCGATGGTTATACTTTTTCCATCAAGATAGCCTTCTGCTTGTTTGCTATCTTATGATATAAGAAAGTGTCATCGCGTTATATGCACATAATATGTTTATATTCATGCCACGATATTGGTAATCCTTGCCACTATTGTGTTTAAACAGTATTAGTCGATTTTTAAACTGATAAGTACTTACGTTACATACGTTCCGCAGGTATAGTAAACTTTTAAACCACTTGTATTCTGGTTTGTTTTTATGCTATACAAAATCATGGGTAGCATAACATATTGTACAAATTAATTATTAGTATTTTTTATATATATATTATATACTAGCTGAGTCCGAAGTTACTCCCTATCACAGCAGCTATCTGCCAGTGAAAGTTCCGTCAAAATCAGTCCAGCCGTTCCAGAGATTAGCCGGAACAAACAGACAGACAGACAAAAATTTAAAAAAATATTATTTTGGTATATGTTCCGTGTACACTCGCGGACCGGGTTCGTAATGCCGAAGTGAGAGAGAGGCTAGGTTTGAAAGAAAGTGTCGGTGTAAAGATGAGAAAGGGCATGCTCCGTTGGTTCGGACATGTAGAAAGAATGGTAGATGAAAGGTTAACAAAACAGATATACAACGCGAATGTGGAAGGATGTAGGTACCGGGGAAGACCAAGACTGACATACCACGATCAGATTGATCGAGTACTGTCCGAAGGTGGTGTCAAGAGTCTTCGCAACCGGCGTGTGTGTATGAAGAGAGTGATGAATGTGGAAGAAGCGAGACAAGCCTGCAAGGATCGTGATGTATGGCACTCGGTTCTCTCTGCCTACCCCGCAAGGGATCTGGCGTGAAGATATGATGTTGTTGTTGTTGTTGATGTTCCGTGTATACATCCATATAACTTTAATAAAAACAATTTTATTTATTTGTATAGATGTTTTGATCGCCTCTGTGGTCTTGTGGTCTTTTGTCGGGGGCACTTTTGCCACATGAGGCACTAGGTTCGATTCCCAGGTCGGGCAATTCAAAAGTGTGTTTTTTCAGCTTTTTGTTAAATACAACTTTTGCCGGAATTTCAAAAGTGCCCGGTTGGTAATAGGCTAGCCATTTATCATATTATGGGACTAAGTATCTTCGGCTAATAGTGGGTGCACTGGTTTTACTTCTGCCTACCTCTTCGGGGATAGGGGCGTGAAGGTGCTTTTTTATTGTTGTATAGTGAAATCGGAAACGATTTTCGGATTTATGGAACTCTCGGTCAAATAATCTTTCACACCTCGAAAAAAAGTTGAAACTGAAGCCACACTTTCCATCGCTACAACATTTACCGAGGTCAAAATCTTTATCCGCACTACCTTGACTTATGTTTTTCATCAATTTGATGCATGAGATGATGTGTCGTTCTTACCGCCCGGCCACGCGAACCGGCGGCGGCGGCGGCGGCGGCGGCGGCGGTGGCATGTTTAGTACATTCCCATACATTTGTTGCAGACGCTAGAAGCTTCGCCGTTATGTTGCAGTTATCGATGGGCATCGGTGAGAACTCCAATCCGGTGGCCCATTTGCCAAATCATTATATAAAAAGCCATACTTAAATAAGTGTAGCTACATCTTAAATATTTCTGCTAAAATAACGTTAGAGTTCGTAATTAACATAACATAGCATAACATAACATAGCATATTACGGGATTTATAGGTGGTTTTCTTTTAATTCAAATATATATATTGCATTTTATATCTCATATATATTTTAACAATTATTATAAAACGTAAAATATCTACTGCTTAATAACGCTTCAAGAACTTTTACGTCAATCTCCTTTAAAACCGATCGTTTTTCAATAAATTACGTCTATTCAGATTTAAATGGAACACTTTTTAAAATCACTGTAAAATTGAGATGGAAGGAAGATATAAAATACAATCCAATACTTTTGAGTCGTAGAGCTTTTTTAAGGTGATTATGCATTATTAAATTATATTTAAAGTAGTATTAATATATTTAAAATAAATAAGTATTAAATTACATTTAAAGGAAATTTACAAGATACTTTTTTGAGAGTATTTTTGAATGATGAACATTTATGTAATACTCGCTTAATACTCGGGTCTTTTATATCTTCCTACGATGCTGTTTAGAAAAGGTAAAACGATTAATCAAACATGTCGCTACCTTTATTATTATTAAGTGGTGGAATTCCGCGATTCTGGATAATATTATGTACTGTTACATATTACAAGAGTATGCGCTTTTGTACAATAATTTATTTAGGATATAGAACGGAAAATTATAGTCTTTCGTTAATGTTCAAAATGCAGTGTATGGTGAAATAATGTAGTGACTGCTTATAACCTCAAACTACCTGGTAGACGCCCATATTTATTCATGTCAGGACAAACTTAGCCGTGTTTCTGGGTTTGTGTGTTTGTTAAATATATGTTATCATTGACTAGGACCCATATCATACACAAGTTATTTGATTACTTAAAGGTTAAACCAGTTCAGTTAATATAATATACTAATTAATCATTAATATAGAAAAGAACAAAAATCAGGACTCTCACCGGATATTTTACTTTTGAAAATAGGTAAGCTCTTTTCTAGTTCCTAAAATGTATCCATTCGCATATACCTTTAAAAGACACTAATTCCGCAAGCAAATAAATAGTGCAAGAAAGGAGAGTCTTGTAAGTCGTGTGATTGTAGATACCCAAGCACTGAAAATATAAGACTGGAACCTTGAATTTTAACGCGATGTCCAATAATTAAATAAAGTGGCAGGAATACGGTTGGCACGTTTTACCCAATCTGCTTAAGTTGAGACGATGCCTAGTGTACCGCAAGGATTAAATCTTGGACCTTTGTTCTTTATCATATTTTCTAATGACCTTGTCAATACTGTCATACAAATACTGTCTTCTTTACGGATACGACTTAAAGATATTTAAAAGTGTATCTAACAATGTAGGCTGCCCTTATTCAGAGTTCAAATGTAAACTGGGAGCCCTTATAGTTTGGTCATGTCCCTCCATCCGCAGACTAGCTCAGAGATCCTTAGTACTAGAAAGCTTTCATTTGTCACGAATATGCATATTAGTTACGGCAATGAAGTGGTAACGTAAAATCTTGAATATTTTTAGGGTAGCGCCTCTATTTTTAGAGATGTTTTTTTCTCATGTACCCCATATTGTGGGGTGTCGTTAGGAGGTTTATTAAAAAATATTGTAGAGTTGTGGGGACGATTTTTCAATTAAGTTTGTAAAATATTAAGCTTTAAATTGCTGATTTTTCTTAGAGTCAAGTTAGACCCCCCCCCCCTCCACTCTGCCAGCTAAACTGTTAATTTTGAGGATTGGAAAAATTCAAGGCAATATTAAATATAAAGTTAAAAGGAAAACATTACGGCTTAGAAGGCTTTTTGGATAATAGCCCACCAACTTATAAAATGTGCTTAGAAAGTTTTTAAAGGCGGCGAATCTGTGATGCGAATGTATCTGTCATTGAAGTCAAATAGATTAAATGCTCATCGTATAAAATATTAATAGCCCTGTTCTTAGTCCGCATTATTGTGATGGGCAATTTCGGAACTCTACATTGCGCGTGGCCCAACACGCACTTTATCCGTTTTTGCAATAAGATTTTGCGATAAAAGATCATGTTGCTGATTGGTTTATAACAAACCTGATGTTTCTAAATGAACAGGAATGCACGGTCATGTCGACAAAAATAAGTACAAGTTCATTTATACTTACAGAATAAATAATCAAACAAACGTTAGACGTAACACTACAAATGACCTAGGAGTATAATTCATCAACAGCCAATTTTAACCACATCGTACCTATCAAACATAAAGGCAATAATATTTAAAATTTGCTCTTTTGAAATTCCAAAGAGTTTCAAAGACCACAAACTACTCTACTTTTATTCAACTGATTTATATGTCATTTAGATTCGTATCGTATTATTTAGATGTCGTAAGTATAAGTTAACTGGATAATTGAGTTAATTTGAATGTTGTAAGTATTAGTCATTTGGCCGCCCTATTACAAAGTGCACTCTGATTGGATCGAAGTTATTCAGCGACACTGTCTAAAGGTCAATTGGTACGCTGGTCGTTCTTGTAAGCTCAGAGATTACCGTAACCGCTTAAAACATTTTAACAATGTGTCTGTGTATCATAGGTGGCACAGCTTCTTTAATTAATCTGCATATTTTTTTTATATCACAAGATGGCAAACAAACAGATGGGTCTCCTGATGGAAAGAATCAACCATCGCCTATAGACACCAAATATGTTAATGCTGCGTTGATATCCTGTGACGAGGTCTAATGCCACATGCATAAGATTACCGGCTACCTTACCCTCCAAATCAGAACATGACAGTTTTTTTTTTTATATCAAAAGATACCAAAAATGTAGATGGGTTTCCTGATGGAAAGAGTCAACCATCGCCTATAGACACCAAAGGTGTTAATGGTGCGTTGCTATCTTGCGGCGAGATCTAATGCTACATGCATAAGTTTACCGGCTACGTTACCCTCCAAACCGGAACACGGCAGCGATAAGCACTGACGCTATTGCGGCAGAAATAGGCAAGGCGGTGGTACCAGACCCGGGTGAGACAATGCAGAACTCTACCACCTAGTAGCCACGATGGTAATGACTCGCATAGCCAATCGGTCGCCTTTTACGACCTGCCTGGCAAAACGGCAGTTGGTCTATTCTTCAAAGGAGCCCGGAACCAACACGGGGAAGAGTGACTATATGACAAAGGTAAATCTTACGTACAATAGACGTTATAGCAAAGGCAATATAAATTTATTATTCAAGATTTATCTATTTTCTAAAATATTTTAATGTAAAATCCCCGTCTACTTAACTTTTATAACTAATAATAACTATAAGGGTTCCTAGTTTACTTCGGAACCATAAAATATGTCCATTTGACTAGTTTTGTACAAAAGTACTATATATATATATATATATATATATATATATATATATATATTAGGGTGGATCGAAAAAAAAAATTTTTATTTTTTTTCTTAGCATGGGGGTAGAATTTGTAGCTTATAAAAAAAGAATGTTTTTCAAAAAAAAAAAAATTTTTTTTCGCAACATTTAGAGATAGCCCACTCGTTTTTTAATAAATTATTATATATATATATATATATATATATATATATATATATATATATATATATATATATATATATTTAATATATATATATATATATATATATATATATATATATATATATATATATTATATATATATATATATATATATATATATATATATATATATATATATATATATATATATATATATATATATATATATATATATATATATATATATATATATATATATATAATATATATATATATATATATATATATATATATATATATATATATATATATATATATATATATTATAGCCAATCGGTCGCCTTTTATGACCTGCCTGGCAGAACGGCAGTTGGTCTATTCTTTAAAGGAGCCCGAAACCAACACGGGTTAAAAATAATTACTCACTATATTAATTACCTTAAATAAATTCAATTTATTTAACACCACGCATGGATACTGGTTCTCTAAAATATACATTCTTGGTATTCATTTGTTTTTATAAATATCCTATTAGATTGTATTGTGATAAAAGCGTACTTTTATATTCATTAGGCATTTTAATATGCTCATAAAAATACTTATTATGATATTGTTTTATTGATTAAAAAACATAAAAAAAAAAACAATATAATATTATTTATTTTTGATTTACATATATACAATTAGCGAAGAAATTACGTGTGTTAAGGTTTGTTAAGATCCTATTCCATTCCAATGAATATTACCTTTTCCTATATTGGAACGAAGTTCCTTACGGCAGGCTTGGAGGGGATAGGGATTTTGCTGCGCGACCGAACTGAAAAAATGTGATAGTAAAACCGTAAGAAAAATGCGTGGAATAAAAGCGTTAAATGAGACGTGCGCAGGCGCGACAGTCGCGTACACAAGCGAGAAGTGCCGTTTAGCCGAAGGAAGTTCGTTCCTACCTGGTGTCCCGCGACACCACATCATTTTTTTTTTATCAAGAAATTGATAAACCGAAACTCAAACCTATAATTATTATATGTCAGTCGGCTAGGTGACGGACTCCCAAGGCACTGCCGTGCCGTACCGGATTATCTAGCATTTTTAGAAATTTTCGATTAATTTTTACTATCCGTAAACATTTTTTTGTTACAGTTCGTTTGATTGAAAGCATTAAAAAAGTCTTAAATTAATTTATTTTTGATTTTCATATTTTCAATTAGCAAAGAAATGTTAAAAACTTTTACCTGTTATATTTGTCATCAAGAAATTAATTTTAAAAAGTTTTATTGAATAAAGTACTTCTGATTTTTGATTTCTGATAAACCAAACCTTAAACTAAGCCAGTAATATTATACTCGTAAGTATCAATGCCCTGCAGTCTAGACTTTAGGGGATGGACTCACGAGGCACTCCCGTGCCTTAAATGATCAATTAAAGATTTTAGTCCCGGTTATTGCTAAAAAAATAAGAATGATAATGTGAACAAATTACAAAGTTGTTACGTGTTGTTTTTATCGAAGAGCGACCACTGTAAGAGTGGTAGATGGTGATCACATCAGCGTCACTATTGCAGCGCTGATGGTCGACTACTGTCAGGATGACAATCATCGAGGTGACGTCACTACTATGGAGATTGATGGCGTTAACACAAAGTTGCGAAAAAAGAAAGATCTTTCCAGCTAGGCAAGAAAACTTGCCCGGAGACTGAAGTCCGTCTGAGAAGCCTTAAAAATGGTGTAACGAACGTTTCATAAATAATTGTAATATCGTAATTCTGGACTTATTTGCGTTTCCTCATGTACATTGTAGATTGCTTGACGGCTACATTCATATTCACAACAACACTAGTCACATTGCTGTGGCCTTAGATCAGAAAGTGATAATTACAAAAAAATAATTTTACATGTATTATGCACAATGCATATGTATTATTATAATCAAATGTAATATTCTGTTTTTTAACTTATCTTGAAATGTTCATAGACTGTAGATGGGTACAGTGTTGATGGAGATAATATGTCTATCTGATCAAACGATTTGTTATTCGCAATGCTAATTATAATATAAACATTGTTTAACAAAAAGTGCACTTATTATGATCTAACCAATGGCCACAGAGTGGTGGCCATGGCCACGTGTGTAGCCGGTCAATGCAAAATATCCCGAAACATAAGCGAAACCGGTTGGTTGTATAAAATGATATGAAATATAATAGTAAACTGGACGTACAAGTGAGTTTATTTGTAATACCTATTTCAAAATGCAATTTCACCAAGTGCTGATGATGGAAAGCATCCAATTTATAGTCGATCGTTCGCCCTTTATAAACTGCCTGGCAGAATGGCAGATAGATAATTCTAAATTTTCTTTCACGCGTTGTATGAAAAAAATATTAATTTTTAAATTTAAAATATTTTTTATACATATATATGTAACAAGTATGTATATTATTTTTACGTGTACTTATACGTGTATCTGTAGTTTATTTCAGTCATATTCTAATTTGAATATCAATTTTTTACATATCAACTATATAATTTTAGCTTGTGCTAATGTTAATTGAACATTTCTATGCACCTACTAATATTTTTACTATCTAATGAAGTTAGTTTGACTGTTGAAAAAATTAATGAAGATTTGTTGAAAGAGAATGCTACTTAGCATCAAGTCCACCTTTGTTCTTTGCTGTCCATAAATTTAAATAAATAAATAGTCTATGCCTCAAAAAAGGCCTGTACGTATACAGAGAATCACTCTGTCTATTCCCTAAAAGAACCGGCGTGTTAATACTTTTTTTACGAATACTACTATTATATATGTATTATAAAAAAGAAAGTATATTATAGTGTGCAAGTATCTTAATATTATGCGGCGAGGAAAACTCCATCTATGTTCTCCGCTAGGTATATAAAGTTTTACGATAAACAAGTTTACGCTGAATGAAAATCATTAAAGGAAAGAGGCGGCAGTAGGTATATTAAATGTAATGGAAATAATTATTATTGTAAATAAATTTATCAAAATTAAGAAACGTTTCATTCAATTAAACCTTTAAAGGCACTTTTGATGAGTAGACATCTTAAGAATTACCAGTCCGTAACACGGTCATACACTGAGATCTGGTGGAAGAACCTCAGCGAGCTTGTCTTTTTTTGTGTATTTTTTATATAATAACTAGCTGCAGCATGCAGCTCGCTGTATTATAACAGTTTTAGTGAATCCCGCAGGTTCACCTAATTTCTCCGGAATAAAAAGTAGTCTATATGCTATTCCAGGTCATCTTCTACCTATGTGCCAAATTTCATTCAAATCTGTTTAGTCATTTTTGCGTGATTGAGTAACAAACATTCATCCATCAATCCAAACATCCATCTATCCAAACATGCAAACTTTCGCATTTATAACATTAATATATATTTTGTTACAGTATTATAAGAATCATTTTATACTAGCTGCGCCGTGCAGCCTGCTGCATTATTACAGTTTTTGGGAAATCCCGCGGCAACAGCTGATTTTTCAGGGATAAGAAGAAGCTTTTCTACTATTCCAGGTCATCAGCTACATGTGTGTCAAATTTCATCCAAATTGGTTTAGCCGTTTTTGCATACCTAATAAAGTTACAAACATTCATCCATCTATCCAAACATCCAAACTTTCGCATTTATAATATTAATATTATACATATAAATGCAAAAAACATAAGAAATTATTTTGAGAAGCAAGTAATCCCAGGCTTTTTTGTCTTCTACATAATCTGAAACTAAGAGCTTGCAATAATATTTTATGTTATAACACTTCTACTGTTTTACCATAAATTGATACATATATTATCTAACCGGTTTTGCTTTTGTAAGCATCATCAGGGCAATTACAACTTATACCTAATGATACTTGTAAAAGCGAAACCGGTTGGATAATTTAAGTATTAATTTATTGTGAAACAGTACAAGTGTTTCATATTAAATATATATTAAAATGGATTTTCACCAAGTGCTGACGACAAAGAGGGTAGAATATAATCTGAGAAAGAAAATGTAAAGAGACCTAATAAATAAATTCACAATAAATATCCGTACTACTAAACAAATCTGTAGTATACATATGTGTGTACTGTTATACGGGATTCAAAATTTTTTTTTTTTAAAAAAGAAAATTTAATTGAATCTCAAAAATAATTACAATTTAGAGGTTTGAATGGCTGAGACACAGAATACTTAGAGACTACCAGAAGTCAATGGTACATACAAGTGTTATTCGAGCATAGCACACATAGATACCTCTCACGGACGCGATATCTCCGACTGGTGCGGAACAAACTGTACCGAACCATTTCGAGATATCGCGTCCATGAGAGGTGTCTATGTGTGCGTTGCTCGAATATCACATGTATGTAGATTGACTACTAATAGTCTCCAGTATACTGTGACTGAGGATTCTGAAGAAGACTGATTGCCGTGAGGCGACAGTCTCTGTACAACAAAATCCAATACGTTACGGTCTATGCTGACACATCGCTGATGTGGGCAGCAGTCTCATACTAATCCAAACCTATAACAGTACGTACAATTTGTTGTCAAAATTTCGTTATAAATATTCTTTTTATAACTCACTGGCAGAAATTTTACCACTTTAAAAATGTTTTTCTCTTTGTATGTCGCGTTATAATTCGAGAAAAGCTGAACTGATTTTAATGAAATTTGGTATACAGTGGAAACTATATGTTTATGCAAATAGTAGGTTATATAATTTTTGTGTATGTATCTCATCTTATAATTCTAGAACGGTTGATCTGATTTTTCTGAACACAAGACTGCAAAATTTATATCTTAAGGTAAATTGATTTATATATATATATATATATATATATATATATATATATATATATATATATATATATATATATATATATATATTATATATATATGATACATGATAGCTATTTATCATGTTTTAAGCTGAAGTCAGGTCGCATGCAAAGAAAATATAAACACTATGCAATTTTATATAAATATATATACATACTTTATAATGTCTGATGCATCAACGAGATAGACGCGACAGCGACGTCGCTAAGATACCCATTTAAAGGTCAAAGGGCACTTGTAAACAATCTCGTTAACAAGGACCCTTAGTAACTAATACTAGACACAAATTCATCTTGATAGGGTAAGATATTTACCGTTCTTATAACATTTTTGCTAAGCAATACTCATTTAGTAACTGATGCTAGATTTTTTTTATTTCCTAAGATTAACAAAAACAAGCAGATGACTTTCCTGATGGAATAAGACATCCTTCGCCTCTATAGGTATTAGGTGTCTATACACCAAAGATGTTATAACGCATTGCTATCTTTGTGTTTTAATGTCACATGCATAAGTTTACCTGCTACCTTACCCTCCAAACCGGAACACGACAGTGACAAGCAGTAACGCTATTGCGGCAGGAATTCAATCAAGGCGGTGGTACCAAACCCAGGCGAGACATGGCAATCCTCTAGCACCTAGAAGCCACGATGGTACACGCATGGTACACGTATGGCCACACGCATAGACAATCGTTCGCCTCTTACAAAATGATTGTCTATTGTTTAAAAAGAGCCCAGACCAACACATGAAAAAACTAGATCCAAATTTATAGTGAAAGTGTAAATATTCACACTTTTTAATATAAACTAGCTGACCCGGCAAACGTTGTTCCGCCTTTTTAACTACTCCTATTTTTTTTATAATTTCTCACCTTTTGAACTTTTCCTGGACTTCAACAATTAATTCAAAACCAAAGTTAGTGAAATCGGTTCAGCCGTTCTCGATTTTTAGCGAGACTAACGAACAGCAATTGATTTTTATATATATACTAGCTGACCCGGAAACGTTGTTCTGCGTTTTTAACTACTCTTATTTTTTTTCTATATTTTCTCACCTTTTAAACTTTCCCTGGACTTCAACAATTAATTCAAAACCAAAATTAGCCAAATTGATTTAGCCGTTCTCGAGTTTTAGCGAGACTAACGAACAGAAATTGATTTATATATATATATATATATAAATATATATATATATATATATATATATATATATATATATATATATATATATATATATATATATATATATATATATATAATTTACCTTAAGATATAAATTTTGCAGTCTTGTGTTCACACAGTATACCAGTTTACACCTACATCAGATCAACCGTTCTAGAATTATAAGATGACATACATACACAAAAATTATATAACCTACTATTTGCATAAACATATAGTTTCCACTGTATACCAAATTTCATTAAAATCAGTTTAGCTTTTCTCGAATTATAACGCGACATACAAAGAGACAAACAAACATTTTTAAAGTGGTTAAATTTCTGCCAGTGAGTTATAAAAAGAATATTTATAATGAAATTTTGACAACAAATTGTACGTACTGTTATAGGTATGGATTAGTATGAGACTGCTGCCCACATCAGCGATGTGTCAGCATAGACCGTAACGTATTGGATTTCGTTGTACAGAGACTGTCGCCTCACGGCAATCAGTCATCTTCAGAATCCTCAGTCACAGTATACTGGAGACTAACAGTAGTCAATCTACATACATGTGATATTCGAGCAACGCAAACATAGACACCTTTCACGGATGCGATATCTCGGAATAGTTCGGTACAGTTTGTTCTGCACCAGTCGGAGATATCGCGTCCGTGAGAGGTATCTATGTGTGCTATGCTCGAATAATACTTGTATGTACCATTGACTTCTGGTAGTCTGGTAGTAAAATTGCATAGTGTTTATATTTTCTTTGCATGCGACCTGACTTCAGCTTAAAACATGATAGGTATATATATATATATATATATATATATATATATATATATATATATATATATATATATATATATATATATATATATATATATATATATATATATATATATATATATATATATATATATATATATATATATATATATATATATATATATATATATATATATATATATATATATATATATATATATATATATTAATACTTGAACGAAAACTATGGAGCCCATTTTAAGACAATTACGCGAACGTTGGAGTATGAAATTTGGCACAATTAAAGTTTCATTGTTGAGGTCTGCAGAAACCTAATATTTTTAAATAAAATGCATTAGACGTACCTTAGGTTTAAATAAATAAATATCACTACTTTTATGTGACGTACACGATATTATATACACATAAATACTATTTTCTTTACGGCTAAAGCCAGTTATCAAATTTAAAAGAGATTTAATTATTTAGTTTATAGTCGAATTTCCTGATGGAAAGAGAATTAATTCATCGCCTATAGACACCAAAGATGTTGCTACCAGTGTGATGTATCTCCTACCTTACCCTCCAAATCGAAACACGACAATGACAATCATTGACGCTTTTGCGGCTGGAATAGGTGAGGCGGTGGCACCAAATACCCGTTCGAGACGTCGCGGAACTCTACCACCTAGTAGTCATGGTGGTAGTGACACGTATAGCAAATCGATCGCTTTTGCGACTTACCTGGCAAAACGACAGATGGTCTCGAGCCAACACGGAAATCATATATTTGTATGTTTATATGTTTGCCCACGAATTTCTCGGGAACAAATTGCCATATTGAGATAACTTTTTTGACTTAAATTAGGTATATCAACTTAGGAACCAGTTTAAGTTTTATCAAAAGCGGCAGATTAGACTTTGAGATATTTATTTATTTATTTATTATTCAGAAAACTCACAGCAATTTAACACAATAATGTTGTAAAATCTAGGTAACAAAATAAGCTAATTAAGAGTTTCCATATCTAAACAACAGTATATTTACAACAGACACTATGTGTACGATAAACAAATTTGACTTGCAAGTTAGTTTTCAAAAAATAAGTTCGAAAGAATACGCCATATTTGAGTTTGTTTCATGTGGAAAGGATCGATATCACTATTAACTTTATTAAGACTATCAGTAGCTCTTATATGAAAGTGTTTCGATAATTTGTAGAAGTAAATGGTACATACAGCTAAATATGGGCATACTTATCAAATATTTGAACTCTGTTTAATTTTTTTAAATTAAATTCTTATGTGTGTGGTAACACATGCTTTGATTAGTTTGTATATATTTTTTATTTTAATTGCTTAAATACAGCTTCAAATTTAAGTCTAAATTAGGCTAATATTAAAACATTTTCAACTTTTTGAACAAAAATATGTTATTAAGTTAGTCATATAAAAAAGCTCGTAGCGACCGCTCATTTTTTATTCATTACAGTAAATAAAATTATACGCCATGTCATTTCATTACAGCATTTCCATGCATTTCCATAAGAATGACAACGTTTTGTGGGCCAAGTGTACTTAACATTTATCTTCGGTGTCAACATTATGTATGCTTTTACTTTGTCATTCTTTGTACATTTTTGCATAAATTTATCTTTTTCAGGCGGTGTGATGCAGTGCATAATTAGTAGTTTTCAATTCAAAATAATCATAACTCGTAAATAAATAATATGATCTAAAATAAACACAACTTACAAGTAGCTAACGTTAACAGACTGATGGACAACAACGCAAAGCCTAAACTAGTGGATTTAGAAACATGTTATTTGATATAGATTTTGATGTATATAAAGTATCATGTCGCTTTTAGGGCCTTAACTCACCGGGACACTATGACACAATTTATATTGAATTTTACAAACTGGCTACGTCGCCAAGTGAATTAATTAACCGCCAAATATTTCAATATGAACTGTTTGAATACGGTGATCGGTGATGTTGCCATTCCTTCCGATAAGTTAACGGCATTAGACATCAAAAATCTGTGTAAGATATCATCTCACTTTTTTGCAATCAATGAGAGAGATTTTGTGAATTGCAACGGAAGTGTGTAAAAGGAAGTTGAGGAATCGTGCTCTATTTAAAATGACTAATGAGCACATGGTATTTGAAATAGCCGATGAGCGCATGCTATTTGAATTGAACAATCAGGGCGCGCTATTTGAACTGACTAATTAGAGCGTGTGGTAGCCATCGGATTGTACCTACTTAACCATTTAGATGTCAAATGTTACACACACATGCGACTACTGTAAGGTTCACTCGTTTATTTGTCTTATTTTTTACTAGCTGTTGCCAGCGACTTCGTCCGCGCGAACTTCGTTTACTGCGCACAGCTTCTCCCCCGTAGGTGATAGCGTGATAATATGTAGCCTATATGTTGACCCGACTTGTTAGTAATATTCATGCAAAATTTGAAGTAAATCCATGCAGTACTTTTTGAGTTTACCCCGGACATACATACAGACAAACAGACAAACAGACAAACAGACAAACAGACAAACAGACAAACAGACAAACGGACAAACGGACAAACGGACAAACGGACAAACGGACAAACGGACAAACGGACAAACGGACAAACGGACAAACGGACAAACGGACAAACGGACAAACGGACAAACGGACAAACGGACAAACGGACAAACGGACAAACGGACAAACGGACAAACGGACAAACGGACAAACGGACAAACGGACAAACGGACAAACGGACAAACGGACAAACGGACAAACGGACACACGGACACACGGACACACGGACAAACGGACAAACGGACAAACGGACAAACGGACAAACGGACAAACGGACAAACGGACAAACGGACAAACGGACAAACGGACAAACGGACAAACGGACAAACGGACAAACGGACAAACGGACAAACGGACAAACGGACAAACGGACAAACGGACAAACGGACAAACGGACAAACGGACAAACGGACAAACGGACAAACGGACAAACGGACAAACGGACAAACGGACAAACGGACAAACGGACAAACGGACAAACGGACAAACGGACAAACGGACAAACGGACAAACGGACAAACGGACAAACGGACAAACGGACAAACGGACAAACGGACAAACGGACAAACGGACAAACGGACAAACGGACAAACGGACAAACGGACAAACGGACAAACGGACAAACGGACAAACGGACAAACGGACAAACGGACAAACGGACAAACGGACAAACGGACAAACGGACAAACGGACAAACGGACAAACGGACAAACGGACAAACGGACAAACGGACAAACGGACAAACGGACAAACGGACAAACGGACAAACGGACAAACGGACAAACGGACAAACGGACAAACGGACAAACGGACAAACGGACAAACGGACAAACGGACAAACGGACAAACGGACAAACGGACAAACGGACAAACGGACAAACGGACAAACGGACAAACGGACAAACGGACAAACGGACAAACGGACAAACGGACAAACGGACAAACGGACAAACGGACAAACGGACAAACGGACAAACAGACAAACAGACAATTCTAAAAACTATATTTTTGGCTTCGATATCGATTATAGATCACGCCCCAAGTATTCTTTTAAAAAATATTCAATGTACAGTTTTGACTTTCCTACGATTTTATTATATGTATAGATAAAGAATTAATACTAAGAACTGAGTGCTTAGCAATTTTGAAAATTTATCTCTTTAGGGAGCACCGAGCTTTTAAAGCGAATCGGTGTTTTGGCCTTCTACAGGACAAGGGGGAAGCGTGATGGTTCTGACTAGGATGGGCGATACGAGTGTGGACTTTTATCATCAAAATATGCCCACATTTTGAAAATATAAAACCTATATATACGTTATAGAAAACATAAGAACTGATAACCTTCCGTTATGTATTTTCGCCATACCAAGGGTTTTCATTTTTGTTTAGAAGTATCTACAATAATAAACTACAAGTTTCCAAGTTGTATAATTTATGGCGTGAATCCTTTAGTAGGAATCTTACTTACGAATTGCGTAGCTAAATCTTTATTAATAAAGATATTGTGAGAGATCTACCGAATGCATTTATTTCGCAATTAGCTCGGCGCAGGCTTAAAAAAATGAAGAATATGGTTTGTGTGGAAATAATAACAAAATTCGCTTGTTTTGAAGAGTAGACCATATGCCTTTCTGCCTTTTTTTGTGTGCTGATCCTAAAGACCCCTTTAAAGAAAGACCATCTGCCGTACCAGGCAGTTTGTAAAAGGCAAACGATCACTTCTATCGTGACTGCTTGGTAGGAAACTCCTGTAATCTTTTGCCTAGCTTCAGTAATATCACCTTTTGTATTATACAGCTATAGTGTCTATGCGTGACACTATCGTGATCTAATTTAAAGGTCGAAGGATGTAGGTACCGGATAGACCAAGACTGACATACCATAATGAGATTCATCAAGTGTCTGAAGATGTCAAGAGACTCCGAAACCAGCGTATTTGGATGGTTATGAACGTAGAGGTAGCAGGGAATGTCCGTCTGGATTCGTATGTATTGGTGTAGGTAATGTCTATGCCTACCCTATAAGAATTTGGCGTGAACATTTTTAAAATCAATAAACTATGTTTATTTTATTTTTTCAACAATAAAAGCTATGTTTCTCTGAAACACGTATCGATGGAGCAGTTTTAAACCTAAAGGTAAATGAAAATTTATGGTTAATCAATTTAAGCACTAAAAATATTGGTTTAGTTTCAATGGTGTATTGTATCCTGTTTCATTAAAAAATAATATTATTTTTTTCATGGGAATATTGCTTTGCAAGCCTTAATGCAAATTTCGGGTATTGCTTTCCAAAATTAAGCAATTTTCTGACATAAAAATATCATATGTGTTTATTTATATTGCACTTTTCGAATATTACGAATATTTGTATGTCAAATAAAAAATGCTTGTTTTAACGTATTTGATATTTTTAAAAGTCATTTTGTGTAAACTGGTTTAAAAAAATCCAAGCCTGTCCGGATGTCTGTATGTACGGATTTGGCACCAACAACCGGAATATAAGAATAACAAGCACTGACACAATTATGACAGAAAAAGGTACCAAATACCCGGGAGAAACGTTGCAAAACTTTACCACAATGTAACCTATCCGACTCATTCTTACGACTACATAAAAGTTTGGTAGACTCGCTTAAAGGAACTCGCAAAGTTTCAAGTATGCATTCCTCATTTAATAAACAGTGTGATGTCTCGCGGACTTCTATAATTGAGGAAATCATACAAACTTGTAATTATATAAACTTGATATAAAGGCGAAATTTTCCTTGCGGTATATATTTAAACTTGCTCCGTTAGACATTCTGTTTTCCCTGACTGCGCTAAAAGGAGGGTTATGTATTACAGTACATTAGTTATATGTTATAGTAAAAAAATACGAAAAAAACACGTTTATTGTTTACCCCCTTAATATTTTCATTTTATTTTTATTTTTAGTATTTATTATAATAGCGGCAACGGAAATACACAATTTGTGAAAATTTCAGCTTTCTAGCTATCATGGTTAATGAGATACAGCCTGGTGACAGACAGACAGAGGAGACTTAGTGATAGGGATCCGTTTTACCTTTTAGGTACGGAACCCAAGAAATGAACTCTACCTCATTCAATGCGAGTATAAGCAATACTGATTCGCGCTGGTGTTTATAATACTTTTTACGTGGTGTACTTTACCCTCCATACCGCGGCAGGAATGAGTAAGGTGGTGGTACCAGACCCGGGCGAGACATTGCAGAACTCTGCCACCTAGTAACCACGATGGTAGTAACTCGAATAGACAATCGGTAGCTTTTTACGACATGCTTGGTAGTAAGGAAGTTGGCCTATTCTTCAAAGAAGCCTGGGCCCAACATGGGGAAAATATTATAGTAACATAACGTACTTGCTTGTCTATAATTTTGTAATTTTTTTACAAGTTTCGCGACTAACTTGTTACATATTATGTACTACATAAAGTTACATTATACTTTATTTGTATATTTGTGACACTTTATTAAAATGTTTGAACACTAAAATAATTACGGATTAAAATTTAACAATATTAAATTTAATTAAATTTCAAATGTTTTACCTTTATCTTTAGAACATACTTTTCAAAATATACTTTTTAATTTAAGTTTTTTTTTTATTCTTCAAAATATTCTGTACAAAATCATTAAACTTCTTGTTTGTATATTTTAACGATCAAAAAGTAAGAAATGGTAAAAATTTATCCTTGTTTCACAAGAAAGTAAACATACCACACCGAAATTTTGCAAACTACAAGTTTTTCCTATATTGAGATGAACTGTTTGTACTTTTCTAATTTGCAAAAAGGTCACCTTTGATGGTTTCCTAGCATTTTATATTAACCTAATGTGAACTGAAATTAATAAAATAAATCAAAATTCTTAAATAATCAAAAATATGTAGTAAAAAAAATTTGTTAACGTTTGACCCTTCAGGCCATCCCGGAAGTTTCCCGCTAAATTAAGGTATGTTAAGCTCAAAAGAGTAAAAAATATAAGCATGGATTTTTCAGTTCAAACATTTATTTTGTTGAAAATGGCAGGAAATCGGTTTTTGAAAAGCTGTATATTTTGGGAATGATGATCGATTTTGATCTTTCGAATGCCATTTAAATCAATTTTTGAGACTTAAAATATTGATTTAGCTAGATGATCGATAGGTTGAAAAATTTCGAACCAATGCTAAAAAACATTTTTTTTAAATGTCCGTCATTGATAAACCCCAAACAAATTGCCCGATTTTAATTCAATTAACGGTACTTGACGCAGTTTTTAAGGAGAAAAGCTGATAATATTTTTCAGTCAATCGGTGTATTCGCCTGAAAGTTATTTCAAAATATTAAGTAAGTTTGCTAAAAACAACGTAATTTTAATATTCGAAAAGCTGTAACTTTTAAAAATTATTTTCGATTTTCATTTTTAAAACGATGTAGTTTTCTTAGTACTAAAATATTGTAGAATACCAAAACATTATTGGTTGAAAAATTTCAAAGCTCTGTCGGAAAAATACTTTTCAAAATTTTTTGTCAACAATTAGTCTTGAACGGATCAATAGATTTTAATGCAATTTATGCATTAGACATATTTTTTTGAGGAAAAGAGTTGATTGAATTTCGTACTCAATCGGTATATTAATCTGGAAGTTATATTAAAAAAAATATATTGTTTCGCCAAACTTTTTTAAGGATTTTTTAAAATTTCTCAAATCTCCTGGTCCGACTTGATTCAAATTTTCAGGCTAAACGGAATTCAATTGAATGTCATCAACCGCGTTTCGATCGGTTAAGCTCTTTAAAAGTTATGAGATGTTTACATACACACATACACAAACAAATACATACGTACAGGCATACTGACGTCTTTGTGAAAATAGTCGGAAAAGGTTTCTAGGACCAAAGAGAAAACGTGGAGATCTGGTGAAAACTCGATTTTCGAAAATCGATGCAAAACCAGTAACTTCCTTATCTACATATGCAGCGGAAAGTTAAAAAACCTTATACATCGTCTAGTACAGTTGAGTAAAAATTATATGGCTATTATGGTCAGTTTAAAAATTAATACGAATTTAACAACATCTCTAAAGCCCCATCAAAGACCCATCAAGTCAATTAGGCTAGAAAACATACTAATCAAATACACATAAATATACTCAAAAAACATTAGCTTGTTTTTTGTCTAGACAGGTAAAAATAATATAAAGATTTGAACTTTACAGAAAGTATTACGAAAAACCCTTATTTTCTCAATTTATTAGCAGTAAACCCTGTTAATTTGTTTGCGGTGTACAATAAAAATGGTTTACGATGGCTAACGTGATTACGCTATGAGGTTAACGATACCTTCGAGATCGGGAAACGATACGCATTCCAACTTTTGTTTATCTCTGATCGTTCTCCGACTGACCTACGCTCAAACGTAACGGCTGAAACTTGATTTACATCGAAGGAAACAAGGATATTTTTATAAAAGTTAAGTAGACGGGGATTTTACATTAAAATATTTTAGAAAATAGATAAATCTTGAATAATAAATTTATATTGCCGTTGCTATAACGTCTATTGTACGTAAGATTTACCTTTGTCATATAGTCACTCTTCCCCGTGTTGGTTCCGGGCTCCTTTGAAGAATAGACCAACTGCCGTTTCGCCAGGCAGGTCGTAAAAGGCGACCGATTGGCTATGCGAGTCATTACCATCGTGGCTACTAGGTGGTAGAGTTCTGCATTGTCTCGCGCAGGTCAGGTACCACCACCTTCCCTATTCCTGCCGCAATCGCGTCAGTGCTTGTCGCTGTCGTGTTCCGGTTTGGAGGGTAAGGTGGCCGGTAAACTTATGCATGTGGTATTAGACCTCGCCACAAGATAGCAACGCACCATTAACATCTTTGGTGTCTATAGGCGATGGTTGACTCTTATCATCAGGAGACCCATCTACTTGTTTGTTATCTTATGTTATATAGTACTTTTGTACAAAACTAGTCTTTTGTACAAAAAAGGGTTCCTAGTTTACTTCGGAACCATAAAAGGATGTCCATTTACATCTTTTTATGGTTCCGAAGTAAACTAGGAACCCTTATAGTTTCGTTATGTCCGTCCGTCCGTCCGCATGATAGCTCCGAGATTCTTAGTAATTAAAAGGTGTAATTTGGCACGAATATTAGTCACGGCAACAAAGTGGTAACATAAAATCCTGAAAAATATTTTTTTTTTCAGGGTAGCTCCTTTCACAAAATTTACTTAAATTTTATCTACCTAGAAAAGTTTCGAATATATAGCCCTCGGCTCTTACGATAGTATTATAACTCTACGACTACAGCATTTGTTTCAGATATCATACCTAAGTACCACCAATGGGTGAATCATGTAAGCTTGTGTTATTTCGCACACAGCGTTTTCTTCACTACGGCCACCCGATGAAGTATGACATGACACGATGGTATTAAATTCCTTTCTAATAATGGGAAGCTAATTTCTATGATTTAAAAAATAAATTTAGGCTGGCCGCCAACATATCGTGGGACTATAAGTATCTTCAGCTAAGCGTGGGTGCACTGGTTGTACCTTTACTTACCTCTTCGAGAATACGGGCGTGAATATACTTAAAATCTTGAAAGAAGTATTAAAGTCAAGTCTATTTTAGTTTAAATTAAAGCCCTTGTCTAAAAATACAAATGGCTTTTGTGAATGTTGTGGTTAAGAAAACAAATTACGCAGAAATAAATGTATTGTTCTTTCTTTTGTGTAATTCATTTTTTATATCTTTTTTTACGGAAGTAAACGTATTTCCATGTATTTATAAGTAGCATTTGTAGAATACTGTGCATATGTACCGTGAATACTCATTTTGTGTTTTTCAATAAGGATAAATGTGGAAAAACTTTTGTCTTGTTATTTCTTTATACGCACAGTTAAACTTTGAAATTACTCATTTTAAATGGTTTCCTGCGTAGCTATGATACTCAAATTTCACGGCATGACAAATTCTTTAAAACAGGCATCGTTTTTTTTTGTAATATATTTGCAGCCTGGGCAGTGGTTACTTCTTTTAATCAGTTGGTCTACTCGGTCTTATGTCTGAAGATACATGAAATAGAAAATAGTGTAGGTAATTTGCTGGTCAGTCCCTTTCTATTATTGTGAAATAATTTTTTTAGTTTTGAGTTGTATTAAAATGAATTTGAAATGTCTATGCTTTTTCATTTTTAGGGTTTCATAGTTGAGAACCCTTATAGTTTCAACATGACCCTCCGTCGGATCTGTACAAATACATAAAATTTGAGTATCTGTTTGTAATCTATACATATAATAATAATAATAATAATAATAAATTTATTTATTTGCGTTAACCATAATTTTAAATTGCAAAAGTAGGCTGGAGTCCACTTTTAGGCAACAATATGCCGGTTCCAGAGGACTCCGCTCTTCTATCTTACAATTATATTATTTAAAATAGAGTTATATATAACAACAAAACATTAGTGCCTATAAATTACAACTTATATATAATAAAGTAATACATTATTATTATAAAAACATTAAGTAAATTAAATTAATATAAAACTAATCAAGCAAACTAAAATGTGATACATACTCTACACGCTACGCAGCAAAATTTTTCTTAAATTTAAATGGTAGATAATAAAAAAGTAGACAAGTGATTTCTGTACATTAAAGTTTTTTAAAAAATACACCGGCACACTAAAAAAAAAGTTGTCTGTGCACCGGGCGCCACCTATCTACGGGCATGTTTTTCGACCCGCTGAACACGAATTTCAAGTCAGTTTAGGCCGTCCGGGCTTCAATTTCGAGTAAATTGCAATAAACCCCAAAAAAATAGCGAAAATTCAATGTTTTGGTAAGAAAAAAATTTTTGGAATCTAATGCAAGCATATTTTTCATGTATTTTGATCTGTTTAATACTAATTTCTTATTCATTCGTACTTTAATCATAAACCATTTTAAATCTAATGTCTCTAATCTAAATAAAAATTGTAAAAAATCATCAAAAATTACAAAAATCGAAGAAAATTGGGATTATCTTGGTATAAAAATTTTGTGGATCCGAATTGATGAAGATCTGCTTGCTGTCTGCTTAATCTGATTCTGCAATAAATTTGGCCCATAGTCTCCTCAAACATTCATAAAATTGCAAAAATCGATTAAATAGCAGAAAACTGCTGCTGAAAAAATAGAAAAAAACTTTTAAACACAATTCAATAAATTTTTTGTATTTTTTATTAATAAGCATCCTAAGTTTTTGTAATTTGTCACTAATTCTTCGACTATTGTCCTGTAATTTTCACTTTTATTATTTCCTAAAATTCCTATTTTTTGGGGTTTTTTGCAATTTACTCGAAATTGAAGCCCGGACGGCCTAAACTGACTTGAAATTCGTGTTCAGCGGGTCGAAAAACATGCCCGTAGATAGGTGGCGCCCGGTGCACAGACAACTTTTTTTTTGTGTGCCAGTGATATTAATGGGGTCGGATAAAATATCGATAACAGAAGCGAAACAACTAATTATTAGAATTTTTGTCTGTCTGTCTGTTAATTTGTGCGTCAATCACGCAAAAACTACTAGACAGAAAATAATGAAATTTAGCGTGGTGATAGCTGAGAGCTTGGAGCAATACATAGAATACTTTTTATTCCAATATTCGGCACCGTTCCCGTGGTATAGGGGATGTAAGTCAAAACACATATTTAGCTTTAATTTATTAACCTATATTCGGAAACTCTTTATTACTTTACTTGGAAAGAAGATACTATAAAGATTGTTCTTTACAAATTTCAAGGTCATCAGTTTCGTAATTCAGAAGTTACAGACATCATAAATTTCAAATGCGTCCGGGTGACCAGTCCAGTTAAACGTGACACCGGGAGTGTATAGAAACCTTTGAACGCATGGCTCATTATAAGTTGGCTATATATTTCATGGTGTTTGTGGGGAAATCAGTTTTAGAATATACTTACGCGTTTTTAGTAAATGTTACAACTGCAAATAAAACAAATCTTATTCTTATTTTCAATTTTACTATCTTAAAAATACGTAAAAGATGTGTAACGTAAGTCTAAAACCACAGATTACTAAATAGTTACTTCGTAACTAAAATCTTGACCTCTTATAAAGCCGAGAATTATATCAATGGCCGAGAACATTTTATTTATAAGAAAATAAAACGGGCAATTTTCCAACTTATGCCCATTTCTCAGAAAATCTCGTAGAATGTTTAAGAAAAATGCAACAGGAAATATTTTTATTGCAAATGGTTTTCAATGAACAAGATAAGCTTTTTAATGTAAGGCTATTTTCTGTTTTATTTATAACAAACTATAAAGCCAAGTGTTACGAATATTTTTAACTTCCCGCTACATACGTAGATAGGAAAGTTACCGATTTTGACCCAATTTTCGAAAATCGAGTTTTCACCAGACGTTTTGAGATCCACGGAACCTTTTCCGACTATTTTCACGATGACGTCAGTATGTCTGTTTGTATGTGTGTATGTAAACATCTCATAACTTTTGAACGGCTTGACATTTTTTTAATTCTATCCCGTAAAGGGGTAAAATGGGGCTTTAAAGTTTGTATCATAAATTAACTGTTTACTTTATTTCTACGAATTCTAAATTATTTCAATTTAGTACTTATGTTTTTAATACAATTAAGAAATAAGTATTTGAGGATTTTTTGATTTTCACCGCTTAAGGCGGTAAAAAGAACTCTTAAATTGTTAGAATTTGATTTCAATAATAATTAAAGTCAAACGGCTTACAAATAGTTTACAACGAAAATAGATATGTCAGTTATTAACTGGTGAACATAAATGGTTGTCACGAAATTTTGCATGGCACAGAAAAGACCACAAATTACCTTTTATGCCTGTTCTCGAGTGAACCGCCATATTTGAAACTAGCTGTTGCCAGCGACTTTGTCCGCGCGGACTTCCTTTACTCCGCACTGCTCCTCCCCCGTAGGTGATAGCGTGATAATATGTAGCCTATATGTTGACCCGACCTGTTAGTAATATTCATGCAAAATTTGAAGTAAATCAATGCAGTACTTTTTGAGTTTACCCCGGACATACATACAGACAAACAGATAAACAGACAAAAAATCTAAAAACTATATTTTTGGCTTTGATATCGATTGTAGATCACGCCCCAAGTATTTTTTAAAAAAAATATTCAATGTACAGTTTTGACTTTCCTACGATTTTATTATATGTATAGATTCCACGCGGTCGAAGTCGGCGGCAAAAGTTATAAAATTTAATAAGTAATATAATATAGTAAATAGCGCTCGTATATAAAGCAATGGCACCCCCTACCACGCTTACTGTGGATTTCTGTAATGTCAGGAGGATTCATTCCAACCAGAATGCCGTCCACTACCGCCCCGACTTCTCCGGCTGAGACTTCCTACCTCTCCTACCTGGGGTACAAACTGGAACATTCCTTTGTACTACGGGCTGGTGTGTGCGTATATGTCAGAGAAAATATATGTTATCGGCGCCTCGGCAACCTTGAAGGTCAGGACCTATCCATCCTTTGGTTACGCGTAGCTTGCGACGACCATCCACGCAGCTAGGTGTGCCTATACAGGTCCCATATCGGGAATACTGAAGTTGACCGGCACGTTGAGCATTTACAAACGGCTGTAGATTCCGCGTTAGAGTAAACACACTCCGCAGATATCGTGAACTTGGGCGATTTTGCCCACCTTGCCCACCACGCTGAATGGCTATGTTTTCGTACAACCGATCATGCGGGGAGGTTTGTTCTCGATTTTGCCGTGGCGTATGGTCTAACACAATTGGTCACCTCGTCTATGCGAGTTCCCAATGTGGATGGCCATACGCCTTCACTGTTGGATCTCCTGCTGACTTCTAATCCGGACCGTTATCAAGTATCGGTGGACGCTCCACTTGGCACGTCAGACACATTGGCCGAATTGGTGAGAAATTAGTTCACCTTCCTTCGGGCACTCGTGCGTTTTGATCTCTCGCCAAGGCTGTCTTAGGGGATTTCTCCCAGCCTTGATTTCCATCCTTGCACAGAGACGATAACTCTCTGCCCATACCGGAAAGGAGAAAGTCAATCTTCTGGGTTCGTTCTTTGCGACCAACACGACTCTGGATAACCGAGGGAACGCACCGCCTACCATTCTGCAGTGTGATAGTTCCATGCCAGAACCACAATTTCGGCAGACATCTGTGCATAAAGCACTACGTTCCTTGGACATCACAAGTCAAGTGGGCCTGACGGCATCCCTCCGCTTGTGCTTAAAGATATGCTCCAGAGTTGGCGTCAGCATTAACGCACCTATTCCGGCTCTACTATTCACTTGGCATGGTACCGAATTCGTAGAAAATAGCTTTAGTGCATCCCATCCCTAAAAAAGGAGATCGCTGTAATTTGTAAAACTATTGGCCAATAGTCATAGCCTCCTTATTCTGAAAAATCATGCAGACACTTATAGACTGTCAGCTCCTGAAGTATTTAGAAGAGCACCAGCTGATTAGCAACTGTCAGTTCGGTTTTCGTCTTGGCCGCTCAGCTAGTGATCTTCTAGTATACTTGACGCATTGTTAGGCAGAGGCAGTTGAGTCCAAGAGGGAGGCATTGGCCGTTAGTTTAGACATAGCGAAGGCCTTCAATCGGGTATAGCATAAAGCGCTTCTCTCGAAGCTACTGTAATACCTTTATGGTGTTACATGCATAATATTGCATACTGGCGGATTTGTCTACTTTTAAACATAGAACATTGTCTAGGTTTTCGATTTAAATGTAATAGAATAAGAGTGTTCGAAGTAATCTTGACGGGAAAAGACATATGCCCGAAAAATAAATGAAGTTATAAAAACTGGTGTATTATTGGAAATAATACTAAAATCCGTCGGTCTTCGTGTACCTCAAGCAGCCAAGCTGATTAAAGTAAATCCCCCGGGCAAACGGTGTTACAAATTGGTGGAGTAACACGGCCGGCCGTTATATTAACCCGGCTAGCTGTTACATTTGGCGGAGGCGCCGTGCAGTCGCTACGTGCAGTCGCTACGTGAAGTCGATACGTGCAGTCGCTACGTGAAGTCGCTACGTAAAGTCGCTACGCTGGACGAAGAAACCAGGAGAGCTAAGTATTTTGGTCAGAGGGTAAGAGTCAAGATGGAGGCCATCAAGCGTTTCGATGGGACGCAGAATTTTGCATTCGCAGAATTTATTAAAGATTTTAAAACAGTCGCGGCAATTAATAAATGGGATATAGAGAGTTTGCCTTTACTTTTAGGATTATATCTTGACGGGCCTGCGTTAGCGTTTTACAAAATGATATAAAGCGACACGGCCAATTTTAATGAATTGTGTATAAAAATTGAAAATGAATTCCCTATATCAATAAATTATATTGAGCAATTTTATATAACCAAACAGGGCCGCGATGAGGAGCTATTAACATATTTTTACAGACTCAGCAGTATTGCAGTCAAGGCTGAGATATCGGACGAAATTTTCATAAAGCAATTCATCAAGACAATGTTACCCTCGCTAAAAGAAAAGCTAGGAATGAGATTGTATTTGTCGCGAGGAGAATTACGTAAGACAATCATTCAATACAACGAGGTCTTTGGGGGTCAAATAAAATCAAGTAACATTCCTTTACAACCACCAATGGGGCTGCCACAAAAGGTAAAATTTAGGGAGGAACCAGACATCCTGCCTAGTACGCCTGTACGCTCGCAGACAGAACGTCCACAGCCGACAGAAGTTTTTCACACGCCCCGGTATAATCTAAGGCCGAGACGATATGAAAGAACGGCCTCAAATACACGTAATGATTTCAGACGCAGTCCGATGACACCACAGTACCCAAACGAACAGAGACGCCGCCAATAAATGAAACACGGGAGATGAGAGCTGCGTCCCAAACTGATGAAAATCTCCCGACAGAAAGCAAAGGTTTGTCCAGTCCATTTATACAGGTCATAATCAAGGGTCATTCGTGTTCAACATTAATCGATACGGGAGCAGATATATCGTGCATGTCGGATGATCTCGCGGAGTATCTAAAAGTAACATACAAAGATACTGCATCCAATGGGCATTTTGTGAAATCGCTAGGAGGATCGTTATTAAATGTGGTAGGAAAAACGTGTGTAAATTTAATGAGAAATAACAGTATTTTTGCGAATGAAATGTTAATAATAGAGAATATAAAAACTAAACTTATATTATGTCGAGATTTTCTAAAAAAATATGGTGCTGTAATAGACTTTTTAAAGAATTTTATATGTCTTAAACAGCGTTGCTATGTAAATTTTATTAATCATTCTTCGCTACGAAATAATAATGATCTTTCCATTATGGACGGCTGCCATAGAAACGTTGTAAATAGTAATGTCACTAATGTAAATAAATTGTGTAATATGTTAAAATCAGATTATATATACTACGTGAATTATATAGAGAAAAATGAGGATAAGTTGTATCCGTATGTAAATTCCGGAAATAAATGCGAAATGGATGAGATTAATATTAATCCGGAATTATGTCAAAACCAAAAGAATGTATTACGAAATCTATTTAGTACATATAGGAAATGTTTTGCATTTAGGCCCACGGAATTAGGTAGGTGTAAGTTAACAGAAATAGAAATAAAAACGGTAGACCAGGTAGCGGTACACCACCCGCCATATCGTGTCTCACCAAAACAACTAGAAATAATCAATACACAGGTTAGAGAAATGTTAGACAACGGTGTTATTCGTGAATCTAAAAGCTCTTATGCTTCCCCAGTAGTGTTAGTGCGGAAAAATGATAACACATGGAGATTCTGTGTGGATTACCGTAAGTTAAACAAAAAGGTGGAAACAGATAGCTATCCATTGCCTATTCTTGAAGACATTTTAATATATCTTTCGGGTGCCCACTATTTCGCTGATTTAGATTTAAATTCTGGCTATTGGCAACTTGTGATTTCGGAAAACGATAGGCACAAAATGGCATTTATAACACCGTCAGGATTGTATGAGTTTAACGTGTTGCCTTTTGGCTTAAAAACAAGTCAAGCAGTATTTCAGCGTACAATGGATAAAGTGCTAGGGGATATCAAATACAAGAATGCCATCTGTTATGTTGATAATATATTAATATGGGGGAAAACTTTCACAGAATTTAAGGAAGCGTTAGAAAAGGTATTAATGCGCCTTAAGGAAGCGAACCTTACGCTTAAACTAAATAAATGTAGTTTTGGGTATGGGAAAATAAGTGTGTTAGGGCATGAGAAATTGGGGGATGGTATTCAATCAGATAGCAGGAAATTAAAGGCGATAAAAGAAATGCCTGCACCGACAAATGCAAAACAGGTAAAATCGGTACTTGGAGTATTCTCCTATTACCGTAAGTTTATTAGTAATTTTGCCAAAATTGCTCTACCCTTAACAAAATTGTTAAAGAAGGGGTCGAAGTTTTGTTGGTCCTCGGAACACCAAAACGCGTTTTCCATTATCATAGATCGAATGTGTAACCCGCCTATTTTAAGTCATTATTCTAGTGATAAGGATGTTATAACTAGATTATATGTAGATGCTAGTGGAGAAGCTCTGGGGTGTTGTCTAATGCAAGGAAAAGTAAAAATGCATCCGATATCGTATGCATCGAGGAAATTGAGTGAGGCAGAAAAGAAGTATTCTACTACTGAGAAAGAGTGTTTAGGTCTAGTATGGGCGTTAAATTATTTTAGACATTTTTTATGGGGATTGAAGTTCCAAGTCGCAACCGATCACAAGGCATTATGTTGGCTTAGAGATAGGAAGGATATGAATGGAAGGTTGGCGAGATGGTCATTGAGCATACAAACATATGACTTCGATATTGTCCATTGTGCAGGCAGAGAGAATGTAGTTGCCAACTTTTTAAGTAGAAACCCATTGAATGTGGAGAGTACAGTTGAGGATACTCAGAAAGAACAAGAGGATGGTTTGGAAGTGTATAAATTAGAGGTAATTTAGGTCCAAGAGGAACAGGGGATAGACGAATCATGTAGGCGGTGGTTATCTCGAGTAAGGATAAGCGATACCGGGGTATATAAGGGCTATAAATTGAATGATGGAATATTGTGTAAGAGAGTAAAGCGAGGCAATAGTATGAAAGATCTTGTGGTTATACCAAAGGGTTTATTATATGAGATCTTGCATGAACTGCATGACGACCCATGATCAGGTGGTCACTTGGGTTTAGCAAAAACATTATGTAAATTTAGAGATAAATATTATTGCGAGAATGCTGAGAAGGAGATCGAGAAGTATGTGAAAACGTGTAATTTGTGCCAAGAGAGGAAAAAAGTCAAACAATTAGCTGAACTACAGCCAATAATTGTGACCCGTATGATGCAAAAGGTAGGAATCGATATCTTAGGGCCTTTTAGAAAATCTTTGAACGGGAATAAATGTATTATAGTATGTGTTGAATATGTGTCGAAATATGCAATATGTAAACCGGTACAAAGGGTAACGGCAGAGAAAGTGAGTGAATTTTTGATTGAAGAGGTGTTTTGTAGGTACGGAGGTGTTAAGGAGGTAATTTCTGATAGGGGAGCAGTATTCACTTCACACCTAGTGAAAGAAGCTTGTGAATCGATTTGGGGCAAAATCGCGATTTAGTACGGCGTTTAGGCCAGAGACGAATGGGTTAGTAGAGCGGTTCAATAAAACGCTAGTTCAAATGTTATCGATGTATGTAGCCAGGGACCAACGAGACTGGTGTAGATTTGTAGCATTAGTATGTCATGCATATAACACTAGTAAACAATCAACTACTAAGGTTTCACCATATATGATGATGTACGCTAGGGAACTGATATTCCAAAGCGACATGGGGGTAAATAGGGATAGTCATAACGGAGAGATAAATTATGCCGAGAGACATAATTTACAAGGTGCGTTAGTTCGAAAGGCAGTACATAACACTAGGAAGGCACAAGTTAGGCAAAAGAGATATTTTGACAAAAGGGCTAAAGTAAAGGACTTTTCACCGGGACAATTAGTATTAGTATATACACCAAGACGGGTGGACAATAGGAGTTTGAAATTATGTAGGTTATATAAAGGGCCGTTCAGAATAGTGGAAAGAATATCTAATGTAAATTATGTAATCACGAAGTTAAGCAATAGGAGACATAGAGATATTGTACATATAAATAGGTTGAAGGCATTTCATGTACGTGTGTAAAAAAAAATATAGTGTATTTTATGGTCATTCATTATAGTAAATAATTGTTACATGTTAGTTCATTATTTTTGTTTGGGTGTGTATATGAGAATGCTAATATTTGTATTTGTTTCATGTAATATGATGGGGTTCAACCAATGCTGTGATGGTGGACCGGAGCTAAAAAGAAAAAAGATGACCAAAAGAATATTAGATGAAGAAATGTTATGTTTTTAATCGAATGTATTCCTCTCAAGTTCATCTGTTCAATAATAAAGGCAAATGGGGTATAATGTATACTAGAGACAGAGCCGCCTTAGTATGAAGTCGTAAAAGTCAGTATAGGTAGGGGGTTGATAGTCATGTGAATGTGAGTTCAACTTTGTAGTACGACATAGTCGACACAAAGAATATCTGTATAAGATATATATGAACTCGGATAGTTATGGGAGATATTGTAATGATGGTTTAGTATGGTTCAGAGTAAGAAGTATTTATATTCGTGATGTATATATGTATTGGGGCGAGCTCGATGTTGAGAGGAAGTAATACTTCAATCTTTTTTCTTTTGGTCCACCAAAGCAAACGAAGTTTGAATTGTTAAACCTTTCCATATCTTATTATCTCTTATACAGCTAGAGCCCTTCAGGCTAAAGTTTAGTAAAATAATAAATGTTTGCGGTAGGATAGATTAGGTGAGGGGGCTGTGGTCTGCCTTTTAGGGAGGTTTTGGTAGACCAAAGTTTGTGACATGGTGTGGTGGTAATAATCAAAACCACACATGGGGCAAACTATCTTTTAGGAAAAGACAGTCCCACCAAAATGTACTTTCCTTCCATAGGTAGGGCAATCGGGATAGGAATAGGTAGGTCATTTAAGAGGAGACAAATGCCCGTCCGGTTTCAGCTGCTCCTACCTTGGGGGGTAGCTGATGTAATACCTTTATGGTGTTACATGCATAATATTGCATACTGGCGGCTTTGTCTACTTTTAAACATAGAACATTGTCTAGATTTTCGATTTAAATGTAATAGAATAAGAGTGTTCGAAGTAATCTTGACGGGAAAAGACATATGCTCGAAAAATAAATGAAGTTATAAAAATTGGTGTATTATTGGAAATAATACTAAAATCCGTCGATCTTCGTGTACCTCAAGCAGCCAAGCTGATTAAAGTAAATCCCCCGGGCAAACGGTGTTACAAATTGGTGGAGTAACACGGCCGGCCGTTATATTAACCCGGCTAGCTGTTGCACTACCTTCCTATGGGTTCTCCTTTCAAAATTATGCAAGTGGATCACCAAGTTTTTGGCTGATCGGAGCATCAAGGTCGTAGTCGACGGTGCATGCTCCATCCTGTCAATGCTGGTGTTCCCCAAAGCTGCGTACTATCACCGACACTGTTTCTTCTACATATCAATGAAATGGTCAGATCCTTACGACAGCCACAAAGGTTAGGGATCTTGGAATTCTTGTAGATAATCGCTTTTGAATTACTGAGAATGTGGATGAGATTTTTTCTAAGTCAATGAGGAAGCTTAATTTTACTAAGAGGAATACTAAAGAATTTTCCACGCAAAGTAAGATTATTATTTTTAACTCTCTCGTTCGTAGTCTCTTAGAATATACTAGTATTGTATGGAATCCTATGTATGCAATTCATTCCCAAAATCTTGAATCAGTGCAACGAACTTGTACCTTGTATACATAAACCCTGGTATTTCCCACAGAGTTCTGCACGAAAAGCGATTGGAATTTTTTGGTGTACATTCCCTATTTGACCGTCGTAGATTGCCGGACGTGCTGTTTTTGTACAAACTTTTCAATTCCGCATTAATGCGTGTAGATGTGTTAAATCGTGTGTCATTGAACGTCCCTTTTCATTCACCTCGTTATCCTCTAACTAAAGTTTTTAGTCTGCCGCTTTGTCGCACTAATATTGGTAAACATTCACCCTTGAGTCGAGCCTTATCTAAATTCAATTTTATTAGTTCAAAAATACCAGATCTGGATATATTTAATGATTCCCTCGTTAAATTTAGACAAAAATTTAGACATTTTTTTAATTACTAGTTATTTTCGTTTTAATATAATATATTCTTTTTGACTATAGACTTTGTAAAACTATTTCACTATTTTTGTTGTATGAAGTGTACACCTGTAATTGGCATGTACACTAGACTTATACCTTGAGTCGTATTTATAATTTGTATATTTTGTGTATTTTCTGTTGGTGTTCCATTGAAAATAAATAAATAAATAAATATGTTGCGAATTAGTAACATACATTGCTATGTGGACGACAGTACTGGTGATGCTACATACTCCGGCCGTAGCGGTATTTCTCGGGAACACGTCGAAGAGGGCCGGAACAAGCTCGTCTTTGAACTCGAAAATCGACTAACCGATGTCTCAGAATGTGGTCGTCAAAACCTTGTTACATTTAACCCTACAAAGACGGAGCTTTGTACGTTTACCGCAAAACAAACACCCTTTGTCGTGTCACCTCGGTTCGAAAACACTCTCCTGATAGCCTCAGCCGGTATTGAAATTCTAAGCGTCAACAGTCGAACAACGTTCAGTTCCGCGGTCATTTGGAAGGAAAGGCTGAACTAGCCTCCGAACAGCTTAGTGTACTTAGCAGAGCAAAGCCGTACTTCATGCCAGCCCATCGCCTCCAACTTAGAGCGGTTCGAATCGTCGACGACCAGACTATTTCTAATCGGCTTGACTCTTTGGCGTTACGCAGAGATGTAGATTCGCTCTGTTTCTTTTACCGTATTCATCATGGTGAGTGTTCCGACGAGCAGTTCGGATTAATTCCTGCCGCTAAATTCCATCATTGGACATCGCGTCAAAATTCAAAGTTCCGTCCTCACTACCTCGTTGTCTGGAAATTCATAACCATGCGCTTTTGTCGGCACTTTTTGCCTCGCACTATTCCTTTGTAGGATAAATTACTCGCAGAGATGTTTCTGAATAGATACGACTTGGTGAACTTCAAGAAACGAGCTTATTCATTCAAAGGCCGGCAACGCAGCTGCAAGACCCCCGGTATTGCAGATGTTCATAGGCGGTGGTGATCACTTACCGTCGGGTGCACCACCTGCTCATTTGACCCCTCTACTATAAAAAAATAAACGCTTTCTACTAAATGCATATAGATTTATACACGGTACATATACCAAAATAACACTTTTTATAATTTTTGTCTTTTGTTTGTTTGTTCCGTCTTATCTCTGAAACAGCTGGCCCAATTTTGACGGTTCTTCACTAGCAAATAGCTGGTATGACAGGAAGTAACTTAGGTTACTTTTATTTTAGAAATCTTTCCACGCGCACGAAGTCGCAGGCACAGCTAGTTGTAAATAACTTTTATATGTATGAAATAGTACAAGTGAGGACCGTGAAAAAGGGTGTGGATCGAGTATAAGAACAAAATGGACCTATTGCTTTTTTGACATTAGCAAAACAATAATCGATCAATCTGGCTGCTTTAACTTGTTTTAGAATAACTCGTTCCTATTTTTTTTTTGTAAAAATGATGTGCAAGACGTAAATAAAATGTTTCACTATTTGATGGTGTATTGATCAATAAAACATAAAAAATCAGTCTGGCATAAATAAAAAAATAAACATAAAAATTTAATTTAGAAACTTTCTTTTTGGCTTTCCTTATAAATGTACTAGACCAGTTCTATTCAAAAGAAAAAATAAAAACAAAAACAATTTGACGTTTAGTTTATGTATACACCTCGTATAGGAAATTTTGAATTGCAATAATGTTATGAGGGTGCTCTGGTAACAGTTTTGTCAAGAATAGCAGTGCCAGACATAAATTTTTATATTTTATTGATCGATACACCTTCAAATAGTGAAACATTTATTTTAATTATGTCTTGCAAATAATTATTACAAACAAACAAAAAAATAGGAACGAGTTATTCTAAAAAAATGGATAAGTTAAAGATAGCCAGATGGATCGAATATTGTTTTGTCCAAAAATCAATAAGTCTATTTTTGTTCTTATACTCGATCTTCACCCTTTTTAACAATCCCCGCTTGTACTAAAATGGTTTACGATCTAATACGAACATAAAAAGTAGCACACATCTATTAGTTGAAAGAAATAGAAAAAATCATTTTTTTTATTTCTTTTAACTAATAGGTGTGTGCAAAAATAGCACACACCTATTAGTTAAAAGAAATGTTTCAATTTTATAATTAGCAAACACGCAGATAGCCCTCCTGATAGAAAGAGAAACTATCACCTATAGACACCATAGGTATAAATGGTGTGATGATATTCCTGTGGCGGGATGGCAATGCCACAAGCATTAGTCTATCGGCTACCCTACCCTCCAAACCAGAACACGACAATAAGAAGCATTGACGCTATTGCGACAGGACTAGATAAGTCGGTGGTATCATATACTCGGGGGAAACGTTGTGGAATTCCACCATATAGTGGTCACGATACAGCACAGCACACAAAGCACAGAATACATAGAGACTAACAGAAGTCAATGCTCCATACAAGTAATATTTGAGCATAGCACACATAGACTTGTGCGGAACAAACTGTACCGAACCATTTCGAGATATCGCGTCCATGAGAGGTGTCTATGTGTGCGTTGCTCGAATATCACATTTATGTGGATTGACTACTGTTAGTCTCCAGTATACTGTGATGGAAGTGACAATTGTAGCCTATTGCCTTTTACTTACTGCCTGGCAGAATGGTATATTCTTCAAAGGGGGCCCGGACCACTATGGGGGATAGTCAAATTTAACACCAATATTCGGTTTAGGTCAAGGCCACAATTTGTAAGTGAAATAAAAAATAAATATAAACCATAGCATAGATTAATACAAAAAAAGGCAGTAAAGTGCGAGTTGAGCTCGCATACCAAGGGTTCTGTAAAAGCTTGTATTTTTTGTGATGTAACTAAAAACTTTCGGCTTGCGGATTTTACGGACAGACGTACCGACGGACACACGAACAGCGAAATGATCTTTAAAACACCAAAGAAAAATATCGACACGCGAGATTTGAACCTGCGACCATTTCCCTAAAGCCGGGAAATGCCGCAGAAATGCGGGAAAGGTTCAAATTCCGCGTGTCGATATTTTTATTTGTTGTTTTCAAGGTTTTTCCAGTTTCCCAAGCACGGGCTATAACACAAAAATAAAGCGAAATGATCGTAAAAGAATCCCGTTTTTCATTTTCAGGTACCGAATCCTAAAAATCAAAGTACCTAATAAACTACGTATTAAACTGAAAATTTTAATTATTTAGAAAATGAATTGACTGCAAATTGTTACGGAATAATAATTTATATTTTTTACCTTCGTAGAATATTTTTCACTTACAACATACGTCAAAAGGGACAAGCTTAGGCCGACGTATTACCTAATAAATGTGACATAAAAGCACCCTTTGAATCACCTTTTTCCTTCAATTTGAGGTAACAATAAAAGCAATTTAACTCATCTCTGTTAAAAAGTTTCTATTAGACTAACACTTCAAAAGCAACGTTGTCATTAGTGTTAACGAGCTCTCTCGCGTTTATACCAAATAAAAAAATTCAAGGAAAATGTTTCTTTAATATCTATCGCAGTTTTGTATTTTGTTATTGAATATTTACTATATATTATGTAAATGTGATTGAATCATACTATTTTCGTTTATGCTCAATAATGTTTCAAAGAAATTACGATGAAATGTTTATTCAATATTAATGACCAAGCAACAAAAATGATTATTTGTTACGATGTGGATTTGACACATTAATACTACATTAATTTTAATAATTATTAATGCTAATGATAATTCATTAATATGGGTAAAAGTTTTGAGAACACATATAAAAATGATATGTATCTACTATACATGCAACACGAGTGAAATAACAAATTTTTACTGATATTCTAGAAATAAACATTTTTTGAAGCTTTTGGACCTTTAAAGCGCGTTTGGTTTAAAGCGACATATTCTATTTTCTGTGTAATAATAAAAATTGTACATAATTACTAGCTGCAGCGTGCAGCCCGCTGCATTATAAAAGTTTTGGGTGAATACCGCGGGATCACCTAATTTTTCTGGGATACAAAGTAGTCTATGTGCTATTCCGGGTCATCGTCTACCTATGTATCAAATTTCATTCAAATCCGTTCAGTAGTTTTTGCGTGATTGCGTCACAAACATCCATCCATCCAAACATCCAATGTTTCGCAATCGTGTATGATTATGCTTGCTTTTAAAGGGTAAAGTAATATTTTAAGCATGAAATCAGAACAAAGGAAATATTTTAAAGATTTATCCAAGATGACGTCGAATAGTTTCTTTTTTTATATCATAGGATAATAAATAAGCAGATAAGCTCTTCTGATGTTATGAGAAATCCAGGGCATATAGACAAAAAAATATGATAATGGTGCGTTGCTAGCCACGTGAAGGGCTGAAAATATCACATGCATAAGTTTACCAGCTACTTTACCCTCCAAACTGGAACACATCAGTGACAAACGCTGAAACTATTGCAGCAGGAATAGCTAAGGTGGTGGTACCAGACTCGAGCGAACCGTTGCAGAACTCTACCGCCTAGTAGTCACGCTGATAGTGACAAGTTTGGCCTATGGTTTGCGACTCTATGGCCTTTTACAAACTGCATTGCAAAATAGTAGATGATATATTGTATGGAAGGTGCTCGGACTAACACATGGTAAAACATTTAATACAAAAGTAGTGTTTTCGAAAAAAAAACTTAAAAAAATATTCACAAAAATAATGTTATGTTTCTATGATTATTTTTGTAGACTCATTTGTTATTATTAATTTTTAAATGTATTTTGTTACAAGAATTGTTCCAAAATAAGAAATGATATATTCGATACGTGTCGTAAGCACGATGTAAAAGCGTACACCAAGACGTGTCCTAGTTCTGCTAATCACTGAATTCATTCCACGTCTACGTTTACAGGAGCAAGACGACAGCGCTCCCAAGATCGTTAGTCTTTACCTGACTTTAAAGGACGCACATCACGTTTATCCTTAATCTGACACACTCTCTTTTATAATAACAACATCATATTTGAGAATACAGCTATTAACTATCTGTTACAGGAACATTTCAGGATCTGTCTTAAGCTGGTGCAATGGAAGTATAATTGAGTTGGTACAGTAAAAATTATCATATGACTTTATCTAGGTAGTAACTAAGTTTTAAAATTTTAGGATCTGTCTTAAGCTGGTACAAGCTGGAGTAGAAGTATGATTGAACTGGTACAGTGGAAACTATCAAATGGCATGATCTAGTTAGTAAGTTTTATCACACCAGTTTTTTGCGATGTCAGTAGAGTGAACCAAATTTCAGTGGAAGATCCCAGTATGCTACTGAGATTTGTCTAGATAAATAGCGCCAGAGCAACTTTGAGAAATGAACCCGAGATATCACTAGCAAAGCCTCACAGGCAAATCACTTGCAGAAGTGGAAGCTGTGGTGAAAGTGTTTTAGACGGAAGACTTATCTCTCTAATAAGTCTAGCTGTTCCCCATCAGTTAGTGTTGTACAGTTGGTCAAACATATTTTTTTATTTTATTTAATATATTACATTATACGGATGCCTTGTTCAATTGTCTGCTAATGCTTAAAAACATAAGTATTATTTCATAAAAAATGAACGTAACAAAAAACAGCAAATATATTTATTTTATTTTAAAGTCAGTTTATGTCATAGAATACCAAACAAGTAGATTTCTTTTTTAATGGAAACGGTGATAACTCATATCAACGTTATCAACAATAGACACTAAATATATTAATCGTGAGTATCTGTGCCTGATCTATGTGGTAGGTAGATTTGTGAACTGTTGCGGCAAGAATGTTTTTTTTTGGAAAATCAACAAGTGCATGAGTCATAATACTGATTTGATCGTGAAAAAACATATGAATAATAGTATCGCTGCATAATTTACACATTTTAACTTAACCCCAAAGAAAGCAAATTATTTGCTCGTGTAATGGGTGTATGGTCAACGATACTAATACATAGAAATACACATATAAATACTGTTATACATAATACATACCCAGAAATACATACATCTTTGCTCATCATAGAAATGTTTGTTCCTGTTGGGAATCAAACCCAAGCCCCATCTATTTGTAGTTAGATTCGTTAACCACTCGACCAATGGGGTGATTTGGAGGGATGGTATGTGAGAGAAATAATTATAAAATTTAGTGTAAATAATTTTTACAGAAATAGGTATAATATTAAAAAGATATTAGTAGCATCGACAGTCGTCGAATATTATTACATAATTATTTTGCCTATCGCAGCGCAGAAAAAATAACACAAGAGTACTCTTGTGTGAATAAAAAAAGGAGAAGTACATAAGGAGTAAAGTAAATAATTTGAAATCCCATCCTCACCATTTCAATGTCTGGAAACCCACAACTGTGCGTTTCTCTCAGCACCTTTTGCCTCGCACTACTCTGTTTTGGAATCAGTTACCGGCAGGGGTGTTGCCAAACGGATACGATTTGGGGTCTTCAAGAAAAGAGCTTACTCAACGCAACTGCAAGACCTCTGGTATTGCGGATGTCTATTGGCGGCGTTGATCACTTACCAGCAGGTACACCTCTTGCTCGTCTGTCCCATCTTCTATAAAAAACAGCAGTTAAAAAGAGGCGAAAATGTAAACAAACTGCACCTGCGCGTTTGGTAAAATAAACGTCCATTTCGACGAGTCCTACGTATACTGGTGCAACCCGCAAAATAACGAAAACCGTTTTTTTGCATCAAAAGCCTTAAAATTACCTTATCTTTGTATCTTGTAAAAATTATATTAAAATATCAAATATTTTCAAAAATAAAAACTTGCAAACTGATGTGACATCATTTTAGGTTTCGCGACTACCTACACTGATGTTACTTGCACCAGTGTAGATCGTAGCGTACGACGCGACGCGTGAGTGCAAGTTAACTTTACTCCAGTATACGCGTGGCATCTTTGCATAGAGTACCTACGCCAAACACTGGTATAACTGCGATGCATTTTGTATTCTTGTAACATTGAATGCCTTCACGTATTCAATGATAAGACAATATTCGGATTTTGTTTACCTGTAGCAACAGTGGTGATGATGGTATTGTTGTTACTTACAACGAAGCGTTCCTAAAGTCAATTAATGCGATTGCAGAACTAAAAAAATTCCATAAATTTTCCAACTTTTCCTTTAATCCAAAAATTCTGCAGGACAATGTGTCTTTTTAACATTACTTACTGTGATTGTTGTTAGATAGATGGGATCAGCCAATAATTCAATAATGTCTGAAGAACTGGTTGGTTAGTCATAGTAAGTAATAATTAAAATATAAATAAATAATTAGAGTAAAATCTTGATTAACCGGACTAATTTGTGTCGTTAGGCGTTCGAATAAACGAAAATCCAGATATCTGAATCTAAATTGATGATGGTTAAAACATTCCTAAAAAATATTGAAACTGATAATAGGTCCCTACTAAAACGTTTATAGTAAACAAAATTTTAAATTAATTAAACCTTACTAAAGCGATTTTGTTAAAACACAATAAGCTACACTATAAAATAAAGTCTTTTTTAGTAATAATTAGGCTTTAGACTGAAACTTTAGTTGACTAATTTTGAGGTCCTAGGAAACTTTTCCGACATTTTCACAACGACGTCAGTATATCTCTGCATTGTGTGATTATATTCGCATCAGCACCTGCTTGGTTGCAGTGCCACCTAGGCTAGGTACCAATTTAAAACACCAATAAAATGTTCTCTGGACTCACTCAAACGAATATTAAATTGATGAAGAGACCGAGATAACAAATAAAATATCAACGTAAATTCGTTATTATATGACATTCGATCACAAATAAACAGATTCAAGATCACAGCTTTAAAAGTATGTGGTGGTGTGGTACACAAAAAAAATATGTGGTGTTATTTTGTTCAATCACAGCCAACGTACGCATGCGTTATATATCACGAAAACGTCTTAACTTATAGGCGAATTTTCTAAGGGCCTTATATTTTTTTGTGAATTCTCGTCGATAAAGCGGAGCAATAATAGCAATAGTATTAAATCATAGCGTACAGAAATAAGGTACACTACTTTCATGACGCTGTAATATTTTTTGTGTTTCTGTTTAATATATCATTCTCAAGTCATTTTCTTGAGCTGAGTTTGTAGGCAACGCTAAATCTCATTATTTTTATCGAAGTGAGCAAAGGTAAATGTGTAAAAAAATTAGTTGTAATTTGAGTTTTTAATTATTAAAACTAATTCGTACACTTCAAGGGTTGGTGCGGCTGACCGATTTATGTGACTATATTTAAGTCGATTTAGCTTGTGTTATTATATTGTGGTCTGTAGTTTAGCATATCATCAATGATAAATAATCATATTAACAATGCCCAGGACCATGCTTTTAAGCCTATATTAGTATTCGGTCTACTAAATCGTTACTTACCTTTAAATTAAAATATTTACTTACTCTTTGCCCTCGTGTTGGTCCGACTCCGTTGAAGAGTAGGCCAACTGCCGTTATGCTAGGCAGGTCGTAAAAGGTGACCGATTGGTTTTGCGAGTCATTACCATTGTGACTACTAGGTGGTAGAGTTCTGTATTGTCTCACCTAAGTCTGGTACCACGGCCTTACCTATTCCTGCCACAATAGCGTTAGCGATAATATGATGTAGTAAAAATAGGATGTAGTACTCAACTGGCTAATAGGTAGGTGGGTAGCGTGCTGAAATATGGTAGGGTGCAAGAAAATATGATAATAAATAACAAATATTGTTTTTAATATGTTCAATAATTTAGTAATTTATTAACTCGTGAATAAAGATAACACAATAAAAATAGTCATGTCCAAAATAATAATTGTTTAGATTTGAATAAATTTTTCATGCGAATATGTCAACACTATCTTTCAGTTTGTCTTAAACTTTCTTATATGCTACAGATGAAATTAGTTAGTTACATTGTGGACTAGCTGATGCCCGCGACTTCGCCAGCGAAAGATTTCATAATTTTGTCGCCTCTGTGGTCTAGTGGTTCAGAGATGTCGTTGATCACATGAGATCCCGGGTTCGATTCCCGGGTCGGGCACATAAAAAAGTGTTTTTTCAGTTTTCTGAGAAACACAAAGTTGCCCGGGATCTGCATGTTACTGTTGACAAAATATGAACAACGATATGTATTCCTAACAAATAAGAGAACTTAATTTAGTTATAGTAATAGAAAGATAATTTTTTAGGATTTTTGTTTAACTTATTGTACTTTTGCCCTAGATGCTGTTCCTTACAATAGATAAAAAGTTACTCATAAATACAGATATATTTAATTATTTGTATTGAAATACTCAAAGAATAGCATAAGTTTCTGTGCAGTATTAATATAATTTAAAAAATCAATCAGAATTTAACCCGCCATTGGTGACGCATATATCTGGAAGGCCGTGAGATTCGAAAGATTCGAATAACTTTTTCGCCAGCCGTCGATTTGGGTTGCGATTTAGAGTAGCTGCCTCAATAAGTCCCACACCGTTAGCACTGCTCATGACTTCACCACGGATGCACGTTACTGAGTTTTTGCGCCAAGCCAGCCAAAAAAATATTTATAATCTATATTAATGTTATAAATATGAAAATTTGGTTGTATGGATGTTTGTTAATCACGCAAAAACGATTAAACCGTTTTGGACGAAATTTGGCACACATATTATAGACGATGACCTAAAATAACACATAAAATACTTTTATCCCGGAAGAAAGTTGTTCCTGTGGGATTAACGAAAAACTCTTATAATGCGGCCTGCAGGGTACAGCTAGTATTATAAGTGCGAAAGTTTGGAGGTTTGAATAGATGGATGTTTGAATCACGCAAAAACTACTGAACGTTTTGAAGTGAGTCGTTCAGCAGGTCGTCATCTGACTGTATGCCGAATTTCATTCAAATCCGTTCAGTAGTTTTGGCGTGATTGGGTAACAAACATCCATCAATCCAATCATCCAAACTTTAGCATTTATAATATTACTAGCTGATCCGCGCAGCTTCGCCCACGATTATATTAATAAGTCGTCCAAATAGTTTCTAATAAAAATTTCACCCCTATTTCAGCCCTCCAGGGACTGATTTTTGAGAAAAAGATTAGCCTATGTTTGACCTCGGATCTTCAACTACATCCATGCCAAATTTCATGAAACTCGGTCCAGCGGTTTAGCTGTGAAAGCGTAACAGACAGACAGACAAACAGGCTTTCACATTTATAATATTAGTATGGGTGTACAAATATATGTAGATGGGTAAAACATAGTGTTTTTAGTGTCGTGAGTACAATTGCCCAATAAGTAATAAACAACCAGGATTGACTGAATATTGTTAACTATACCCATATCTCAAAAACTATTAAACTGATTTCGATGAATTTTAGACTGTTCTCTAAGTTAGAATATACTTAATTTAAATCAAAATGAATTATTTCGATTATGACTTTTGGTTCCCGAGAAATTCTTGAACAGACATACATACACTTATGAAATTTAATAGATGTGCTTAGACGCTTGAATAAATCATTAATTAATTATACTCAAATATCCAATTCCAACAATATTACAGACATACATGTCAAACTTATACCCTCCGTTTTTTCTTTGGTTGATAAAATACAAATGATAATACAACAAAAATTAACTTCTTTGTCAAAAGATCAGGCACCTCTGCTACTCCTATGTCAAATAATTTGCTAAATAAATTGTATGAAGGTTAATCTGAGGTATGAAGTATATAATTTCGAAACAATACCAGTTCAAGATATTGCCTTCGTGACACTTTATCATTAATTGGACGCCCATAATAACTATATCTCAAATCAATAAAAACCTTAATTACACTTTTTAAATAGTATGTATGTGTAGAATTATGAACAGGCTGAGAAGCTAACTGACGTACTTTGACCACATTATAATATTATAAATATATGTAGATAATATATTTTCGGCTTAAGTTTGTTTACAAAATGTAATTTTAGGAATTCTTCAGTTTTCTTATTATATTAATTACTTTATTTGATGCATATTTGAGACCTCCTCAGGATTTTATATTTATCAAACTATTAATGTTTTCTTGTCCAATAAACAAAGATATGCATACATCATAATGAATAGTTTGCATTAATTTTTTTGTTTTAAAATCTGCAATATACTCGAACATAGTTTGTTTGTATGCTTAAAGTTAAAACCTCCCTTGTCTAGGCTCTAGTGGCAGAGAAAACAACTCAATATGGTCCTGTTACTTTATAATATAGTGGTATATATTTTAATATTTATTATTATTATTATATTATTTAATATTGAAATGCTTCCTGTGTTAATCCAGATTTACAATTTTCATGCTGATGCCCACCTACACGAAGTTCTATTATGTGGCAAACACGTATTGTAGCTCTGTCTTATAACATTATAAGTTCAAGGCGACAAAAATGTAAGGTTAAAACATTTTTTTTTTAATTCTTGAAAATATTTTTATGTTATTGGTAATGGTTTAGACTTAGCAACTTACTTTTTCAGGTATTTTGGCTCTGCACACTCTCCTAATAAAACAATATGTTCGTCAGTGACTGGGTTTTTCTCTTTTAAGTCTTGCAATATATTGTTTAAATTATCATTTTTTTTGTTTCGCCGACGAACCTTTTCATTCAGGCGTTTGGTTTTTAGGCGTTGCTGATTACATATATTCATTAGATATTTTATTTTTTCTGTCTAAACCTGTAACAATTTTTTTGTATGAGTGATGATATTTTAATTCACACCATGACAGGTAAAAATTAAAACCTTTGTTATCAGTACGATTGAAGTCCGATATATACATGCAACATAGTGTAAAGGTCTTACACCATAATCTCAATTTGTGACATCATAGCGTGGTAATGTATATATACCAGTTTTTAATTAAAAAAAGCAGAAATACGGTAGCAAAAGCATAAGACATTATATGTATTTCTTTATTATGCCACTACCACTGGGATCATTAACTAAGTGGTAGAATTTTATAATAATTGATCTAGAGTGGTATTATCTACATAATATTTTATGTACTTAAAGTTGTGTTCTGATTTTAAATTTGTTGTAGTTGGAGGTTTGTCTTTTGAGCAGGCGCTCTCGCCATCAGGCGTTGTCACTTATTTAGTTCCAAAGAAAAAATCTACCTGTCTGCCTAATAATCTTAATAAAATTCCATAGTTTCATCAAAACAAAAAAGTGATAATGAAAACTATATTCTTGTGATTTAATGAAACAAGAACAACTTATAAATCTACTACCATTAAGCATGAATAGAATATGTGTTCAAAGTGTAAAACAAAATTTATTACAAGTAACAATTTCCTTGTTCTATTACCTTTGGAAACCTTAGTCTGGGTTCTTGATTAAGCAAGTGTATGGGGGAGGCATATTAATTTTTTTGCTTGAAGCAGGTATATTTTGATATGTTTCCACCTATTGAACAAAATAGGTGGAAACATATCAACTCCATATAAATTGCAAATTATGAATTAGATATAGGTAATGCAAATCAGAAAAAAAAAGAAAATGTCAATTATGTGAGTAAAATTGCCTTGACTAAATTACAATAATAACAAAAAAGATGATCAAAGTCTTGACAGCTCTGCTTGTGTTAAACATTATTGTACATGTACATACACAACATTACCACTGTATATAACATTACCCTGACGTTGCTGTACATGTTCTGTTTTAAACATAACACTAATAACAATGCTGAATGTAATAGCATTGTATTTTATCCCTAATAAATGCATATTGCAAACATAATATGTTAATTGAAAGAAAATAGACATATATATGATATAAATAATCATACATTTATACATGCAAACATGCACACACATATGTTGTAATATGCGACATAAAGTTATAAAATGATATAAAAATAAACTGATTCTAATTAAAATACCAGTACGATATATGAAAGTTAAGCCCGGTCCAACGATTTATCTTTATCTAATAATTATCAGTTCTCTTTGAAGAATAAACCATTTGCTGTTCTGCCAGGCAGTTCATAAGAGACGAGCGATTAGCTACGCAAGTCACTAGCATCGTGGCTACTAGGTGGTAGAATTCTGCATTGTCTCGCCTGGGTCTGGTTCTACCACCTTGCCTATTCCTGCCATGTTCTGGTTTGGAGGGTAAGGTATACGGTACAATCAGAAACTCGACACAAGGAAAGCAATGCATCATAATATAATGCATCATAATAACATGTTTGGTGTCTATGGACGATGGTTATCTCTTCATCAGGAGGGTCATCTGCTTGTTTCCTAAATCTTATGATAAAAAAGAAGATAAAATAAATGAGTGACTAGCAAAGCAGAACTTATATCTCAATTGAAGTAAATATTTTGTAAATTCTCATGTCTGTCTGCCCGCATTTGAAGAACAGACCAACTGTTTTTCTGCCAGCTTATTAAACGCATATTATCTGAGTCTTGCAAATACTGTATTAAAATTGTCTGTTTTTACTGCCATAACATTTACTATATGGTTAAAGAATTCACTGATTTCCATTAAAATTAATAATATAAAAATTCACATATTGAGATATTAACTTACATTTAAAGTTTTAGGTATTACCATATTTTTTATATTCAATTAAATAAATCAAGTAGTATTTTAACTATTTATGTACAACGTTACAGCCAACAAAGTCCCCAATCATCATCAATGTACGTATTAGTTTTATATAATCACTATTTATTAATCTAATTTAACATTTTCCTTCATCATAGGAACATGAGTGCCCAGTTAAAGCCCAAGTTGTATATTTTGCATAAAACATCCATTTTCTACATATTCACGGGCTAAAACAAATATTTATGTATGCATTATTGTCTAAAAACTAAAAGTATAATTAGAACTCCTAAAATTGTTTAAATAACATAATTTGAATAATTCCTACATTTTAGGCACTTAGCAATAAAAATAAACTAAATAAAAACCAAGCCATTGGTGAAACTTAAAGATACAATCAGTTTTGTGTATAGGGTTATACAGGTAAAAGGAAATTGTGCTTTCTGATGACTGGAGACAGGTAAAAGACTCGAATATCATAAAAATGTAAGAAATTAACATTATCTTTACCAGATAAATTGATGAAATGACATTGTCATATATTCTGATCACATCAAGTGTTCTATTACAATTACTTTTTTGTAATGAATGAGGTGAGCAGATGAAACAATTCTTAGGACAGGGATTGATATATTCGATGTCAATGGCACCTATCCATTTCCTGTTCACAAATGTTCATTTCTGGGGACCAATAATTGAAATATATAAAATATCGACAAATCTAAATACCCCATCACTAGTCGAATTTTGTAGGAATCAAAAAATGATATATACAAAGAAATCGTTAAATAAAAGAACATGTTTTACGATTCAATATAAACAAACAATAATTTAGAATGGATATTTTTTTAAATTAGCACGTTTTATCATAGGAGATTACGATATACCTGTGAACACTTAGCAAAGATCGATTTTCGTCTTTTTTTGATACGCACTGCATAATACAACACAAAGGCATATTTAGCAGAAGTATAATAACTTTCACGGAGAATATGGCACGTAAAGAATTGATATTTACTTAGAAAATCACATTTTTCCGAAATTAATTTTCTCTTTGACATATTATATACCACTAATTTATGAACATAATATGGCGTCGATGACACGTTTATGAATTGTCAATTACTTAACTTTAAATTTATACGAAAGTGGGCATAGACAAAATATCATTGTCTTTTTTTGCATATGTAATATCACCATTTGTTAAAAAGAGATAAATGTTTCTTAGTTCAATGTCGATTTTACCGATATTTGTATAACTAAAGTAGCTATAGAATGTTATTGCGCTTCTATAGAAATATTTCTATGCTCCTCTGTGACAATAACATAATCTATTAAGCATAGAATTTTTGAGGTTCTGTGACTAGATTATATTTTAAATAAAATCTAGGTTTCTTTTAAGATGTTATTTCTCTTTTATCATATATTTTTACCATTACATACTTTGATCGTTGATTCGATAGATAATTATGGGGCCAGATAATAATGTGATTTTATTGTCTGATGAAAAACTGATTAATCATAGTAGTAATCAATCAATCAATAAAAATATAAATAAATAATTAATAGTATCAACGACAGTTTCTTTTTTAATTTTATTATTTAACAATGCCATTGATTTCCTTTGTGAGAATAATAACACGTGTTAAGCATAGGTATATTGTTACTATTTGAGATTTATTATTTTGCATTTACTCCAATACCTACCCATTTAAATATTTTTAGTTAATAACAAAATAATAATAAAGAAAACTGTGGTAAGTAGTTTTCAAGTACAAGTGACAAAAAGTCTTTAAAAGAAAATAATTTTGTTAATAGTATCTATATATACGTGAAGGAAAATTTTTGGATCCCTTTTATGACAATTGCGCTATCGGTAGAGTATGAAATTTGGTACAGTTAAAGTTTGTATTGCGGAGGACTGCAGAAACTCAATATATTTTTAAATATTATGCATTAGAAATTTATTAATTTAATCAAAATAAATATTACACACATTACATTCATTTGGCATACATGATATTATACACACATGCATATATGAACATAAGTATAAGTATATAGTTAGTTCAGAATAAATTCTTGTACGTGAAATTATATGGTGTCTATCCTTTTTGCCCTCTAATATACCCAACCCTTTTTGTGTTAGGAATGGTGGGATATGATGAACTAAGAGTGCGAAGAGAGAATTATTATGTCGGGTATTTGATAAGAATGTTACTAGGTAAAGAACATAACTCGAGATTACCAGGGAAGTTGAGCCTTTTTGTACCGGTTCGATACGTTTGGAGACGAAGGAGTCCACCACAGCTAGTTGTACCAAAATCACTAATCTTCTGGCAAAAACTCCTCTGACCTCAGCTATTTTTACTGTTAATAAGGTAAATGAAAGAATTGACATTTTTACTTGTCATGTGAGTGAATTAGTTATTTATGAAATGTGAATATTATTGTAAGTTTTTTATTAATATGTTGTAATCTAGTATGTACATGGGGCACACTAAAAGTTTTGCACTTCTAGCTAATCGGAACTATTTGAATTTGGAATGTTATATTTTTAAAACGTTGCAACCTTCTTAGTAATAAAAAAAAAAACAATTGGCGGGAAATGATTTGTTATCAAAGTTCTACGTACGCAACGAAAATGGAATTAAGTCGAAAAGATTTTAGAGCGATGATTTTTTTATGATTGTAAAAGTTGTCTTTCTCCGCAAGACTGTACCGCTAGTCTTCAAAATGCTCTTGGAAGAGAAGCACCTTGTTTGAGCACCGTGAGACAATGGTTTTCTGAATTTGAGAGAGGTCAAGTTTCTTTACATGACGAATTTCATGAAGGGCGGCCTTCAACTGCCGTCAACGAAAATTAAGGCTACTGTTAAGCGGTTAATTGAATAAAACCCCCGGATTACCTATGAGACAATTCGACGACTATTAGGAATTGGTATGAGCCAAATTCAGAAAATTTTACACGAGGAATTGAAAGTTGGGAAACTTTGTTGTCGTTGGATCCCTCATGAACTGACAGCGGAGCAGAAGCAGGCTCGCGTGGAATGGTGCTCAAAGATGCTACTAAAGTACGACCACGGACATTCTAATGCTATTTATGACATTATCACAGGAGACGAAACGTGGATTTATTGTTTTGAACCCGAAAAAAGCAGCAATCTTATGAATGCGTGTTTGAAAATGAGAAGAGGCCAACAAAAGTGAGACAGCCGAGAAACGTTGGTAAAAAAATGATAGCGTTTTTTTTTCTCAGCTATGCGTCCCATCTGTACAATTTCATTTGAAGATTCAAAAGAGTGTTAATGCCGAGTGGTATTCTACCATTTGTTTACCCAGGGTGTTAGAAAAAGTTCGCGAAAGACGACCCAAAAGCCGCATTCTCCCACACCATGATAACGCTTCTTCACACACGGCCAACAAAACAAAGACATTTTTAGCTTCCGAAAAAGTACATCTCGTCACTTATCCTGCGCATAGCCCTAACCTAGCACCCTGTGATTTCTGTATTTTCCCCAAAATCAAAGATTTGATGTGAAGTTTTACTTTTATCAACTCCGAAGAGGCAGTGATAGCGTTCAATCAGCACGAAGAAAACATGCCTTCAGATCTGTGGTCCTCCTGTTTTAAAAAATGGTTCAATCGCATGAAAAAATGTTTAAAATGTAAAGCAGATTATTTTGAAAAGCAATAAATATAATATTTTGGCTATAACATGTTGTTTTTTAAGTTACGCAAAACTTATAGTGTGACCTACGTATATCCGTTTTTAATGCAACCCTGTCGAATTGGAAAATGTTCTGTGTGGCACCGCTGGTCCGTACCGCTGGAGGGTCGAAGTGATGGAATCAGCGGGCCAGCTGCTTGTCAGGTGACGTCATTACTGTGGAGGTTGATGACGTCACACAAAGACAAGGAAGGGAAAAGGAAGATCTTCCCAGCCAGGCAAGGTTTACTGCCTGGGGACCGAAGTCCATTTGAGAAGCGTTGAAACTTGTATATAGTGTTACAAGATAAATAATTGTGATATCGCAATTCAAGATTTTATTTTGAATTTCATTTTTTCCATTTGTTATTGATTTTTTGTCCATTTTTTATTATTTTTTCTTGTAGCGTTTGTGATTGTTAGAGCTATTTGAGTAATGATAGGTGTGTAGGAAATAAATAATAAAGAAATAAAAAGATGTATACTAAACTATTTTCTTTACGGTTAGTCAAATTTAAAAGAGATTTTATTGTTTATTCTATGGTCAAATTTCGGCCACAGGCGAACGCTAATATGTTTATATTAGTCTAATAGAATTAATATTGCATGTAAACAAGGTAATTTTCTTCAATTTTCCTAAATTATGTGTACAAACAAGTACACTATATACTGGTATAGTGGCCCTTGCTTGCTTTGCTTGCACCAGTTTACTGGTTCTATCATGGTAAAGAAAACAAGCTACATCAATGCAAATCATGCTATGCTATTCTATTCTAAAGTATAAATAATAATAAAATCAAATAATGCAGTCTTTTTCATATTATATTCAAATACAAAAGTACAAATTTTGAAATATTTCTATTGATTTATGTCAAATTTACAAGCTATAGAACGTTTAATCCGCTCTCCTGTAAATTTTTACTAATTATAATTAAACATCACAGAATAAGACTGCCATTTGAAATAGGAAATTCATCTCGAACAAGACAAGTTTAATAAAAAGAAGATTAAATAATATTTTTGATCTTCAGATGTCGTGCTTTTAAGCTACACATTATTTTTGCTGCTAGGCGTGATTTTTTAGTTTTTTTTTTTATTATTTTCTCGTTCCTATTACAATTATCCCCCATGTGGGTCCGGGCTCTTTTGACCAACTGCTATTCTGCCAGGCGTAAAAGGTGACCGATTGGCTTTGTGTGTCACTCCCATCGTAACTACTAGGTTGTAGAGTTCTGCATCGTCTCGCCCGCGTATTTCGTACCACCGCCTTACCTAATTCAACCGCAATAGCGTCAATGCTTGTCTGTGTCGTGTTCCGGGTTGGATAGTAAGGTAGCCGGTAGACTTATACAAGTGGCATTGTTATCCCGCCACATAGATAGCAACACGTCATTAACATCGTTGGTGTCTATACGCAATGATTTATCTTTCCATCAGGAGAGCCATCTGCTTGTTTGCTATCTTAGAGTATAAAGAAATTTATTTATTTCGAAAATTGTAAAATTAACCTTCAATATATAAAGTCATAAGTATACAAATTAAATATGTTCTGTACACTATAAAGATAATAATAATAAAAATCAACATTAATATTAGAAAGAGGAAAGATTTGATTGCTTGTTTGAATTTAATAGACTCCGAATCTACTGGACCCATTTAAAAACTTCTTTTACCATTATAATTCTACATTATCCCTGATGAACATAGGCTATATTTAATACGAGAAAAAATAGGGAACCGCGTGAAATATGCGCGAGCGGAGCCGTCAGTAACAGCTAGTAGTTGCTAAAATGAGGCGAAAAAAACGTTTTACATTTTGTCATTCACTATAATTAATTATAAATATTGCGATTCTATAAAAATGTCAAGTGTTTATATATATATATATATATATATATATATATATATATATATATATATATATATATATATATATATATATATATATATATATATATATATATATATATATATATATATATATAGCAGCAAGCAGTTGTTAAAGAAAGAAAAGATAACCATCGGCAATAGAAACATCAAACACCAACGATATAAATTATATTGTCTTGTTATTCGTGTGACAGTTTTAGAATTACATAATATGCATAGGTTTACTGGCTACCTTACGGTCTAAACAAGAACAGCGAAATCCACCAACGCTGTTACGGCAGGTAAGTCGATAATATTAAAAATCGTTCAAAACACTGCAGAAATCTAATACCTAGTCATATACAAATTGTAGTCAAGATATTAACCATACGTACTAATTTTCTCTTGCATTTACAAGATGCTAGTATCGATAGTATTGAACGCTGCAAGTAAATAAACTATCGATTGCGTCGATAGTATCAATCATTGAAGATAAAGTATCGATTCTATCAATAATATTGTTAGACAATATTGCATTGACTATCGATATATTCGGTACCTAAATATCTATATCGATATATTCGGTACCTAACTATCTATATCGATATATTCGGTACCTAACTATCCTAACTATCGATAGTATAGATACTTTTGATAGTTTATTTTTTTAATCGAGAATATTATCGATGCTATCGATTGTATTGCTGTTTATTGATAGTGTTGTACTTATGGACGTAATGAAACCCTATTGATAATGGACTATCAACCGGCAACACTATATATCAAAGGTTTCAAGTTTCGACATTCATTCCAAAAATTTGTCTTGATATAGTACGTATTTGTCATACTTCTTGTGAAATTCAACGTCTGTACTATACCGCGTGTTGTTTTTCGCCGTGTTGGTCCCGGCCTCCTTTGCAGAATAGGCCAACTGCTGTTCCGCCAGGCAGGTCGTAAAAGGCGACCGATTGGCTATCGAGTCACTACCATCGTGGCTACTAGGTGGTAGAGTTCTGCTTTGTCTCGCCCGGGTCTGGTACCACCGCCTTACCTATTCCTGCTGCAATAGCGTCAGTGCTTGTCGCTGTCGTGTTCCAGTTTGGAGGGTAAGGTAGCCGGTAAACTTATGCATGTGGCATTAGACCTCGCCACAAGATAGCAACGCACCATTAACATCTTTGGTGTCTATAGGCGATGGTTGACTCATTCCACCAGTAGGCCCATCTGCCTGTTTGCTATCTTATGATATAAAAAAAAAAAAAAAAAAAAAAAAAAAAAAAAAAAAAAAAAAAAAAAAATACCCTGATTCTTAGTTAAATTATGTACTTTACATTCTCTTCCAAATAGTAAGTTTTGAAGTACAAAACTTCTCCCCTCCAAGCAGTATCGAGATAAAGTTGAAAAAGTTGACTTGCTCTCGGTCTATACTGGTTGCGGCGGTGGATGCAAGTTCGCATGGTCTGAAATTCCGCGCAAGCACATTTTCGCCTCACCCGCTGCGCCGCTGCTGCGGCCGCCAGTTCGCGTGGCCGGACGGTAAGGATCTATTTTAAAAAATTGGCGCGAATAATATAGAAAAATCTAATATGGTTCAAAAGAAATAATAAGCGTATGTACGTTTCGCTTAAGAAACATTGCGCGACCAATGTTTATTACAACATACAGAAAATATGAACAAAGCGTTGAATGCAATTATCACTCCACAGACATTGCGCGAGGTTGTTTACCTTACTACTCACTCTCACATCAAAAGTGAATTATTTTATGTCAACAGGTGTAAAGCGTTATGAGATAAACTTATTTTATTTGTAAAAATCAAATACATATAGTTCTAGTCTCTTTAATCTCATTCTTTTTTTGCTAGATATCTTTGGTTTGACGTACTGATTGCTGTGTTGAAATATGATCTTTTACTAATGTGTAAAATTTTACTATTCTATGTTTTCATAACTGTTGTTAAAAGGGGTAAAAATTTTTTTCTTCACAAACTAATATATAGATATTCCAGTATTTATATATTAAGTTCTATGTATAAGTGTGAGTTACACACGTGCACGTGTTTGAGTCTGACTCGCATTTGACTAGTTATAATATCTGTAATCTCTGTCAATATTAAATAACTTTCACGTTCAACGCTCTAACGTGATGTTTGCATTAGTACCGCCATAAAATGATTTCAAAAGCAATAAACCTTTGAATACTCCCCTCCAGTGTGTGAGCGTAGACTAGAGCATACACTACAAGTTACAATGTAGGTACTGTTATGATAAATAGTTTTTTAATAATTTGAGTAATCAAATTAAGTACTAAGTGGTATAATTCAAAAACGTATAACCTGGATTTTGACGATTTTAAAATCGATTTTACCTAAAGGACTAGATTTAAAAATACTTTTTCATCTCAGAAAGAAAGTGTGCCCAATTAGTTATGACTATTACTTATACCTATTTATAAAAATTGAATTTTTAACTTTAATATTGATTATAATTTTTATTAAAACAAACATTATAATTTTTTTAAAACTGCGATCATCTCCCTAAAAATGCAGGTTCAATCCCTCCGTGTCGATATTTTTCTTTGTTGTTTTTAAAGTGTTTCCAGTTTTCTCAAGCACAGGGTGAGTGCTATAACACAAAAATAATTAGAAATACGAAAGTACTGATCAAAATTATAAATGTGAATTTCATCTGTAACGATGAACCCATTTAACTAGTTATACGCATGTATATCTAGCAATCAGTACAATCGACGTAATCGATCATATAGCAAAGAAGAATTTCGCCACGTCGAGCCTTTCGACACTAGCTCAGTAGGAGAGCGTCCCGGCTTTAGGTAGATGGTAGCAGGTTCAATCCCTGCGTGTCGATTATTTTTCTTTGTTGTTTTTAAAGACAATAATTTAAATCATTATTAAATGTTACTGCTGCTAAATCGTTGCAATCGAATCTGTTGTAATGCTAAGCGTCGTCGCTACATTCATGATGCTATTGCCACGTCTGACTCTGGTGAGTCTGGTATTTATTAAAGTCTCTTGGTGTTGGATGCGCTAAGGAATTAGAAACTAGCTGTGGAAAACTAAATGAGCTTAACAGCCATTTTTCTACTCCACTAATTGTCTTAGATGAACAGCAAAGATTTTTAACCTTGCTGAATTGTCATATGCGCCTCTTCCTGTGTGCTCTTTTTTTTCTCTTGCACCAGTCAGTTTGATATCAATATCGGCATCAAGCAGGGTTGTGTGTTGTTAGCTCTTCTGTTTATTCTATATCTGCATAAGTGTCTCCAAAGATTAAGGTCATTGAATGTGGGAATGCGCATGAGTGATCTAGTGCTGAACTGCCTGCTTTATGCAGATGACGCTGAACTGCAAACACTGGTCACAGTTATGAATGATGATCGTAAGAGTATGAGCTTACCTTTGAATGCGAAGAAAACTAAAGTTTTATTGTTGGAAAGAGAAGCAACCAGAACGGATGTAAAAGTTGTAGTCGATGATGTAGTGCTGGTACAAGTGGATGAGTTTGTATATCTTTTTATATGCCTTAAGTAGAGATGGAAGGTACACCACTGATGTCGAAGGAACAGAGTTGGAGCAGTGAATGGAGCGTTAGGGAGATTACTTAATAGCAGAATTTTAAGTCAGGGTGCCCGTCTAGCCCTGCATAATTATGTGCTTATCCCAACGCTATTGTATGGAAGTGAGATTTGGGTATGTCAGAAAGGGCATGAAAGTAGAATCAACGCGGTCGAGATGAGGTCGCTGAGAAAAATATGTGGTGTAACACTCGCGGACCAGGATCGTAATGTGGAAGTAAGAGAAAGGTTAGGCTTGAAAGAAAGTATCGGTGTAAAGATAAGAAAGGGCTGGACATGTAGAAAGAATGGTAGATGAAAGGTTAACAAAACAGATTATACTGCAAATGTATAAGGATGTAGGTACCGGGGAAGACCAAGACTGACATACCATGATCAGATTGAGTACTGTCTGAAGGTGGTGTCAAGAGTCTTCGAAACCGGCGTGTGTGTATGAAGAGAGTGATGAATGTGGAGGAAGCGAGACAAGCCTGTAAGGGTTGTGATGTATGGCACTCGGTTCTCTCTGCCTACCATGTAAGGGAGCTGGCGTGAAGATATGTATGTACCAGTCAGTGAAACGGAAGTAAGGAAACATGTTCTCTTTATTACATCAGCGGCAGTTGGTAGTGATGGAATTTGTTCACGTATGATTTGCCTATTCTTTCAGAACTTCTCAAAACGTGGTGACCTGGTAAAAACTTGATTTTCGAAAATCGGGGTAAAATAAGTAACTTCCTTATACTAATAACGTAGCGGGAAGTTAAAGATAGGTTTCTATACTTAATGAGCCTATTTTTTTTATGAGCATTGAACTGCTTGTTCAATCACTCTCTGCTTAAAATTCGATCATAGATTAAACAATATCTTCTAAGTTTAACAACAGACTTTACCCATAAATATACTCCCTAGTATTCACGTGTGTATAGTATTATAGTGTACAGTACCCGGCGATAAATATTGCACATCGACCTTTGGAAAGAGACAATCGGCTAATTTCGGCTTCGTAGAGCGTTATCTCTGTCGCACAAAATACAAACAGTCCGGTACCTATTAGGAGCTGTTAAAACAAGTATGATTTGCTTCTTTTGATATTTTTATTCTTTGTATAAAATACACTAATTTTTCTATAAGTGATGGCTTTAGGTTGGGGTAAAATAAAATAAAAAAACATTTTTACATTATGTTTACGTATTTAATTATTTTGGAACATTACAGCTTTAGTGTACATAATAAACACCATTATACCTATTGCTAAAATGAGACATTGCAATAAAAATAATAATAATTCTAATTCTCAATTACTTCCATTTCACTATCTGTGCTCTCAAAGAGGTCAATATCACTGTCACTATCAGCCGTATTTATTACTAATCTATCAGTGTAATTGTCTAAACTGTGTTGAATGCTTCTATATTCATTCTCACATTTGATTGCATGATCGCAAACCTTTTTCCACTCTTCAGCGCCGATCATGTTTACTTTTTCAGTCAATAATGTTTTTACTGTAGTTAAGTTCATACCCACATTTCTAGAGGCTACATAGCCTTTCAGTTGAGACCATATATTTTCAATTGGATTAAAATCCGGATGATATGGTGGCAATCGCAACACAGTGTGCCCATGTTCGGCAAGTATTTTGTCCACAGAAAACTCTGTATACCTCTCCTTGTGCTGACATATAATAGCGTAAATCTGGGTTTTTGTTAATTTTGGATCAACTGGAATTTCATGTCTGTTTAACCAGTTGATCATTTCCCGTTTAATGGTGTTTGAGTTGGGGGGTCTCTCAACATACTTGTTGTGATAGGGTGCGTTGTCGATAACTAGAACAGAATCACTGGGTATATTTGGGATTAATTGGTTAACCAGCCATTTCTCATAGTTATCGTTATTCATTTCATTGTGATAGTCACCTGTAGTGTCCGTGGATTTATACGTTAAAAAAGCACCGGGTACAAAGCCTTTTTCATTTCCCGCATGAACTATTATCAAACGTTGACCTTTTGAAATTGGCTTTTTTACTCCTTTTTTCTTATCGTCACTCCAAGATTTCCCTTTAGTGTGGGATGCATGTATATATGACTCATCCATGTAGACGATATTTTTTCCTGTTTCGCGAAATTTGCGTATTTTATCAAGGTATTCCATTCGTTTGAGACTAACGTCGTGCTTTTCCATTAGAATTTTTCGATTATCTTCCATTTTAGTGAACTGAAATCCCATGTCATGAAGTATTTTTCTCAACGTTTTTTCAGACCCATTGTAATTAATAGCTTCAGATAACTTAGCTTTTAATGATTTTATTGTTGGCAGTTCATTAAATCGTAAGTGAAAATCATACACCATTCTTCGAACAACATCGTAATCAAAATCGTCCATATCCAAACGAAATTGCTTTTTTGGTCTCCCTTTTTTTGGAGTGCTGAACTTAATTTCAGTCGAATGTGTTTCAGTACTGACTTCGTTTAATATATTGTTCAAAGTTCTTCTTGAAATTCCAGTGGCATTTGCAACTCGCTCTTGAATCTTCTTAAAATAACAACTTACATTTTCATCTACTTTTTTTTAAATCTATCAGCTTCGCTTACAAAGTATTTATAAACATTGTAGATAATTTCACGTGACTGACCTCGTAAAGGTTTCCCTCTTTTTCCGAAAGATGCCATATTACAACTTTAAATTATTTAAATTTGTGGGTGTTATCAACTCTAAATATATATTTTTTTTCGGGACGCGACTGCACTCTATCGTACTTGAACAACGACTGACTAAACGTCACATAGGTAGTGTGGGACAGAGATAACGTTTTACGAAGCCGAAATTATCCGATTGTCTCTTTCCAAAGTTCGATGTGCAATATTTATCGCCGGGTACTGTATGTCAAATAAATGCACTATCTTTAATGTTTCATTTTATTAATTTGGATATGTTTCTATTGCATATTATAAAATATTATTAGCTTTATGCCCTTACTTGCTATGATACCCGGCGCCACTCGGGAGTTGATATGAGATTACGTGGTAGTTGAAATATAACACATGTAATTTAAGACTTTATTGAAATTGGAATTTTAAATTTCGCGCCATTACTACACATGCTGCAATTGCTCACAGCGCCTTTTTAAAATGTAACCCAAATAATCGTTGTTCTGAATGAAGTTCAAATACTCGGCAACAGATGGAGCCACTACACTTAATTTCTAAGTTGAAGAGTTGGAAAAGCCCTTTACATCTTCGGAATATCGAAAAGGTTTATACACTTAAACCTTCCTCAAGAATCAATCTATCTATTAAAAAAAACCGCATCAAAATCCGTTGCGTAATTTTAAAGATTTAAGCATACATAGGGACATAAGGACATAGGGACAGACAGAGAAAGCGACTTTGTTTTATACTATGTAATGATAATGATATATCGTATTTTTAACTGTAAGTACCAAACATTATATATTCCACCGTTCACATATTTGTCATTAAAAGGGGTATAATATATTTGCTTCACCTTTCAAATATCCATACTAATATTATAAATGCGAAAGTAACTCAGTCTGTCTGTCTGTCTCTTCTTCACGCCTAAACTACACAATCGATTTGGATGAAATTTGGTACAAAGATAGTTTGACACCTGAGAGAGGATATATGGTAGTTTTTATACCGGAAATCTCACGGGAACGTAAACTATACGATAAAACCCCACCTTAACTAACATTTGAAGGGTTTTAAGCACTTGGCAATCTCTAAACTGATAACAAACTTAAATCCCTACAATACAGGGCGTCCTAGTTAATTGAATAGCTAATCAAAGTTAAACATAATGAACAGTTTTTAGGGGCTTTAAGAAGATATCTAAAGATTTAACCAACTGCTAAACTGGGCTTAACTTGTGATAAAGTTCTAAGCTAAGCCGTAGCGATCGTGCCCACATAATAGTAAAAGTTAGACATCTCGTAGCCGCCGTGGTTTAGCCTTGATTTAAGAGGAGAGTGGCATTACGGAGTTTATTAGTTTTTTTTTATTCAATTTTTAAAAAAGGTTGAGAAGAAATCTGGGAATTGCAAAATATAAAATGGCAAATAGACATTTTATGAGATTTAGAATAATAATATGAATATACTCGTTTATACAAAATCGAATAGGATTTTATTTAAACGATTATATTCGGAATTAAGCTATGGTCTGACATTCTTTTATTTTACATATTTTTTTAATCAAAATTGATGACTATTTATGTTTTAAAAGCATTTTTAGCGAGCAAGATTAATTAATTTATAATTATTTAATTAATCAGAGATTATCTCGGAAATTGTTTAGCTTTATTACCTTATTTTGACAAAGTAATATTACATCAACTCTTGATTAGCTTCATTTTGGAAAATGTAATGTAAAACTGATATGTGTTTGATTTAATAGATAATAACACATATGTTGTATTTATTGCAAAGTATGCATTCTCTATTGATTCAGTTTTTTTGTGGAAATCCATTATTAAAGGAAGAAATTAATTAAATTTGCAAATCTCCGCGAACTGTTTATGTGACCTCCGCGATGTCACCGAGAAGAAAGACGCAAAGTGAAACGTGCATTGAGTACATAAATTAGGTACTTTTGTACTTGCTGTGTGGGTAAATAATTGTGCCACTGGTGTCTTCTTTTTTGTCCGGATCATCGGTAAGTTTTATCCATTTATTAAACCACCGTCTTTTTTTTCGGTGACATCACAGAGATCACATAAAACAGTTCGCGGAGAATTACAAATTTAATTAATTTAACTTTTTAAATTGAGTTTCTTTTCGCACGATACCGTTCGCAGGCTGTGCTGGGTAAAATATGTAACAATGAAAAACAACACCAAAAACTAACATATTTGTGCAGAGATTAAGGTCGTCTTAGACCACAGTTTAGTGCAAGACGACCTTAGCCGATTTGTTGCGGATGACACGACAGCCGTGTCACGATTGTTATTAACGTATGGCGTATGACACGGGAGCTGTCATTTTTGAATCGATTATTTCTTCATCAAATTGCATTTTGAAAGGTTGTACCCTGAACAAAACCATTGTAATTTTCCACGTAAAGCAAGCCTGTAGGCTTCGTTTCTGAATATTCTGTGAAATGGAAAATATTTAAGGGGTTTTAACCTTTTTTTAAGCTGCATTCATATTAACAAACGAAACAAAAATCCAAAATAATAAAAAAAAAAACTAATCGTTAATTTATTAATGTATGTATACTCACACCCATATCCCTAAATAGAACGACACTTAGTTCCACAATGTGATTAGTATTAACTCAAATTATTTGCTATTGTTTAGGTGATAAACACCCTAAATTCTAATTCAAATTCAAACTTGAATTATACTTGAATAAACACCCTAAATTATAATTCAAATTCAAATTAGAATGATTTCCACAAAAAAAACTGAATCAATAGAGAATGCATACTTTGCAATAAATACAACATATGTGTTATTATCTATTAAATCAAACACATATCAGTTTTACATTACATTTTCCAAAATGAAGCTAATCAAGAGTTGATGTAATATTACTTTGTCAAAATAAGGTAATAAAGCTAAACAATTTCCGAGATAATCTCTGATTAATTAAATAATTATAAATTAATTAATCTTGCTCGCTAAAAATGCTTTTAAAACATAAATAGTCATCAATTTTGATTAAAAAAATATGTAAAATAAAAGAATGTCAGACCATAGCTTAATTCCGAATATAATCGTTTAAATAAAATCCTATTCGATTTTGTATAAACGAGTATATTCATATTATTATTCTAAATCTCATAAAATGTCTATTTGCCATTTTATATTTTGCAATTCCCAGATTTCTTCTCAACCTTTTTTAAAAATTGAATAAAAAAAAACTAATAAACTCCGTAATGCCACTCTCCTCTTAAATCAAGGCTAAACCACGGCGGCTACGAGATGTCTAACTTTTACTATTATGTGGGCACGATCGCTACGGCTTAGCTTAGAACTTTATCACAAGTTAAGCCCAGTTTAGCAGTTGGTTAAATCTTTAGATATCTTCTTAAAGCCCCTAAAAACTGTTCATTATGTTTAACTTTGATTAGCTATTCAATTAACTAGGACGCCCTGTATTGTAGGGATTTAAGTTTGTTATCAGTTTAGAGATTGCCAAGTGCTTAAAACCCTTCAAATGTTAGTTAAGGTGGGGTTTTATCGTATAGTTTCCGTTCCTGTGAGATTTCCGGTATAAAAACTACCATATATCCTCTCTCAGGTGTCAAACTATCTTTGTACCAAATTTCATCCAAATCGATTGTGTAGTTTAGGCGTGAAGAAGAGACAGACAGATATACTGAGTTACTTTCGCATTTATAATATTAGTATGGATATTTGAAAGGTGAAGCAAATATATTATACCCCTTTTAATGACAAATATGTGAACGGTGGAATATATAAAGTTTGGTACTTACAGTTAAAAATACGATATATCATTATCATTACATAGTATAAAACAAAGTCGCTTTCTCTGTCTGTCCCTATGTCCTTATGTCCCTATGTATGCTTAAATCTTTAAAACTACGCAACGGATTTTGATGCGGTTTTTTTTAATAGATAGATTGATCTTGAGGAAGGTTTAATTGTATAAACCTTTTCGATATTCCCACGGGAACAAAGGCTGCGCGGGTGAAACCGCGGGCAGGTCGCTAGTATATAATAAAACTAAGTTGATTAAATGTGCATTCCGATAAAACTTAAAAAGGCGTCCCGGCACGATAAAGGAACTTATATAGTGTGATAGCCCTTTATCCCCCATCGAACAAGAAAGTTCCCGTTTTAATCTAAAGGAAGGAAGTTTTTTTAAAGATGTAAAGGGCTTTTCCAACCCTTCAACTTAGAAATTAAGTGTAGTGGCGCCATCTGTTGCCGAGTATTTGAACTTCATTCAGAACAACGATTATTTGGGTTACATTTTAAAAAGGCGCTGTGAGAAATTGCAGCATGTGTAGTAATGGCGCGAAATTTAAAATTCCAATTTCAATAAAGTCTTAAATTACATGTGTTATATTTCAACTACCACGTAATCTCATATCAACTCCCGAGTGGCGCCGGGTATCATAGCTCGTAAGGGCATAAAGCTAATAATATTTTATAATATGCAATAGAAACATATCCAAATTAATAAAATTAAACATTAAAGATAATGCATTTATTTGACATACGCTATAATACTATACACACGTGAATACTAGGGAGTATATTTATGGGTAATTCAAACTTGAATTAGATCACATTAGAAGGCCGGTATAACGGCGGTAGAGTCCTACGACGACTCGATCAGTGGGTACGAGAACCAACGTCTTATCTATTCCAGCCGCAATAACGTAACTACAAAACGCTACGTATCGAACGGACATCACAACTAAAAAAACCCACATCTATTTAATGCTCTTATTTTTCCAACTCTTATTATACAAAAGGTTTGCAATATCTGAAAAATAAAGTTAATAAACTTCCATTTTCAAGAAAACAGTAAACCTACTCAAAACCCACTCAAAACAACGTAATCTTCCGTTTATAACCGTGGTTTGGTTTCAATTGAATGAATTAAGTCTATGCATACGTAAAACAACGTAATAAATCTTTTTATACATGGCGGGTGACACGGTAGCCGTGTCATCAACTTATATGGCGTTTGACACGGTAACCGTGTCACGAAATATTTGTACGCCGCCACTACTAAAAGTTTTGAAAAAGAATAATATAATTCTTTTTCAAAACTTTTAGAATAACAGTTAATAAAATATTTTAAATGACTTTTACTACGGTTAAATACATTTAAAAAGTATTTTAATAATTTGGTGCAAGCTGACCTAAAACTTTTTCAATCGTTTAATGTCGTTTAAGCTTGCAGTCAATTTTTAAAATATACAAAAATATTTTTTTATTTTTAACCCTTTTTAATCAATATAAATAATCAAGAATTATTAATTCACAACTGTGAACAACAGGGGTCTTATTCCCTAGTCAAGTATCGATGTTTTCAATGTAAGTTTAAATAATCATTGTTGTTTGCCATTTCGGTGCGCTTGTCGTGACGGTACAGTCTGATACATAGGGAAACGAACTCCGTTACAACTGGCTATCCATAAGGCACCTCTTCAGTTATTTTGTTATATATTAATAAACAAAAAATAAAAATAATAATTATTATCTGTAACATAGTGTAACTATTAATAATTTCGACTCATCTCTTTTATTACGCTTTATTTACCGCTTATTTTTATTACTGGATAAATTTTTGTTCTCAATAACATCTAGTAATAATTCAGCGGATAACTATTATTGGCTTGAATCTGTGATTCATTAAAACTTAATATACTTAAGTATGTACTTAAATGCCGTTTTTACCCAGAATAAATAAAAAAATAAAAAATATATTTGTTATTCCAGATTTTGGTCATGTATATAAACCGTCTTGAAAAATTATTTTTTATTTTCTTTGGGTCCTTCTAAAAGTATCACAATCACGCCCACATCACCGAAGAGGTAGGCTGAGACATAAGTGCACCCACGACTAGCCGAAGACACTTAGTCCCACAATGAGATGGGCGGCAAGTCTATCGTCAACCGTGTACTTTTCAATCGCGGGCAATGTTTTTTTATCATAAAAATAAAAAAATAGTTCTGTTGTTAACAACATAATTTAAATATAAATAATTACACGCATTATTGTATACACGTATGTCATCATAATATGTCACATAAATATAGTGTGTGTAATGTTTATTTTTATTAATTTAATGTATTTCTAATGCATATATTTTTTATGGAAGAAGGGGCAAATGAGCACCGGATGTTGAGTGATCACCGCCACCTAAAGACATCCGCAATACCAGAGGTCTTGCAGTTGCGTTGCCGCCGCGTTTTAAAAATGAGTAAACGCTTTTCTTGAAGGTCCCCATGTCGTATCTGTTCGGAAAACCCCTGCCGGTAATTGATTCCACAAAAGAGTAGTGCGAGGCAAAAAGTGCCGGGAAACCGCATGGTTGTGGGTTTCCAGACATCGAGATGGTGAGGGTGGAACTTTAAATTTTGACGCGATGTCTGATAATGGAATTTGGCAGCAGGAATTAATTCAAATAACTCGTCAGAACACGCTCCATGATAAATACGATAAAAAACGCAGAGCGAGCTCTCTTCGTAATGCCAAGAAGTCGAGCCGTTTCAATATAGCCTGATCGTCAACGATTCGAACCGCTCTACATTAAATGCGATCAAGTGGAAGAAGCTAGTACTGGGAAGCTCCGGCATAAAAAAAAATCTATGTGATAGTGCAGAAATCTATTATTTAAAAATATTAGATTTCTGTTTCTGTTTAAAAATATTAGTTTTCTCCTCCTCCTTAAAAACTGTGCCAAATTTTATACTCTACCGGTCGCGTAATTGTTGTAAATGCGAAGTTTTTACTTCATGTAATATACTGTGCATACCGCGTATAAATTACCTATTAAAAATACTATTTGATACTATTAGTCGCTAAGTTATCGCATTAAGCATATGAAACAACAGCATCCCGCCACAATATAGCTCAAGTGTACTACTAGGTATGACTATTTGTATTCCAAATCCGTATAGCCATTTTACTCTGAATAGGAAACATTTTTTCATTTGTAATAATACTTGAAATACATTTTGACAACAAAATGGTTAAGTTACCGTATTCATGTAAAATTACAGTCTTAAACGATTGCAAGAAGTCTATCAACTTTGATAAAACCTAAAATAATAATAATATCGCTCGACAAGTTACATAAATAGATATAACCCCGAAGTAATCAAATTATTTGCTTGTGTTATGAGTGTTATTCCATCATACTAATTTGGCGGTAGCCAGCACTACCGTCAGCTACCACCATCAAATGTCTAACCACGACGGTTATCTCTCTCTAACCGCGTGGGTTATCTCTTTATGACCATGTCGGTCATCCTAAATATCTAACCACGACGGTTATCTCTCTCTAACCGCGTGGGTTATCTCTTTATGACCATGTCGGTCATTCTAAGTGTCTACCTACGATGGTTATCTCTTTCTACCTACGATGGTTACCCTCTAGCGACTTTGGAAGCCGTCTCAAAGCCTAAACACGATAATTATCTCTTTGTCCATTTAAATCCCTATAACCTTCCTTACTTCCCTTTCATACGTTTTAACCATAACGGCTATTACATCCAATAGCTTCTAACCATGATGGTTAATAACACATAGAACCTCACACTTAGATTTCAACCATAATGGTTATTTTATTAATCTCTAACCATGATGGCTAAATAAGTTATATTTTTTGTATACTTACGATACTTACGATTTTCCGATTTTCCTGGTACCTTACCTCCTTGCACAACCAATACCGGTGTACCTCCCATTACCTGACAACATCACCGTTACCAACAAGAAGAGACAAACACAACAAAGGAAGATCAGCCACGGGGAAGAATCACAATCAAACACCAACAACGCGCACTTTAATTATCACTGAACAAAGAAACGATGGCGGCGGACACCGTTTCACTTAAGAGCACTTTATTCACTTAATTCACTGAAGAGGCGCAGCCGTACCAGCCCGCAGATGCATCGGCCAGGACCAGCAGCCGTGGCAAGGCGATTGACGAGATGCCCAGTAGCCAGGCTTTTCGTTAACCAACCCGGGGAGACATCCAGCTGACAAGTGACCACTAATACCGTGCAGCCCTGAAAAGGACTAATGATGACGAAGACCCGATCACTATGCCGTTCCTATAAGAATGCAACACGGCAACCGTTAAAACAAACGAACGATCTGGAAGGAGCGTCCGGCCGCAACGAAATAGGTCTGCGTCCAACGCCGCCGCTGCGTGAGCGCAGACTGATGACATCAGACGTCGCGGTGCGAGGCGCGCTGAGCGGAGCACACTCCCCGCGCGCACCGCTCGATTACGCGACCGTCGTTGGAAAGATTTCGCTTCGATTTTTAGCGCCAGGCAAGCCGTTCAAAAAACAATTTCGGTTCTAGCAATAAATTATTTAACTTGAAACTTTGTAAATTATCAGGCTTTCTCTTTTTAATTTAACCGTTAGGTATTTTGAATATTGTATAAATATAGGGCAAAGAAATTAATAAACTCACTTTTCCATTTTTCTGCAAACAAGAACTAGTGTTTTATTTACACCAAAAGTTTAATCGAGCCAGCTGCCGTGAAACCTCTGCCGAGTCTCCAGACGCCCTGCATCGCCTGCTAAACTGGTGAGACCTTCTGAAACATTTACAGGAGTCTATTGCTAGCGGTCACAGCCATCCGCTGCAGTACGGACCGCCGCTACAGTGGTGACCCACGACTGAACAGGAAACGCAAGCAAAATTCACCAGTCTGAACAACTCCTACAGAAAACGACACAGAATGTCAGAAGACATAGAAACTCTTCTTCACGAGATCAAGAGGCTGTCCGCAGCAGTCGCCGAGCTGAAAGCGCAAAAAGCTTACTCGGCAACTCTCCACACACCTCGCACGCATCATCATAGTCACAGCGCAGACAGATTATCGTTCCACCAAAGCGCAGAGAGCTCACCGTACTCGAGATCCCGCTACGGCAGCTACGGCAGCACCTACCGATCCCGCTGTAACAGCACCTACCACACAAGCACGGAGAGAACACGGACGCAGCAATGCCGTTATCACCGTCGCTTCGGCGCCAGAGCCTACAGGTGCACAGAACCCTGCACGTTCAGCAATAGCAGCCCACGGCAAGTTCAAAATCAACTCCACGCAGCACAATCAAGAGCAGAAGGTCAGTCACACCGCTTATTCGTTAAAGACAGAAAGACCGCACTACAATTCCTAGTCGATACAGGTGCGAACATATCAGTTTTACCACCACCAAAAGGGACAAAACTGGAACCTACAAAATTCAATTTATACGCAGCAAACAACACCGTAATTCCCACATACGGCGAACGAACAGTAACTCTGGATCTGAACCTGCGAAGACCATACACCTGGAAATTCATCGTCGCAAAGGTCAGCAAGCCTATAATCGGGGCAGATTTCCTCAACCACCACAACCTTATAGTCGACATAAAAAACAGGAAGCTTATCGATCAAACAACGAAACTCGCAACAAGTTCTTACGTCACACAATCAAATTTACCTACAATTTCAACTATTAACAATGATAACGAATATCACAAAATACTAGCAGAATTTCCCGGCATCACCAGACTAACAGCAATGAAGCTATCGCCGAACACAAACGTCGAGCACTACATTGAAACATCAGGCCCACCACTGCATTGCCGCGCAAGACCTATTCCACCTCACCTATACAAAGAAGTCAAAGCTGAACTCGAAAACATGATGGATCAAGGCCTATGCCGACCAAGCAAGAGCCCATGGTCATCACCGTTGCACATAGTGAAAAAGAAGACAGGAGGAATAAGATTAGTTGGTGACTATCGCAGACTCAACGCCATCACAACGCCTGACCGTTACCCAATCCCTAGGCTGAAAGACTTCACTAACCAGCTTCACGGCAAGACCATATTCACCACTTTAGACCTAAATAGAGCATACCAACAGGTCATGGTGCGCAAAAGTGATATACAGAAGACGGCGATCATCACACCCATGGGATTATACGAATTTCCACGAATATGCCCCGGCCTGAAGAATGGGGGCATGACTTTTCAAAGATTCATGCACCAGGTACTCCAGGGGCTACCCTTCTCCTTCTGTTTTGTTGATGATGTTTTAATTGCTAGCGCTGATGAAGACCAGCACCGTCAACATCTCCGCACCCTACTAAAAAGATTCGAAGAAAATGGCATAACTATCAACCCATCAAAATGTGTGTTTGGACAAGAAAAGGTCAAATTTCTAGGCCATATAGTAAGTAAGGATGGAATCCTACCCTTACCAGAAAAGGTCATCGCCATCACGAAGTTCCCGAAGCCCACAAACGTGCAAGAACTACGCAGATTTCTCGGTATGATCAATTTCTACCGCGATCACATACCGAATGCAGCAATGATACAAGCACCTCTGCACGCATTTCTACACAACTGCAAGAAAAAAGACAAAACAAAGATCACCTGGAACGAAGAGGCAACCAACGCTTTCGAAGAAAGCAAAAAAGCTATACAAAACGCCGCACTATTAGCTCACCCATCGCACGAAGCACCATTAGCTATTTTTACAGACGCTTCCGACCTAGCAGCAGGATCCGTACTGCAACAAAAGACAAAGCAAGGATGGCAACCACTAGCTTATTTTTCAAAAAAATTTTCACCAACACAACGCAGGTACAGCACATTCGACAAAGAATTGCTAGCTATCTACATGTCTATCAAGCACTTCCGCAAGCTATTCGAAGGAAAACACGTAACAATTTATACGGACCACAAACCACTTACATACGCACTGATGAAGAAATCATCACCGTCGGAAACGCCAAGACGCGCAAGACAGCTAATGTTCATAAGCGAATTCACAACAGATATCCGACACATCAACGGAACCCTAAACGTTGTCGCAGACTCGCTTAGCCGATCCCCAATCGACGAAATTAACACCACACCTACAATCGATTACGAGAAAATCGCAGACGCACAAAACAACGAATTAACCACAATTCAACAATTAGCAGCACAAGAAAACCTAAAAATAAAAAAACTTAACATTCCCAACACGCAAAGACAGCTATTTTGCGAGATGTCTACGTCAAACATACGACCTTACATCCCGCAACAATTCAGGGAAGAAATATTTTTCCAAGTACACAACTTAAGCCATCCGGGTATAAGAACAACGAGGAAACTAATAACTCAACGCTATTTCTGGCCAAATATGAACACAGACATCAACCTATGGGCAAAGCAATGTATTAAGTGTCAACAATGCAAAGTACAGCGACACACACGTTCTCCCACCGGAACCTTTCCACCGACGGACAGATTTCAACACCTTCATGTAGATATCGTCGGACCTCTGCCTACCACGCAAGAAGGATACAGATACCTCGTCACGATGATAGACCGTGTGACCAGATGGACTGAAGCCATACCTACAGATAACATCACAGCCGAGTCGGTAGCAAAAATAGTTTACGAAAACTGGATATGCAGATTCGGATGCACCTCAACCATCACGACAGACCAAGGCAGACAGTTTGAAGCACAGCTATTTAACAAACTATTACAAACAATGGGAATAAAACGAATTCACACAACACCAAGACACCCACAGAGTAACGGCATCCTCGAAAGATGGCACCGAACACTAAAAAACGCACTGAAAGCACGCCTATCACAATCTACATCGTGGATAGATCAATTATCAACAGTTATGTTCGGCTTATGCGCAGCGCCACGCACTGACACAGGTGTAAGCGCTGCCGAATTAACTTACGGTATGAACCTACGGCTACCCAGCGATTATTTCAACACAAAACCTAAGACGGGGCTAGAAACGGATATCGACTACGTAAACAGACTACGCGAAATAATTAATGCAGTCAAACCACAAGAAGCAAGTTCACACTCAAACTGTCTCTCAACATTCATTCACAAAGAGTTGCAATCAAGCGATTATGTATTTATCCGAAATGACGGTGTCAAGAAACCCCTACTACCGTCATACGAAGGGCCGTACAAAGTATTAGAGCGAGACGACAAATGCTACAGAATATTATTGCCTGAAAGACGCTCGCAATGCATTTCAATTGATCGCTTAAAACCAGCCTTCGTATTAAACGAAGCAACTGATAGCTTGCAAACGACTTGCACAAACAATAACACTCCGATGACGTCTAGCGAACCACCATCACCACCAGCTCTGGTACCACCTGAGAAGCGGACCAGGTCTGGAAGATTGGTCAAGCCACCAGTACGCTTCACTGGGCCGGCAGTACTTTGGCGGTAGCCAGCACTACCGTCAGCTACCACCATCAAATGTCTAACCACGACGGTTATCTCTCTCTAACCGCGTGGGTTATCTCTTTATGACCATGTCGGTCATCCTAAATGTCTAACCACGACGGTTATCTCTCTCTAACCGCGTGGGTTATCTCTTTATGACCATGTCGGTCATTCTAAGTGTCTACCTACGATGGTTATCTCTTTCTACCTACGATGGTTACCCTCTAGCGACTTTGGAAGCCGTCTCAAAGCCTAAACACGATAATTATCTCTTTGTCCATTTAAATCCCTATAACCTTCCTTACTTCCCTTTCATACGTTTTAACCATAACGGCTATTACATCCAATAGCTTCTAACCATGATGGTTAATAACACATAGAACCTCACACTTAGATTTCAACCATAATGGTTATTTTATTAATCTCTAACCATGATGGCTAAATAAGTTATATTTTTTGTATACTTACGATACTTACGATTTTCCGATTTTCCTGGTACCTTACCTCCTTGCACAACCAATACCGGTGTACCTCCCATTACCTGACAACATCACCGTTACCAACAAGAAGAGACAAACACAACAAAGGAAGATCAGCCACGGGGAAGAATCACAATCAAACACCAACAACGCGCACTTTAATTATCACTGAACAAAGAAACGATGGCGGCGGACACCGTTTCACTTAAGAGCACTTTATTCACTTAATTCACTGAAGAGGCGCAGCCGTACCAGCCCGCAGATGCATCGGCCAGGACCAGCAGCCGTGGCAAGGCGATTGACGAGATGCCCAGTAGCCAGGCTTTTCGTTAACCAACCCGGGGAGACATCCAGCTGACAAGTGGCCACTAATACCGTGCAGCCCTGAAAAGGACTAATGATGACGAAGACCCGATCACCATGCCGTTCCTATAAGAACGCAACACGGCAACCGTTAAAACAAACGAACGATCTGGAAGGAGCGTCCGGCCGCAACGAAATAGGTCTGCGTCCAACGCCGCCGCTGCGTGAGCGCAGACTGATGACATCAGACGTCGCGGTGCGAGGCGCGCTGAGCGGAGCACACTCCCCGCGCGCACCGCTCGATTACGCGACCGTCGTTGGAAAGATTTCGCTTCGATTTTTAGCGCCAGGCAAGCCGTTCAAAAAACAATTTCGGTTCTAGCAACAAATTATTTAACTTGAAACTTTGTAAATTATCAGGCTTTCTCTTTTTAATTTAACCGTTAGGCATTTTGAATATTGTATAAATATAGGGCAAAGAAATTAATAAACTCACTTTTCCATTTTTCTGCAAACAAGAACTAGTGTTTTATTTACACCAAAAGTTTAATCGAGCCAGCTGCCGTGAAACCTCTGCCGAGTCTCCAGACGCCCTGCATCGCCTGCTAAACTGGTGAGACCTTCTGAAACATTTACAGGAGTTAATTGCTAGCGGCCGTGTCGTCCTGCCGCTATGATTGCCTAGTGGTATCGACGGCACACACCACGCAATACACCTCCGCTACAGCTGTAACAACGCCGCTACACTAATATACAGAAAAACGCATACAAATATAAAAGATTCTTTATAGCAACATACATCAAATACAGGTAAAATACTTCACTCAATATACTTCTATATAAATACTTAACTACCAGTACATAGATATATTTTTAATTACCAAAAATAACATATTTACCAACCAACCACTACCAATAACAATTATCAAATGGTGTCAAGACTATCATAATTATACATTTGAATACAACCGAAAAATTTCATACATTATTTTCACTTCGAGTGAAAATAAACCATTTTTTATATCATAAGATAGCAAACAAGCAGATGCTTCTCCTGGTGGAAAGAGAAAACATCGCTCATAGATATGATGATGATGCATTGCTGTCCGTGTGGCGGGATGGTAATGCGACATGTATAAGTCTACCGGCTACTTTACCCTTCAAAGCAGAACGCGACAATGACAAGCACTGACGCTATTGCGACAGGAATAGGCAGGGCGGTGGTACCAAACACCGGGGTGAGATGTTGCGGAATTCCACCACCTAGTAGTCACGACGGTATTGACACGTATCGGTCGCCTTTCACGTCCTGCCTGGCAAAACGACAGTAGGTCTATTTTTCAAAGGAGCCCAGACCAACACGGGGGCGCATAAAAATTTTCAGTTGATATAAAGTTAAACAAAGTCATGATAATTGTTAGTTATTCAAAACAAATACAGAAGGTTGATTAGTAAAAGCTCATATTGTGAATAAATAAAAAAATAGCAGCGCAATACTCGATATTATCGTTTCATATTGAGAGTACATTCATCAAAGCTTCGTATCTCTGTAATCACTCTTCAGTATTCCCATTTATTCTCAATAGCTTCCGGCGAATACAAGGGATAAAAAACCTTATTATGAATATTTTGTGACAAAGTAATTCAATTGTCTATTCCTGGTAATTATCCATGGAAAGAAAAAGAAAGTTTACCAAGTTTATATTGTATTAGAGATAAAATTTTATATATATATATATATATATATATATATATATATATATATATATATATATATATATATATATATATATATATATATATAACGTAGGTTTATTCATGAAGTGAATTATAAAAGTTGACTGTTAAAATACTGTATATATTGTAGGACACGAGTAGTTAACTTAGTTTTATTTTTTATTTAATACTTTATGGTACAATTAGAGGCAAAATTACATTTTGTTTTTTGAAAATTTCACAAAAGGCGAGATTGTCTCTGTAAGAGATTTCTTCCAGCAAACCCAAAACAGTGAGAATGTTTAAAAGAAACGTAGGATACAAGTGTACAGGTTATTAATTTAGAAAATACATACAATATGTAAAAAAAAAAAACTAATTTTATATTAGTAATTCTAATAAGTACAATGTCTCTTAAATCTAAAAATTAAACCAACAAGTAAAATCATTTAAAAGATTTTTTAAAGGTAACTAATGATTGACTGCTCCTAATATGTAAAGGAAGTGAATTTCAAAGTGTCTCAGAATTGACAGTGAAAGAAATACTGTAGATTAAAGAAGAGTTCGTAGGATACTGTAAAATTCCACGCAATTCAGAGCGACAATTTGAGTCCAAACCATATAGAAAGTTAAAGCGTTCACGAAGATAGCCAGGAGAGTTTGAGTTAAATAAAACATTATAAAGAAAACATAGTGCATGAGCATTCCTGTGCTTACGAATTGGAAGCCATTTGAGCTGAACGCTAAAATTAGAAATATAGTCATATTTTCTCAGGCCAAAAATATAGCGAATACCTATATTCTGTAGGCGCTCAAGTTTATTCAGTACTTCTTCAGTATCGCGTAACAAATATCAGCATAATCTACTAAGGTAAATCAGTGCTTGCACTAAAATTACTTTGGATTTTTAATTTACTAAATATTTCTTCCTCTTAAGAAAAGGGATAAATCTTTGTAAGCATTTGATCGAATAAAAAGTGAAATGAACCTTTTTGGAAACTTCAGCTATTTGAGCATTCCTAGTGAAATTTTCAGCTATTTTTAGCTGAATCCTATACCGTATAATATTGTTACCACACTCTAAAAAAGTTATGTTTACATTTTCACTCGCTGCGCTTTTGCAGGTTTTTCTAAAAACCCAAAAGACTTGACTTACGTATATACGTGAAAGATCTTTATTCATAGCGTTAATTGCATCAATAACATCCGGAGCAAAAAAAATTATCAGCATATAAATAAAAATTGGAGAATATATTACTAGAACTCATGTTGATAAAAACAAAAAATAGGAGAGGGGTTAGAACACCTCCTCGAGGAACGCCAGCAATAGGTTTACAAAAACCAGAAAATAAATTATCTTAGCAAATACATTGAGAATGACTTCGGAGATAAGAGCCAAAACAGAATACTGACTGAGGAGATATTTTCAACGAACGAAGTATTCCAAGAAAACGTCGAAGTCCACTGAGTTAAACGCGTTACTGAAATCCGATAAAAAGCAAGGTGAGTTGTTTATTACCAATAGCATATCTAATGTTGTCGGTGATTTTAACAAGAGTGGTGACAGTACCGTATCCTGAGCGAAAACAAAATTGAAACGGATTTAATGGATATGTAACCAATAAAATATAATAAAAAGAGAATATTGCTTAACTCTACTAAATTTTATAAAATTTAGTGTAGTCATTTAAAAAAATATATAAGAGATTAGTATGAGGAGTAATAATTAATTCTACGCTTGTTTATCTGCTAAATAATCTGAGATTTTATAATACCTTTTTTACACAGTTTTGTTTTGACACACTTTTTAAATTTATTTATTGGTAGATCTCATAATATAGCATCAGAAAGTTTATTGTAAAAGCGTATACATTGCCCCATGAACGAGTTAGGTACTTATTCTATGGAGATGAGATGCATGCACAACTAGATTGTTTTTGTTTCTTGTAATAAGTGAGTAGAGGTGGCCGTTTTTAATAAACGTTGTTTACCAACGATGTGAGTCATTGTTGGTGGTATCCGATACCGAAATGTTCAACAACGGATGGGAGTAACAGCATTCATGATTCAACGCGATAAGAGATATCGAATAATGCCGACCGCACCCGACAACGACCGATGTCAATAACAACATGGCGATGCCCGATGGTCGATACTTGCGAATGAAATATGAACCCAATTGTGTATAAACAATGGATGCGAGCAACGATACCAACTGAATTGAGTACTTGAATTAATTTCGTGAACTAGAGAATCACCTTTTTAAATGCGAATGCAAATTTTTAACTAACTAAATAAATTATAATTATAATTTTGTTTTTATAATTTTCTGTGTACAAATTACACGTGTTGATCTAACCAGAATATAAGCAAATTAAATGTTTGTGTTATGGATGCTAGTCAACAATACTAATACATTGAAATAAATATATGAATATAAGATACATAATAAACAGTCAGTCCCTTAAATCCGAGACGATCTCCTATCTTAATTCCAAACACAGCACTTCTTCCGAACAATTTAGTTTTTCTCCTGTTACATGTGAAGAAACCAGCAAAATTATTATGTCGATTAGGTCTAAAGCCGTTGGTTTCGATGGAGTAGGAAGGGAGATGATATTTCCGATAATAAAGTGCATTTTACCTGCTTTGACTCACTTAATGAATTTTTCTTTATCATCTGGTGTCTTTCCCTCTGCCTGGCGTAAAGCCTATGTCCTTCCGCTTGCCAAAGTGTCTAGCCCTAATTCTCCCAATCAATTCCGGCCAATTTACATTCTACCATTCTTATCAAAAATTCTTGAAGCGGCAGTTCATAAACAAATGTCAAAATTTGTGTTAGACCATAATTTATTAAGTGATTATCAGTCTGGTTTTAGACCTGGTCACAGTACCATTACGGCTCTACTAAAGATTATCAATGACTGCAGAGTGGCAATGGATGAGTCTCAGGTTACGGTGTTAGTCTTAATAGATTTTTCCAATGCTTTTAATGCTGTTGACCATGAGATTCTACTTGCGCTACTGAAGCTTGCTGGTTTTTCTTCCAATGTGAGGGATTGGTTTTCTTCTTATCTTCGGGTTCGTCAGCAGGCAGTACGTACTGGTAGCATTTCTGACTGGTGTGATCTGTTTGCTGGTGTACCTCAAGGCGGTATACTTTCTCGTTTATTATTTTCACTGTTTATTAATGCTGTCACTATTTCTTTAAAATGCCCTTACCACCTGTATGCAGATGACTAGCAACTTTATACTAGCGCCAGAGTAACAGATCTTAATTTGGCTATAGATAGAATAAATGAGGATTTACTACATATTTTGAACTGGTCTCGTAATTTTGGGATTACTGTCAATACGACTAAGTGTCAGGCTATTTTAATAGGCAGCACTCGGCGGATTGCACAAGTGGATCTCAATTTTTTACCTCCTATCATGTTTAATAACACATCTATACCTCTCAGCCCACATGTCAAAGACCTGGGATTAACTATAGATAGCGCGTTGACCTGGGTTCCACACATTACGGGAGTGTGTCAGAAGGTTAACCACACACTGAAAACCTTGTATAGGCACAAAAACTTTTTGCCTATCTCTACAAAAATTGCATTGGTTCAGACATTGGTACTGCCAATCATTGATTATACCGATGTGTCTTACTCTGATCTCAGCCAAATTCTTCTTGACAAATTGGATCGACTTCTGAATAACTCTATTAGATTTATCTACGGTCTGCGCAAGTTCGATCATGTCTCACAGTATCGTGCTATTCTTAAGTGGTTACCTATACGTCAACGCAGAGATTCTAGAATGTTATGTACATTATTTTCTATATTACACGATCCGTCTGTTCCTGCGTACCTCAAGTCTCTTTTTGCTTGGCAGAGTGATACACATAGTCGGAACCTGCGGTCTCAAGAAAATTTGTCCTTGTATGTTCCGTTTTGCCGAACAGATTTTCTTTTACAATCTTTTTCCTATCGAGCTATTCGTTTGTGGAATGCACTTCCTGAGGATATTAGGAAAGTCACCTCAAAATTAGCATTTAAGAGACAGTTAAAATTATATTTCGATCTTTCAAGTTAATATGAATATAATGAGTGATAACTTGTTCTTTGCTCATAGTTGTATGATGATTTTTATCATTTGTGTTTATAAATATATGTATGAATATAATGTATGTATGTATATATTTATGTATATGTATTTAGTATATAGATATGTATATGTAAGTGTTATTTATCTATGTTTTACGTATATAAGTATTATGTATGTATGTATTATGTATATATGTGTTGTATGTGTAATTCTTAAAATTTTTAAGTTAGTTTGTTATTTTGATCTCCTCTGATTTGTTTTTACAAATTAAGATTACTTTGTTTTTAAGTAAATTTAGATGCAACACCTCCATAAATCATGTTTCTGTTTTGCACGAGGTTGGCTAGGATAGAATGCCCTTAGGCGTTAAGTTTAACCTATGTACGTTTTTGTTGTGCATGAATATAAATAAATAAATAAATAAACACCCAAATCCTGAAATACAAACATTTACGTTTATTACGCAAATGTTTGTCCCCGTCGGGAATCGAACCCGAGCCCTCTCGATTCGTAGTTAGGTTCGCTAACCACTCGACCAACGGAGTGGTCAAATAAAATAAAACCTTATATTTCGATATTTTGCCTATTTATTTACATTAAATCTAATTAATTCTCATAAATGTTCTTACGTTAAAGTACTATAGTATTACAACGTTTATGAAAACGCCAAACTATAAACATTAAACATGTTCCCCGGCCAGTATACAAGTCTTATGTCTCACACCGGTGTCGGAAACAACGGTGTTGCCAACGGGTGACAATAGCGTAACAACGATGTGCATCGATGTTGAAAAATAACAAAAACGCCCATCGCTATAACATCGTATACATATACATCACCATTTTTTTTAGACGGGCAAATATTTTATAAACATACATTAAGTTTTCAAATATGTAGTGGGAGATTACAGTAAGAATATTGATTCCTTTAAATTTTCCTCTCAAGGAAACTCTCGGGCTAAGATCGTTAATTGATCTTATAGCTCTTTTTTCTAGTACAAATATAGTATTTATTTCAGCTAAATTTCCTCAGAGAAGAATCCCGTATGACATAAGTTTAAAAACAATCAACTTCGATATTTATGCAGGGGTAATAATACGTTAGTGCTATAAACAGATACATACAGTTAATGCACTTATAGCACGTTGTACTTCGTAACCGAGGCATTTTCAGATAAGTCGCTCGGGTACCACCACCTTACCTATTCCTGCCGCAACAGCGTCAGTGCTTGTCACTGTCGTGTTCCGGTTTGGAGGGTAAGGTAGCCGGTAAACTTATGCATGCAGCAGCGGCGTTAGGGCTACTGACACCCCGGGCAAAAATATTTAGGCGCCCACTTAAGGAAATCATTATCGAGTATTTATTTTTTTCTGAACCAATGTGAACGTAGTTTATGTTGAGGTTTGGGAGGCGGATGAAAAAAACGAATAGAGTGATGTATATTTATTGTTATCAGACTAGATACGATGTACTTCGATGTTGCTCGAAGTCTCTCTCTTTCTCTCTCTCTCATACTCTCATAATAAACATTAAGAGAGATAACAGCTCCCTCGAGACTAACTCTCACGGAGACGGAGACAAAATTCAGGATGGAGCAAGCATATCACATAATAATAATATAATATATATAGAGTGTGTTTACATATTTCAATTTTCAATTGTATCTTAAATTATAAGGCGTATTTCACATACTCCAATAGTTTAATAATTTCATCTTTCTTTTAGCGTTATCCAGAGCCAGCGACGTGGACTTAGAAAGTTTTGTAGCTCCTCTTTTTTTTGTTGTTTTTTGTTTTTTTTTTGTTTTTTTTTTAAATATTTTTATACTTTTTATTACTTTTGGTTTTGGTTGAACATTTTGTTATTTTTTGATTAATGTTCTTAAATTTTTTCAGTAAAACTTACTGATTTTCTTCAGTAAAATTTAACTTTTCGGGCTTTTTTGTCAGCAAAGACACGAATCAAATTAGAAAAATCTAATTGTCCAGCGATTTCATTTTCAATCGAGAGAGTAGCCAGGTTAGAGAGTCTCGATTGAGAGGTTGTTTATCGGAGATACGTTTTTATTAATTTTAATTTGGAAAAACTGCGTTCTTCAGTTGCAACTGTAACCGGGATAGTTGCAAAAATCACTAGGAAAAACCTGGAATTGTAGTTAACCTATTACTAGTACTTCTAAAAAATGGCAACGACCGCTAAGAAAACGGTAGAAAAATTCACCATCCTAAAAAAAATATATAGGAATAAAGGATTTGGGATATTTGAAGAACGATATTACAAAGTCAGTAAGAAAAAGAATTCGTGCACGTACAACGTACGCTCTGTAGCAGTCAAAATATTGTGGACGGTTTTCTCGTTGTGTGATCGAGTGACGCTCGAGTCGAGTTACCAAGTACACAAATCAGCAACCTTGCGCCACGCTCGAGCACGAGCGTAGAACATATAGGACGTTTCGGTATCCCCACCCCCATCATGCACTACGCGTGTAAGGTGTAAGGTTTGTGGTGGAAGCATCTCACCAATCATAAATCATAACATAAGCGCAATCGCAGGGTAGTCGAGGACCAACTGTAACGATATGCGTAGAGTGTAGAGTACAGAGCACAGAGCACAGAGCTTAGAGCCCAGAGTCACACACCAACACAGAGCATAGGTCCGTCGTCCGTCCACGTTTTTATTGACTTATTCACATTTAGAATAAGTCAATGAAAACGTGGACTTAAGTACGGACTTATATCTAAGAATTCTTAATTCTTAGACGTAAGTCCCGTATTCACAGTTGGTTATAAAGGGCAATGGGCCCACCTCTCGTTCCCACCACTGTAACTTCTGTAAACCAGAATCAACAGCTGCAACCGTCCTGATAACCTCTGAGTTGCGAGCTCAGGGTGCCCTGGGGAAAAGCTAAGCTGTCTTGGATCCCGCAACGAAATTAATCAGAAGTATATAGGAGGAGTAGGAAAATACATCCTGTTTCCCTCCCTTTTTAGCAGGAGACAGCAAAATGTTAAAAGCATAAAAATGCTACGAAATGAGACTTTTACAATCAGGTTAAGCCTGATTGCTATTGCACCACGGAAGTTTGGAAATTAGGGACCTACCAGAATGGCCTACTTAATTTTGCTTCCAGTAGTAAGTGTGACAAAATCGTTTGAAGGCACGGAAGTTCCCACGTGTACCCACAAGATCGGAGTAATAAATTACACCGGATATACATTGGATACTATCAAGCATTTGACGACGTTCGTTTTGCCAAAGATTACACTCCCAAAGAATGTGATGTGCAGTTTGTTCATATTTACAGTTTAATGTAGAGCACTCGCAAAAGGGAGAAGGAACTAATTTAAACGAGAATAATTTAGCTTTAAAATTACCGTGGCTAGTGAGAAACTGTGCAACACAATGATCTATTTCTATCCAAGTTTTACTTAAGCGATACCGGATGCACGGGAAAAAGTTATATAAATGCCGTCCTTTAGTTGAACAAGACCAACGCGACTGCCATTCATCAATTAATTCATTAGTAACGTCGATTACGGGATTAAAAAGGCGACGTATTTTTGTTTGGGCTTGCGAGTTGATAAATTCTGGGTTAGTAAAATTCCTAGAATTGTAATACATTGAAGCCCGACGCTGAATTTCTAAATCCAATGGTAAGACGCCTGATAAAACGGGTAAAGCTTCGGAGCTTACAGTGCGATATGCTTTGCATAGAAATATTAGTGCTAGACGCTGATTTTGAAGTAGTTTGCGCCGGATCGCACCACTCGTAACTTTATCAGCCCACGCTGAACAAGCATAACAGATACAACCTAAATACGTGGCGTTATAAATTATCTTTAAAGTGTTAAACGTTAAACCCCATGTCGAGGTAGATATGCCCGCAAAGGATAAGAAATTCCGTTTAGCCTTTTCACCGATATAGTTAATATGATTTATAAAAGTATAATTTTTTTCTATGACCAAACCTAAATATGTTACCGATTCTTTTCTCTTTATTGTGCTATTATTTATTTTTATACTGTCACAGTTGGTTAACCGACTGTGAACTGTGATCTATGAATACGGCACATAGAGCACAGTATTGAGGGTACATAGCGCGGAAGGCATAAGGCCGAGGCCCCCGACCTCAGCGCCCCCCAAATTTGGCACCCCGGGCCGTCACCCCACCGCGCGCACCTCTAACGCCGGCACTGTATGCATGTGGCATTAGACCTCGCCACAAGATAGCAGCAATGCACCATTGATACCTTTGGTGTGTATATGCGATGGTTGACTCTTTCTATCAGGAGACCCATCTGCTTGTTTGCTATCATAATATGATATTTTAAAAAAAGTCGAACAACTTATCTATTTAGTAATAATTGAAACAGTATTCAGCTCTGGTTGAGTGAAAGCCAATCAAAGGAAAAGTTGATTTCATTTGCAACTTATTGCGAACTCTAATACGTGACCTTTTCAACATAGATAAGTATATGTGTAGTGTATCGGCATGATAAAATGTTATTATTGAGATAAATAAATAAAAGTTAGTTAATATGAAATTGTGTTCTTATGCTACATTTACACGCTTGCGGAAGCATTGTGGACGTTAAAGCTACGTTGGCTATTGCGTTTGGCTTGATATATTTGTATTTAACTTAATTTAAATATGAAATAAATAAATAAATATCCCTTGAAAAATTACACGAATTGAACTAACCCCAAAGTAAGCAAATTATTTGCTTGTGATATGGGACTTAATCGACGATATTACTACATAGAATTACATATAAAAATACTGGAATATATTTAATAAACACCCAAAAATACAAACATCTACGCTTATCACACAAATGTTTGTCCCTGTCGGGAATCGAACCCGAGCCCCATCGATTGCATAGTTAGCGTTACAAACCACTTGATCAATGGGGCGGATTGAAAACAGTATCATACAAAAACTACAAAACAATATAAAAAAAGATTTGTTTATAACAAAAACATGGAAAGCGAAAATTGCGCTAGAAAAGATAGTGACAATCAATAGAAACCGTAATAGGATACCAAATACGCGCCAACGTTTACACGTCGCCAGGGCTTGCCGTAAGCTTCTTTTTGATCAGTGTTCGAAAACCGACAGCCGACCGGATCGGAAAAAAGCTTCCCAAGCATTTGGAAGTCAATCCAAATGCCCAGTTCACACGCTTGTATTTGTTGACACTTGTAGACACTTGTCAAGTGTGTAAATATAGCATAACACAACATATTGGCAATATTTTTAATGCTCTTCATTGTCGTTTTCTGATTTCGAGGGTAAAATAGCAGATAAAATTATCCATACGATATTACCATCCCGCCACACGTATAGCAACGCACTATTATACGGAAAATGGAAAACTGCTTTTTAAAAAATGAAAACTTTACTTGCTAGAAAATATAACACAAACAAATAGTAAGATATTGTATAGAAAGAGCCGACTGGTACTGATATTGAATATTAGCTTTGAAGCTTATGACTGATCGAGACGGACTAACTCGCCCGCGAGAGCGGGTTTGTATATATACTATCTACTTTGCCTATCTGGCATATAGGGGATGATAGTCAGCACTTCTGCCTACATCCCCAAGGTATAACAGCACCATCAACATTTTTGATATCTAAACGCAATAGTTATTATTGTCCGCTATATCTTAAACTATATCTCAACTATAGATCCGTCACGCTGGAACCCGCTTTTACAAAAACTAAAATTTTTTTGGCGATTTGTATACTACAAACGATGCTCATGATTGGAATGAACATTTTTTTTGTAGTAGTAGTAGTCAGAGAGAAAAACATAAAAAACCGATTAAAACCGAATGTTTTTTTCTATCATAAGAAAACAAACAAGCAGATGGATCTCCTAATAGAAAGAGTCAACCATCGCCTATAGACACCAAAGGTGTCAATGGTGCGTTGATATATTGTGGCGAAGTCTAATGCCACATGCATAAGTTTACCGGCTACCTTACCCTCCAAACCGGAACACGACAGTGACAAGCACTGACGCTATTGCGGCAGGAATAGGTAAGGCGGTGGTACCAGACCCGCGCGAGACAATGCAGAACTCTCCCACCTAGTAATGTAATAAAGATAATGCAACATGCAACAACTCTGAACTATCTGCTTGTTTGCAATCCTATTATAAAAAACAACAACACATCTACATAACAAAAAGACTTAGTTCGGCAGCTTATGCAGTTAAAAAAGACAGTGAACTGATGTCGACACAGCAAGAATTGTATACTTTTGTTACTTCCACAGCATTATGTCATATGGGATTCTTCTCTGGCGAAATTCTGCTGAAATAAATAGGTACTATATTTGTATTGCAGAAAAGAGCTATTAGGGCAATTTATAATCTCAGCCCGAGGGTTTTCCTAAGAGAAAATTTCAAAAAAATTAATATCCTAATTGTTATATCTCAATTTGTATTTGTGAACTTGATGTACGTTCGTAAAAATATTTGCTTGTTTAAAAAAAATGTTGTTCCTTGTGTTTAGTGAGTGTACGTCACGTACACTCACTAAACACAAGGAACAAAAACAATCTTGTTGTGCATGCATCTCATCTCCACAGAATAAGTAACCCTTTTAGGGGCAATGTATACGCTTTTACAATAAACATTCCGAAACTATAAGAGATCTACCAGTCAATAAATTTAAAAATGTGTTAAAACGAAACTGTGTAAAAAAGGGTATTATAAAATAAATTAGTTATTGCTCCTCATATCAATCTCATAATATCTGGTTGACCGAGCTTTGCTCGGTTTTTCACATACCCATATCTTGGGAAGCGAGCTTTTCTTGGACCTGGAACCTTGATAAATCAATTCCTTGACCCAAAAACCCCTAATTTGTGACTTTCATGAAAATCGTTGGAGCCGATTCCGAGATTCCAATTATATATATATATATATATATATATATATATATACAAGAATTGTTCGTTTAAAGGTATTAGATATGTGATTTATAATTTTATAATATTGCGATATTATGAAAAAAATATATATGTGAAAAAAAGACAAGCCCGCTGAATTTCTTCCGCCGGATCTTCTCAGTGTGTGGCCGCGATCGCGATCCGGAAGTAGTTTCAAAAAACGTTGACGTGTCAAAATAACTTTTAAAAAGTTTTATTGAATAAAGTTCCTCTGATTTCCACATATGTACACATATACACACACATTTTTAACTGTACAATTAGTATTTTAGGTAACTGTTTATGTGACTATAAAAGTATCGTTTCGACGTAGTAATGGCGTTTTAGTTGGTATGTTTAACTCGAGGCTGTTACGGGAGAATTGTTACATGTGATGTAGTTTCAAATGGCTAATTTAGATAATCACTACATAGTATTAAACAGTGGAGATTGTGGCTTTATTTGTAATCAAACGCTATTGAAGCTAAGATAAATCTAAGTGGATTTAGGTATACATTACAATTAGCTATGGATACAGACTGCTGCTTATGTACATACATACTTGGTCTTTGAAATGTAATTCAATATCTATTCTAGGTACAAGCTTAATTAAGACTAAAAGCTAAATACATACGTATATAATCTAAATACGTTAGACCTTGATCACGGAATTAATGGGGCTCGTAATTAATACCTGCATACCTTAATATATATAAATTACGTGTCACGTTGTTTGTCTGCAATGGCCTTCGCAACTACAGAACTGATTTATATGTATATATATATATATATATATATATATATATATATATATATATATATATATATATATATATATATATATATATATATATATATATATATATATATATATATAATATATATATATATATATATATATATATATATATATATATATATATATATATATATATAAATATATATATATATATATATATATATATATATATTAATGTCAATAGATGGAACAATAATTTTAACACAGAATAGTTTACCTAATTTCTAATTTAATGTAAATGGTATGAGTATTCAAAGACCCTTTTTAATATATTAACCTTTTTGGTATTTTCCTACAGGTTCGCGGTTAATTTTGTGTTTATATAAAAGACGGGTCACAACAAAAGCCACGAAACCCTGCTACTTTGCTGTGAAGTTTGTTTTTCTACATATTAAATGTATATGAATGTACAACTCTGTGGACTGAGGTCTCGATTTAGATCAGCACATGCCGCAAATCAGTGCTGCTAGTGTAGTTTAGGGTTCCGTGCTTAAAGGGTGTTAAACGGAACCCTATTAAGCTTAAGTATCGAGCAGTGCCGTTGCGTTTTTACAATTATTTGTCTTTAGCAACTTAAATTGAAGATGCGCATTAAAAAACTTTTATACTTGCATCTGAATCAAATAGGATAAACGGTAGCTTTAGTGGCCTAAGAAAAAGAGAGTATTCATGAGGTTCCAAGTTCAATTTCTGAGTCGAGCAGTGTTATCGCTTTTTATATCAAGAAATTATTTTATAACAGGCCGGAGATTGGTGGAGATATCAAAACATCCCCAGTTTTATAAGATTGATTATTTCCTCAACAAGCCACGGGTTGGAAGAAATAGGAAGGGATTTAATTTTACATAAATGTTCTTTGAAACGCAGGCGAAGTCATGTCAAATTAATTATTAAATAAATATTTCACCTTCCTCGCAATGGAAATTAATTATTTTAAAAATACCTCCCCGTATCATTAAACATTTTAAAATTTCTCCCCTTATTGGTCCCGGGATCCTTTGAAGAATAGGCCAACTGCCGTTCTGCCAGGCAGGTCGTAAAAGGCGACCATTGACTATGCGAGGCACTACCATCGTGTCTACTAAGCGGTTAATTTCTACATTGTCTCTCCCGGGTCTGGTACCACCACCTTATTTATTCCTGTTGCAATAGCGTCAGTGCTAGTCATTGTCTTTTTGCTGGGTAAGGTAGCCGGTAAACTTATGCATGTGGCATTAGACCTCGCCTCAAGATAGCAACGCATCATTAACACCTCTGGTGTCTACAGGCGACGGCTGTCTCTTTCCATCAGGAGACTCATCTGTTTGTTTGCTATATTATGATAAAAAAAATAGAAATAACTTAAAAAAAAATTGTATTATATTTTTTTATAACAGAAAGGTAAATAAGCAGGCGGCTGTCTTTGTGAAAAAACAACCATCTCCTTTTTTATATTACAAGATTTGCTACCTTAACAAGCTAATGGCTCTCCTGATTGAAAGAAAGAACGGTCGCATATAGATTCCAAAGATATTAATGAAGTTGCTTTTTTTGGGAAATGTTAATGCCACTTACCTAAGTCTACCTTACCCTTTAAACCAGACACGAAGGTGACAATGATTGACACTATTGCGGCAGAAATAGGTAAGGGGGTGTGTATTAAATACTTGGGCTCACAACCCAGTAAGAGAATATTCAAAATGTAGACTTATATAAACTAATACTAAATGTTTTTTTTAGTTTGATTAATATATCTCTTACAAAAAAAATCTGAATAATAGGGTTTGTTTACGAAATAATCGTGATAATTTAGCGCCTTAATACGATGACAGCAGCTGGGCTAAGTTTATTACAATCGATGGTCTGTGATAAAATGATTTATTCTTGATACAGAGTGGACTACATCATGGACAATAGCTTGTTTATTGAAAACCTTTATTTGAAAACGTGTCAATACATTTTGAGACAGACTTTTTTATATACAAAATTAAATCGCTTAGAAAAAGTAAACGATGTAATTTAAAAAAAAAATGAAATACTTATTTTTTTTCTAACCGTTGTAATAATTAACATGAAATATATATCAATCAATACACATTCTTAGTTACTACAAAAAATATTCCACATACATATATATATTATAATCTACTAGTATAGAAAATGAGGTGTTTTATCTTGTGATGAGGGAACGAAGATTAAAGTTGAAAAACAGGCAAAAATTGCAAAAACTTTTGTTGTAATAAAATATTTTAATTAATGAATACTAACTTATAATCGACAGCTTTGCTGAACGTAATTTCATTTATGACTAGCTGTTGCCCGCGACTTCGTTCGCGCGGACTTCGTTTACTCCGCACAGCTCCTCCCCGTAGGTGATAATATGTAGCCTATATGTTGAGCCGACCTGTTCGTAATATTCATGCAAAATTTGAAGTAAATCCATGCAGTACTTTTTGAGTTTACCCCGGACATACATTGACTTTTATATGATTTTATTATATGTATATATAGATAAAACATTGGGGGCTATCATTTGCTCAATCACATGTCCTTATTATCAATACAAATACCAATTTTCATCAAAATCGGTTAAGCGTTCTTGGGTTATAGCTAGACTCACAAACATATAAAAAAACATACATTTTTACATAACATATAAACAAACAGAGAGGCAAAATTATAAAGATTATCATTTTTCCCATTATAAGTTCTTATTTTATACCCATTATAAGTTCTTATTTTATACCAAGATTGTTCAAGATATATTTGACTTATGACGACACGTACAGACAAAGATACATACAGACGATTTTTTTTATTTTAGTAAAATTGGACGAATGTTTCTGGCGAAACAACTAAACGTACAAAGAGAGGTACTATATATCTGTAAAAGTGTTCTCATACATTTAATTATAGTCTTAGGTACATTTAATCATAGCAATCTCGCAAAATGATAGTAGTTTTAGAACGCGAGCATAATTGGGTTTCAGTGTGCTACCAGAATTATTCCCACTGTTTCTCGCTTAGAGCTATTAGACACATCATAGTATGAGATTCCGTAATTGGAATTTGCAGTTGTGTAATTATCGATAAATTCGGTTTTATTCTATGAATAACAATATACATACATACACATAAGTAGATAATATTTATGAGTAAATAATAATAATTCATTTATTGCATCAAATATATATAATGAAGAGCTTGTCTAATATTAATTTTGAAGGCTCTCATATTTGGCCCGTTAAGGCATGCAACAGGTAAGAAATCAAATTAAAAAAACTTATTTTAATTTAATTATCTACTATACACGTCATTTTAATTTTATTTTTCATAATATATAAAAGAAAATAATAATAGATCCGTCTGATTTTAATAAAATTCAATTACCTTTTTACAAGTACCTACGAACACTCGTTACACTGGCCTTAGAGTCTCGACCGTCATATTAATACCAACCAATGCGTGCGTGTCGCACTGGCAATTATATTTAAAGGGACAATTTCGCAACTGTATTGTACTAAAATATTAAAAAACTTAACAAATAAGCTGGAAATTAAGGCAAAAAGTGCATAAACAATTGTTTAAACGTCTGTTTACGTTGTAATACCACTGTGTCTTCAAAATGAATACTTAAATATTCACCGGACAAATAGCACTTGCTGATCTAACCCCAAAGTAAGGAAATTATTTGTTTGTGTTATGGGTGATAGTCAACGAGACTAATATGTTTCTATGAAACACATATAAATACTGGAATATATTTAATAAACACCCAAACCCAGAAATACAAACATTTATGTTCATCACACAAAAGCTTGTCCCCGTCGGGGATCGAAACCAAGCCCCGACGATTGCGTAGTCAGGGTCGTTAACCACTCGGCCAATGAGGCGGTAAAGTGTTAGAGCGCGAGCATAATTAGGTTTCAGTGTGCTAATATAATTATTCGACTATTACTCGCTATTTAATTACATAAATCATAGTCTGAGATTCTGTAATTAGAAGTTGCAGTTATATATTTATTGATTTGGTTTTATTATGTGAATATTAATATAAACATATTATACTGATAAAAGTGATGTAGGAACAAACACTCAAGTTGAAAAAAAGCCACAATTGCAAAAATTGCTTTTTTTAAGTCCTATCCATATGTATACTAGGTAATATCATTGAAAATTATAAGAATGAAAGTATAACTATTTTATTATATGAATATTTTTAGAAATCTATATTTAAATATTTTAATCATAGCAATCTCGCAAAATGATAGAAGTGTAACTGCACGATCATAATTTGGTTTTAGTGTGCTACCACTATTATTTCATTGTTACTCGCTTAGAGCTAAAAGATAAACCAAAGTAGCCCTCCTACTTTTTAATAATACTTTAACTTTAAATTACATTTTAATAATAATAATCTTAATAGTAAAACTTCCACTATATACCGCGGCGTAGCGAAAACCTTGTCCGATTGTCAAATGCAATATCTGCTAGCTTAATAGTAACAATTACAACTTTGTAATTATTTTCTGGGTAATATTAATAGGTAGGTAAATTTTCTCGGAGGAAAATAATTATGTGGTAAATTAAATAATATTTGAAATATTTACTATGTCGAAACATGCCGCCGGCACTGCCGCGTGTTGTCCTGTTTTTTTTTATTGTTGTTATAACTAACTTTTATTTTAGAATTTTTTTCACACGGACGAGTTCGCCCACGAACTCGTCCGTGACGTCCGTCGAATAAAAAAATTCTAAAATAAAAGTTAGTTATCTCGGCAATCCTACAGGAACGGGAACTTAGGCTAAGTTCCCGTTCCTGTAGGATTGCCGGGATAACTAATTCCGCAATTCTGGGATAAATTACAATACGGCTTCTCTCAGGTCTCAAACTATCTTTGTACTTTTGATTTCATTCAAATCTGTTCAGTAATTTAGGCGTTAAGAAACGTTGATAGTGGAGAAAAATGTTAATTGTACTTTTTATGTCGAATAACTTTGAAGGAACGATAATGCTTATATCATAAAACGTATAATAATAAATATAATTAGATGACATCGATGTCAGAAACAGGGAAATCAGAAACGTTTATTTTCATATTATGGTTTTGTTGATTGATAATTTTATCCGGTGACAGAATTTAATTTTGTATATTAGTAATAAATGGTATATGACAAAATAGATATTTGATACAAATGTGACAGATGTTATCGATCGCTACGTTAGGCGTATAGCTAGAGTCTCTGCCTATGCAATCTATGGCGCTCAGGTTTTATTTCTATTTAACATGACAGCGACAAACACTAACAATGTTACAGCATTAATATTACGAGTATGTTTATCAGTAAATTTATATATGGGTATAACACAACGGGCGTGGGTTCGGATATAATAAAAAAATAGTTGCTTGTAAAAATATGTATTTTATAAAAAAAATATGTAAAAAAGCGACTAAAACCTATCTGACAGTGGACAATAAGTTTTTTAACATGGACGAAGACTTGTATTTGGGAGAAATTACCAAGTGTTGGAGGTTCAGCTGTCGATAGCCTGCCAGCAGCTTATGTTGAAGTACAGAAAAATACGCCGGTGCCGGGAATCATTCCATTGTCTTTCCCATTTACAAATTCGTGAAAATGGCAAAGCCTGGGCGTGTAAGTCTTTATAAAGGCGTCGGAGAGAGCAAGAGGAAATATCATATACTGTAATGTCTCGGCCACACTTGCGTCTATCGTCTCAAAGTTTCGTGCAATAACACGATAAATGCACATGTGATCGGCTATTATCGGTTATTGTCGAATACATTCCAGACTGCGTGTCACGACTTCTTCGGGATGATAGGCGAAAGTGCGGCAGCAGTATAAGTGTGGTTTCTGCTAGCCAAGACAACCATTTATTGGCGCTAAACTTAAAGTTAGCGTCTTTTACATTATTACAATAGCGACATTACATTATCTATATAAATATTATAAATTGCGAAAGTTTAGATGTTTGGATGGATATTTGGATAGATGTTTGGATGGATGTTTGTTACTCAATCACGCAAAAACTACTGAACGGATTTTTATCCCGGAAAAATTATGTGATCCCACGGGATGCACCAAAAACTTATAATGCAGCGGGCTGCACGCTAGCATGTAATATTTATAAAAAAACATATTGATCTAAAAATTATCAATAATATCTTACACTATATTCGATGCACCGCTTGATTTTCATATTTCATGTATAGGATAACGCGTTACAAGATACGAGTACGTATTGTAGGCAGAACCCTATATTTGGCAATTAAATTGGTGCATGAGAGAATATAATTTAGTAGCTATGGCAACGGCCAGGTTCCTCCCTTGTATTAAATATTAAGAACTGCCTTAACTAATTGAAACTACGTAATCAATTTATATTACATTTGTATTTTCTTTTCACATTGTTCATAATTCTAATAACGTAATTTTATTCTTTAATTCTACATTCTATTTATCTTTATACTTATAATATATATAATGCAATATAATTTATCAAATACATTACCTTAAATTATTTATGCACGTTCAAGAATAATATCAATGGAGGCCATCTGTTGGGGACGTCATGATTCTTCGAGTATCCATTCCAAAGTGAACGTCTGTTAAAAATATTTAACAGACGTTTTTAAAATTCAGGGATGCCAGTGCAAGAAAAAAAGTTCGCACATTTATAATATCGGGCAAAATATTACTTTATTAAATGAAAACCTAACACTCGACCATCCTGATCTCGTGCATGTCCTCATGCACGCTCTTTTCCAAAACCTAACACTTGGCCTCCTTATTATTTGCTTATCTACCTAGCAGAGCTATTGGCAAGAATATTAATTACAATGTTTAATACATTTTTATACATATTTGTAAATAAATAATTGCTAGCAACTGAATCCACACATAAGCTTAATATATAATAACAAATAATTGGTCCATAATTGCGATTGAACTATATTGTAAAGCGAAAGATATCTTTAAATATACTTACATCATTATTTTTTCCCACTTTAATACAATACAATGGATATCTAGTTAGCGGAGTTATTTACAAGATTTTTTTCAAGAATTTACAAGATTTACAAAATTTACAAAAATTTACAAGAATTTACAAAATTTGCAATGCAATATTTTTTATCCATATTTATATAGGTACCAATAATTATTAGCCACTAAACCCTAAAACCATACATATAAACCTGATATTTTAAAACAATTAAATAATCAGTAATAACAATTGAACTATAATAACTTTAAGTGAAAAATATCTGAGTATGTCTACACTAAGATCAACATTTTTTCATATTTGCTTACGACTTTAATACAATACAATGAATAACGAGTATCTACTTAACGGAGCTATTTACAAGAAAGCTAATTACAATGATTTAATGCACTAATTTGATACATATTTGTATACTAATAATTACTAGCGACTAAAACCATACATGCAAACCTAATAAATTATAGCAGTTAAATAATCAACAATTACGATTGATCAATAATTACAATTGAAATATAATGTTATGCGAAAAATATCTAAAATATGTCTACACTTACATTTTTATATTTGCTTACAATGTTTACTTTAATACAATACAATCGATATCCATTTAACAGTGCTATTATGAATTATAACGTTTTAATACTATATACTTATAATTTTTTTTCCACAATTCCTTTTATTTCCCTTTCCAAATGAGAAATATTCTTTTAATGAATAAAACCAACACTTGATTAAATAAATTATCTCTAAAGGTTAACTTTTAGGTAGAGCGTTGCTGTATGACTTTATGTTACAATCTTGTTTGTAGAATGTACTACATTTCCTATTCATACCCATTTCCATAATAATTCATTCGATTAATATATATTATATATTATATTTGTTTACAAATATTGCCTCATGGAAATCTACGTGCAGCAGCTGTACATTTAATAATTAAATCAACATAGAATTAAAATAGATGTTAAATTTTAAAACAATTTCAATTTTTTTTTTCTTTCATGTATTTAATTTAACAAGCATATAATTTTATAACCAAACATATTTTAGTTTAATTTCAGATCTTTCAAAACTTATGCTTATATCAATATGATTTATAGTTGTAATACGATATTAATCGTTAATTGAATTAAAAATAATTTTTAATACATATACTCGTACAAAAAATCATTTAACAATGTGATAAAACGTGGAAATAAAGCCAATAAAAATCTATACTTTGTCAAATATTTTAATTTATTAATAAAAGAAATAGTATTTTTTTATATAATTCAAGGTTCTCCTATTCTCTAGTAACAATTTTATGTCACAACAGACTCGATAAACCATGTGAGGGTAATCGAGTTCAAAGTTATACAGAAATATAGTACTTTCAATCCCTAAATTATTTGATATTACAAAAGTGGCTTTAAACATCCTCCTTTTTTAAATTGTTCTGGCATTTTATTGGTATTTTTCGATGTAAAAAAATTTTAAAATAAACTTTAATGCTCATCAAATAAGCAACTCAATAAACAATCCAGAAAGTTTTTTTTTTTATACTACATAGATCAGAATCTCCTTTGATACATTTGGCAGATTCTAGAATATACATAACTATCAAAATTAATATTATAATAAAAATAAATATATAGATTCTATCATATATTTATTTTTAATACGAGTCTATTCAATACTCTACAAATTATTTCACCCGTGTCTCTTATTCTCATGTTATACGATCACAATATCTAAGTCCTCCCGGCTGAGGCTGAGGGCCTCATAGCTATCAAATAGATGTATCTACTTTACAACATTAACTTATTTTTTCTAAATAAATTAAATAATCATACATTTTAATGATAATTTTTTTCATAACCATTCATCATAATATACTGTTGTGACTCTCCCGAACTACAAAGTATATAACGTAATCCTCCGTCTATGTTAGTGGAGCGAGTTTTCCTATCTCACAACCAAAACCATAGTATCATACATATCAATTACATAGGTACATTAAATAAACCATCCCCCATAATAGTGTTGCGACACCCGGGTCTTACACCAGTAACCAACGGGTCTTACACCAGTTTTATCATATTAATCGTAATCCTCCCGAATCACGACCATATCTCACATTCAAATATTTTTATGTTCACCTTTCCTCATTAAAATCGATTACTTATATTAATTATTTACTGATATGAATTCAAGGAAAGTCATTAAATACTTCTACAATTTTTATCGTCGGCACTTGGTGAAACTCCATTTTAACACAATATTTGCTAGCTGATCACACTTGTACTGTTTCACAATATAATATTATATTTAATTTCCGACCGGTTTCGCTTACACAAGCATCCTCAGGGTATTTCATTAAATACTAACTTTCATTTATTTTACTATTGAAATAAACAATCGTTTTCACTAAATTTATCATAACATAATATTAAGCTTTAACTTGGCATCATTCTGTAATACTTGAAAGGGATCTATGCAAAGTATACAGAACTCCCCCTTTTTAGCCATTGTAGTTGAAAATAGTTTTCATGATTATTTTGACTTCTTTCGCTATAACGAGGAGAAAGGCCCCTATTTCAATTGTAAAGCCCCGTGTGTTTAATCTGATGTATCGAACACTATTGTCTCAGACCTCTTACGTAATAACAGTGGGTGACTTATAAAATCTAGCTATTCTCTAATTTTCTTCATATCTGAAGAAAATTAAAAAACGACATCTCGTACAAAAATTGCATTAATTAATAGAATAACGCATCCGAAGAATCCGAATGCCTTTCATCATTACTTTGGCTTTACACCAAACCAAATTTTAAGTAGTGGGATAGCGAGAGATTAAATCGTTGACTAGCCACAGTAACAAATTTGTAACTGGTCAATACGCGTTGCAGATTTTAATTAAAAACAAATGAAAAGTCATTACTTGAGAAGCAGATTTCATTTTTGTTTTGTCCTCTATTGTACGTCGAGGAGTTTCCATCGATATACTACTAAGGATTTAACCTAAAATATAGGCTCCATTGTACTGCAGAAAATATTATGTTCTTATTGTTTTAAATTTAATAATGCCAGCATTTTCGGAAACACTTCTTATTTCATCCGATGAAATTTTTTCTTCTTATACAGTTATATTTCGTTAATGCAATCGTTATATCTAATATAATTAACTTATTTATTGTGCTGTCGTCTATTATATAATAGGCTATTATTTATTATTTCTATCTATTCTTATTATTGTTGTTAAATCTAAAGAAAGTGAGGTTTCACAAATCCTATGCAATTCGAAATGGGGCCAATAGCCAATTTTCAGCTTTTAATGACATAAGTGGTGAAAATTGTCCGAACTACGACGATTACCTATGCTACAGTTAGTATACTGGGTGTCTAGGAGTTCTCGCGAGACATTTTTACTTCCGGTTGATATACCACACACAGACATTTGTAACAAGCTACCATACCATCTTGTTATACGAGAGACAAATTCATATTTGATAAATGTTGAACTCACATAGTATATATATGTGGGCTTAGTAAAACAAATATCTGCCAACCTTACAAATAAAAACGTATTTATGTATATTTTATTCTTATGATATATTGAACACTAAAGAAAACTGCTAGATGGTAAGGCTTTAAATTCACGCAATCTATGTAGCAATACACCATCGTTGCTTAGTTTACTTCCATCCAAAAGCAGTTCAATTTGTACCGTCGGGTCACAAGACAATAGTGGTAGCGTAGCTAAATTGTTTTTCAAATACCTAAATGGCTATTCATGCTCGTTACACTATCTATTTATGGCATCCCTTTCCATAATTATTAAGGAGACAAGATAACGAGACCTATAAATAGACCTATAAATACAAACATTGTATGCATTGTAATTTAATTTCATAATAGCTGAATCACGGTTGAAGTTGCTTTTAAGACAAATATTTAAAATGGGGTGCACAGAGTACTTATCACTGATAGTAAACGAGTTTCATTCCTAAATATTAGAATTATCCCTCAATTGTTCAATTTCACCAGAAATATATACTCTGTAACTATAATTTCAATACTTTGATGAATCAAAAGTAAAAATTTGCCAATATGTCTATTATTTCAAAAATTTGTCTATTATTTTTAACTAACACCAATTTTATCAAATTTGTAATCTGATTCGTAAAAATAGCTAACCTGACGTAGATATTGTAGAAGATTTACAAGTGATTTAATTAGTAAACTGAACTTTCATACTCTGAGCTAAAAACAGTCTTGGCTGTAATAATACCATGTCAAGCCCCAGACTACATGATACATTAGAACTCATAGATCCAAAAATGTACTTGACATTGTTAATCACTTATATACCACTGAGCACCTATGCAGTAAAATGTGGCTAGTATAGAGTGCACGCAAGTCTTTAGGACAGATAAAAAAATTTAAAAACCCACAGGTGTGCTTCAGTCAGAGTTGCAGTATTAAGAAAAATATTAGTTTTTTTTTGTCTAACTATACCCTCACTGTAATATGCGTCAAAGGTGTAGACCGATATTCCAATATAACAACAAAATTCGATATAGAAACCGAAATATGGTCCAGCTATCGTAATTCACATTGTTTACATAATATTTTTGTTGTTGTGAAGGTAGTTGCTAGAAGTTATTGCGTATGGAATATTTTAACTACCATGTTATAAGTTCTTTATTTAAATAGAGAAAACCAAATTAAGTAGAAGTGAAAAGTGAAGTGTTAAATCATATTATAAAACTAAAATAATGTCATATATAAGAGAGCAATATGTCTGCCGATAAACTGCTAACGGTTCGGCGGAATTGTAAGTTTTATTTTCTTTTATGATGTTATTTTTATTCGCAAATAGAAAAAAAGGCACCCGTTACGTCTGTTTTGAAAATCATCTTTTAGCACATTTTAAAATTATGACTAACTATAACTATTGCTCTATAACAAGGTTAAACGGGAAAAACAATAAATCTGATTATTCTGGGTTCAATCAAGGGATTTTCTAGTGGAATAGTTACTAAAAATATATTATTTGTTTCCGTTTCCTATTTTTTTTTAATTATCATAAGACAGCAATTAAACATATTGATTTCCTGATATAACCAGAATCATCATCTATAAGTACTCTGTCTGAGAAAAACGACACTAACATGTTACACGAGATCTTCATAGTTACTTTACCCTCTAACTAAATTTAAAAGATTTCTGTCTTTTGTATCAAATTATGCCAATCTACGGAAAGTCTTAATTTTAAACAAAACATTTATTTAATATCGTAATTTGAACGTAATATAGGCGGCGGTTAGATAAACAGATACTGGGCGGTGACGAATTGCCTACTGACACCGATTGGAGTTTTAATCTAAGGAATTAAAATATCTAAAGGCATAAGTGTTCCTACATGTCACCTCTATTCGCAGTTCGCAGCTTCACAGCCACCTTATTGAGAATTCTAACTATGTTTCTTAATGATCCTCCTTGTTAAATCATCAAAGTAAGTTACCTCTCCACTCATGCTCTACTGTCATATCCGTAGCAAAAGATGTTCTGCTTACACGAGGAAAACGGACTCCGGTGACAGCAACAGCACTTATTAGGACTGCAACTATTTCTTATTCAACACCTTAATGTTCTTGTGACCACTCCACTGTTACGAGTGATTCATTTCAGAGAACCCATCGATCTTCAACGACGTCGCATTATCTGAAACTTAAAGCGACAAAGCATAGTATATTCTTCTTACCTCCGTCCTATCAGCGTCCGTTTTTTTTAGGACCAGTAGAAAAAGGGGAGAAAATAAATTAACTGTTATTGACTTATAAAAAAAAAACAGTGATTTATATTGTTTTAAAAATAATATTTGGTGCTTTAACAGAATATAGAAAAATAAAATATTTTTCATATAAAACGGTTACGGTGCAAAAATATTATAATATTTACAAAGGTGTTACATATTTCTAAATCACCATACTTCACCGGTAATCCACGTGTGCAAAATATTATAATACAAAAGTTTTACAGATTTCTAAATCGCCATAGTCTACCGGTAATGCACGTGTGTGCAAAGTTATAATAAGTCTACTTTTTACTAAACAAGAAAAAATGTATAAAAAAAAAAAGACTCACTACATACGAGAGAATGTCACATTATATATTATTAGTATTATTACCAATTATTAATATTTACAATTAATTCATTTATAAGCGTGGGGTATGCCACCTCTGAATTGTAGGCAGAACCCTATATTTGGCAATTAAATTGGTGCATGAGAGAATATAATTTAGTAGCTATGGCAACGGCCAGGTTCCTCCCTTGTATTAAATATTAAGAACTGCCTTAACTAATTGAAACTACGTAATCAATTTATATTACATTTGTATTTTCTTTTCACATTGTTCATAATTCTAATAACGTAATTTTATTCTTTAATTCTACATTCTATTTATCTTTATACTTATAATATATATAATGCAATATAATTTATCAAATACATTACCTTAAATTATTTATGCACGTTCAAGAATAATATCAATGGAGGCCATCTGTTGGGGACGTCATGATTCTTCGAGTATCCATTCCAAAGTGAACGTCTGTTAAAATATTTAACAGACGTTTTTAAAATTTAGGGATGCCAGTGCAAGAAAAAAAGTTCGCACATTTATAATATCGGGCAAAATATTACTTTATTAAATGAAAACCTAACAGTATAATATGATATTACTGAGTGTATTTCCTACTTCTATATTTAATATTATAAATGCGAAAGTTTGGATGTTTGGATGGATGGATGGATGTTTGTTACTCAATCACGCATAAATAACAGAACGGATTTGAATGAAATTTGGTACACAGGTAGATGATGACCTGGAATAGCATATAGGCTACTTTTTATCCCGGAAAAATTAAGTGATCCCGCGGGATTCTCCAAAAACTCTTATAATGCAGCGGGCTGCACGCTGCAGCTAGTTGTTTAATATTTTAATTTAATAAAAAAATAAAACATAGACTACGAAGTAGCCATCGCAATGGTTTTGTTTTTAGAGTTGCTTACTCAAAAAATGTGACAAACGAAACCCTATTAATATGATTTGGCTGACTGTCTGTCTGATAGCCTGTTACAAGGTTCTATCTCATGAATATTTTGACATCTGAAATTTTCACAAAATGCACGTATTGTTGTGACACCTATTACGAAAAATAATGATAGTAAAAAAGGACGCCAAAAATGGCCATCAATTTCCAACGGATATCTATACTAATATTATAAATGCAAAAGTCTCTCTGTTCATCTGTCTGTTACGCTTTTGCGGCTAAATCACTGAACCGGTTTTGATAAAATTTAACTAATAAGTTATCGATATGTTGTTTGATCGTATATGCTTTCCAGATATAATATCGATATATACATAGACATAAATAACGCGATATAATGTTATGAAACAGGAAATGTAGTCGGAATGAGTTCACCAATGTGGGTATCAAATATAACGTATGTAAATAACTTCACAGTGAATGCGGTCCAACGTAGGATCGATTTCCTCTCGCCTTAATGGCGTCCGCCCTTCTCTAAACAAGCTTTATAATAATCCGGGTCATGTAATTCAATCGAGAAGAATAAAGATAAACACAGTTTAAAAAAAAAAGAAAAAAGTATTTTCACGCCCATTACCCTGAATAAGTAGGTAGAAGTACAACAAGTGCACCCACGATTAGCCGAATATACTTAGTCCCACAATGTCTCCCCGTTCTCCCCGTGTTGGTCCCGGGCTCCATTGAAGAATAGGCCAACTGCCGTTCTACCAGGCAAGTCATAAAACGTGACCAATTGGCTATGCGAGTCACTACAATTGTGGCTACTGTAGTAGAGTTCTGCATTGTCTCGCCCGGGTTTGGCTGGTTTCTATTAATACCTGCCGCAATAGCGTCACTGCTTGTCGCTGCTGGTAAACTTATACATGTGGCGTTAGACCTCGCCACAAGATAGCAACGCACCATTAACATCTTTAGTGTCTATAGACGATGCCTGACTCTTTCCATCGGGAGACCTATCTACTTGTTTGCTATCTTATGACTAAAAAAATGTGATAGGTGGCGAGCTTATCGCCAATCGGGCAATTTTCAAACCCAGGCAACGTTAAAAAACACAATTATATTTTTAAAGTAATTATGTACATATCTACACATGTTCAAGAAAACTTTTTAATTATTTTAGTTTATTTTTATTTTTACCCTTTAAAAAAATTATCAGCCATTCTGCTAGGAAATTCATATTAGGTCAACGATAGGTCAAACGGTGAAAACGGTCACTACCACAGTAGAGTTCCACAAAGTCACGTCAGGATTTGGTACAATCCCTCAATCTTACCCTGTCGCAGTAGTGTGAATGCTTGTCCAAAATGTTGTTCCGGCTTGAAGAATAAAATAGCCAGTAACTTATGCATGTGGCATTACGTCTCAGTCACATGGAGAGCAAAGTACCACTAACATTTTTGAGTCTATATTCGATGTTTATCTATTTCGGCCAGGAACACCATGTGCTTGTTTACTGTAACAAAAATGTTTTGATAAGATGATCGAAAATGGAAATAAACTTACCTTAAATACATTAATTCTCACTTCACGGAACACATTACTTAGTAAACAATTTCATTCTCCCATTATAGCGAAATAATTAACCAAATTTCTTAGTTTTTTTTAAATATTCTATAAATTAGTTTTGAGTATAAGTTAATAAAATAGTATCAAAAAATCAAGTTATAAATTTCCGCATTACACTACGTAAATGCTGTTTTTGTAAGAGGTTGAAGAATGTTTGTTTAGTTGACCGTGCGCGTTGGGCGCAACAGAGAAATCTTGTACAAAAGGTAGCACCTTTATTTTTGACGCTACAAATATTTTGGTAGATCAACATTATTTTCCATGTCTTTTATATATTTTTTGTAGCGTCAAAAATAAAGATACAAATTTTTGGGCGCGATTTTCTTTGTTACGCCCAACACGCGCTTACGGTTGACTAAATTAGCAGGGCAGTAGTATTGCGGAAAAATCAAGCGGGTACACAACCTCCAAAGTAAGAAGAAGAGATTCGACAAGGAAAGAAGAAATGCCTCCATATAATAACACTCTAGTTACATGTCCTGAATTATCTGTTACTGGAAATCTACAATGTAAATATAGTAGAATTACAACAACCGATTTCCAATTTCTTTAATTTCTGGAACTTGCCTTATATGCATTGCATGCATCCTCCCACATAAAAAGGAATCTTACAGATCAGCTAATTAATGACTGATTTCTGAGGCAACAATCATAAAAAAACCTCTCACCCGGGACTGATACTACCATAACGCTTTACTTATTCCTGCCGCAATTTCGTCGGTGCTTGTTACTGTCATCTTTTGGTTTAGGGAGTAAGTTAGCTGATAAACTTATACAAGTGGCATTACCATCACGACACATGGATAAATACGCATCATTAACTTCTATGGCTTCTATTGGCGATGGCATCTCTTTACATCAGGAGAGCCACAGGCATTTCATCGGATATGGCACAAAGCGCTTCTGGCGAAGCTGTTTTCCTATGGGCTTCCCGAGAAATTATGCAAGTGAATCACCAGTTTTTTTTGGCTGATCGGACCATAAAAGTCGTAGTCGACGGTGCGTGCTCTGACCTTAAATCTGTCAATGCTGGTGTTCCACAAGGTTGCGTGCTATCACCGACACGGTTCTTCTAATCAATGATATGATGCGAATTCGCAACATACATAAAGATGACAGAACTGGTGATGCTACCTACTCTGGCCGTAGCGGTATTTCTCTGGAACACGTCGAAGAGTGCTGAAACAAGCTTGTGTCTAAAGTTGAAAATCGACCAACCCCACTTTTTACCCCAAGAAGACACAGCTTTGCGTGGTTTCCGCTAAAAAGACACCCTTTATCGTGTCACCTCGATTTGAGGTTACTCTCCTGACAGCCTCAACTAGTGTCGGGATTCTGGGAGTCAACATATCGAATACCATTCAGTTTCGCGGTCATCTGGAAGGTAAGGCGAAACTAGCCTCCAAAAAGCTCGGTGTACTCAGCAGAGCGAGACAATACTACTTGCCGGCCCATCGCCTTCAACTTGGAGTACTGTTCTCATCTCTGGGCCGGAGCTCCTCAGTACCAGATTCTTCCTCTTGATTGCATTCAGCGTAGAGCGGTTCGAATCGTTGACGACCAGGCTATTTCGAAAGGGCTTGACTCTTTGGCATTGCGCAGAGATGTTTGTTTACTCAGTGTCTTCTAACGTATTTTTCATGGGGAGTGTTCCAACGAGTTATTTGGATTAATTCCCGCCGCCGAAGTCCATTATCGGACGTCGCGTCAAAATTTGAAATTCCATCATTACATCTCTATGTCTGGAAATCCACAACTGTGTATTTCTCACGGCAATTTTTGCCTCGCATTACTTTGTTGTGAAACCAATTACCGGCAGGGGTCTTTCCAAATGGATACGACTTGGGGGGCTTCAAGAAAAGAGCTTACCTACTAAAAGGCCAGCGACGCAACTGCAAGACCTCTGGTATTGCGGATATCCATGGGCGGCGGTGATCACATACCATCAGGTGCACCTCCTGCTCGTTTGCCCCCTCTTCTTTAAAAAAAGATAAACTTGTTTGCTATCTTATGCTATACAAAAATACCATTGTTATAACATTTGTGAAGATTCTAGAAACGGTTTTGATGCTTAGAATTTAGATTATTTGGTTCAGTCAGTTTACACTTGGGAATATTATTCGTCGTCTCGTCGTCGTCGATTTGCATTGTTATGTTTGATGTAGGGCTTAGAAAGCTTTCCTCTCTTATTTTGTTATACAGATATAATCTTTATCTTGCCTTTTTCGTAAAACCTAGCAGAAGGACAGTTAGTTGATTTATTCTTCAAAATGGGCCTGGTACAATACGGAGAAAAAAAAACTTATCACGCTTAATAAGGTGAGTTTGTTAACGCTATAATGCATTTATTATCTCTGCTGTACAATGATATTTGAATTTCGGACTTTTATGAATACAGAAAAGTTTACGTTTAGATCGATGAAAGCTTACTTTTATCATTTCTGTTACTATCAATATTTTATTATAAAAATGTATATTTTGCATAGTATATTTTTATTATATATAATTATATATTTTTAAGAGTTTCTGTGTTTTAATTTTCTATAATTTACTGTAATAAAACCCTATACTTTAAATAAATTACTTCACCTAAAATATTACATTTTAAATGTGTGTAATTGGTGAGGTTATGAAATAAGTTTGAAGCCAAGTCACCGAGCTAGGGAATTTTTGAATTTGAAACTAAAAATTGAAATCGACACGATCCGATACAGAAACAAATTCTTTTTCTTTTTTTTTACCTCATTTATTTTCTTGAGATCAAGATGTTTTGAACTTTTATGAAATATTACCTATTTTTTATACATAACTTGCTGCAGCGTGCAGCCCTCTGTATTATAAAAGTTTTTGACGAATTCTGCGGGATCATCTAATTTTTCTGAAATAAAAAGTAGCCTATGTCCTCCTATTCTAGGTCATCATCTACCTGTGTGCTAAATTTCATTTAAATTTGTTAAGTAGTTTTTGCGTAATTGAGTAACAAACACCCATCCAAACATCCAAACTTTTGTATTTATAATATTAATATAGATAATTCTAGTAATTAGCAAACATAGAAGTATTAAAAATGATATATAGGATATCCTTATAAAATTTGAAAAATATATGTACTTATTTAAAGAATAGAAGAAAATAGTCATCTACGAATCAATAGCTTCATTAGTGTAATGCTCAAGGACTTATAAGAAAACCATAAATCTTGACCAAGTTCTATTGAAATCAAATAACCGAGAAGCCAGTTTAATAATATGAAATACCGAGCGGAACTATAAAATTTGAAATATATAAAGTTTCTCTCTATCTATTTGTCAACAAAACACTTAATAACCTTTATTAATTTTATTGCTTTTTCTACCAAAAAAAAAACGGTGTAGGTTCTCAATTCGATAATATATAATATTTATGTTACATATATATTTATGTTAGCCCAAGCATAATTATTTACTCAGTAGTCATATTTTTTGATAATTCTTTTTTAATGGGTATACCAATATCCCAGAACGGTTTCATTTAATTAAAAAAAATCCAACCACAAAGGTACGAAAACAAGGGATGATTGAATGTAAGCTCACTGATTTTAATATATGACCACATGATGACCATGCATAACTTTTCTTCGGCTTAATTTTATTGTTAAAAAGATTATTCATTGGCAGCTGTTTAAATTACTAATAAAAATATTAATGGTATTACTAATTTTATATGATAGTGATTATTTGTAAAATATTTGAAAATATATCATAAAGTTGGTTTGCGTTATGTATTCTTTAGTTAAACTTGACTTATACGATTAATTTTATATTATAGGATTATAAACAAGCAAATGGCTCTCGTGATTGTTGGCCTACTGCACCAATAAAACTCACTTATTACCACAAATCGCATAATTGTAACCAATTCCACGCGCTACAATCGACTGCCTTATTTATTATCGTGCAACCACTTTTATAAGCCTATAATAGTCAATACAACAACTAAATTAACATATTATTTTCCGTTACAAAAGTATTAGGCCACAGCTATCATAACGATAATTGAAATTTATCTACATATTAAATAACAGTAAATTTAGATTAATTATTATAATTATTGTAACCAGTTGAATAAAATTACTCAAATTTACAAGTCAATATAACTATTAGTGTAAATACAATTTCCAAATTTGAGTATATTACATCGGACTATTATATACATTAAAAATTATAAAAACAAATAAAAAATATCAATTACACATATTAAAGTAAGGGTTGACAAAGGTAGGTGGTTATTAACATTATGATATTACGATTGCTAACATTCGGCCATCCGCTTACAAACACGTCCTCGTGTTTTTTCAATGCGAAGATATACATTTAGACACATCTACAAAATTAACATCCAAAAATTATCATTAACCATGAGATTTACGTAATTAAGTGTGATTGATGACATACATTGACAAATCAGTAATAGAACAAAGTAGTATTAAGCGGTATTTCATTATAGCCGCAACAATTATATTTTTCTATTTTTTTTTTTTCATTAAATTATAAATATCTCAGTAGTGCATTGAAACTTTTTTTGAGGTACAAGGTACAGCTATCTTTAAACTACTTTATAAATAGTTGATAAGAACGGTAGTACAAGTCGCTACTACCTTGAAACCACGATAAATATATAAATAAAACTGTGGTACAAGTCGCTACTACCTTGAAACCACGATACACATTCAAAATGTGGTACAAGTCGCTACTACCTTGAAACCACAATAATCGATCAGGATGTAGCAGAAATCTCCCAGGTCTTTTACCCCTCACCTTCACAACTGGTAAAATAATGCAATAATTTTATTCATTAGTAGCTCTATATACTTTGGTTCAACTAATAATGTTATTACAACCCTTAGTTTGAATCTTCGCTATTACTTGAACTGAAGTCAGGCCGGTTGAAGTTAAGCCAAGGTTTCATTTTATCAACAGATATTACACTATGGTAACCACGGTTTGTTTTTCGCGTTATAGGGGTGTCTTCAACCTGATACCGGTCATTACCCAAAACGGCGGTGATTCGATACGGACCCTGAAATTTTGGTACTAACTTTCGACTTTGTCCGGACGAAGGAATATCCCTCTGAATACAAATTAAATCTCCCACATTATATATAATAGGCTTGGTAGTAGTTTTATCATAATACTTTTTTGATTTTTCTTGATAGTTAGATACATGTTTATCGATTTTAGCCCGAATTTCTTCAATAGGTTTACTGTCAACAATATCGTTGAGATAATGCTTTATTCTTCCCTCTGTTATACCAATTAGGTTTGTACCAAAAAGTGCTTGGGCAGGAGTAGCTCCTGTCCCTTTATTAACAGTATTATTAAGACCAAATTGAACATCGGACACAAATAAGTCCCATTTTCTCTCATCCGTACCTATACATTTCGCAGTCAATGCTTCCAATATCGTTCTGTTGTAACGTTCTACCTGGCCATTAGCACGAGGTGTAGAAACCGCATTGAGTACGTGTTTGATACTTAAATCTTCTAAGTATTTAGAGAATTTTGTACTAGTAAAGCAAGAACCCCTATCAGATATAATTCTTCTAGGGATACCAAAAATACCAAAATATTCTCGTAACCTATCTATGACAACTGCGGTTGATGTATTTCTAACTGCTTTGAGAACGATAAATTTTGTGTATGCATCTATAATAACTAACAAATAGGAATAACCTCGGCTACTTTTGACAAATGGACCAAGGTGATCGATGTGTAATGTATTAAAGGGAATACTTTCTTTGGGTATTGGATGTAATGGTGGTTTCTTGTTAACTGAGGATTTGGCATATGCACATTCAAGGCACGATTTAACGTATTTATAGATAAACCTCCTCATTTTAGGGAACCAGTAGCTTTCCTGCACTTTATTTAGTGTTTTTTCGAAAGCAAAATGTCCAATGTCATCGTGACACTGTTTAAGAACTTGCCATCGTACTCTCTTAGGGACCACCCATCGATTACCTTGATCAGTTTTTCGGAAGAGTTTGTTGTTAGAAACGGTGTAATTGCTTTTAATGTCAGCAACATCATCTATTTGAGGATCGGTTAAAATTGAAATTTTTATTTGAATCTCCGTATCTGAGGCCTGAACAGTACTTAGCCAATCCGAATTATAACAGTTTGTTACTAAATTAATATATTGACATAGAGTGTCGTGATTACTCAATGGTGGATTTCTGCTTAAGGCATCTACATGAGCCATTGATTTTCCTAAGCGGTATTCTATACTAAAATTAAATTCTTGCATTGCGATCCACCATCGAGCAACACGTGGAATTAAATCACGCTTCAAAAAAGTTGCCCTGAGAGAGTTACAATCAGTTATTATTTTAAAATCTAATCCTAATAGATAAACACGAAACTTTTGTAGTGAAGCAATAACTGCGAGAGTTTCTAACTCATATGACGTCATATGCTGTTCATCTTTTGTAGTTTGCCGACTAAAATACGCGACTGGTTTAAGAATGCTCGAGCTGTCTTTTTGTAACAATATTCCAGCAACCCCGATTTTACATGCATCTGTGTGTAATTCTGTCTCTGCCATAGGATTATATAAGGACAGAGTGGGTTTACTTATCAATTGTTTTTTTTAGTGTGTTAAAAGCCTGATCTTGCTCGCTACCCCATATCCATGGAGTATCCCTTTTTAATAAAAGAGTTAGAGGTCTGGCAATGATTGCGAATCCTTTGACAAAACGACGAAAAAAACTACATAGACCAATAAATTGTCGGACGCTATGTACATTTGTAGGAGTAGGAAAGTCTTTTACGGCTAAAATTTTGCGTGTTCCAGGTTTAATTCCTTCAGTGCTTAGCTGGAATCCTAAATATTCTACAGATTTGCTAAAGAAACAGCACTTTGAAAGCTTAAGAGTTAAACCAGCTTGACGAAACAACTTCAGTAGCTCTTCTAACTTTGTTAACCCTTCATCGATGGAGACAGATGGTATAATTACATCATCCATATAAGCCGAAGCAATTCTTGGCGGCTTGGGGTCTGGAGTAATCGGACTAATTCCGGTGGAGGTATTCTGGCGACCATTTCCATTCAGTACCAAATTTATCATCCTCATGAATGTTGAAGGAGCATTAACCAACCCAAATGGCATTCGATTAAATTCAAATTGCCCATCTGGAGTTACAAAGGCAGTTTTATGCCGATTACTCTCCTTTATACCTATCTGATAATAACCGGATGCTAAATCAAGAGTCGTGTAAAGATTATATCCAGCAAGGTCATCCAGTTGGTCGTCTATCCTTGGCAATGGGTAATTCTCTCTAACAGTTTTTCTATTGAGGGCCCTATAGTCTACACAGAGCCTTATGTCACCCGTCTTTTTCTTAACGAGAACTATGGGACTCGCGTAAGAGGACGTAGATGGACGGATTATGTCACACTCTAAGAGTTCGCGCACCATGTCTTTCACTTGATTCCTTTGACAAAACGGTAACCTATACGGCCTATAGACTACGGGTTCTTCATCTCTTAAATGTATGTTCATTTCAACTAAATCAGTCTTACCTAGTTCGTGTAAATTAAAAGCAAAACAATCCCGGAAGTTATTAAGTAATCTTAGGAGTTTTTTAAGAGTCTCCTTTCCGAGAACTTCATTAGACGGAACGTCACATTCAACGATAGGCCTAGATTGTTCCACCGATTCTACTGTCATAACATCTTGGTAATTAGATGTCGTATCTAGTGTTATAGTGTTACACCGGGCTAATACACTCCCTGCTTTAATGAGAAAGGGCTTTGTGGCAATACCTTTTATAAGGGCTACGCCGAGTCCATTCAGAATTGAAAATAGTCCTTGCACAATATAATGTTCCCGGCCGTATTGAAATCTGTTATAACCTTCAATAAAGACATCTCCGGTAAAATTGGAGTTCGTGTGCACCTCAACTGCTGTTGTGCTATTATTTATAATTACATCGTAGCAACTGTATAACTTTATCTTTTCTTTCGAAAATGGGATATCTAACGAACAAATATTTAGATGGAGGCTATCCATTTCGACTTTAATATGGCTTTGTTCAGTAAACGACTGACCAACAAGTAGCGGGTAACGTAGAACATTATCAGGTACTATAAGGACTTCAACTTGAGCTTCTGCAGAATCTATTACTAAATTCACCACACATCGTCCCAAGGGTCTGACGCATGCTTCTCCAAATCCCTTCAACAGTGGCAAAATACTGTTAAACTCCCAGTTTAAACTCAAGCTCCTGGCGCATGAGACGGTCATTATAGTAGCAGAGCTACCAAAATCCACAAAACAATCAACCAGATTTCCATTCAAGTAGGCCTGTTTACAGTATTTTGTAGAATTTGTAGGTGTGGAATCTACCGTCATAATCGTTTTGGTTTTATCATTCACTTCATTGAATCTACATTTATCTGAAGTATGACCATATCGTGAACATCGGCTGCATTGGACATATGGTTTTGTACATTGCGACTTATAGTGCCCCTCTTGTTGACAGTTAAAACATTTGATAGAACGGTTATTATTATATTCCTTGTTTGATGTTTCAGCTCTAGCCTCGACAACCCTAGCTCTTTTCCGATCATTAGGCACGAAATTAATTTTTGCACTCTTTAAATATGGTAATAATTGGTCTGGGCTTTTAAACCGTGCAGCTTCGGCACCTAGCCGAATACTCCTATCATCAATTCCGTGCACGATACAGTCGACTGCACGTTCTCCATTAATTCCGCAACGATTGAGCAGAACAACTTTATCGTAATAATAATTCTCTAAAGAATCTGTGAACCTAGCTCGTTTAGCTAACATAGTTGAGAGTAATTGACCATAATTTTCTTGGCTAGGGAAAGCAAGTTTTAATTTGGCTTGCCATTCCGTCCATGAAAATAAATAATACAGTTGAAAGTCCTTCATACCACTTTTGGGCTAATCCTTTTAGTTTTGACAATGCATAATGTATAGTCTGTCGGTCGGTCCAGTTATATATCTTGGCGCATTCGTTTACCTTATGTAGCCATATCTCTATCGTCTGGTCTTTGTTATTTGGGTCAAATTCGGGTATATTATTTTGAAATGAAAAGTTTTCTCCGGAATTCTTTGAGGTTTGAAGAGCCTGTACCAGTTGTGAAATGAGGTCATTAGAAACCTGTGACTCACCAAAATGATGCGTTGTCGACGAGTATTGCGCTTGTCGACTCACCCGTTTGCCTAGAGGGCTGCGGCTTCTACTGCGTTTCCGGCTGTCCCGATGATTGCAAGAGCGCGCTCCGAACCCTGAAGACGGGACACGGCTTCGGTTTCGCGATGGGCGATTCAAACGACTACATTGCCCCAGGATCGGTGAGCGTGTTCTGCTCCGTAGTCGGTTGTCTTCACCCGGTGACGTTGTTCGTAATACCCGTGGTATTGTATGTTTCATGTTATCCATGCTCCTGAAATTGCGAAATAACAGTATCATATATGCTAGATAGGTAATATAGCAAATACTGTCTGTATAACATATAAGGAAGATTATTAGTGTACTAATTGTTCGTAGTGATTAAAATCGCCTAAAAAGTAGGGAGACATAGGAGTTTATAAACTGAACAGTATACACGTAATCATAATTTTAAGTTGAGAATTTTAAATTACGTTATCTGGAATACCAGCAATTCTATTAATATAATCATCATTCATATAAACTCGTATATCAAAACTTAAGGTCTCTAATGTAAATTTAATCTAGTTTTGTCCAAAATTTCAATGTGTCAGTAAACGTGTAAAATTAAATTTTAATTAGAAATGAGAAGATACTGAAGGGGAAAAAAAATCTATCCTAGCATGATTATTTCACTAATAAATGAGTCAATGTGACGAGTTGACCGGTTCAGTTTACTACTATATTTTTCTGTTAAATCAAATCTTTATTGCAAAAAAAAAAATCGAGTAAAAAAAAATCCTTTACAAAAGAAATGAACTGTACTCTTATTTTAGTCAGTAAATCTATCTTATATGTATACTAAATTAAATTTTATTATTCTTTTTCAAACCAAAAGAGAGATAACAAATAAATAGAAATGATACAAATAATTTAAGATAAAAACCGTAACTAATGCGGATATTAATGTATTATTATATGATTTACACTCACCAGATTAGTTTTCCAGAAACGGCCGCTACTGATGTGGACGAGAGGTATAAGCCAGAGTATAGGTCTTGGCTTACGATCCCGCTTCGGATATGTTGGCCTACTGCACCAATAAAACTCACTTATTACCACAAATCGTATAATTGTAACCAATTCCACGCGCTACAATCGACTGCCTTATTTATTATCATGCAACCACTTTTATAAGCCTATAATAGTCAATACAACAACTAAATTAACATATTATTTTCCGTTACAAAAGTATTAGGCCACAGCTATCATAACGATAATTGAAATTTATCTACATATTAAATAACAGTAAATTTAGATTAATTATTATAATTATTGTAACCAGTTGAATAAAATTACTCAAATTTACAAGTCAATATAACTATTAGTGTAAATACAATTTCCAAATTTGAGTATATTACATCGGACTATTATATACATTAAAAATTATAAAAACAAATAAAAAATATCAATTACACATATTAAAGTAAGGGTTGACAAAAGTAGGTGGTTATTAACATTATGATATTACGATTGCTAACATGATGTAAAGAGAAACCATCGTCTATGTGCACCAAAGATGATGGTGCGTTAATATCTATATGACGAGTTGATAATGCAACATACATAAGATTACCGGCTACCTTACCCTCCAAACTGGAACATGAAATTGACAAGCACTGATGCTATTGCGACAGGAATAGGTAAAGCGATGGTACCAGACCTGAACGAGCCATTGCAGAGCTCCACAGTATTATAGTGATGGTCATTACAAGTTTAGCTAATCGTTCGCTTTTACGAACTACTTGGCAGAATTAAAGATGGTCTATTCTTCAAAAAAGCCCGGACCAACAAGGGGTAATACCATTAAGTTATTGTTGCGCGAATATTACTAGAAACTAAATGGAAAAAGCGAGAAAAACAAATTTACAGAAGAACAAAAACCATGTCAAAAATCATATATGATTTATAGCTATCTCAATTTCTTGAATTCATACTAATGTTATAAATGTGAAAGTCTTTCAGTCTGCTTATTTCACTTTCACGACTACAACCACTAAACCGATTTTAATAATATTTAGTAAGAGGATGATTTTTGAAAGAAATAGTCAAGTTTAAGTGCCTGATTTTTCCATATTCGGTATCATAATCGAATGAATATGATTCTTCAGTATGTACATTGTACAGTATGTAACCAGTCAACCGTTTATATTTTCATCGTCAATGAATTTACTCCCAGTGAAGTGGGCGGGTATAAGCTTATAATAAGTTTGTAAATTGCGTCCTGTGTTAATTAATTACGACGTTACAGCCGAACTATCCAAAAAGCCAGTGATGCGCTCAAAGTTATAGCCTCAAAACTTTACGTAAAGACATAAGTCTTCTCATTTTGTATTTTTTATTTAATACAGGGTAGTCAAGAATATTCGATAGTAATAAAATCTTTAAAATCGTCTCTGTGGTCTAGTGATCCGGTGTCGGTGTTGTCCACATGGAGTTCCGGCCTCGATTCTTGGGTCGGGCAATTCAAAAAATGCATTTTTTCAGTTTTAGGGTAAAAACAACGTTGCCTGGGATTGGATAATGTGCCCTGTATGTGCACTGTCGACACGGGGCTTGCCACCTATCACATTTGTGGGACTATGTATCTTCGGCTAATCATGGGTGCACTCATTGTATCTCTGCCTACCTCTTCGGGGATACGAGCGTTAATATATTTTACTTTAAACGCAGCAGTGTACAATGTGCATATTTCCATCTAAAACCATATCCATTCGGAGTTTGGAGGTGGTGAGTCAATGCACTAAAGCAATGCACTAACTTGGAATGAGCACGTACAGCTGTCGAATCCAGTAATCGCAAGAAACATGCAGTCGAAATCGTTATTCAAGAAAGGTAGGGAAACTGGGTGTTTTTTCCTACTCCTCCTATTTACTTCTAATTAATTTTATTAAGGGTGCCAAGACAAATTATTATTTCCACCTGAGGGTACCCTGAGCTTGCAATTTATTAGCCAACAGGTAGGTGCAACTGGGAATATAGTTTACAGAAGTAATAATGGTTGGAACGAGAAGCGGGCCTATTACCCTTAAAAAAGGTCGTTATCGTGCCGGTACGGCACTGGAAGTCACCACTCATCTCACCAATCGAAAAATCAATGAATCGTGGTTAACCGGAACGTCTATTGACTTTATCTTCACTTTACTAACCCACAGGGAAACCAGCGTAATGATACACGCTAGTCATGTGCAATAGTACTAATATTTTTAAATACTGAAAGTAATGTTATATTTAATGAATTATTTAACACTAGTTATTAAAAAAATTCTGGCTTTATCACAAACTTAAAATATATTATTGTGTATAAATACCACTGAGAGCAAACGGACGTAATTTTCTTCTGTACTTGATCTTTTTACAACGAAAGACGTAAATTAAGGCATTTAACTTCTAAAATTTTCGCAATATCTTATACAAAACAGATGAAATCTTATAAGAAACGGACGTGGGTGGATTATTGTGCCGCTGGGGTTTCTTTTAATTTTCAGACCTTCAATAAGTTTGGCCCATTCCATATACTACTTTTTGTTTCTATTGCATCACGTCAGTTTCATATAAGAATTCGCGGAAATTTGGCAAATTAAATACCTTGATTTCATCTTTAAATTACAGATTTCCGTTAACTAATATCTGGATCTATAAAACTCCACATGACCTAACTGTTGGCGTCGTTACGCTTAATTCCAGTGACAGGAGATGCCAGTTGAAAGTAAAGCCGAAACTTGAAACGAAACAAACTTAAATCATCGATTGACAACAAAAGAAGCATACAGCATCGATGCATGTCCTGTTGCTATAGACCACCACTATTTCTTATAAACTTTACTTTAAACTAGTACCGTATGCTCTTTTTTATATCATAACATAACAAAGAAGCAGACGAGACTCCTGATGGAAAGAGTCAACCATCGCATACAGACACCAAAGATGTTAATGGTGCGTTGCTATCTTGTGGCGAGGTCTTATTCCACATTCATAAAATTTATAAATCGACCGAAATTTAAATGTTTGCACACCATATTATCATGCTAGAATATGTTTGTTAGGTTTTTATTTAATAAAGCAGGATTTTGCCCAACATCGTTGTTGTGCGAATTAAAATTATTTACTCTGGTAACACAGAGCTTGCACAAAAACAACAATGGCGGGTAGGACGGGTTGAAAACTCGGGCATTCAGTCTCCTGCATCGATCAGTGTAACACACACTGGCCTCCGTTAAAAAGTACAATAGTGTTTGAATAATCCGGAACGTGCATAAGTAATTTAAGGTAATGTATTTGATAAATTATATTTCATTATATATATTGTAAGTATAAGGATAAATAGAATGTAGAATTAAAGAATAAAATAACGTTATTAGAATTATGAACAATGTAAAAAGAAAATACAAATGTAATATAAATTGATTATGTAGTTTCAATGAATTAAGGCAGTTCTTAATATTTAAGACAAGGGCCGTTATCACATAACGGAGCATATTTAATTTCTAAATGTAGGATATTGCCTACATTTCAGAAGTGGTCTACCCACAGTTTACACAAATCAAAGGTTACATTATATAACTAGATTATCAAATATTAATTAGTGACATTCTCTCATATCGATATTCTATATTTCGTGAGTCTCATTTCATATAACATGTTTTTTTTGGTTAATAAAAAGTAGACTTATTATAATTTTTGCACACTGGCATTACCGGTAGACTATTTCAAAATACGAAACACCTTTGTAACCGATTTTTATAAAAAAAAAAGGAAATTCTATTCTTCTATATTTTAAAGTACCAAATATTACTTTAAAATCGATATAATTTAACAGTTAATTTATTTTTCTTTCTTTGCCTTGCCGTTCTAATGGTCTTTTTTTTTTAAAAAAAAGTACGTTGTTAGATATGTAGGTACGAAGAATATACTATGCTTTGTCGTTTTAAGTTTCAGATAATTTAAATACTTGAAAAATCACTCGTAACACTGGAGCGGTCACGTGGTAACGAGAGAATGAAATAATAAGTGACTTGCCGTCAACGAAGCCCGTCTTCCTCGTGTAAGCAGAACGTCTTTTACTACGGATGACCGAGTATGAGTGGAGTTTGATACGACAGGTAACACTACTTTGCAAATTCACCAGGAAACGAACTTACTTTGATACTTCAGCAAAGAGGATTATTAGGAAACATAATTAGATTTCCCAACAAGATGGCTGTGAAGCTGTGAACTGTTAGGCAATTCGTCACCGCGCATTATCCGTTTTTATGACCACCGCATATATTACGTTTGATTTAAGATATTAAATGAATGTTTTATTTAAAATTAAGATGCTCCGTAGATTGGCATAATTTAATACAGAAGACAAAAACAGCTGCTGGAGGGTTAAATAAACGTGAAAATCATGCATTACGTGTTAGTGCCGTTTTTCTGTAATGGAGTAGATGACGATTCTGGTTATATCTGGAAATTCATTCGTCTTACGATATTAAAAAAAAATAAGTAATGGAAACAAATGTTCTTTTAGTAACAACTTCACAAAAAAAAATTACTTGGCTGAGCCTAGAATAATCGGATTTATTGTTAAATATTCCTGTTTACTTTTGTATAGGGTAATAATTATAGTAGTCAATTTTAAGTGCTGCTGTAAAAATGATTTTCAAAAAAAGGGTACCTTGGAATATTGGTTTAGTGATGTCGCATATTACATTGAAGGTATATGTAGTTTAAGGGGTAAAAACTAAATTTTTTTGAATATTGTAACTTTGGCTGAAGCACACCTGTGCAATAGTTATATTTTTTCGTCTGCCCTAATGACTTCCGTGAACTCTATTACACATAAATAAATTTTACTACATAGGTACTGAGTACGTGGGTGTTTGGCAATGTCAAGTACATTTTAGAATCTATAGGTTCCAATGTATCATGTGTACTGATTTTAGTCCTGGGCCTGACGTGGTATTATTTACAGCCCAGTCTGGGTTCGGCTCGGAGTATAAAAGTTCAGCTGACTGATTAATTTACTTTTAAGTCTACTACAATATCTAAGTCAGTGTAGCTATCTTTATGAGCCAGATTCAAAATTTGATACAATCGGTGATGTTTACATACGATAAAGAAAATTTTGAAATAATAGTACAGGCAAATTTGACTTTTGATTTGTTAAAATATTGTTATTTTAGTTACAAAATATATATTTCTTTTAAGGTTGATTAGTTGAGTAATAAATAATTCTAATATTTGAAATTGCTGACAGAAAACTATAATTATTATCATAAGAAGGTTCTCTGCGCACCGCATTTTAAATATTTGTTTTAAAAACAATTTCACCCGTGATTCAATTAGTACGAAATTAGGTTACAATGCATACAATGTTTTTGGCAATTATACGTCTCGTTGAATTCTTAGAAGACTTATAGGAAATTGCACAACTTTATCTTGTCTCCTTAATATAATTATGAAAAGGAATGGCACGAGTGGATGAGCTATTTGAAAAACAAATTATCTGAGCTACTATTGCCTATGTATGACCCAGTGGTACAAATTGAACTACTTGTAGATGGGAGTAAACTAAGCAACGATGGTATATTGCTCCTGAGATGGTGTGATTTAAAGCCTTGCCATCTAGTAGTTTTCTTTAGTGTTAAAAATTGTAAGAATATATGTGGAAAAAAATATAGGTTTTTATTTGTAGGCATTGGCAGTTAATTGTTTTACTAAACCCAAAATACAGAGTTATATGTCCTGGGCTGTATAGAATTAAAACTGATTGCAAAACTCTGTTTTCAACATTTATCAATACTGAATTTGTCTCTCGTATAACAAGATGGTATGGCAGCCTGTTGTTATAAATGTCTGTGTAGTACATGATATCAACCGGAAGTAAGAACGTGTCACGTGTCACGTGAACTCCCAAATACTCAGTTTACTAACTATATTATAGACTAGCTGACCCGGCAAACCTTGTTCTGTTTTTTTTACTACTATTCTATTTTTTTTTATGTATATTTTCTCACCTTTTAAACCTTTCCTGGACTTCAACGATTAATTCAAAACCAAAATTGGCCAAATTGGTTCAGCCGTTTTCGAGTTTTAGCGAGACTAACGAACACGAATTGATTTTTATATATTAGTTTGAACAACCTTCACTAATTAATTCATTGATAACAAATTTTTTTTTGGCGGCATTTCGAAATGCATAGTATATAGAAAACCTCATATCTTTCAGATGATAATTCAGATTTCAGATGAAGAAATAATAATTAAATCTATTATGTAATAGATAACATAACTTATATTAGGCTCAACGATTGTATTAAAATAAAGCTGTATAGGAAGGAAAAATTGTGTCGGATGAAAAATAAAAAAAAAAAGGGATTTTCGAAAATACGAGGACTATTAAATTTAAGGCATCGGGAACATAATATGTTTCTATAGTAAAATGCTTAACTGGTTACAAATTTGTTATATGTATAAGTACTGTGACTTAATCTTTCGCTATCCCACTGTTTTAAAATTCGGTAGTGCAAAGTCTAAGTAACGATGAAGGGAAGTTGGATTGTCGGTAAGACCCTTCGGATGCAATATGAGTTATTCAATTGGTCAATGCGATCTTTTGCACTGTATCTGAAGAAAATTAGAGAATAGCTAGGCTATATATGACACCAACTTAACTGTCATAAGGTAATAGGTTTGCAACGATATAAGTTTGCAATTTGCATATTAATTCATCCGATTAAACTCATGGAACTTTACAATTGAGATAGCAGTTTTTCCTCCTCGCTTTAGCGAGAGAGATCTAATGGAAATCACGAAAATTATGTTCCGTTAGAGTGGCAAGAATAAAAAAGGACTTTTATACTTCACATAAAATTCTTTCAAATGTTACTGGATAATGAACCAATATGATATGATAAAGTTGGTGAAAACGGTTGCTTACTAATTCAATGAAAATGAAAACATAGCGAAAGTATAAGGGTTCCTAGTTTACTTCGGAACCCTAAAAATGGTAATTTAATATTTATGTACATTGTTTTGAATTCATAGTAACATTCCAATATAAGAATTAATGGATTTTATTGGTTACACGTATATATAAAAATACTTCAATGGGAAGAATGGTCCTGGTTCAGGGCGAATACGATTATTATGATAACATTTAAGATATTTTGCTTACAGTGGTGAAACCCGGGAGGTTCACTACAATATTATGGATATTACTGATATGCATTATACTATGGTTTCGGTTGTGAAAAATGATTTGCACCAAAACCATAGACAGAGGATTAGATATATTGTTGTGAGTCGGAAGCCACAATAATATATTATGATTAAAGAATGTACGATAGTTACGGTAGTAAAACCCAGGAGGGTTATAGCAGTGTTAGGGATGGATGGATAGATTATTTTATTTAAAGACTAGCTGTTGCCAGCGACCTAGTCCGCGCGGACTTCGTTTACTCCGCACAGCCTCACTCCCGTAGGTGAAAGCGTGATATGTAGCCTATATGTTGACCCGACCTACTAGTAATATTCATGAAAAATTTGAAGTAAATCCATGCAGTACTTTTGAGTTTACCCTGGACATACATACAGACAAACAGACAAAAATTCTAAAAACTATATTTTTGGCTTCTATGTCGATTGATCACGCCCCAAATATTCTTTTAAAGAAAATATTCAATGTACAGTTTTAATTTTCTTACGTTTTTATTATATGTATAGATTATCGATATGTATGGATACTACATATTGTTTTGGTTGTCAAAAAGGAAACTCGCCACTAACCAAAAAAAAAACGGTTGCGGGTCTGTAGAGTCGCAATAGTATATTATACGGGTATATTATACAGGTATGAATAAATAAATAGAGATTTATTTATTTTATTAACAGGGTTAATTGTAATATATGAATATTATTTAATTTGAAAAAAAATATATATAGTTCTTGGGTTAAATTTGATATATGTATTGGATTGTTATGATGAGACTGGGAAAACTATATATATTGTAATAAATTGTATACATGATAATAAAGGACACGATCAGTTGATTTTGCTGAGTTTATAATTAAAGAATAGAATTATATTAAAAATAAATATGTGACAAAATTTATATATTTATTTTTATTATAATATTGGTCTTATCGGATATTTATGTTCTAGAATCTGCCAATTTTATCTAAGGAGATTCTGATGTATGTAGCAAAATAATAAAAGAAATATAATATATACATATCGATTGTTTGAATTATTTGGTGAGCATTAAAGTTTATTATGAAATTATTTTACATCGAGAAATACCAGTAAATGCCAGAACAATTTGAAAAAAGGATGTTAAAACACCAGTTTTGTAACATTAAAGGATTCAATAATTTAAAATATGGTGTTACTGTATTGCTTTGAACTCTTACTTCCTTTTACTTTCACATGGTTTACTTAGTCTGTTGTGACATAAAATTCTTGCTTACTAGAGAATACGAGAACCTTGAATTGTAAAGAAAAATATTATATATTATACTATTAATAAAATAAATATTATTTATTTTATTAATAGTATGAAAATTTGTAATATAGTACAGACACTTTTATTGGCTTTGTTTTACATCATTTTATTGCATTGTTGAATGATATTTTTTGTATATGTATTAAAATTCAACCTAATTTAATTTACAATCAGTGACGTATTAGAACTTTGTTATTAACGAGTTTTGAACAAACTTAAATTTAATCATATGTTTCAATTTATGCAAGAAAACAAAATGAATTTTTTTAAAACTTAAGTGTAGATCGATTGTAATCCTATATTGGTTTAATTATTAATTGTAAACCTGCTTCATGTAGATTTCCATGAGGTAATATTTGTTAATAATTATAATTATAATTATAATAGCTAAATAAATGATTATGGAAATGGTTATGAATATGTAATGGTCTATTGCATTCTACAAGCAAAACTGTAAGGCAAAGATAATAAGGACATAAAATGTTCTACCTGAAAGTAAACATAGATCGATTGTAATACTATGTTGATTTAATTATTAATCGTAAACCTGTTGCATGTAGATTTCCATGAGGTAATATATTTGTAACCAAATATAATTATGATAGCTAAATAAATGACTATGGAAATGGTTATGAATATGCAATGTTCTAGTGCATTCTCCAAACAACATTGTAAGGCAAAGATAATAAAGAAATAAAATAGTTCTACCTAACAGTACATTTGGATATTAAAAACAAACAACTTTCATCAAAGAAATTTGTATATGGTTTTTCGAAAGTTTGCTTTATTCATTCAAAGAATATTTTTCATATAAGAAGGGAACCATAAAAGGTGTAATCTATATATGGTATATAAACATTGTAATGACTAATAGCCCTGTTAAGTAGATATCGATATAAGAAATAATGTTGATGTAAGTATAAACATATATTTAAGATATTTTTCGTTTAACGTTATAATTCAAACGTAATTATTGATCCATCGTAATTATTGACTATTTAACTGCTATAATTTATTAGGTTTATATGTATGGTTTTCAGTCGCTAGTAATTATTAACATACAAATATGTAGTGAAATTATTGCATTAAAACATAGTAATTATCATTCTTGCAAATCTCCCCGCTGAGTAGAAATCGATCGAATTTTATTGAAGAAAATATTAGATGTAAAAAAAAAAAAGGATTTTTGTAAGTGTAGATATTTAGATATTTTTCGCCTAACATAGTTCAATTGATATAATTTGATTGATTATTTATTTGATCGATTATTAAATTGTTATAACATATTAGGTTCATACGTATGGTTTTAGTCACTCATAATTATTAGTGCCCAAATACGAAAAAAAATTTACGTTAAAACATTGTAATTAGCATTCTTGTATGTTTAATATGTTTCGTTTATTTTATAATTCAATTTTAATTATTGGTCAATTGTAATTATTGACTTTTAATTGATATAATGTATTAGGTTTAGATGTATGGTTTTAATCACTAGTAATTAGTAGTATATAAATAACTTGTTCTAGCAGACAACATATAGCGGAACATTGAACTTTTTTTTTAAGAATTAAAATGGTTTATGCAATGTAATAAATAAAATAAAATAAATGAGAAACTGAAACATTGAGGAGGCCAAGTGTTAGGTTTTGAAAAACAAGCGTGCATGAGGACATGCACGAGGTCAGGATGGTCGAGTGTTAGGTTTTTATTTAATAAAGCAGGATTTTGCCCAACATCGTTGTTGTGCGAATTAAAATTATTTACTCTGGTAACACAGAGCTTGCACAAAAACAACAATGGCGGGTAGGACGGGTTGAAAACTCGGGCATTCAGTCTCCTGCATCGATCAGTGTAACACACACTGGCCTCCGTTAAAAAGTACAATAGTGTTTGAATAATCCGGAACGTGCATAAGTAATTTAAGGTAATGTATTTGATAAATTATATTTCATTATATATATTGTAAGTATAAGGATAAATAGAATGTAGAATTAAAGAATAAAATAACGTTATTAGAATTATGAACAATGTAAAAAGAAAATACAAATGTAATATAAATTGATTATGTAGTTTCAATGAATTAAGGCAGTTCTTAATATTTAAGACAAGGGCCGTTATCACATAACGGAGCATATTTAATTTCTAAATGTAGGATATTGCCTACATGTTGGTAATTAATTTTTAATTAAAAAAAGTAAAACACAAAAAATTTTTTTTCATTATTTCATTAAGTTTACCGGCTACCTTACCCTTTAAACGGAGCACGACAGTTACAAGCACTAATACTATTGCGGAACTCTACCACCTATTAGCCACGATGGTAGTGACTCACATACCCAATCGGTAGCCTTTTACGATCTGCTTGGCAGAACGGCAGTTGGCATATTCTTCAAAGGAGCCCGGGACCAACACGGGGAAAAACGGTATGCTCAGATGAAACTTGAAGACGGAACGAAATTGTATCTTTGATTCCCGCCTTATTTATAAATGGTTGGAAGTTTAGTCTATCTGCGATCGAACTGTGAAGTCTGAATCAACTATTTTTTAAATACTATATTTCGACGCTTTTACACGCGCCGTGGTCATAAGTAACTGAAGTGATGCGGGTAGATTGCTGACAACGAGCCTGTCTACCCTCTTTCTAATTCTTCCAATAAAAACGATAATAAATACATTAATCAAATCTCTTAAACGTGATCTACCAACGGTGCTGTATTTAAAAACATATATACAATTTTTATGGTTTATGGCAGCCATGTGCCTCGTACAAAAACAAATTCGCTTATATGCTGTGCAAAGTGTGGGACGTATTGTTATTTACTTGCTGTAATGCTTAAATAGGTTTCAGGGGCTGGAAATATAGTATATATTGCTCCTTTTTTGTTATATATGCCCTGAAAAGTGATTGTTATATCCTAAAACTTACGTTATTATCGAAACTATAAGGAATATACTGAATGTGTGCATACAAATACGATTAAAGCACTTTTTAAGGACTTTTCCTGAAAATGGACCGTGTGTATTTATACAAGTCTTTAAAGAGTCGGGTCGTTTTCGTCCGACCACACGGATTTCTCGTATAAAACACTTTGTGATGTCAATGTAAAACTTTACCTATTCTTCATACGTAACATTGTATTTTATTTATTTATTTATTTAATGCTTGTACACAATTAAAAGAGAAGTAGTACATAGAGACTTATTAAAAATAGACTGTACAATGGGCGAGCTTGTCCCTAATAAAAGAGATTTCTTCTTACACAATAATTATTGAAATGTTAAAATAGTGTACAATAATCATAAAACTAGATACATATGAATATAACAGTCTTGATACATTAAATTTAGCCACATAATATTTAAAAATGAACAACAATCGATGGAAATGAAAGAAAAAAAAATACTATGTAGACCCAGCAAGAAAAAGTTTTCTTACACTCTTTTTGAAAATTGCATGAGATTGAGTCATACGAATCTTGGACGATAGTGAGTTCCATAACCTGACAGCTTGAACATGGAAAGAATTTGATAAAAATGTTGAACTGTGTGGGGGACATTTTAAAAGGGCAGTAAAGCTTAATCTACAAGGTGATCCAGGTGGATACAAGAAAGAAAACCCATCACGCAGATAGCTTGGTGCATTAGGATTAAACAGGATGTTAAAAAGTAGATAAAGAATATGAGTGTGTCTACGTAGTTGTATTGGAAGCCATTTAAGTTGAGCTCTAAAGTTAGAGATATGGTCATACTTCCGTAAACCAAAAAAAAGAAATCTAATACAGAGATTCTGCAGCCTCTCTAATTTGTTCACCAGTTCTTCAGTAGCATCAATAAAACAAACATCTGCATAATCGATGATGGGTAGTATGAGGCTCTGCATTAGTGATATCTTTGTTTTAAAAGGCAAATAATCTTGGAAGTGTTTTAAAGAGTGCACAGCAAAGTGAACTTTTTTACTTATTCTGTTAATATGCAAATCCCATGATAAATCGTTTGAAGTCGTTGCACCCGAGTAACTGACCGAGTTTAGTATTGGAATAACTGTGTTATCATAAGCAACCTGAGGAAGGTTTATGTTACCAAGGATTTTGTACCACCACCACATGTACCTACTGCCTACAATTAAAACCTTGGACTTCGATTGATTGACAGTAAACCCAAAAGCTTTTGCCCAAGCGTGAATCCTTTCAAGATCCAAATTGATTGAGTCAATAGCCTTGACCACATCCATGACACTAAAGTGATGATAGATTTGTAAATCGTCTGCATATATATGAAAGCTAGAAGAGATAACCTCAGTAATTTTATTTATAAAAGTAGAAAAGAGAAGGGGAGAAAGCACTCCTCCTTGAGGAACACCTGCTAGTAGATTAGTCCAATCTGAAGATAACTTATCCACTTGAATACGCTGTGAGCGACCCCGGAAGTAGATGTTACACCAGTCAGCCACATCGTTAAATATGTTTAGTGACTTGAGGATAGCGATAATAACCTCAAAGTCCACTGAATTAAAAGCGCTACCGAAGTCAAGAAGCACATCGTACAATATTTCTAGAGAAAATAAAACATACTATTATATGATTGTATCTTTTAATCGACTTTGAACTTACTTGTAAACTACTATTTACATACTGACTTACGTAACAAAATATAAACTAAACGATTTACGGCGACCGCTACTATGCTGAAAACTTGCTCAAACTAAACACAATTTGTTCAAGACATGTAAAAGATTTGTTGACAAGTTAGTTGTCAGATTTAATACCGATGAATATAAATGTGGGTGGCAAACACTATTTCACCTCTATATTTTTTATATATGTTAGAGATTACAAGAGGGCTTTTTCATGACAAGAATTGCACAATAAAATGGTAACTAATTTTTTCAGACATGTATTTCTTATAACAGATGACGATAATACAGTAATAACTAACTATAATTACTATATAAACGGATCACTTATTATTTGTTGCGCGGTGAGTCCGATCCTGGGTTGTCTATCCAACTTGTATACTCAGAGGTGCAAATTCGAATATCTCACATCACATTGGCGTTTATATTATTAATTTCTGTCAGGTTTGTTAACTGCATCAAGTGCTATCTTACATAATGTTAACATAAAGCAGTTGCTGTGATCACTTTACGTATAGATGTCATTGCTATTCCGTCATTCACCAACCGCTTTTTAAATATATCCAAATTAAATAATTAAGGTAACAACACTCAATCAATTAAAGTAACGTAAAAAAGTATCTTCACGCCCGTATCCCCGAAGAGGTAGGCAAAGGTACTACAAGTGCACCCACGATTAGCCGAAGATACTTGGTCCCACAAATGTGATAGGTGGCAAGCCTATCGCCAAACCGAGCACTTTCCAATCCCGGGCAACTTTGTGTTTATCAGAAAACTGAAAAAACACTTTTTTTTAAGTACCCAACCCTGGAATCGAACCCGGGATCTCATGTGGTCAACGCCAATGCTGGACCACTAGACCACAAACGCGATTAAGGTAACGATAACAAACGTCATAATGGCGTTTCTAACTGGAAACAATAAAATATATAAAAGATGAAAATCATTTTTCCAACCAACCAATCGAGACGCTACTATCTATGCCCTGCTTAATAGGATAGCAAACAAGTAGATAGCTTCAAAGATAGAAAAAGACAACCATCACAATTAAAGATTAGAGATGTGCCGGATCGTTAAAAAGCAAGATCCGTGGATACGGATACGATACTGATCATTGCTGTTAAGATCCACGAATACGGATAAGGATCTTAACTATCTTGAAATAATTTTATTAGTCAGTGAGGCATTTAGATACTACGAATTAGTTTTAGAACGAATAGAATTATTAGCGGCTTCCTTCATAATCTCAGAGATAATTATTTTATAACAGGTTTTTTTTTCTATACTGAACATACTTTTGTACGTCTTACTGAAAAATTGTTCTACAATTTGATAGTTTTATTTTGTAGAATCGCAGTTTCTCTATTTTGTTTACTCTTTATTATGTTTTTTAATACACTAATAAAATAAATACTCCTCCGATTATAAAGAAATTATAATATCAAAGATAATTATTTTATTGACGCGTTTTTTTCATTAGTGAAAATCACTTTCATACGCCTTACTGAAAAATTGTTCTACAATTTGAAAGTTTTATTATGTAGAATCATAGTTTTTCTATTTCGTTTACTCTTTATTCTGTTTTTTTTTTTTTTAATGTAATCAATTTAAAATGAAGAGCATAAAACATCGCCTTTACCACTTTTGTCTTTCAATTCTAAAAATATATTACATACATCTTAGTTCAAGCAACATTATTTATATTATAACAACCACCAACCATCTCTTATGGTCACCTCTGACATAATTGAAGTGAAATGCGGGCTCCATGCTTTATTTCTCTGGAAGGGAACAATTTATTTATTTCCCGAGTTGGCTCACGTAAAATATCCTCAGGGTACCCATTAACGTGACCCTTTACATACTGTGATAAGGCTACTACAAAATATCTACTTCATGCCTGGAATATACAAATATAACAATGATTTAAAATGTTTTAAATAAACTCGCGTGTACAATTACTTCACGTCGTTATATCCCTTTTTTTAGAACCAGTTTCGGTTTTTTCAGCATAATTGGGCGTAAAAATCATTTATAATGTTTATGTTTGTATAAGTTAAACAGTTCATTTTCTTTCTGTTATTGGTGATGCTTACATATGCTACAAGAATCTTCCTAAATATTTGCTTAAATAATGATATGCACTTCATTTTTAATCTACACAAATTTAAGAATAAGAATAATTTAGTGCCAAAAATCTTAAATCTATTTTTTTAAATATATTTAACACAGAATATAATATAAATTTAATAAACTCGCCTGTACAATTACTTCACCACGTTATATCCCTGTTTTTGACCAGTTTCGCTTTTTTCAGCATAACTGGGCTTAAAAATCATTTATAATATTTATGTTTGTATAAGTTAAATAGTTCATTTTTTTCTGTTATTGGTTGTGCTTACATATGCTACAAGAATCTTTCTAAATATTTGCTTAAATAATGATATGCACTTCATTTTTAATCTACACAAATTTAAGAATAAGAATAATTTAGTGCTAAAAATCTTAAATCTATTTTTTAAAATATATTTAACACAGAATAAAACATTAACACTAAAACTATTGCCAATCTGATTGGGAACTCGAAGTGACCTGCGCTTGTGATTATAACTCAGCCAAGTGCAGTCCACTCACATCCCTTCCAGATTGACACAATACTATCCAAACTAGCAACTTTTTACTTATTTAATACATGACAAACAATACGCTATTTTTTGGCCAAAGGAACAATTCAGCTTATGCTTCTCCAGTGCGGTTGAAACGTTAGTTTTCAATTGTCCCTAGCTCTGAATTGACAGTAGAGCAATCATGGTGGGTAATCTAAAGTGACGACAGCCACAAACTCTGCATGTTTGTCTCGCATATATATATATTGCACGGGAGAAAAAAAAATCCTAACCCTTTTTTAAACATATACAAAATAAATAGGTATACTTACAACATAGATAATATACTATATATACACAACATTATATATATATTAATATTATACATATATTACACATCCTAACGTACTATGAATGACAAATAAATACAACAAAATAAGACGTCAGTAACGTCAATGGTAACTATGGTAACTATTTATTTATTCCTATTATTATTATGATATAATAACGGGTTGTTTTTCCCTTTTTCGAAGAAGCAAATTCGAAACAGGCATAGCCGCTAGCGTCAATTACCACTTTAGTAAACCCATATTTTGGGACCAACCCGAGGTAGGCCTTAACCTTGAATTACAGGGTAGTCTCAAATTTTCGACTTTTCGTTGATGTTCGTTATATCGTGATGTAATTTTAACTTATATAAAACTTTAAACTTTAAAAGTATGTAAACCCATTTTTTACCACAAATAGATGGAGGCAAATTATTCCAAATTTTCGAAGCTTGGTATTTGAAACCACCCCTCGCACCTACAGTCTTTATTATTGGCATAGTTAGCAAATTGAGGTTAACCGCTCGCATTTTTCTTGTTGGGATATCTTTAATCCTTATGAGTTTTTCAAAGAGATATTCTGGTTTCTTTCCCCCTATTACCTTCTACATGGTACACGTTAAATGTAACTTACTTCTATTTGCTATATTGGTAATGCCTTTACGATTTAAATATGATGAAATGTGCTCCCTTTTGGGTATAAGAAAGCAAAATCTAGCGCAGGCATTTTGGACTCCTTGAATCGCTTGTGATGTTTTTTCAAGAATTTGAGGGCCGTATACTACACTACAGTTAGTTAAAAGGTGAAAGAATCAGCGTGTTGAACAATAAAACCCTAACATCCTCCGAAGTATAATTACGGATTCGGTATAACTCTCGCAACTTATAGAAAGCAAGTCTAACCTTATTGTTTATGTGTGACTCATAGCGTATATCACTATCTATGATAACACCTAAATACTTAAACTCATTTGCTATGGGGATCTTTTTTCCATTTAAGATAAGGAACGGGTTTTGTTCAAGAACTCTTTTAAATTGTCTTTTTGTTCCCAGTACAAGTATTTTGGACTTTTCTGGATTAAGGATAAGATGGTCCACAGACCATTTGTAAATGTGGCACAAGTCTCTTTGGTTCAGGATCGAATGGTGGTTCAGGATCAAATGAAAAGTTAATTTGCGTGTAATCTGCATACAGATATGATATTTACATTTTTTAATAATATTCGGTAAATTTAATGTGCACATGGTAAATATAATCGGGTTTAAAATTAATCTCTCGTGATGTCTTTTTGATACTAGAAAATACTTTCCTGCCATCAGTTTCATCAAGTACCAATTGTTGTTCTCTATCACTCAGATATTACCTGAACCACATGTATCTTTATCGGAGAATCTGATATGAAAACGAGTTTTTAGAATAATCAAGAAGGGCAAGTATTGTGGCATTACCAGGATCGGATGCTGCTAGAATGTCATCTGTTACTTGTAAAATAGCTGTTTCAGTACCATAACCTTTTTAGAATCCAGATTGACACTTGAGAATTTCATTTCGACCTTCTTAATACTTTTCCACTTGTTTTAGAACTACTCTTTCCTTTCTACCTTTGATAATATTGGCAAAATGGAGATTGGCCTCAGATCTTTTAGTTACTGTAATGAGAAAGTTTTTGGTATAGGTTGATCAGTGAGGGCTATTTTCCAGGTTTAGGAGAAGGTATTAGATGTAAAAGATCTACTTACAATGGATGTAGTACTAATGTGCAGTAGTACTGGGGAAATTCTGCTGAAATAAATACTATATTTGTATTGAAGAAAAGAGCTATTAGGGCAATTTACAATCTTAGACCAAGGGTTTGCCTGAGAGAAAAATTCAAAGAAATCAATATTCTAACTATTATATCCCAATATATATTTGAGAACTTGATGTACGTTTGTAAAAATATTTGATTGTTTAAGAAAATGGTGACGTACACTCACTAAATACAAGGAACAAAAAAAATCTTGTTGTGCATGCATCTCGTCTCCACAGAATAAGTAACTCTTTTATGGGGCAATGTATAAACATTTACAATAAACTTCCCGAAACTGTAAGAGATCTACTAGTCAGTAAATTAAAAAAATGTGTTAAAACAAAACTGTGTAAAAAAGATATAAAATCTCAGATTCTTTAGAAGACAAAAAGCCTATGATTAATTGCTCTTCATACTGATCTCATATATACATATATTTTTTGTAATATTATGATATTATAAAAAAAATAGATATGAAAAAAGAAATGCCCGCTGAGTTTCATCTCCGGCAGATCTTCTCAGTGTGTTGCCGCGTTTCGAATCCGGTAGTAGTTTTTAAAAAAATATGTTGACGTGTCAAAATAATTTGTAAAAAGTTTTGATGAATAAAGTATTTCTGATATGATCTGATTTTAAATGATCTGAAATAATTTTTATTGTTGTAGGTAGTGTCAAATGGACCATTTTTCAGTTCATGTTGTCATATTCAGTCGCGTTTGTTTTAATATTCCCTATTATCTTCTCATGAATTTCAAAAGTCTTCCTTTTCATTGGTTGTAATTTTTATAATGAATTTTTCAGTATGACTTTGTTTAGGGTTAATAAATTAAAATTTGTACTTGCATTGGTTGCTGGCTTACAGAAGGTAGTGCTAAAAAGTGATTATTTACATTATTAGGGTCTCTAAGGTCATAAGGAATCAGGTTTTTGTTTTTATTTTCACCAACACCTATATCTTTATTATGTTTTCATAATTTTTTTGGGTTATCTCTATTCATATTAACGAAATGCTTATAGTAAGTCCTTTTTTCTTTCAATTTAACTATGTTTTGATTTATCGTTCAAATATTAAATGTCTGCTCCAGGGCAAATATAGAAAGTTTAGAATATTGTGCTATATACTCGAAATATCCTCTCCAATTCTAAATCTAAATTGTACTTTTAGACTTGTGGCTGTTCCCTGTGATCTAATGATAATCTGACTCTCCATCCCGCCACGCTCGCACGGTGTTTTTAATAAATATTTTTATTTGTTATAAAATTTGATGGTGACAGACACTTTTATTGCTGCCAGTCTATATAAGCGGCTCTGTAAATTGTCCTTTAGGCGATTTTTTAGTGTTGTTTATTAGTTCTGTGTAGTTTTAGACGAACAGGTAATTACCTGTTTGTCGAAAACTATTCTTTTTTTTGTAAATGAAGATCATTTAAATATACTATATATAATAAAACTAATTATATAGTAAAATTAAACTCCACGTGCACAAACTCATGGGTAAAAGCTTGACAACTTACATTAGTATTCATTATTTAACTCAAATAGCTATGCGTTAAGGTTATCGTACGCGGAACGTGCTGACACGACTATTCTCTGGATCAAATTGAACCCGTAGATTATTGAATAGGTTGTAAATGCTTGACCCATTTTGCGATTCCCTTTATATATTTAATAGTAACCGAACAATCGCATAAGAATCTGCTAAGTGTTGATTTTCTTCTGTAAAAGTTTTCATTTCATTATATATATATATATATATATATATATATATATATATATATATATATATATATATATATATATATATTTATATATATACACATATATATATATATATATATATATATATATATATATATATATATATATATATATATATATATATATATATATATATATATATATATATATGTGTGTGTGTAATTTATAGTAACGTTTTCTTGTTATTTTATTTTACATACTTAACAGAAAATAATTCATTTGGTAGTAATGTGTCTGATATTGAAGAATATCTGTCATCTATATTTATTTTAATTTTATAAGATAGTAAACAAGCAGACGACTCTCCTGATTGAAAGAGACAACCATCACCTATAGACATCAAAGATGTTAATGGTTCTTTGCTATCCGTGTAGTGAAGTATTCATGCCACTTAGGTTTACCGGCTACGTCACCCTCTAAACCGGAACACGACAATGACAAGCATTGACGCTATTGCGACAAGAATAGGTAAGGCGGTGGTAGCGAATACCCGGGTGAGAAGTTGCGGAGCTCTACCACCTAATAGTCATGATGGTAGTGACACGTATAGCCAACCCTTCGCCTTTTATGAACTGTCGGGCAGAATGGAAGATGGTCTATTCTTCAAAACAGCCTGAGCCAACACGGAGGAAAAATATCCATAAGTGCGAAATCCCGACGTACTCTCAATTCATTGTACCCTACTATTCCAATAACGAATAACGTAGGGTATATAAGTGGATAAAATGAATAGACCCCATACATTTTTAAATACATATTTTCTTTTATTAAATAAATGAGATGTTAATATTGTTCAAAATATTTTTATCGCCTCTGTGGTGTAGTGGTCCAGCGTTGGCGTTGACCACATGAGGTCCCGGGTTCGATTCCCGGGTCGGGCACATAAGAAGTGTTTTTTCAGTTTTCTGATAAACACAAAGTTGCCCGGGATTGGAAAGTGCCCGATTGGCGATAGGCTTGCCACCTGTCACATTTGTGGGACTAAGTATCTTCGGCTAATCGTGGGTGCACTTGTTGTACCTCTGCCTACTCCTTCGGGGATACGGGCGTAAAGATACTTTAAAATATTTTTATTATCTTTAAATACAGGTCGGTTCTTCAGGAATATTTAATAAATGTACTTTGTTTATTCATATTTAAAACACTTTGTACACAAATTATACGAGTACAGATATTCACTGTTGTACGTAGATGATAAATACCTATACACCTATATACTTTCTCACAAACAGCTGATTACGGTAGTTTTCCAATACAACCAATGCCATCTAAAGGCGGGTTGCTGAACTAAAGAGACAAGCGTGATATTTCAAAAAGTCATTAAAAGTTCTGGCATTTATCGATAGATGGAAAAACTAAAAATTATCACCGCTGTGCCGATCGGAGTGGGAGGTGTTAGGTTTTTTTTTCGGTCTCCACGCTCAAAGCCCGCGATAGATGCTATGCAATAGCTTAAAAAGAATTGATTAAAAAATCACCAAGTCCAAAGCATTCCAGTTGATATAGAGCTTAGTTAGAACTAAACGTTTAAAAATTTCACAGTTAAAACGTTCTAGATGATAGTGCTGCAATCGTGGCCATTATCTAGCCGACAGATTTTAATGACGCTCGTTTTTTACGGAAAATGGAACGCATCACGGTAGTGGTGCGCTCCGATTTCCATGAAATGAGCTTTAAACGTTTTCAATCTTACTGGGGATTGAAATGTTTTAATGTAAAACGATATGATTTTTAAATCCACATGTGAAGTTAAATTACCGGTAACTAAGCGAATTTAATCATTACCAAACGGTTGATATCTATTTAATACGTGCAGCAAAAACTTTGTACCCCTTTTTATGATTAATACGCGAACGGTGGAATATGAAAGGACGTCCACCACATTGTATGATTGTGGGGTAAATACGGACGGTAAAAAATAGGGATTGGTGTTAAATGTTTTATCTAGCTTGAAGTAGTAAGAAACTATTTAAATACATAATTTTGTGTACAAAGTATATTTACAAAAAATATGTTGATATTTTTGATAAATATTATTTTTATAGAATGCCATTAAATGGTATATACTGGCTTAAGTCCTTTGGCACAATTAAAGTCTACATTGTTGAGAACTGCAGAAAGGAATATATTTTTAACATATCAGTAATATGCATTAGAAATACGAATTAATTAACATTACATACTCTACATTCTTGTGACATAAATGATAATATTCAATATTCAACATTCAATATATTTTATTCAAAGTAGTTTTTTTTTTTTATATCATAAGATAGCAAACAAGCAGATGGGTCTCCTGATGGGAAGAGTCAACCATCGCCTATAGACACCAAAGATGTTAATGGTGCGTTGCTATCTTGTGGCGAGGTCTAATGCCACATGCATAAGTTTACCGGCTACCTTACCCTCCAAACCGGAACACGACAGCGACAAGCACTGACGCTATTGCGGCAGGAATAAGTAAGGCGGTGGTACCAGACCCGGGCGAGACAATGCAGAACTCTACCACCTAGTAGCCACGATGGTAGTGACTCGATAGCCAATCGGTCGCCTTTTACGACCTGCCTGGCAGAACGGCAGTTGGTCTATTCTACAAAGGAGGCCGGGACCAACACGGCGAAATCACTTTTTGAAAGTCAAAACACACGTGTATACTATTTTCTTTAAGGTGCTGATCGACGGGCGAGCCTATACCGCGATCTTAAAGGTCTAAGAGCCCTCGACACAAAACTTATGGCCAATTGCATACATAAAACCACGGTATTGTGATGATACACGGGCGAGCTTTACCAACGAGCCGTAAGACCGCGGCATAGAGTCGCTTGTCGATCAGGACCTCAAAGGTCCTGATCTATCGGCCATAAGTTTTATGTTGAGGGCTCTTAGACCATAAAGGCCGCAGTATAGGCTCGCCCGTCGATCAGCGACTTTACAGCTAAAGTCAGTCGTCAAACTTAAAAGAAATTTTAATGTTTAGTCTCTGGTCCAATTTTCACCACAGGCGCTCGCTAGTCTTAAAAACCATATAACACGCGTAGTTTTCAACCCCGCGGGAATATAAAAATAAAATGTAAATTATGACACTCAAGAATTATGAACTTTCTATGGGTGAAAGGGTTTTCTAAATCGATTCAGTACCTTCAAAGATTCACACCAAAAAATCACAAATTTAAAAACTTTATACCTAACATTGTTTAGTATAAAAGTATATACTTGTCCTTATTGTATTAGACTATTATTGCAAGGCTGAAACATTTGAATAGATTGTTCTAAAATTTAGCACGCAGATTGCTTTATTACCACTTTTTTTAATATCATAAGATAGCAAACAAGCAGATGGGTCTCCTTATGGAAAGAGTCAACCATCGGCTACAGACACCAAAGGTGTTAATGGTGCGTTGTTATCTTGTGGCGAGGCCTAATGCCACGTGCGTAAGTTTACCGGCTACCTTATCCTCCAAACCAGAACACGACAGTGACAAGCACTGACGCTATTGCGGCAAGAATAGTTAAGGCGGTGGTACTAGACCCGGGCGAGACAATGCAAAACTCTACCACCTAATATCCACGATGGTAGTGAATCGCGTAGCCAATCAGTTGCCTTTTACAACCTGCCTGACAGAATGGCAGTTGTCCTATTCTACAAAGGAGTCCGGGACCAACACGGGGAACACACGGGGAATTAAACTGGATACGCCTTTTAATATGCAATTTCTTAAGTTATCAGTGTCATAAATGTATGTTATAAATGTTTTTGATGAATCCCGGGAAAACAACTTATTTTTCCGGGTTTGGCTTATGTGCCATTTCAGGTCGTTATTAACCTTAATTTTCATTGTTCCAAATTTTATTATAATTCGTTCGGTAGTTCTTGCGTAATTGATTAACAAACATCCACCCATCCAAACATCCAAACTTTCGGATTTAGAATATTAATGTTATACAGACTGACTGGTGAGTTACCTTCAATATTTAATAACATGATAGTTGGCGGTCATATATGACGTGAAAAAATAACATTAAAAATAAAAATTAAAATACTTCTTAGTAAACTTAGTAAACAGTACACCAAGAAAATATGTACCTATATTTATATATGGCATACTTGGACACCGCACAGATGCACGTGTCGCGTAGCGCGCTATCAACACAGAATAGCGGGGGGTGGCGGCGGCGTGTCCTTGATGTCGACTAGCGCGTACCAGAGAGTATAATATCTACATTTCATTTATTTTTAACAAAATATTGGTCAAAAATTAAGCCCCTAATTTTATTTTTTATCGAGAGAATCGAGTACCGAGTACTCCGCAGAAGTATCGAAGGTAACTCACCAGTCAGTCTGTAGAATATCGATTATCATCAACATAATCTTTCATACAAATTTTCATCGCCTATTTCAGTCTCATATTCATTGATTTCTGACAAATAAAACTTATGTTCGACGCCGAATCTTCAAATATCTCTTTGCTAAATTCCATCAAAATTGATTCATCGGTTTAGCTGTGAAAACATAACAGATATTTAAACAGTAAAAAGGATCTAAATACAAAATTCCATCAAAGTCGTTTGAGCCATTTTGAAGCATAAAACGATGTATGAAAATAAAATGCATATTAATTCTATGCCTCATTCGATCAACTTATCACCTTTTTAAGCTTTCGCGGCTTTTTTGAACTGAATTATTAATAATTAACGGGATTTTACCGCGATTTTATGATCAGGGGGGAACTCCCGTGATCATGATGCTTGCAACAGCGCCGAAATATCGAGAAAACAATACATCACATAATCGCGAATTCAACTAATAACCCTGTTTGGCTTAGATTGTGAGGTTCCAAGTTCCCTGTATTGGGCAAATTGTTATTATTTTTTTTTCTTTTCAGAAAAATCTTAATAATTGGTGATGATTTAAGGACTTCCGTACTACAAAAAAGCACATAAACAAGAAGCGACATATTTGGGTGTTGAAATGTGGTGATAGTGATCACTGCGTCTCACCAGCTAACAAACCAGTTAATCGTAGTAATCCAATCATGGTGCTTTGACATTCACCGGTTTATTTTTGGCCTTTTAATGTATTTAGTAGCTATGCCTATCTATTTATTTATTTTATTTTATAGGATAATGAACAAGTAGATGGTTCTCCTGATAGATAGAAATAACCATCGCCTATAGACACCAAAGATGCTTCATTCATAAGTTTACCGGCTACCTTACCGTCCAAACTGGAACACGATAGCGCCAAGTTTCGATGTCTGTTACGGCAGGAATAGATAAATTGGTGGTACCAAACCTGATCGAGACATTGCGGAAATCGACTACCTAACTAGATTAATTTAACTAAATTATGTGGTAAATTATTACCGCCATGTCGGTCAAGTGGTTAGCGAATCTGATTATGCATCAATGGAGCTTGGGTTCGATCTCGATAAGGACAAACATTTATGTGATGAGCATAGATGTTTATTTCTGGGTTTGGGTTTTTATTAAATACTAGCTGTGCCCGCAAATTCGTCCGCGTGGAAACATATCTAAAATATAAGTATCTTTTTTCGCGGGTTTAACCGCATAGTTCTCGATCCCGAACTTCTGGAAAAAACTACCCTATGTCCTTTATCGGGTCTCAAAGTAACTTTGTTCCAAATTTCATCCAAATCGGTTCAGTGGTTTAGGCGCAAAAAAAAGAGACAGACAGAGTTACATTCGCATTTATAATATTAGTATAGATATTTGGGTATTTATATATGTATTTCTATGTATTAGAATTGTTGCCTTACAACCGCATCATAAGTAAATCACCGATACAGTGGTATACAGGCATTTTGTATAAGCTAAATAAAAGCTAAACGGACCACTTCTATCGTGAGTAACAATAAAGTCTTGCCAAAATAAGTCGTAAAGTGCTTGTAGTGTGATACAATTCAGCCGGGCATGATATTCGCCTTATTACTCCTAACCCTATAACTGCTGTAATAGAACAAGATCACAGGGCCTACAAAACATATTCAAATCTTCCTGTAAAAATCCTAGAAAAAATTATGTTACAGACTACAAGTAATATATATTTTTTTACCTTTTCGCTATGTTAGGAGGAAAAGGAAGTTACTTATGATGCCCTGATTTTCGAAAATCGAATTTCCACCAGATTTCCACGTTTTGAGGTCCTAGAAAACATTTCTGGTGAAATGTCAATATATTTGTATGTATGTACGTGTGTATGTAAACTTCTCATAACTTTTGTATGGCTAGACCGATCAAAACGTAGTTAATGATATTCAATTTTATTTCGTCAAACTTAAATTTTCTGAAAAATCTAAATCAATTCGACCCACAGGAGATTTTGAGAAATTTTGAAAAAGCTACATAAAAAGTTGTTGGGAAAATAAAGTTTTTTAAAATAACTTTTAAAATAATACATTGATTGATTTTAAATCTACTCAGTTCTTTATCTTAAAAAACTGCGTCAAAGACTGTGAATTGAACAAAAATTGGTTAATTAGTTCAGAATTTATTAATGATAAAAATTTATGAAAAAAATATTTTTCGACATCACGTCGACATTTTCCACCTCTAGTCGATTCTGTTGCTAAAACATAATCTAAAATTCAAAACTGCTTAGAATGTCTTTAGAAAGATCAAAATCGATCATCATGTTCAAATTATATAGCTTTCCAAAAATAAAAATACCAACATTTTAAGCAAACTTGATATTGTTAACCCCTTAAACTCAAAAATCTATGTTGATTTGGAGACTCAGGTATACCTTGTAAGTGATGGTATTGTGAGACGCTAGTCGTCCGCGCACTCTCACGCGATATATCAGTCTATGTAACTTGTAATTTATGGGTATGAAGTAATATAAAATATGCGCTGATTAAAAAACTTTATAATTTTATCACTTCCTAACAGTGACAACCAAACCCGAAGGTAAAGTGAAAACGCCATAAAGTCCTATAACTCCCACATATAGTTTTACGTCAATAATATAACCTGGCGGTAAATAGAAGGTATTTGGCAGCTATGATTTAAAGCTGTTTATAATATTTTTTACAATATTCTTAAAAAACAGCTCTAACTTGTGATAATAAGTAAGATATATTACCAAGTACTTTTCACATTTGGTACCTGAAAATTGGCCATCGGCCCAAGCTAGCAGGGGGCATAGACAAAGTAACATCAGCGTTGTTACATTCATATCTTCAAGCCAGATCTCTTACGTCATAGGCAGAGAGATCCGAGTGTTTTATATCACGATCCTTGCAGACTTGTCTCGCTTCATCCACATTCGTTACTCTTTTCATATATACACGCCGTTTGCGAAGACTCTTGACACCACCTTCGGAGAATATCTTTGGATACCTTCGGACGTCCGCCTCGTTGTTTAGTATAAATATATCTAAATTCGTCATCATCTCTGAATATAACGATGCCGATGACGATTGAAAACGTGATTTAGCGCGGCGTTAATCATTTTATTATTTTCTAACTTCTTTGTCGTTTTTATGCATAGATAAATAATTGGTCTCGCGGCGCTTGACAAGATACCGCACTATCTAAAAACAACAACTCCGTGAATGTGGCAAGTCAATATTGTAGTGTGTGTGATATGACAGTGTGCAAATGGATAATAGTGAGTAGTGTGCTCTTAGAGCTTGCATTGTGATTGGTGACTAAATCGGGTACGCCGGTTTCTGCGTAGTATTTATTGCCGCATTTGACAACTACGTCGGCGATGTCTTGTCAAGCACAGCGAGACAAGTTTTATGTTGGAATTTTGTCTAAGCCCCCAGGTATGTACGCGTTCGCTGTATACACTACCATTGTTCTATCGTATATATTTGGGTAATGAGAAAATAATAAAACCTGTGGCACTGGGATCTTGGACTATAATGTCAGTATTGGAACTCCCACATATAGTTTTACGTGTCAGGAAGATAACGTTTTGTGAACATATGTGGTCTATGTGTGACCGTAATTTTTAATTATCTCTTCAAGCCGATAGCAGCCGGCTGCATAATAGCTTTTCGTTCCATCAAATGGATCTTTAACCTCTCGAAACTTTGACACGCAAGAGCGAATTAAAGCGCCAGGTCTCATCACTCGCCTTTTGGCGGGACTTGGTCGACTCGTTGGAAAAAAAATCTTTTTTCCTACAACTAAGCCCTATTTTATCATTCTGTAAAAGACTGTGTTTGACACACAGTCTTGATATATTTTCTGTCTATTAAGGATCAAAATAAAGTAATCGACAAAGTAGTTGTTATATTTACAAACAAATATTACAAAAATCACGTGAAAAATAATGAATTTCTAAATGACTTTATTTTTGGCTATCACGATATATTTCTTACAACGAATTGTGCAAATAGAATATTTAAACGGCCTTTCTAATAAAAACAATACTTACATGAGAGAAATGCACCGTAAAACAACACAAAATTCAGTTTTATACCACTAAAAAATCGATGACACACACGCGGTCCGGTCGAACGAACAAAAGTGGCTGAAGTATAATAGACGACAATAGCAGATGTCAGTTTACGAATTTAACATGACAGATATTTTATCATAGAATAATCGTCAAAGACGTTTTCATACAACATTAGTCTTTATAATTAGAAATTTAAAGTTTAAATTCAAAAATTCAAAAAATTAAGCGGCGTAAAATTTTGCCTTCAGAGTGACAGTACACGCAATTTTCATACATAATGTCTAATATTTGCCTCTACGGGAGTCGAGTGGTTAAGGTTATGTTAATGTTTTTAATGTTTTTTTTTAAGCGAAACCTTTGTATATATTTATATTATAAAGAGAATTTTTTTATTTATTTTTTATTTTTAAATGTTTGTAATGAATAAACTAGAAAAGTAATAGACCATTCTTAATTTTTGTTTGTTATTATAAAGCTACACTAATCAGGACTGACCTAGGCTGGTTTTTATTTGACTGAGTAAAATAAGAGCAAACAAAACCGAGATTAACAGATAGTCGGACTCGCGCACGAAGGGTTCCGTACCATCATCTATAAAAGAAAATCACGTTTGTTGTATGTATACTTAAATATTTATTTTATGTACATATTAGATATTTTTTTATAGTTAAAATATTTCCAAATACTTACTTTTTTGAAAATATTCAAGTTTTCACCTGTTTATTAATATCAAGTTAAAAATTGCTTAAATTACGCTTGTTGTATCTGAGCCCACTTTTAATATTTACTTTATTTTTATTTAATTATTTATTTTAAAAGATTTTTTTTTATATTATAAGATAGCAAACAAGCAGATGGGTCTCCTGATGGAAAGAGTCAACCATCGCCTATAGACACCAAAGATGTTAATGGTGCGTTGCTATCTTGTGGCGAGGTCTAATGCCACATGCATAAGTTTACCGGCTACTTTACCCTTCAAACCGGAACACGACAGCAACAAGCACTGACGCTATTGCGGCAGGAATAGATAAGGCGGTGGTACCAGACCCGGGCGAGACAATGCAGAACTCTACCACCTAGTAGCCACGATGTTAGTGACTCGTTAGCCAATCGGTCGCCTTTTACGACCTGCCTGGCAGAACGGCAGTTGGCCTATTCTTCAAAGGAGGCCGGGACCAACACGGCGAAGATAAACTAAATATTTTGTGAAAATTTTAAGCGTCTAACTGTTACCGTCATAATATTGACCAAAAATACGAAAACAACACGTTTATTATATGGGAACCCCCCTAAATATTTTATTTTTTTATTTTTAGTATTTGTTGTTATAGCGGCAATAGAAACACAAAATTTGTGAAAATTTCAGCTTTCTATCAAGGTTTATGAGATACAGCTGGGTGACAGTTAGACAGCGGAGACTTAGTAATAGGGTCCCGTTTTACCTTTTAGGTACGGAACCCTAAAAATAATTGTGCTTTTGACAAAATAAGCCATAATGATTCTTTGATAAGTGATTTCTAACGAATATTGTCATCATCAATCATTTTGCTTTATATGAACCGTGTCCTGAAAAAAACAAATACAATAAAAAAGAATTATCCAGTTCATCTATTTAAAAACTAAGTACACCGTGTAGCCTACTGTATTATAAAAGTTTTTGGTTAATCCCGCGGGAACGACTCATTTTATCGAAGTAGCCATGTACTTACCAAGCCATCATCTACCTGTTTGTCAAATTTCATCTAAATCCATTTAGTAGTTTTGGCGTGACTGAATAACAAATATTCATCCTTCCAAACTTTTTAATATCATAAGATAATAAATAAGCAGATGGGTCTCCTGATGGAAAGAGTCAACAATTACCTATAGACACTAAAGATATTAATGGTGCGTTGCTATTTTGTGATGAAATTTAATACCACATGCATAAGTTTAACGACTACTTTACCCTCCAAACCGGAACACGACAGTGATAAGCACTTACGCTGTTGTGGCAGGAATATTAAGGTGGTGGTACCAGAACCGAGCAAAACAATGCTCAACCATCTAGTCGCCACAATGGTAGTTTTTTTATATATCATAAGATAGCAAACAAGCAGATGGGTCTCCTGATGGAAAGAGTCAACCATCGCCTATAAACACCAAAAATGTTAATGGTGCCTTGCTATCTTGTAGCGAGGTCTAATGCCACATGCATAAGTTTACCGGCTACCTTACCCTCCAAACCGGAACACGACAGCGACAAGCACTGACGCTATTGTGAATGAATATGTAAGGCGGTGGTACCTTACCCGGGCGAGACAATGCAGAACTCTACCACCTAGTAGCCACAATGGTAGTGACTCACATAGCCAATCGCTCGCTTTTTACGACCTGACTGGCAGAACGGCAGCTTACCTATTCTTCAAAGGAGCCTGAACCAACACAGGGCGACCAAACTTTTGTATTTATCATATTAATATAGATTATTCATGTATACATGTTGGCGATTCATTTTTACTTACATAATACTAGCCGGCCGCACAACTTCACTCAAAATAAACGAATATGCCATCCAATAGTTTTTCATAAAAACTTTAATCCCCTATTGAAAGACTTGAAAGACCCTAAGTATTAATTAAAAAAATAGCCTATAATAAAACGTAGAACTTGTGTTCAATATTCAAAAAAATTAAATGTTAAAATTTTAACGCTCCGTCAGCCTTATAAATAATATGAAATCCCTGATAATGCTGTAATAAGTGAAACCTTCATATAATATTAAAGTATTAGAGTACCATTAGCGCTTTTAATTAAGAAAACGAGAATCATATTCTCTAATAATTGAACATTTAATCAATTGTACTAAATTTACCTACAATATGTGAAAGCCCCGATGATGCCCCGCCCCCGATACGCGTGCCTACAGAAGTCCCAATCTGGAAACAGACCACTATTTGGTAGTTAGCCGATATAGGTGTCTGTTTAAGAAATGGAGACATTGGCGACAGCGAGTTCCATTCGGAGAACTTGAAAGGATAAAGAGCGAAAAGTTGCAAGATTCGAGTACAAGGAGTCTATATGAGATTCAGGTTCGAGATAGGTTAAAGAAAGTGAACCTGCCGGACTTGGATGTAGACGAATATTGGAAAGTTTTGAAACATAGTATGGTAGTAGCCGCGAAAGAAGTATGTGGTAGTGCACCTGTGCAAGTCAATGGAAGTAGATGCGTGGTGGGATGATGAAGTGAAAGTTGCGATTGAGAGAAAGAAGAAAGCATGGCTAGACTATGTATCATGTTTGCAAACGAATGATGGTATGAAAGATATGAAGAAAGAATTGTATCTTTTTTGTAAGAATGCCACTAAAACCTGTGTGAAAGAAAAGCGTGAAAGAGAATATCTGAAAGTGGAAGAGAGACTGGCGAACAATTTCGAGGCAAACACCAAACTTTTTTGAAGGGACGTGAAGAAGTCTAGGAGTTGTTCGACCGCCTCCAGAATAAATAGGGTTAAGTCTAAGGATGCTGATATTCTTATAAGCACAGACAGCGTGTTAAAGCGATGGAGTGAATATTTTGGAGATATGTATGATTCTGTTCAGGACGCTGCCTCCGTTTCTGACTCAGTAAATGATTCAGAGACAGTAGAAGCATGCCAGGACATTACTATGCAAGAGATCGTATGGGCGATAAGAAGTATGAAAAGTGGAAAGGCTGCGGGAATATATAAGGTGACTGTTGAGTTGATCAAATATGGTGGTCCTGCCGGTTGGGACTCTTTTTGGATCCTCTGTAATACATGTTGGAGGACCGGTAAAATATCCGAAGACTATTGGCGCGCGGTCATCTTGCCCTTATATAAAGGCAAGGGTTTACGTATAGACTGCAATAGCTATACGTATAGGGCCATCAGTTTGATCAGCTTCGCATTGAAGGTGTATGATAAAATCATTGAAAGGAGAATGCGAGAGAAGTCCGAGGGTATGTTGTGGGAGGCACAAGGGGGTTTTAGATCTGGAAGAAGATGTATGGATCAAGTTTTCTCACTCCGTAACATTGTAGAGAAGCATCTGGCTGTTGGCCAAAAGGTTTTCTTTGGTTTTGTTGATTTGGAGGAAGCGTTTGACAGAGTTGTGCGAAAAAAACTTTGGGACATTTTGCCCAGTTATGGGATAGATGGGCATCTGCTGTGTGCTTTGCAATCCATGTACAGGGATCGCAAGGCATGTGTGCGGGTGAACGGCAACATATCGCCTTGGTTCGATGTCCAATATTGACATCAAGCAGGGTTATGTGTTGTCAGTTCGCCTGTTTATTCTATATCTGGATAAGTGTCTCCAAAGATTAAGGTCATTGAATGTGGTAATGCGCATGAGTGATCTAGTCGTGAACTGCCTGATTTATGCAGATGTCGCTGTTCTTCTAGGCTCAACTTCATCTGAACTGCAAACACTGGTCACAGTTATGAATGATGATTGTAAGAGTATGGGCTTACATTTGAATGCGAAAAAAACTAAAGTTTTAGTATTTGAAAGAGAAACAAACAAAACGGATGAAAGAATTGTGGTCGATCATGTAGTGCTGGAACAAGTGGATGAGTTTGTATGTCTTGGTTGTGCTTTTAGCAGGGATGGAAGGTACACCGCTAATGTTGAAAGAAGAGTGTGTGCAGGGAACAGAGTGAATGGAGCTATTAATAGCACAATTTTAAGTTAGGGTGCCCGTCTAGCCCTGCGTAATTATGTGCTTATCCCAACGCAATGGTAAGGAAGTGAGAGTTGGGTATGTCAGAAAGGGCATTAAAGTAGAATCAACGTGGTCGAGATGAGATCGCTAAGAAAAATATGTGGTGTAACACTCGCGGACCGTGTTCGTAATGTGGAAGTGAGAGAGAGAGCTTAGGTTTAAAAAAAAGTGTCGGTGTGAAGATGAGAAATGGCACGCTCCGTTGGTTCGGACATGTAGAAAGAATGGTAGATGAAAGGCTAACAAAACAGATATACGATGCGAATGTGGAGGGATGTAGGTACCGGGGAAGACCATGACTGACATACCATGATCAGATTGATCGAGTACTGTCCGAAGGTGGTGTCAAAGTCTTTGCAACCGGCGTGTGTGCATGAAAAGAGTGATGAATATGGAAGAAGCGAGACAATCCTGCAAGGATCGTAATATATGTCACTCGGTTCTCTCTGCCTACCCATTAGATTTCAAAACTCGAAATCTGATACGAGTAAATAGCCAATTTTCGAAAACAGAGGTGAAATCAAGTACGTTCCAAAGTTTGAAAATTTTTACTTTGCCAGTGGGAAGTTAAAAATGGGATTCTAATGTAAAAGTATGTACGCACCATTAAATAGGTAGGTACCTCATTAAACAAACTAACTAACGCTCTGACCGCCCCGTTGTTGCTTGAGTGGTTAAGGACCCTAACTACCAATCAACAGGGCTTGGGAACAGATTACAATAATACAATGGCTACTATCGTAACTTGTGTTTGATTCCCAACAGGGACAAGCATTTGTTTGAAAAGCACGTAGGTATGTTTGTATTTCTGAGTTTGAGTGTTTATTAAATTACAATACCTAGATCAGTATTAAGTTAGAGATACCACGAATAGTGATTTTGGCAACATATATGTAGCCTATATGTTGACCTGACCTGTTAGTAATATTCATGCAAAATTTGAAGTAAATCCATGCAGCACTTTTTGAGTTTACTCCGGACATATATACTGACAAACAGACAAAAACTCTAAAAACTATATTTCTGGCTTCGATATCGATTGTAGATCACACCTCAATTATTCTTTTAAAAAATATTCAATGTACAGTTTTGACTTTCCTACGATTTTATTGTATATATAGATAACAATATATATTCCTACCGCAACAATTGTGGTAGGAACAGGTAAGGCGGTGAAGTACTACCGCCTTATCTGGGTGCTTAGTAAATACCCGGATAAATCGTTGCGGAACTCTACCACCTGCCAGGTTGAACAGCAGTTGGCCTATTCGTTAAAGGAGATCCTTCCAGATCAACATACATAATAAACATCTACATCCAGAAATACAAACATTTTATGCTCGTCACACAATCGTTTGTCCCTGTCGGTAATCAAACCCGAGCCCTATAAATTCGTTGTTGGGTTCGCTAATCACTCGACCAACGGCGCAGTTTCAAAATTACATATTATATAGAATATCAGAAAACGTTGTAGTTTATTTATTTATTTAAACCTTATTATACACTTACGCATGGGCATACCCAGGTACTGTGCCAGGGATGGGGGGGGGGGGCAACCGTAACATTTTAAGACTATATTTTTATCTACAATAGTAGATAGATAGTAAAAAAATTCCGGGGAGGGGAGGGGAGGGCAGCTATCCCTCCCTGCCCAATTGTACAAAAGACGGACTTAATGCTAGATGCATTCTCTCAAAAGTTTACCAGTTGTTGCTATTTTATTTTAAATTTTCAAGTAAAAGACAAAGAACTTGTATTACATTATAGCAGTTAAGTATACAAGTACTCCAAATTTTGTTTCATGTTTGAGTAAAACAAAGCAGTCTACTAAACAAATAAAAAACATAAAATGCATCATACATTGTAATGAAAGGTAAACTCCAGTGAAGTTTAGTTCACATGTATGTTGAAGAAGCTTACAAAAAGTTTAACGAACGTGTACTGCTAGCTCTGAACTAAAATAAATGGAAATGTACAAACAAACTTTCTTTAACAATCAGTTACTTTATTTCATGCAAACATCTTTGAACTGCTTACGTAGATTGAACCAACTATCTTCACGCCTGTATCCCCGAAGAGGAAGGCAGAGACAAGCGCATCCACGATTAGCATAAGATACTTAAGTATAGATAGGTGGCAAGTCTATCGCCAACCGGATACAAATTACGGTCAACGTTGTTTTTATCAGAATACTGAAAAAACACATTTTGAATTACCGTCCCGATAATGTCCCATGTGGTCAACACTGACACCGGACTCCTAGACAACAGAGGCGACTAGATTGATCCAATTACTTCTTTAGTGATACACATTGTATTTTCAACCAAAATCAAAAAACAGGTTATCAATTTGTCCTGTAGGTATATATTTGATATTGTTGAAATCAAATAGGATTTCCTTTAAACCATGGTATCCTTTAAACCATGGACTGTCTATCCTTTAAACCATGGTAATAAGGAGTAACTTAGGCTACCTTTATTTTATAAAATTTTCAACGCGGAGGATATTCTCAACGCAGGCAGAGCTAGTTTTAAATATTGCTACATTTGACTCAATCATCAATCAAAAGCTACTCGAATTTCCAGTAGAAAATCAATAGGACAGGCAATAGATATGAACGCTCCAAATGAAATCAGAAGTATTCAATCCAAATATGTATTTAAACGTCACTTCAAAACTTATTATAAACTTAGTGCTTGTTCGAAGTAGACTCAATCGAAAACTACTAAATTCAGACATGTCTTGTCTGTAAGTTAGTCGCTGTTCAACATATTTAGGTTTATGTTTATGTTTATTTATACATCATAATTTACGTTATAATATATAAAATAATATTTATATATTTTTTTTTATATTATTTAATTATTTATATATTATATTCTTCATACTAAGTATACTTAAATTTGTTTAATTTTTAACCCCCGACGCAAAACGAGCGGTGTTATAAGTTTCAGGTGTGTATCTGTGGATCTGCGTATCTGTGTATCTGTGTATGTGTGTATCTGTGTGTCTGTCCGTGGCATCGTGGAGCCCTGATGGATGGTCCGATTTGATTACGGTTTTTTTTTATTGAAAGCCCTGTTTTGCGAGATGGTTCTTAGCTAAGATTCAAGAGAATCTGTTCAGCCGTTTCAAGATAACCAGCTCTTTTCAAATTGATGAAAGGAATTAAATAATTTGTAAATGCTTTATCAATACTAAATTTTGTGTTCTATTACTTTATTGATATTGCAATTACATGGTAACGTTAAGCTAATACTTTGAGATTCTCATTCATCATCTCATTCTCAAGATCATCAACATCTATTTAACTGGCAATTTTCGTATTTAAATAACAGATTTTCTTAATATTGCAAGCCACTTTTTAACGACTTTCTGATATCCGTTAGTACAAAAACTTGACAGACCTGTGAAGGAAATGCAATTACTATGGTACCATCCAACTGAGCTCGTGATGTAGCCTGGATGTAAGGACTGGAACTGTTTGATGCAGAGCTTTAACAAGACAATCTTGCTTAGACTAAGTCTGGTTGCTATAAATACTAAATTTAATTAGTGCTCATGATGACGAGGATTTGAAGATGGAGCTGATAAAGTGCTATCGAAACTCACGCGTAGAATGTAGAAAGAGATAAGATAGTCAAGTTCGAACTCGATGGATTTTTGATGATGTTTACTTTCCATTACATATAATGTCGAAGAACTGGACATGGAGCCGTAGCCGAAGAGCTACTTGTTGTTGTAACTCACAGATAGAAATTGCTAATATAGTGGAGTTTGGAGTCATTTCATTTGTTACAGTAAGATCTTTCTCATGATGTTATGGCTCTGAATATTGAGCCGAAAAAGTGACATTGGAACTTTAAGAATCCAGATTCAAAGTTCAACTACAATGAACTCCTAAACTAAACGAGGTAAAGTTATTGAATTAGCACTTAATTGTCTTGTATTGGCAAATATCTTAGTGCTGGATGATTTTCAAGATCTGATGATGGAACTGAAAGGTAACCATGAGAACTCCTAAACTAAACAAGATAAACTAATCGAAATTGGACTCATTTGTTCTGTTCGGACAAATACTCTAGTGCTAGACGATTTCCAGAGTCTCATGATAGAGCTGGAAATACTTTATGGGAACCTTGAAATAAAATTAGCAAACCATCGAATTTGAGGTAGGTTGTATCGTTATTTCAAGGACTTTGGAGCGGAATGGCTTCCAGTGCCTGATGATAGAGCTGAAGGATGTAGCCAAGAACTCCTACACTAAACGAGGTTAACCCATCAAGTGGGGAAAAAATTCAGTTTGTTTTTGCAAACAATTTGGTGCTAGCCGATTTTTAGTATCTGATGATGGAATTGGAACGTAGTCATGGGAACTTCTAAACCAAACAAGATAAATCTTGAATCTTTTGTTGTATTTTAACAAACATCCTGGTACCAGACGATTTCTGGGTTCTTATAATAGAGCCGATAATAGAGGTCATGAGAACTTTGAAATAAAATGGAGTAAATTTTTACAAGAGTTTGAAGCACGTTGTTTATCAGTGCCTGATACCTAATAGAACTGGAAAAGTCTATAAGAACTTATAAGCAAATCCAAATAAAGTAGTTGAGTGTGGTGTAAGAAAAAACCTTAGATTTATGGGGACATTCTGTTAGAATCATTGCTTCAGTAATAAATGTTATCGCACCATATTTAGCTGTAATATTTAATTGTTTTGTAACACATGGTGTTTTTCCTGACTTAATGAAATTCAGCAAAGTTATTCCAATTTTCAAGTCTGGCTTTAAATGTGATCCCTTCAATTTTCGGCCTATCTCGGTTTTACCAACCCTAAGTAAAATATTTGAAAAAATTATACTAGACCAAATGCTTAAACAGTTTGATAAATTTAGATTATTTCATAATAAACAATTCGGTTTTATGAAGGGTCGCTCAACCGTAGATGCTGGTGTAGAATTACTCAAAAACGTTTATGAAGCCTGGGAGAATTTGCAGGATGCCCTTGGAGTATTCTGTGATTTGTCTAAGGCATTTGGCTGCGTCGACCATAACATTTTAATCAGGCAGTTACACCATTATGGACTTCGAAATAAAGCTCTCGATCTTCTGATTTCTTACTTAAAAGAAACAATTCAGAGGGTTGATATTGATGGAAAAAGGTACGCTGGTGCTGCTGTAACCATGGGTGTCCCGCAGGGCTCCATACTTTGTCCATTTCTGTTTTTGATATACATAAATGACTTGCCTTACTACGTAGGGAACGAGCATGGAATCGTACTGTTTGCGGATGACACTTCACTTTTATTCAAAGTAAAAAGACGAATTGGTAAGTATGACGAAGTAAATATGCGATTTCAAAAGTTGTACACTGGTTCAGTACGAACAATCTTTTATTAAATGGTAACAAAACTAACTGTGCTAAATTTTCATTGCCTAATGTAAGGCATGTAGATACCAGCGTACAAATGGATGGAAACAACCTGGATCTGGTGGATACCACTGTGTTTTTAGGTATTACTATGACAGATAAGAAGTTACAACGGGGACCGCACATTAATAAAATTTATCAAATAGACGTAGTTTGGCAGCTTGTGTAGTTAAAAAAATGAGACAGTTAACTGATGTCTACACAGCAAGAATTGTATACTTTAGTTACTTCCACAGCATTATGTCATATGGAATTCTTCTCTGGGGAAATTCTGCTGCAATAAATACTATATTTGTATTGCAGAAAAGAGCTATTAGGGCAATATACAATCTTAGCCCGAAGGTTTCCCTTAGAGAAAAATTCAAAGAAATCAATATTCTAACTGTTATATCCCAATATATATTTGAGAACCTGATGTACGTTCGTAAAAATATTTGCTTTTTTTAAAAAAATGGTGACGTACACTCACTTAATACAAGGAACAAAACAATCTTGTTGTGCATGCATCTCGTCTCCACAGAATAAGTAACTCTTTTATGGGGCAATGTATACGCTTTTACAATAAACTTCCCGAAACTATAAGAAATCTATCAGTCAATAAATTTAAAAAATGTGTTAAAAGAAAACTGTGTCAAAAAGGATATTATAAAGTCTCAGATTATTTAGAAGTCAAAAAAGCCTGGGATTAGTTGCTCCTCATACCAATCTCATATATATTTTTTGTCATTGTAATATATATTATATATAATTGTAATTGTGATATTGTAAAAAAATAGATGATATGGAAAAAAAAGAAAAGCCCGCTAAGTTTCTTCCGCCGAATTTTCTCAGTGTGTGGCCGCGTTTCCGATCCGGTAGTAGTTTTTTAAAAAATATGTTGACGTGTCAAAATAACTTGTAAAAAGTTTTATTGAATAAAGCATTAAAAAAAAGACGCCCATCTGTTCTAACTTTGAAAATCTCGAATCGGGTAACTAATAAAGTTAGCGGGCTTCGAAAATTTTAATTCGGTGTAGAAAATTATTGACTAACTAGCTGACCCGGCAAACGTTGTTTTGCCTCACATATTAGGAATCCATAGTGGACAAACAACGTGACACGGAATTTATATAAGACTACGGTATTGTCCTTCCACGCAGCCAAAATGGCAGTAAACTTTATATGGTGGTTAAGTATTCTTAAATTTTCTAATTTTCCGCGCAATTTTTTTAATATTTTTTTTACGAGAACCTTTTCCTTACAATTACAAACACAACAAAAAAAATTACCGAAATTGGTCCAGCCATTCAGGCGTGATGTCGTGACCAAGGAAAATAGGGATTGATTTTTATATATATAGATAGATAAACTTTATATGGTGGTTAAATATTCTTAAATTTTCTAATTTTCCGCGTAATTTTCTTAATATTTTCTTTTATAAGAACCTTCTCCTTACAATTTCAAACACAACAAAAAAAAAAATACCGAAATTTGTCCAGCCATTCAGACGTGATGTCGTGACCAAGGAAAATAGGGATTGATTTTTATATATATAGATAAACTTTATATGGTGGTTAAGTATTCTTAAATTTTTTAATTTTCCGCGTTATTTTCTTAATATTTTCTTTTATTAGAACCTTCTCCTTACAATTTCAAACACAACAAAAAAAAATATCGAAATTGGTCGAGCCATTCAGTCGTGATGTCGTGACCAAGGAAAATAGGGATTGATTTTTATACATATAGATAGATAAACTTTATATGGTGGTTAAGTATTCTTAAATTTTCTAATTTTCCGCGTAATTTTCTTAATATTTTCTTTTATAAGAACCTTCTCCTTACAATTACAAACACAACAAAAAAAAATACCGATATTGGTCCAGCCATTCAGGCGTGATGTCGTGACCAAGGAAAATAGCGATTGATTTTTATACATATAGATAAACTTTATATGGTGGTTAGGTATTCTTAAATTTTCTAATTTTCCGAGAATTTTCTTAATATTTTCTTTTATAAAACCTTCTCCTTACAATTACAAACACAACAAAAAAAAATACCGAAATTGGTCCAGCCATTCAGGCGTGATGACGTGACCAAGGAAAATAGGGATTGTTTTATATATATATATATATATATATATATATATATATATATATATATATATATATATATATATATATATATATATATATATATATATATATATATAGATAAACTTTATATGGTGGTTAAGTATTCTTAAATTTTCTCATTTTCCGCGTAATTTTCTTAATATTTTTTGTTATAAGAACCTTCTTCTTACAATTACAAACACGACAAAAAAAATACTGAAATTGGTCTAGCCATACAGGCGTGATGTCGTGACCAAGGAAAATAGGGATTGATTTTTATATATATAATAGATAAACTTTATATGGTGTTTAAGTATTCTTAAATTTCCTAATTTTCCGCGTAATTTTCTTAATATTTTCTTTTATAAGAACCTTCTCCTTACAATTAATAGGGATTGATTGATAGGAAAATAGGGATTGATTTATATATATATATATATATATATATATATATATATATATATATATATATATATATATATATATATATATATATATATATATATATATATATATATATATATATATATATATATATATATATATATATATATATATATAGATAACAATAATTATTTTTTTTAATTTAATCTCTTGATAATTATATGAATAACACGAAAAAAATTTCATCCTCCACATTCGAGTGTTTTTCTGACGAGTTTTCTACTCTTAAGATTCGAAATTATGAGATTTTTAAATTGATACTAAACAATTAAAAAAAACAACCTAAGTTTTTTACAACAGCATGTTAATTATTATTATAATTTAAGGGTTACTTTGTTTTCTTTTTTTTCTATCTTCATTAGTTATCCGATTCGAGATTTTTCGAAGATAAAGAAGATGGAAGTCTAATCAAAACGAAGCTGTTCACAAAAATTCAGCATTTTGTTAATCAAAAAAAGTTGTTCCTGGGACCACTGTCTATTTATTTTTTTGCTTTTAATTTACTATATTATACGTTTCATTTTATAATGCCATCCATGTATTTTATTAACAAATTGTAAAACAAATGGCTCACAACTTTTTAACTTCGGTTTATATAGATACTAATTGTGCCCGCGACTTCGTTCGCGTGGAAAAAATTCTAAAATAAAAACTCGCATAGTTCCCGTTCCCGTGGGATTTCCGGGATAAGAACTATCCTATGTCCTTTCTTGGGTCTCAAACTATATTTGTACCAAATTTTATCCAAATCGGTTCAGTGGATTGGCCGTGTAAGCGTAACAGACAGACAGACAGACAGACAGACAGAGTTACTTTCGCATTTATAATATTAAGTATGGATTACCGATGTTATCGAAAATTTTCAAATTTGTAAAATAATACAATAAACATGCATAACTGTTATGAACTTGTCAATTACGTTCCACCTATATTTACATAACTGAAAAATGGAAACTCTTTAGAAGATAGTATATTATAGCGTGATATATTTTAAACTTTATATAGAAATCATGCACATTCCAATAAAAGTTAATATTACTAGATGTAAAATATTTAACATACCTACATTCATACATATCTTCACGCCAGATCCCTTACTGAGATAAATATTTTTGGACTAATCACAGAAAAGTACTTTAGATATTTTCTTTGACAAGCCCAATACTTCGAATAACAGCAATTTGAAAAGCCTTAATAGCTAAACAAAACCTTATTTTTCCATCTACTTTCTAAAACTACGTTCCAAACGGTGTTATCGCTTACCCTTTGTTAGCAAGCTAAGCCTGTCAAAGAAAATGAACCGCTGAACTAAAATGTTCCGTGTTCATTCACGTTTCCAACGCTAAAAGGCGCGCTATTTTGCTGTGTTAAAACTGTGTTAAAACAAGGGAAGGCATTATTGACACGTATTTTATCAATATTTATTATCCTAGTAGTGAAGCAAGAATTAAATACATAGATTGCCATTTGTACTTTCCTTTAGTACACATTCTGATATATTAAATAATATGGAAATTTAGGCTTCAACTGATTTTAAATAGTCAAAATCGAGTTAGGCTGATTGACGAGGTAAATAACTACAAATAAGCCCGGACCACTTTAAGATTTTTTTACGTCATAAGACAGCAAACAAGCAGATGGGTCTCGTGATGGAAAGAGTCAACCATCACCTATAGACACCAAAGATGTTAATGGTGCGTTTCTATCTAAATAGGTCATAAAATTAATCTAAAACTCCTAACATAGAATAATATGATGATCGAATTTATAATTAGATACTAAAGATGTTAATAGTGCTTGCTATAAGTGTAGCAAGGATATAACACCACATGTATAAATTTACCAGCTACCTTACTGTCATAACTGAATCATGATACTAAGAAGCATTTATTCCATTTGGAATGGCACCAAAAGGAAGCAAAAGGATTACTATAGAGAGTCTTTTTTGAAAAAATATATATTTCAGGACAGAATGTTTACCAAAAATTAATTTAAGTAATGGTCCTAGACGTATTGTAATAGTCGAAACTATTTGAGAATGTATTTGAGAATGAAGAAAATGTATCGTTAACGTATCGAGGATTCGATACGTTAACGATACAAAAACGCTTAAAGTTCGTGCTTGAGGCTCCGATTACACATAGCCTGGTCGTTGATGATTCGAACCGATCTACGTTGAATGCGATCAAGAGGAAAAAGCTGGTACTGAGGAGCTCGGCCCAGAGATGAAAACAATCAGTCCATGTCAGGTCGAATTGGAACTTTGTTAAATTTGGAGGCGATAGGCTGGCATAATGTAAGTACTGCTTTGCTCTGCTGAGCACACCAAGCATTTTAGAGGCTAGTTTAGCTTTTTTCTGCAAATTATCGTGAAACTAAACGTTATTTGATATGTAGACTACCAAAATTCCAATACTGGCTGAGGCTGAAAGAAAAGTATTCGCAAATTGAGGTGATACGACAAAGGGTGTCTTTTCTGCGGACTTCAGACACGAGCTTGATCCGGCCCTCTTCGACGTATTCCCAAGAAATACTGCTACGCCTGGAGTATATAGCATCACCATTCTTCTTGCATAGCAATGTATGTTACTAATTCACAACATGTCGTTGATATGAAGAAATAGTATTTGTTGTTTTAGCAGCAAAAGAAATACATCAACTGTGAACATTTCAATAGTCTTGCTATCATGGATCATGAGATGCAGCCTGGTGATAGACAGACGACTAGATCAGAGGATAGCAGATTCTTATTGATTAGGTTCGGTTTGTTGTTATATGCTTTCAGGGATGATATAGTATACGACGCATTATTGTTTTCATTCAAACACCTGTATCGTACAGAGAACAAATAAATTCAATGTTTTGATAATAACGAAACCATATTAATACCATAGGTGTAGGAAAACTTATTTAATTGTCGTTTTTAGTGTGCATAATCGTATTAATTAATTGATTAGTAACACAAGGAACTTGTACGTTTCATGAGTATTAAGGCTTTTGTGCGTACATAAAGATCCATATTCAATAGTTTATCTTTTTATACAAATGCAGAACAGTCCTAGCTCTGATTTATTACACTTAAATATTTAACCTGTAGTTACACATGAATATTTAACTTATCTTTAAATAATTGTTCGTGTGATAATAGTTCTCTAATTTAGACCTCTCGTTTATGCGATATTAATCAAGAGACCTCTCGGACCTGACTCTCAAACAATGAGTTGGAACCCAACAGAGATTATGTGTCCCTAGAAGCGAATCAATTATTATTTATCATGAAGGTATGTATTAGAGTATAGTACTATGCTACGTATAAAAACCTAAGAGGCTTGAGGTATCTTTATTTAAAACTAACTATGCCCGCGACTTCGTCCGCATTGAAAAATTCAAAATTTCATCCTCATCACCTCGATGTCTGGAAATCCACAAGTGTGTGATTCTCGAGGCACTTTTTTCATTGCATTACTCCTCTGTGGAACTAATTACCGGCAGGGGTTTTTCCAAACGGATACGACTTAGGGACCTTCAAGTAAAGAGCTAACTTTTTCTTAAAAGGCCAGCAACGCAACTGCAAGTCTTCTGATAGTGTAGTTATCCATGGGCGGCTATGTTCACTTACAATCAGGTGAGTCTCATGGACGTTTGCCCCCCGCATTTTACTACTTATTACCGTGGTTTTTTAACCACCTCGGGACAGCCTCCACCAACTCTCCTCCAACTCCAACCAGCCTCGGGACTATCTTTTTAGATAGTCCCGAGGCTTTAACCACATATTAACTCTTTACCGTTTACCGGGGTAAAAACTATCATATGTCCTTAGGTCTCAAACTATCTTTATTCCAAATTTGATCCAAATCGGTTCAGTGGTTTAGCCGTGAAGAAGAAACAGATAGACAGAGCTACTTTCATATTAATAATATTTTATCATAGATAAAGTTGCGCAAGTTACTCGGAGTTTTTTAGAACGGGTCCAGTAGTTTCGAGTTTGTTTCTTAAAATCAAACGCACAAAAATACACTCTACTCACAAAAATCTCTTATTATTTTATTTACTAATAGAAATTAGTGAAACATTATACTAACTTACATACAAACACACCAACATTTTGAATCTTTTTTTGTAATCAATAATTGGTACTAGTGTTAATAAATTAATTCACTTTAAATGTACGGCAACACATTTTATACACGGCAAGTAATAAGAGTTTATGTTTCTAATAAATACTTCCAAGTCTAGATTCCTTAAAAGACAAACGTTAAATTGTTTAAATAAGAGATTACAACATATTATTATTAAAATCATATAGCTCTGTGACCTGAACAGACAAAGTCTTAATATAGCGTTCAGTCGTAACAATCAAGCACATTGTGCTAAATTATGTAGTAAAATATGCTAAAAGAAGTCCCGATACATTTTTAAATACAAACTAAACAAACAAATTAATAAAATAACTAAAATTTTAAAATAAAATTCCTTTAGATAATAAATGTTTGCAATTATATCAATATAACGGTTGAATTAATAAAAAATATAGATATATACTTGAAATTACAATTTAGTTTATTAAATTTCAAGACTTATTTTTGGATGTTGTTTTTCTTTATCATTTTTTAAAAAATGTACACTACTTGATAAAATGGGATCAAAATTATCTTAAACAAAACCAATGTAATCTCGGGTATGTCACGAAAATTTCGTAAACAGTGAAATTTTTTTAAGAATTAACCTCATTAGACACTTTTTTAAGATTTAACGTCATTAGACATTTCTTAGAAAAAATCCATTTCAGTTATTTTGGCTTAAAAATAATGTAACTTTTCACCAAAAAGCAGTGATTTTGAGTTTTAGATGGGCTTAAATGATTAAATTATGAATTTTCATATCTAGAAGTAATGTTTTCATTGTCAGTCTACCAACTGATTCACTAAGTGAGACGCCACCATGACAAACGTGGAATTAGTCCCTTAATTTATTACTTCAGAATGTCACTAGTAGGAAACGGGATTCCATTGTGTTAAAATACGTTGTCATTGGGCGACTACGGTTCATTGTAAGATTTCTGGAGGCTCGAATGGGTCAATACTTGATGACAACACATTTTTTCCTTTCTAGACTTTGTTTTTGGCTATTCATGTTTAATTAAAATGAAGATGTCAGTCTAGTTTAGGTTCAGTTTACTTAAAAATTATGGTAATCAAGAAACCATGCTTGTATATGTTCGTGACTATAGAGTAGACCAAAGAGTTTTATGACAATTACGCAAACTGAGGAGTTTGAAATTTGGCATAATTAAAGTTCACATTGTTGTAAAATATAATGACAAATTATTAGACCACACTCGATGGGCATATTTTGTTTTGTTTAGGAATTTGATGGCCACCTTCTTGTTACTTTATCAAACCCTGCGAGTATTCTAACAATAAAGGCCAACTTTATCAGTTCAAGCTCCCTCCCTACGTACGGTACCTCTTATACCGTACGTTCTCACCGTATGGAAGGTACTACGTACCCTTCATATGGTGAGAACGCGTAATTGCCTGATAGGCCGTTTATTTTTTGTTTGTCTGTCTGATTATCTGAATATTAGCCCGTTATAAGTTAAGAAAGGCATGACTTATCTTGATAAATATTGCTGTTAGTGTATTCAAATCAAAAATAATTAATATCATATTATTATCCATCTATACTACTATAGGAAAGGGAAGTGTTTGTCTGTACATTATTTTATTTTTTTGCTTTATATCTATGCTCGTATATAAAAAATTAGCGTCTTTATATTCATTTTTTGTCAAATTTAATGATAAATAACATTTTTACCATTTTTATTTATTTGTCATTCTGTACTGATTACAAGTATCGAATTCAATAACGGAATGTCGGATATTGATGGAAATTGGTGTGCCGCGATAACATAGCATATGATTGCGGACACAGACTTTACCATTTTTGTTTTAGTTATTTGTCAAGAACAGCTTGACCGATCTTGATAAAAACTAATATTAAGTGAGAAAACGTGATAGCGCCAATTAAAGGCTATATAACTTGTTTTGTATGACTGTCTATATGCCTTTATAACACTGTGTTACGAAAATTTAATGAAATAAATAAATCTGCTTGCTATCTATTTATACTACTATTAAAATCTGCAGTATCTATCTGTGTATTCAATTATTTGACAAATTTAATGACAAGTATTAGTTATAAGAAAAAACAGAATAGACGGTATACTAAGGAGATCACATTTCCCCTAAGTTATTATGAGCAGTCCTGGAAATTATATACAGGAGTCCTAAATAGATTCAATTTGTGGAGCCCCCAATCAACTATGTATTGCAGACGACCTGTTGCTTTTTTCAGGATCCCCAACAACTTCAACATAAAAGTCACAACAATAAGCTACTACAAGTGCCAAGGCAGAGCTTACAATAAACCCAAATTATAATAAAAAAGATTATAATGTCTCAAAATATATGCTAGTGATTGAATTTACTTTGAACTGCAACTGCTGCAACAAACACACAATATATACCATTAATTAAAATGGCGGACCAATTCTTTTTATTTTTTCCACGAGCACGTTTGAAAAAAGGGTGCCAACTTGATGTTATATTGTACAAAGTTTCGTTCGGAAACGGAACTAACGAGTATAGAATGAAGGAGAAAAATACCGGAAATAACGTATAAATATCTATAAAATACCGAAAATAATGTTTTTTTAGCTATAAGTCAGCATTGCTCCTGCAGTAGCAATTTTACATTTACGCAATATTTGGATGACTACTCTAGAAACCATGTGGGCATTGAGCGGTTATGACAACTTTTCGTCGAAGTTGTGCTGTGCAAGTCCTTATCGTGTCAAAATATCTAATGATACTGAAGGAATATTCCTTTTAATGAAGTTGCATAGAATTTAGATTTTGAATGAAAGAATCAAGATTGACGAACATGATTATACCATCGTCTATCTAAAATAAACAATACTAAATATTGGAACCAAGGTTATTATAATATATCCTACACTGTAAACGAGCAATTCTTATATATTTGTCTATTATTGATTACTCCAAAACGGTTCTAACGATTTTGATGAAATTTGTGTTTAGATAGTTTTTTTACTATTAAGTCCAATTTAGGTATTAATCATCTCCATGACAATTTGATTTTCAATCATTTTTGTCGTTCCGATTTTTCAGTTTTGGCGAGATATTGCAAATATCAATACATAGTTTTCTGCCGGCGTGATTATTCTTCTAGGCCACGAAATTTGTTGTCATATCGAAATGTAAAAATTACATTTTAATTTATATAAAATGAGTATAAACTGCTCCAAATGATGTCATTTGAAATCTGTAAAGAAGTTTAATAGACCTTTACCCTTTAGGGCTATGCAGTACTTGCATTCTACATCTAATCATATTGTGATCCATCCATATCAACCTTATAACCTATTGTTGATTTATATGTCATATCCGAATAAGCTTTTACTTGCAATGGATAGGCATGTTGTTTAGTCTTTCTTGCATAACTCTTCTATCATCTTCTTTGTAGAGTATTGGATATAAGATATAAGTCATCCGTTTATGTCATATCTTATATCCACCGCTCTATAAATTTTTGGGTTATTTTCCTGTTACTTGTTTCCTGCTACTATAAACGCGTTTATTTTGTGTATATTTTGATACAAATGTCGTTGTGTTTTTCGTTTATTAATATTACATATTATAGAATGACGTTGCTTAGTGATAAAAGTAACAATGTTGTATTATCTATACATATAACAAAATCGTAGGGAAATCAAAACTGTACATTGAATATTTTTTAAAAGTATACTTGGGGCGTAATCTACAATCGATATCGAAGCTAAAAATATAGTTTTTAGAATTTTTGTCTGTTTGTCTGTCTTTCTGTTTGTCCGATTGTCCGTTTGTCCGTTTGTCCGTTTGTCCGTTTGTCCGTTTGTCCGTTTGTCCGTTTGTCCGTTTGTCCGTTTGTCCGTTTGTCCGTTTGTCCGTTTGTCCGTTTGTCCGTTTGTCCGTTTGTCCGTTTGTCCGTTTGTCCGTTTGTCCGTTTGTCCGTTTGTCCGTTTGTCCGTTTGTCCGTTTGTCCGTTTGTCCGTTTGTCCGTTTGTCCGTTTGTCCGTTTGTCCGTTTTTGTCTGTTTGTCATTTTTTGTCTGTTTGTCTGTTTGTCTGTTTGTCTGTTTGTCTGTTTGTCCGTTTGTCCGTTTGTCCGTTTGTCCGTTTGTCCGTTTGTCCGTTTGTCCGTTTGTCCGTTTGTCCGTTTGTCCGTTTGTCCGTTTGTCCGTTTGTCCGTTTGTCCGTTTGTCCGTTTGTCCGTTTGTCCGTTTGTCCGTTTGTCCGTTTGTCCGTTTGTCCGTTTGTCCGTTTGTCCGTTTGTCCGTTTGTCCGTTTGTCCGTTTGTCCGTTTGTCCGTTTGTCCGTTTGTCCGTTTGTCCGTTTGTCCGTTTGTCCGTTTGTCCGTTTGTCCGTTTGTCCGTTTGTCCGTTTGTCCGTTTGTCCGTTTGTCCGTTTGTCCGTTTGTCCGTTTGTCCGTTTGTCCGTTTGTCCGTTTGTCCGTTTGTCCGTTTGTCCGTTTGTCCGTTTGTCCGTTTGTCCGTTTGTCCGTTTGTCCGTTTGTCCGTTTGTCCGTTTGTCCGTTTGTCCGTTTGTCCGTTTGTCCGTTTGTCCGTTTGTCCGTTTGTCCGTTTGTCCGTTTGTCCGTTTGTCCGTTTGTCCGTTTGTCCGTTTGTCCGTTTGTCCGTTTGTCCGTTTGTCCGTTTGTCCGTTTGTCCGTTTGTCCGTTTGTCCGTTTGTCCGTTTGTCCGTTTGTCCGTTTGTCCGTTTGTCCGTTTGTCCGTTTGTCCGTTTGTCCGTTTGTCCGTTTGTCCGTTTGTCCGTTTGTCCGTTTGTCCGTTTGTCCGTTTGTCCGTTTGTCCGTTTGTCCGTTTGTCCGTTTGTCCGTTTGTCCGTTTGTCCGTTTGTCCGTTTGTCCGTTTGTCCGTTTGTCTGTTTGTCTGTTTGTCTGTTTGTCTGTTTGTCTGTTTGTCTGTTTGTCTGTTTGTCTGTTTGTCTGTTTGTCTGTTTGTCTGTTTGTCTGTTTGTCTGTTTGTCTGTTTGTCTGTTTGTCTGTTTGTCTGTTTGTCTGTTTGTCTGTTTGTCTGTTTGTGTACATGTATGTCCAGGGTAAACTCAGAAAGTACTGCATGGATTTACTTCAAATTTTGTATGAATATTACTAACAGATCGGATCAACATATAGGCTACATATTATCACGCTATCATCTACGGGAGAGGAGCTGTGCAGAGTAAACGAAGTCCGCGCGGACGAAGTTGCGGGCAACAGCTAGTAATATTATTAATATATTAATTAATATTATAAATGCGAAAGTTTGGATGTTTGGATGGATGGATTATTTACTCAATCGCGCAAAAACTACTGAACATATTTGGATCAAATTTGGCTCACAGGTAGATGATGACCTGGGATAGCACATAGGCTATTTTTTATCCTGGAAAATTAGGTGATCCCACGGGATCCGCTAAAAACTCTTATAATGCAGCGGGCTACACGCTGCAGCTAGTTCTCTTATAAGTTTGACTATAGATTTTAGCCCCGTGTTGTGTTGTGTATAGTGTTGTGCTTCTTTTGAAGAATAGGCCTACTACCATTCTATCAGGCGGGTCGAATAAGACAACCGATTGGCTATAAGTGTCACTATCATTGTGACTACTTGGTGGTAAAAATCCGCTCTCTCGTCAAAAACCTCTCGTCCGGATATTTTCTTGCACACACACACACTCATATATATATATATATATATATATATATATATATATATATATATATATATATATATATATATATATATATATATATATATATATATATATATATATATATATATATATATATATATATATATATATATATATATATATATATATATAATATACTGCCATTTTTAACAAAATACATGTTTGAACTGAAAAAATCTATGATTATAGTTTTTACCCGTTTAAACTTAAAATACATTACTTTAGCGGGAAGTTTTAGGGTTGTCCTGCAGGGTCAACTGTGGCATGTTGATAGCTGTTAGTGGTGATGATCACGTCGGGATAACCACTGTGGCGCCGCTGGTCCGTACCGTGGAAGGGTCGAAGTGATGGAACCAGCGGGCCAGCTGCTTGTCAGGTGACGTCATTACTGTGGAGGTTGATGACGTCACACAAAGACAAGGAAGGGAAAAGGAAGATCTTCCCAGCCAGGCAAAGTGTACTGCCTGGGGACCGAAGTCCATTTGAGAAACTTTGAAACTTGTATATAGTGTTACAAGATAAATAATTGTAATTTCGCGATTCAGGATTTTATTTTGAATTTCATTTTTTCCATTTGTTATTGATTTTCGTCCATTTTTTATTATTTTTTCTTGTAGCGTTTGTGATTGTTTTTGAGCCGCTACAATACTCTCCCCCAAGACCGAAGGTCGATCTAGTTGAGCCAGTGAAGCGTATGTGCCTTGAGTGCTCGAGTCTGCGGTGAGTCGAGACGAGCCGAATAAGCGCGGTCCTCGGTGAGTCGGGACGAGTGCGCCTCCGCTGTAGTTCGCAATGAGTCGGAACGAGCGGGACAGAGTTGCTGCATGGAGATCCAGTGAACGTAGGCAGTTCGAAATGGATTCCGGAAAGCGTAGATGAGGCGTAGCTTGTGAAGCTGGCTGATGCTGTTGGAAGCAGAGGGGGGGTATCAGGAGTCGCTGATGGTCAGAAGGCTGATGCGTGTTGTTTTGCCGAGGGTCACCACTGTGGCATGTTGATAGCTGATAGTGGTGATGATCACGTCGGGGTCACCACTGTGGCGCCGGTGGTCGGTACCGCTGAAGGGTAATAGTGATGGAACCAGCGGGCCAGCTGCTTGTCAGGTGACGTCATTACTGTGGAGGTTGATGACGTCACACAAAGACAAGGAAGGGAAAAGGAAGATCTTCCCAGCCAGGCAAAGTGTACTGCCTGGGGACCGAAGTCCATTTGAGAAACGTTGAAACTTGTATATAGTGTTACAAGATAAATAATTGTAATATCGCGATTCAGGAATTTATTTTGAATTTCATTTTTTCCATTTGTTATTGATTTTCGTCCATTTTTTATTATTTTTTCTTGTAGCGTTTGTGATTGTTTTTGAGCCGCTACAAACTGTTTACAGATTTTTAACCACAAAGTACTGTGCCTTAAAAATACGCATGGATAGTGCTTTGATTAGTGCGAGTTATTAGTAATCAGCGTAGTAAAGTAAATAGACGCAGTTTACTAATTACTCACACTAATCAACCGCTGTCTATACGTATTTTTTGCTTGATACTAAGCACCTGCATTAAGATAAGATAAGATAAGATATTATTTATTTGCAAGAATAAGGTACAGATATACAGATGGTCAGATACAATTATAATAGAATCAAACTTATTCTACTCAGTGAGTGTGCAAATACAACATTTTTGATTTATTTCCATTGACTTATTATTACTAATATGTCAACGTTTATTTCCATTAATTTTACACTAACTAAAATTATAACTATTATTATATTAATTATTTCCGCCGTGTTGGTCCCGGCCTCCTTTGTAGAATAGGCCAACTGCCGTTCTGCCAGGCAGGTCGTAAAAGGCGACCGATTGGCTATCGAGTCACTACCATCGTGGCTACTAGGTGGTAGAGTTCTGCATTGTCTCGCCCGGGTCTGGTACCACCGCCTTACCTATTCCTGCCGCAATAGCGTCAGTGCTTGTCGCTGTCGTGTTCCGGTTTGGAGGGTAAGGTAGCCGGTAAACTTATGCATGCGGCATTAGATCTCGCCACAAGATAGCAACGCACCATTAACACCTTTGGTGTCTATAGGCGATGGTTAACTCTTTCCATCAGGAGACCCATCTGCTTGTTTGCTATCTTATGATATAAAAAAAAAAAAAAAAAAATATTAACGAAAATTCCAGAAGTTATCAATAATGTCTATTTTCAATTATAATAAGAATATGTAATAATATGTCAATGTTTATTTCCATTAATTATTTTATTTTTACACTAACTACAATTATAACTATTATTATATTAATTATTAACAAAACAAAAAGTGTGATTCCAGCAGTTATCAGTAATGTCTATTTTCAATTTTATATCACAATTCAAAAAAAAATGTCAATCAATAAGTCAATAAATATTATGTACTAAATAATTACTCAATTTTAAATTCATTCTAAATAAATAACAATCAATAATAATTAGGAAACATTCTGTCTACATTAAATATCTTTTATTGTACAAATGTCTTTATTTTGTGTTTATATAATATTATAATCTTCATCATTAAAATATTCTTCTACCGAGTAAAAACATTTTACTAATAGCCACTGATGAAGACGACTTTTAAATTTATGTATAGGTAATGTTTTTATACCATTTGGTAGTTTAACAAATATTTGTATACACATGTGATATACATTTCTCTTAACCATTTCCAACCGACATGGTGGTACATAAAGTTTTTCCGCGTGCCTATTTTTGGTATTGAGAACTTGTTTATTAGTTTGAAAATATTCTGAATGTTCTTTAACAAATGTACAAACTGCTTTAATATATATACACGGAAGAGTTAGTATTTTAAGGCTCTTAAAATATGGCTTACAACTGTCCAGTTGTGTGATATTACAAATTGCTCTAATGCATTTTTTTTGTGTTCTGAAAACCTTTAGCGAGTCTACAGAATTTCCCCAAATTATTACACCATATGAAAGCACCGAGAAAACATATCCAAAGTATGCTGACAACGCTGTTTGAACTGATACCTGAACTCTAATTTTTTTCAATGCGAATACAAATCTATCTAATTTATTACAAATATGCTCTACGTGTGCTTTCCAGTTACAATTTTTATCTATAATTATTCCTAAAAACTTCGTTGATTCTACTTCCTGTACAATATTGGTGTTATATTTTATACTTAAAGCTAATGGATTTTTATTGTATGTTACAAATTGTATACTTTTTGTTTTATTTATATTAATATGTAAACAATTATTCTGAATCCATTCAATCACTGCTTTCAAATTATTATTAATTTTTTTTTAAAGTCACAATTTTTACAATCTTTTTTGTCAGTTATTAATAAAGTTGTATCATCGGCAAATAAAAAGCTTTTTTCTTCAGTACTTTTCGGTAGATCGTTAATACTAGTTATAAAAGCTAATGGACCCATTATACTTCCCTGTGGGACTCCACAATTATTAACCCTATACTTAGACTCAAAAACACTTTTTATTTTGTTACTATTTACTGTATCGATTTGCACACATTGTTGACGATTTTCTAGATAACTTTTCATCCATAAATTAGCCAGTCCTCTAACTCCATATTTTTCTAATTTGAACAAAAGTCGATCATGATTAACATAATCAAATGCTTTACTCATATCTAGAAAAACAGCATAGGTATTAAGACATTTATCTAAACTTTCTGTTACATCTTTGACTAGATTAAACACTCACAATCATTTTAATCAAGTGTAACTGCGGCCTAATTCACATTACGAGTATGTCATGTGTACATGAAATACCCGTAAAAACTACGAGTATGTTATGTACATACACATTACATATCCTACAAATTGATGGGATTCGGGTTCAATTCTCGAACAGGAACAAACATTTTTATGATGAGCATAGATGATTCAGTTTATTTGTATTTCAGGGTTTGGGTGTTTATTGTATATGTTATAGTATTTCTATATGTACTTCTATATATTAATATCGTCGACTAATACCCTTAAGAATAAATAGTGGTTTAATAAAATATCTTTCAACTTTATAGAATTATTTTAATATATACTGAAAGTTTAAGCTACTTGCTTTCTTTTGTGTACACACATTTACCAGACAATGATTATTAGATATTGATCTATTTGCTATAATCTTGTTTAATCATGTCTGCACCCATTTCTCCAATCATAATTGTCGGAGCATTCGTATTACCACTTGTAATATTTGGCATGATACTAGCGTCAATAATGCGAAGACCAATTACACCGTGAACTTTCAAATAATTATCAACAACGCAATCACTTGGATTTGGCCCCATCTTAGAGGTACCAACCGGGTGGTAAACTGTAAAAGCAGTATTTTTAGCTTGACACTGCCAATATAAATCACTATCCAACAAATATTGATCACATTCAGGCCATTGTACTCGTTGCAAGAAGGCATTTATCGATTTAAAATACGGAGTATTGACTATTTTGGTAACTCTTCTAATACCATCTGATGTAACTTGTAAGTCTACAGGATTTTTAAAATAGTTTGCGAAAATTAATGGTTTGTCATGTGGATTTGACGTATTTAGCAATATTTCTCCTCTAGAAAGTGGATGCAGATTATGAAACAAAAATAAATAAAGTGATTTATTTTTTATTGCTTTTAAATATGTGTTCCCTACAGACTTTTTGTACATTTGTACAAACTTTGTCATTGCATCTGTATTATTTTTATTAATAATAATAAGATGGCACTGAAACTCTGGACGCGTTGAATTATTGTTGCGGTCAAAAAAGGCAATTATGCTAGAAACAAGACCTTGAGCTAATTCCCCAGTTTTGTTATACAAATATTCGATATTGTTTAAATAATTGTAAACATCATTTAATGGCCCAGGCTTATCACCAAATATTGGAATTGGTATACTAATGTGATCTTGTAAATTCTTACCCACACCCTGTAAATCAATTTTACATCCAATGTTTTTAGATGCTAAATGCTCTCTTGGTCCTATACCAGACAGCATTAACAATTGTGGAGTATTAATTGTACCGGCACAGACAATGACCTCTAGATCGGCAAAAAGTTTAAGTATTTTTCCGTCAATTTCAACTTGAACTCCATATGCAACTCCATTATCATTTACGAGTATCTTTAACACATACGCATTGATAACAATTTTCAAATTTTTCCTGCTTTTTACTGATAACAAATAAGATGAATATGTGCTATATCTCACACCATTTGCAGCTGTAACGGTTGCATATCCGCTTACACCTGGACTTTTAAATATTCCCGTATTTAAGTCTACCTCATGTTTAAAACCGATCTCATTATACGATTCCAGAACATTGTCAATTATATCTATATTGGTGACATTAAACCGATTAAGTACCTGTGGTCCATCAAATCCATACAAAGTTTTAATGAATGGATTTCTTTTTAATTCTTCATTTTGGAGACTTTCTGCTTTTTTGAAATATTTATTAACATTTTTGATATTCCAATTTGGGTTTTGATCATTTTCCCAAATTGCGTAATCTTCATTGTTTCCTTTGACATAAAAAAATGCGTTGATTCCACTACTTCCACCGAGCATTTTACCGCGTGGCCAAATAACACGTTCATTTATGAATGCTTGACTTACTCCTCTTTCATTAATTGCGTGATAAAACCAATCGTATTTTGTTCCATATAATGCTCCAGCAAGGTTGGGAATCTAAAAAAATAATTTAAGTTGTTATTTAAAAAATAATTATGGCTAAATAATCTAAATATTATTAGAAATGCAGATGACGTAAAGATTTTTAGAATTATTGAAAATGTAACCGACTGTACTCAGGAGAATATTAATAAAATCTATACATGGAGTGTGGAAAATAGGTTACTACACTACAAATATATATTGATTTTTAACGAAAGTACATATTTTAACAATTAGATAATACAGCCCAAATCTATACCACTGTATATTGTATAATACTATAGCGTCTCTCTTTGCATATATTTTTTATATATATTCGTTTTATGACCCATATAAATGTTATCGTTTCGTTTATCTTTTCTGCTTGTCTGTCCTACTATAACTCAAAAACGGCTGGCCTAATTTAAAAAAAAAAGTGGGAACGCGTAATTGTGTGATAGGCTATATATTTTTTGTTAGTCTGTCTGTCTGCATACCCTATTATAAGACAAAAAAGCGTCTTACTTTGATAAACATTGGTGTCACGGAAACTGTTAAATTTAAAAAATAATTATAATCTCATTGTTATCTATCTATAATACTATTGAAATATGAAACATTTATCTGTACATTATTTTTTCATTTATCGTTGCTACTATTTAAATAAGAAGCGTCTGAAAGATTTGTATTTTTATATGTACCTATTGTATAAACTCAAAAATTGCTGGACCGATTTGAAAAATTCATTCACCATTAGAAATATATCAAATTGTTCCCGGCTTACATAACCTGTATTAAATTTAAAAAAAAATAGAAATCCCTACCTAAATTAGCATAGCGTAACAATGTATCAACACTTTGCCGATAAGTCATTATTTCACGTGCGCTGCAAAAACCATTAATGATAATATATAAAACAATTTAAGTGAATTCGTAAACAAGTCATGACGTGTCGCACTCAAGAAAGCGCGCCAAAGTTCAGCCGAAATTCAGCCAATTTTTTTATTTTCACCGAATGTTCGGCCGAAGTTCGAATTCGGTTCAAACCACATTCGGCCCATCTCTAATGTTTAAGGAAGCTAAAAGTAAAGAATTTTTAATTGCGCAATACGGCCAATTTAGCCAGAAACAAATTCGGTAGCCGATTTAGCCTATTAAAAAAAAGAATCCCTAAGAAACTCCTTCAGGCGCGAGCTATGCAAAGTACGCCAGTTGACTAGAACGTAATCATCAACAATTGTATATGTAAAGGAAATACACTTTTCCCTTACATATACAATTTTTCGCCTTTGCGTTGCCATCTTAATGTGCACACAGCACAACTAACCGCGAAGTCGTTCTTAAAAAAACTGATGGGTCTCTGTAGTGTATTGTGGGGACAGACATGCACATACAGTCATGCCCGCGGGCATGTCTGTCTAGTGAATTCCCCGCTTTACACGTGCTTTGCACACCATCGATATCAATAATCAACTTGTAAAGCTTGGGTAACTAATCACTTGTTAAACGCAAAGAGTAGTTATTGGCGATGTAATGTTGGAACAAGTGGACGAGTTTGTATGTATTGGATAACTTTTAGCAGGGATGAAACGTACACCACTGATATAGAAAGAATATTGTGTGGCGGGAACAGAGTGAATGGAGCGTCAGGGCAACTACAGAACTTCAAAGCACTGTCCGTAATCGGGGTGCTCGCGTTACCCTGCATAATTCTGTGATTGCTTTAACGCTTTTATATAAGAATGAAAGCTAAGTATATTAGAAAGAGCATAAAAGTAGAATTAACACGGTTTAAATGAGAGCGCTATGAAAAATCTATGGTGTAGCACTTGCGGATCACGTTCGTAATACCGAAATGAAAGAGAGGTTGGGATTGAAAGACATTATCGGTGTAAAAATAAGAAAAGGCGTACTCAATTGTGAGGGAAAACGACACATTATACAGATACCTTAGCTTCCCAAAATCAACTAATCAAGAGGAAGAATTCATTCGGACTCAACCCAAAGACCTGGGCTGTGTTCACGGCCAGCGGTAGCAACCATTGTCAGGGGGCAACCAGCCCCGAAACAATCTACCCACCCATCAGACTAAAGGTGTAAGAAGACCACGCGACAAGTTGGTTTGGACATATTGAAAGAATGGCAGATGAACGGTTATGGAAACAGACATGCAATGCAAATGTGGATGGATGTAGATACCGGGGGTCCACGGATAAATTAACATGTCAATGTAAAAAATTCCATTCAAAATTTAAACCCCTATTTCAACATTCTCAGATTTAGAGATTCTACTGAATATTTTCTCAATAGACAAAAATCATTATTATTTTTTCCTACTCAGGAACCAAATCCTGGTCCTCACAATCGCCTCCAAAATAACCTGTAGACCAACATGGGTTAAAAATTACATAAGACTCGATCGGTGGCTTAGAGCCAGCTTCTAGCAGTAATATGTTCCAATCTGGTATTTCACTAAGTCGATTAGCAACTACAGCTCCAGCAGATCCACCTCCAACAATAATAAAGTGATATTTCTCTCCATCTGTAAAAAAAAACAAGTTATTTATTTTGAAGCATTATTTTTAGTACTAGAACACCACACCAAGAAAGTCTTCTAGGATTCAAGAACAAGCACATGGCCCTCCTGATGAAAAGAAAAGCCACCTCCTATAGACTCCAAAGATATATCCTCCGGTTTATCCTCCGGAATCGGTTACATTTTCGACCTGCCTGGTAAAACTGCATTTGGTCTATTCTTCAAAAGGATTCTTCGCTGTTGGATAGTTTACACTCCGCTCGATAGATGGTGTTAGGAGTAGATTGAATTGCACTATCGAAACCAAATCACCAAAATCGCCGCCGGCGGCGACTCTGCCCACTATTTCGGCCCGCCAATAATACTCGAGACTCCGGTCAAAAGCTATTAATGAACCGAAATTCTGGTGCTACTTACTCTCCCACCAATCGTCAAGACTAAGCCGAGATTTTCTCTCACAGGAGACACCCTTAGGACGGGCTCTTAGCCCACTTAACTTAAACTATGGCTGAGCACTTTGCTCGCCCTAAAAGCCCGGTTTCACAGTGGCGGTCATTTGGACCAACTGCCTAAGTTCATTTCGAAAAAAAAAGGGGTTACCTTTCGAACTCGCGCGTATAGTAAGTTTTAACACGACCCTTTACTATTCGGACCCGAAAGTTATTTAAATATATTTTCTTACATTTTAGTTTTACAAAATTGTTAGAAATATCGCCATAGTAAGTTGACAGAGATTTAAGCGTTTTAAATTAGTGTGATATTCCACGGAATACTGTCAAGTGTTTGCATCGCATTCGCATAAAATGTGTTCTCACTATAAACTGATTTTCATCAAAATCAGTTAAGCCATCTTCGATTTACAAAGGGATATACGATTGTGCAGACAAATAGATATTTTTTAAATGATAAAAATGATGTCTGTAAATCATTTAAAAATAAAAAAGAACATTTGTCACGAAAATTGCCAATAAAATGTACTGTAAAGTGGACGCTTCAAATTATTATATGTAGTAGTATTGATTAGCATAGATTTCCTTCACCGATTTACCTTTAACAGTACCGGATTTGAAATCGTCTTGAATTAAGCATTGTGATGCCGCTAAGAAATATTTTAGTGCTGATGTAAATAAGACTGGTGCCACGCCAACCGTCGGTGATACGCAGGTGTTATTGCAGTACCTATTTCAAAAAATATATAAATTAGTTTCTCGCTACATATTTCAAGATTTTGTAGCGACTCAAAACAATCACAAACGCTACAAGAAAAAATAATAAAAAATGGACAAAAATCAATAACAAATGGAAAAAATGAAATTCAAAATAAAATCCTGAATCGCGATATCACAATTATTTATCTAACACTAACACAAGTTTCAACGTTTATCAAATGGACTTCGGTCCCCAGGCAGTATACCTTGCCTGACTGGGAAGATCTTCCTTTTCCCTTTACTTGTCCTTGTGTGAAGTCATCGACCTCCACACTTATGACGTCACCTGATAAGCAGCTGGCCCGCTAGTTCCATCACTATGACCCTTCAGAGATACGGACCAGCGGCGCCACAATTTAATTCATATAATTTATATAAATATTATGTATTTCTATGCATTAGTATCGTAGACTAAAACCCATATCACAAGCAAATAATTTAATTTTTCATTCTCGCACAATGCTTCCTCTATCAGACCTATAAGAGATAATACCTATAATGTTAATCGTTCTTCGCCGTTCTTATAGTTGGAATGTATAATATATGTGTTAACATGATAGTGATAGACGCTTACACTTGCGGCAATAAAAAGGCCTTGGTATGAAACCCTTACGAGACGTAACAATAATCTAGCATTAGTCACAATCACTGTGGCATATTAGCAAATCTTTTACTAATTTTCCGGGAAGAAGTCAGGACTATTCTTCAAAATGAGATTGGATTAATACCAAGGCAAAATGCCAATTTACCACGATTAACTAGTTTTTTGGTTGATAAGATCTATGGATCCATTGCTGCATTAAACCGATTTGCAACGATTATTACGAACCACTAATTCCTTCACAGAACAAATATTAAATGGAAGACCCATAGCCGGAGCTCGCCTGGAAAAACCCCCGTAACACGCAAACGTATTGTCGTATTTTTAATATACTGAAACAACACAAGTGACTGTTCTTTCTAACTTACCACTCTGAACTAACTAATTTTTAGACTTAGTCCAATGTGTTAACACATTGGACTAAGTCTAAAAATTAGGCAGGAACTATTATCCTCGAATTAAGGAGCACCACGGAGCACGGCGGCAAATTTGAGAAATGTATGTATAGTTTAAATAATGGATTTTATCATAATGAATTAAAGTTGACTTCCATTAAATGTTATTTTTTCGTTATGCTAATATTGTTTTATTTTCTAACTTTATGCGAAATAAAATAAAATACGACACGATGGTATAATATGCCTCTTTTGGCTACACTTTTTAACCCGGCTATCGTTTTCGCACTCAAAAATTGCGCAAAACGGCATGTTTGTTCTTATTTTTTAAGCAAAATCATAGAAAGTGACAGAGCATGACTGACGTCTTGCACAGTGGAGTCAACTTATGACTACGCGGAACTCCGCTTATTTAGTATTACTTTTGCCCCGCTTACTTGCTACTTCTACTTGACATCTTTTCTGTGAGTCCCTTTTATGAAAATGCTTCAAAATAAAATTTAAATCATTGTGCACTAAAATCGGGACTTTGAATTTTCCATCCCATGTACACGGCTAATATCGCATAATTATTACCATGATAAAGGTCTAAATCATATTGCTTTGTATTTATAAAATTTATCTGCTATATGATGCTATTAAAAAATATTATTTTGCTTAAAATAGGTTACCTGAATGAAGCATTTCTTAATATAAGTAAGTTACAGTTGAAAATTAAATTTTATATTTAAACTTACACACATATATGGATCAAAATATGCGCAACAGTTGAGTATAAGTTTAGTACAAGGACACAAATAGAATATTATCTACAAATATAGTATACGTTTATAGTAATAATAACAAAAGAAACTTACATGTTTTTTATATAATATGTATGACTATAATATGTATGACTTCGAGCACGAGTCACTTTATCATACACGACTGTGTTTTATCTACGTGGAAATTGGAATAATTATGTTATGTTAATGCGGCAGTCAGATAAAAACCAGTCTAACTAGTTTACCATTTTATCGATACAGGTGCTAATTTGTGGTATTTAAATTTTTTTGGTAATATAAGTTTGTGGTAATTAACAATTTTTGGTAAAACCAAATTAGAAATTTAAATAGTAAGCTCGTTATATTTTCATATTTAAATATAGCCAAATACTTTGCTAACATAACTGATTTTATTGAACAGTCACGTAATTCATGGAAAGTATGTTATAGCTGTGGAATGTGAGGTCCCACAAGACAAGCTAAATAATTTAAATTAGTAATTGAGACAATAGAGTCAACTTCTAGCAATAATTTAAAGATATAAACTTGAAATTTTATTTAATATTCCTAAATATTAAATAAAATTTCATTTAATATTCCTAAATAAATAATAGAGGGTATCAGGAACTCGGTGCCTGCTATTCAATAAAATCAAGAACAGAAGTGATTTGGCATTTGGCGGCAGTTGCCGTGACACCAAGTACTTAAAACGTTACCAAATAACAGAATATCAAATATCAAACACCATTATGGACTTCGAAATAAAGCTCTTGATCTTCTGATTTCTTACTTAAACGAAACAATTCAGAGGGTTGATATTAATGGAGAAAGGTACGCTGGTGCTGCTGTAACTATGGGTGTCCTAATGTAAGACATATGGATACCAGCGTACAACTGGAAGGAAATAACCTGGTATTAGGTATTACTTTAGATAAGAAATTACAATGGGGACCGCAAATTAATAATTTAGCAAATAGACTTAGTTCGGCAGCTTATGCTTTTAAAAAAATTAAGACAGTAAACTGATGTCGACACAGCAAGAACAGTATACTTTAGTTACTTCCACAGTATTATGTCATATGAAATTCTTCTCTGGGGAAATACTTCTGAAATAAATACTATATTTGTATTGCAGAAAAGAGCTAAGGGCAAATTAGGGCAACTTACAATCTTAGCCCAAGGTGTTTTCCCTGAGTGAAAAATTCAAAGAAATCAATATTCTAACTGTTATATCCCAATATATATTTGAAAACTTGATGTGCGTCCGTAAAAATATTTGCTTGTTTAAAAAAAAATGGTGACGTAAACTCACTAAATTTAAAGAACAAAAAATATCTTGCGCATGCATCTTATCTCCACAGAATAAGTAGAGTACCCGGCGATAAATATTGCACATCGACCTTTGGAAAGAGACAATCGGCTAATTTCAGCTTCGTAGAGCGTTATCTCTGTCGCACAAAATACAAACAGTCCGGTACCTATTAGGAGCTGTTAAAACAAGTATGATTTGCTTCTTTAATATTTTTATTCTTTGTATAAAATACACTAATTTTTCTATAAGTGATGGCTTTAGGTTGGGGTAAAATAAATTAAAAAAACATGTTCACATTATATTTACGTATTTAATTATTTTGGAACATTACAGCTTTAGTGTACATAATAAACACCATTATACCTATTGCTAAAATGAGACATTGCAATAAAAATAATAATAATTCTAATTCTCAATTACTTCCATTTCACTATCTGTGCTCTCAAAGAGGTCAATATCACTGCCACTATCAGCCGTATTTATCACTAATCTATCAGTGTAATTGTCTAAACTGTGTTGAATGCTTCTATATTCATTCTCACATTTGATTGCATGATCGCAAACCTTTTTCCACTCTTCAGCGCCGATCATGTTTACTTTTTCAGTCAATAATGTTTTTACTGTAGTTAAGTTCATACCCACATTTCTAGAGGCTACATAGCCTTTCAGTTGAGACCATATATTTTCAATTGGATTAAAATCCGGATGATATGGTGGCAATCGCAACACAGTGTGCCCATGTTCGGCAAGTACTTTGTCCACAGAAAACTCTGTATACCTCTCCTTGTGCTGACATATAATAGCGTAAATCTGGGTTTTTGTTAATTTTGGATCAACTGGAATTTCGTGTCTGTTTAACCAGTTGATCATTTCCCGTTTAATGGTGTTTGAGTTGGGGGGTCTCTCAATATATTTGTTGTGATAGGGTGCGTTGTCGATAACTAGAACAGAATCACTGGGTATATTTGGGATTAATTGGTTAACCAGCCATTTCTCATAGTTATCGTTATTCATTTCATTGTGATAGTCACCTGTAGTGTCCGTGGATTTATACGTTAAAAAAGCACCGGGTACAAAGCTTTTTCATTTCCCGCATGAACTATTATCAAACGTTGACCTTTTGAAATTGGCTTTTTTACTCCTTTTTTCTTATCGTCACTCCAAGATTTCCCTTTAGTGTGAGATGCATGTATATATGACTCATCCATGTAGACGATATTTTTTCCTGTTTCGCGAAATTTGCGTATTTTATCAAGGTATTCCATTCGTTTGAGACTAACGTCGTGCTTTTCCATTAGAATTTTTCGATTATCTTCCATTTTAGTGAACTGAAATCCCATGTCATGAAGAATTTTTCTCAACGTTTTTTCAGACCCATTGTAATTAATAGCTTCAGATAATTTAGCTTTTAATGATTTTATTGTTGGCAGTTCATTAAATCGTAAGTGAAAATCATACACCATTCTTCGAACAACATCGTAATCAAAATCGTCCATATCCAAACGAAATTGCTTTTTTGGTCTCCCTTTTTTTGGAATGCTGAACTTAATTCCAGTCGAATGTGTTTCAGTACTGACTTCGTTTAATATATTGTTCAAAGTTCTTCTTGAAATTCCAGTGGCATTTGCAACTCGCTCTTGAATCTTCTTAAAATAACAACTTACATTTTCATCTACTTTTTTTTAAATCTATCAGCTTCGGTTACAAAGTATTTATAAACATTGTAGATAATTTCACGTGACTGACCTCGTAAAGGTTTCCCTCTTTTTCCGAAAGATGCCATATTACAACTTTAAATTATTTAAATTTGTGGGTGTTATCAACTCTAAATATATATTTTGATCGGGGACGCGACCGCACTCTATCGTACTTGAACAACGACTGACTAAACGTCACATAGGTAGTGTGGGACTGAGATAACGCTCTACGCAGCCGAAATTATCCGACTGTCTCTTTCCAAAGTTCGATGTGCAATATTTATCGCCGGGTACTTGTAACTCTTTTATGGGGCAATGTATACGCTTTTACAATAAACTTCCCAAAGCTGTAAGAGGTCTATCAGTCAATAAATTTAAAAAATGTGTTAAAACAAAACTGTGTAAGCAAAGATATTATAAAATCTCATTATTTAGAATATCTTACATATATATATTTTTTAATATTGTGACATTGTAAAAAAAAATAGATGATATGAAAAAAGACAAGCCTGCTGAGTTTCTTCCACATGATCTCCACAGTGTGTGGCCGCGTTTCCGATTCAGTCGTAGTTTTTAAAAAATATGATGACGTGTCATATTTAATAGAGGAGATATTTAAATTTTATAAGAACAACTTAAAAATTCTCAACACAAAAGCGGGCCTACGAAGACGCTTTGTCTGCAAGTGAAGTCAATAGTCAACTGGACAATAAAAAATAAAATAAAAATAAATAAATAACAATAAAACAACTTTATATTATTATTAATTATAATAGACTGAATGACCATGACCATGACCATGACCACCAGTTTTTTGGCTGACCGGAGCATTAAGGTCGTTGTCGACGGTGCGTGCTCCGACTTTAAATCTGTCAATGCTGGTGTTCCCCAAGGCTGCGTGCTATCACCGACACTGTTCCTTCTGCATATCAATGATATGATGCGAATTAGCAACATACATTGCTATGCGGATGACAGTACTGGTGATGCTACATACATATTTCTCGGGAACACGTCGAAGAGTGCCGAAACAAGCTTGTGTTTGAAGACGAGAATCGACTTACCGATGACTCAGAATGGGGTCGCCAAAACCTGGTTACTTTTAACCCCAAGAAGACACAGCTTTGCGTGTTCACCGCAAAAAAGACGCCCTTTGTCGTATCACCTCGATTTGAGGATACTCTCCTGACAGCCTCAGCTAGTGTCGGAATCCTGGGAGTTGACATATCAAATTACGTTCAGTTTCGCGGTCATTTGGAAGGCAAGGCTAAACTAGCCTCCAAAAAGCTCGGTACGCTCAGCAGAGCGAAACAGTACTTTTTGCCGGTCCATCGCCTTCAACTTTATAAGGCACAGGTTCGGCCTCACATAGAGTACTGTTCGCATCTCAGGGCCGGAGCTCCTCAGTACCAGCTTCTTCCTCTTGATCGCATTCAGCGTAGAGCGGTTCGAATCGTTGACGACCAGGCCATTTCGAAACAGCTTGACTTTTGGCATTGCGCAGAGATGTAGGTTCTCTCTGTGTCTTTTATCGTATATATCATGGAGAGTGTTCCGGCGAGTTGTTTGGATTAATTCCTGCCGCCGAATTCCACCATCGGACATCGCGTCAAAACTTGAAGTTCCATCCTCACCATCTCGATGTCTGGAAATCCACAACTGTGCGTTTCTCCCGACACTTTTTACCTCGCACTACTCTGTTGTGGAACCAATTACCGGCAGGGGTATTTCCGAACGGATACGACATAGGGACCTTCAAGAAAAGAGCTTACTCATTCTTAAAAGGCCGGCAACGCAACTGCAAGACCTCTGGTATTGCAGATGTCCATGGGCGGCGGTGATCACTTACCATCAGGTGCACCTCTTGCTCGTTTGCCCCCTCTTCTATAAAAAAAAAATGACTCAGCAATCTATTTTCTGGAATCATGGCGTATTATTTGGATAACTATCTCAAGAAATGGTAGCTAGGCCGAGAATTAATTATATGCCAATGAATATTAACATATCAAAAAATAAATATAATTTAATGATTGTAACATTTACTCATTGAAATAACTATAACGCACCAAAACGGTATATTAAACGCATATTAAAGTCCTGTTAGCTAAGTTTACGCAAAGAAAAATTATATCTGCAAAAAATGAGTCAAATTGAGAATATTTTTTTCAGTAAGTAACATTTTTAATTTGTTTTCATGTCTAATCAGAAAGACATTTTTTTTTTAATTTCTTGTTTTTACAATTTCCAGAAAATTTTATAAAAAGCAATAAGCTATCTTACCTTACCTTACCTTTTAAATCATAATACTAAATTTTAAGCATAATCATTATCAAATTATACTCAAATATTGGACTATTTAAAAAGTCAATCAAACTCTATAAAGTATAATTCCAAATTCATTATAAAAAATAAGACTCGTCGATCATGATCAACTTATTTCAATCTGTTTGAAACTTTGTTGAACATAACCGTATTTTGAATCGTTGTAAATAAATCAAGCATGAGATAAGGATTTGATCAAAGAGACAAACGGCTCTGAGTTTCAGTATTACGTTTTGAGATAAGATTTATTTTTAATCTGTAGTACTAGATATATAAATATGTAGCGTCTATCTACGCAATATTTTTATCAAATTTTATTATAAATATTCGTTTCTTTTTCTCAAATTTAATAATAAGTACTCACTTTCTTTAGACGTCGGCATAACGTTAGAGATTATCTCAATTTGTTGCTGCCCATGGGCAGTAGTGACTGCCTTCCACTACGTAGCTACGACGCAACAGATACGATAAATACTCGTAATAACAATATATATTTACCAATTAATACAGAAAAAAACTATTATCCCTACTAGCAAATACTTTAATAAATAACAAACTTAAAAAAAAAACATGTTTATTGTATCGGGGATATCCTTAATATTTTCATTTTTCGTTTTTAGTATTTGTTGTTATAGTGGCAATGGAAATACATAATTTGTTAAAAATTCAGCTTTCTAGCTGTCACGGTTTATGAGATACAGCCTGAGTGACAGACAGTCAGCGGAGTCTTAGTAATAGGGTCCCGTTTTTACCTTTAAGTTATGGGGCCCTAAAAGTCGCTTTAATAAATAAAAAAATACACTGCGAATTAGAATAAATAAAAAGGACTTTAAATGTCTGTTAACAACACACTTATTATCTCAAAAGTATGATTTTGAGAAAACTTGGACTTTTCCCTAGGTTGGAATATACCTAATTTAATCATATAAGATTGTTTCTCGATGTACACTTAGTTTCCTAGAAATTCGTGAAAAACCCTACATACATTTACGAAACTTAGCACACGTGCTTAGAAGCCTAAAATCATTGTACTCAAATGTTATCCAATTCCAGCTATATAACATATATACATATCGAACTCATAACCTCATTTTTGAAGTCGGTTATATATAAGTACTCTCCTAATGTTAATTTGGAGAGCATTGACATTAGGAACTACTCCTAATATCAATTTGGAGAGCATTCCAGAACCTTATTAAAAGAAAAACGAATAAGTGATACATAAAATCGGTAAATTTGTAGAGTGGGGATATTGCCTAGATTTTACACTTTCAATCGTCGGCACTTGGTGAAATTCCATTATTTTTAGTTGAAACTAGTTTATCACTCACTTGTACTTTTATTTCACTATTATTATACACTAAATTATTTAATTTTATCGACCGGTTTCGCTTTTTAAAGCATCTTCAGGACGTAATATTTGGTCGATAAAATTAAATAATTTAGTGTATAATAATAGTGAAATAAAAGTACAAGTGAGTGATAAACTAGTTTCAACTAAAAATAGGGATATTGCCTGTTCAAAGATTACGATTTTGTAAATATAAAGTATAATTACGGAATCTACGTATTAATATGTTGCAAAATGCAAAAAAAGGACTAATTTTCGGCGACCCATTTCTTAAAATCCAATCTGTATCCGATATGCAAGAGACACTCCATCATTTTTATGCGAGCATGTAGTGTAAAAAGACCCAACTCCATCATTACATCAGGTAGCGGCTTATCTTTTACTTCAGCTAACTTATTCATATGTGATGGTTTTGATAAACAAAGATAGCATGTTGCTGCAGATTTTGCATCAGAAAAGGGATGTACAAATTTTACCATCAACCATAGTAAGCATTAGCTTGTGCTTAATTGTATTGTCGTAGCATACAGATTGTCTAAGAGTTTTTATTTCATTTTTCATCTTCTTCTCTTCTGCCTTCATCACTGTTTCACTTTTTTTAATGAAGATAAATTTTACTCGACGACAAAATGCTGCCGAGCAAGGTTTCGGATTCTTCCACACTGTCTCTTCGTTACATATCATTTTTAATGGTGCTGATGACGCTATGGAGTTATCATATCCAGAATCCATCCTCTGCTTGTATCTACTCTGACTTGATGCACCATCGAAACCCCACTTGGAAATCAACTGGAATTCTTTGTTTTCTACTTTTTTCGGCAAAGTTTTTAAAATATTTTTGGCCGTTAGGTCTAAAAGAGCTTGCAGAGCATTTCGAGCACAAGAGTAACTATTATGCTATTTTCGCACTCATCTGGATAGCATACGTGTTTTTCTTTCTTTACCGTGTTCAGTAATATACAATAACTTGTTGTATATTTCTGAACACGGTAATAGGAAGGGTACATATTTTTTATACCTTCTCTGCTAGCCGACTTCCTCAATGTTATATGTTGCTATTTGATAAGTAAAGTGATATAAGTAAACAAAGCACTATCTGTGGTGAATATGTAGTCATATTTTTGGATGACTGTTCGAAGAGATCTTGGAATTTATCAATAGCTTGTGGGTGCTTGATAAGATGTATCACGAAATCAACAATTCTCTTGACTAGTTTCTTTCATTTTGGATATAGCTGCATGTAAAAGTACAATGGACTCGCTGTGAATATGCTCAAAACTCCGTCTCTTCTTCTGTTTAGATCGAAAATCTTCAAAATGTTTTCGAGAAACATATTTTCTTTTTCTCATAGTCCCAACGGAACCGGAAAAAGATGTTGATGGCTCCAAAATACAAGTACTGGTAATTTTTTTCCGTTTCCATCGATGACTCCTTAGCTTCTGCGACAACGTTTTCTTTAATACAGCTAGGCCAGTCAACGTCAGTTTCAAGCTAATTACCATAATCTTGCCTGAAAATATCCATTTTTCGGTGAGCTACTTTCCATCGCTTTTCTACTGATTTTGTACATCTTCGACAAAATTCCCGTAAAGTCACTTGACATTCTTTACTTAGACTGCTGCTATACCGAGATAATACAACTTCATTTTTCATCATAAGATTTTGGAAAAAAGTTACCACAGTTGCTTATTTGAAAGCAACTGTGGTCACTTTTTCCAAAATCTTGTAAAGTAATAAACAAGTCCAAGTTGTTAGCAATACCTTCCATTTTAAAATATTAATGAATGTTTCGATGCGTAAATCAAAATAATTCTATTTTCTGTATGCATTGTTTTATATATCTACTTTGAAGAAATGTTTAATTACCTTCAATAACACTCGTATCCTTACTAAGACGTTAGCAGTGGCTAAGTTTTTTTGAATTTTATAGTATAAGATAGCAAATAAGCAGATGGGTCTCTTGATGGAAAGAGTCAACTATCGCCTATAGATATTAAAGGTGTTAATGGTGCGTTGCTATCTTGTAGTGAGGTCTTATGCCACATGCATAAGTTTACTGGCTACCTTATCCTCCAAATTGTAACACGACACTGACAAGCTATTGTGGCAGGAATAGGTAAGGCGGTGATACCAGACCCGGGCGAGACAATGCAGAACTCAACCACCTAGCAAAAATACACTCAGTAACAATCGTATCATTAGCTAATTCGAGAATTAGAGCTTAGAATACCAGTAATTGGAAGAACATTAGTTGTGGCTAAATACGCACTATAACATTCGCATCATTAGCTAATTCACAAATTCCTACCAATTAGTGTGATTCTAAGATCTATAAATATTTTGAGCGTAAGATTAAAACGTACTAAATTATTTGATTACCTACCCGTGTGCTAATAGTTTTATGCCACAAAAATGGCAACAAGTGTTGTAATAATGATTAAAAAATATAATCAGAGCTTCAAATGGTACGTAAATCAGCAGCTGTAACTGATATTGTAACTTGTTGTATATTTCACCTAACGTTCAAATTTATTATAAACTCGGAATATAGGTTTAAAATATGAATATTAAAATTTTGATGACTTTTAAAAAAATCGAACTAGTGTCCGTGTTATGAAGTACGATAGAAATTCTTAAATAAATCATAGAAAATTCCCCTACAAGGAAATAAGGGGCAATGATAGTTATCGCCGATTTTGATGTTATTTCCATACAATTTTTTTTAAAAATCTGTGTGAGTCATTTGCACTCATATTCAGCAATGTTTCAGTTTTTAATAATATACTTGGCCTCCAAAAGCACATCCAAGAAAACAAACATACTGGATAAAATCAAATGAAAATGTCTATGAAAGCCGAATTTCGACCCACTGTGCGCGGCTGTGCATTATTATTGGTTGAAAGATTTTTTTTTATGGCCCAACCAACTTCAATCACACTCAGTATTAAATTCAGACACTAATTTGATATAAAAAAGTACATGATTATAAAAATATTATATTCTGTATAATTTTAAGCCTTTGAAGAGAGTTAATTACTCTAAAAAATCTTGTTGAAAAATAATTTTGATGGCCATCAGTTGATTATTTTATTATCAATATTATCTAATCCACTCAGAATAGACCCCTATTTAAAATCACTTCGTTCGGATTTCGGACAAAAAAACATTGCGACGTGCACTTTTGGATTTTCCAAACTTTTTTTGACAATTACGTGAACAGTGGAGTATAAAATTTGACACACTTAAAGTTTACCGCAATAGAAGCGCAGAAACCTCATTTTTTAATTATGTGTATTAGAAATACATTGAATAAAAAAAATAACTTTTCTATATACTCTACATTCATGTGACATACATGGTAATAAATTATACACACTAACTGTACACTATTTTCTTTTACGGCATAAGTCTGTTGTCAAACTAAAAAAAAAATTTCATTGTTTAGTTTAAGGTCGAATTTCAGTCACAGGGCGCCAGCTAGTCTATACATTAATACGTGAAGTAAACACTTTGTACCCCATTTTACGACAATTGCACGAACAGAATATGAAATTTGGCACAGTTAAAGTTTACACGGCAAAAGTGCAGAAAGCTAATATTTTCATATAATATGTATTAGAAATGCAATATATTCATTTGACATATATTACATATTATATCATGGAACTATTACTTTATTTTTTGTATCATATAATAGTAAACAAGCAGATGGCTCTCTTGATGGAGAGAAACCATCGCCTATAGACACCAATCATGTTAATGGTGCATTGCTATCTATCAGTGTGGTGGGATGGCAATACCACATGCAAAAGTCTACCGGCTACTTAACCCTTCAAGCCGGAACATGATAATGACAAGCATTGATGCTATTGCAGGGCGGTAGTAACAAATACACGGATGAGACGTTGCAGAACTCTAACACCTAGTAGTCACGATGATAGTGACATATACAGCCAATCGGTCGCATGGACCTGCCTGGCAGAATGGCAGTTGGTCCTATTCTTCAGAGGAGCGCGTACCAACTCGGGAATAACCTACTGCTTCATCCGTTTATTATATATATGTCGCAGTGAAATTGTCAATAGTCGTTAGATTATAATCTACTTAGGGAGTTTATAATTTGGTTAGGTTAGGTTAGCAGTTAAATTATAATATCACTAAGATTATAATCTAACGGTATTGACAATTTTACTGCGACATATATATTTTGTTTAAGGCCAAAGTCTGTGGTCAAATCAAGGAACTTGTATACGAGAACTTGAATTATTACCAATAATTCAAGTTCTCGTATACAAGTTCCTTGAACTTGAATTATTAGCAATATTTATAAGGTAAAAATGTATTTTAATTCGTCCCAATAAATTTGACATTTGTTTCTTACTTAAAAAAGAGAAAAACGTTCTGAGTAAGACTATGACTGTGGATGTTGTCCCTTTCTTGTAATTACCAGTGTAAATAAAACTATCGAATGGTAGATTTTTATTTCATACACGTTGATAGATAAATTAGCGTAAAATGTATTGTTATTAACACATTGAGTTCTTAAATGTGCTTATTTTAATTATTACGTAATTATTCACGCAGTGCAAATACTGATTTTTCAAATTAGTAGAATTAGCTGAATTAATAGTAATTTGAAAACTACGCACGGCCACACTTATATATATGGCGCTTTACTGAGCAGAAAGTGACACACTCCACCAATGTCGTTGTACTCTTCGGAACGATTTTGAAGCGCACGTGAACATTCCATGTAACTTCCTTGGGTCAAATTTAGAAGAGCTTTTATTTTATTTTATTTTATTTATTTAATACTTTATTGTACACAGAGCAATTAGAGTAAAAATATATAAACATAACATAAGTACAATGGGCGAGCTTATCTCTACTTAAGGAGATTTCTTCCAGCCAACCCGATAAAGGAGATAACAAAGAAATCAAATAAATTAGACTTGGTGTACAAAAAAAAATAGATATTATGGTTACATAACTAAACTAAATATATATATATTTATGAAAGTACAAAAAAAATACATATCGTATAAGGAAAAATTACAGTTCAGTTAAAAAGTGTTCTTTGACGCGTTTTTTAAAAGAATCAAAAGTCTGGCAGAGGCGAATCTTACTAGGCAGAGAGTTCCACAAACTTACTGCATGTACCGCAAAGGAGTGCGAGTAGGCAGCAGAGTTACTAGGAAGAAAGCGCAACAAGGTTCTAACGTTAGAGCGACACGGGGTATCAGGAGAGTGCAAAAAACTAAAAGAGTCACGGAGATATTTAGGGGCTATAGGATTGAAAAGAATCTTGTATACCAAGCAAAGGATATGAGTTTTTCTCCGCTGTCTAATAGGAAGCCACCGAAGTTCAGCTCGGAAATGAGAAACGTGATCATACTTTTTTATGCCATAGATGAAGCAAATACAAAGGTTCTGCAATCTTTCAAGCTTATTTAATAGCTCTTCTGTAGCATCTAGATAACAGGAGTCAGCGTAATCTATTATTGGGAGAATAAGGGAGTGCATTAAAAATATTTTTGTTTTAACAGATAAAAAATATTGATGTGGATTAAGGGAGTGGAATGCAAAATGCACTTTACGGCTTAGATTTATTAATGTGAGTGTTCCAAGAAAAATCAGAATTAAAAATTACTCCCAAATTAATAGCGGAAGAGGAGAAAGGTATAGGCGTATTGTTATACGTTAATGTAGGAATGTGACTGTCATTGATCAATTTCTTCATAGGACGACTACCAAGAATTAATGCTTGCGATTTGATTGGATTTACTGATAGACCAAAGGATTTGGTCCACTCATAAATCCCATCCAAATTTCGTGACGCTAAAGTGGCGATAGATCTGTAGGTCATCAGCATAAAGATGGAATTTTGATTTAATAATGGAAGTAATAGTGTTGATAAATGCCGAAAATAGAAGAGGAGAAAGGACTCCACCTTGCGGAACACCTGCATATAAGTCCATCCAGTCAGATCTATGTTCGCCAGAAACAGTACATTGAGATCGGTTTCGGAGATAAGATTGAAACCAGTCAAGAGCAGATGGAGATATATTAAGAGAAGCAAGTACTCTTATTAGCACGTCAAAGTTTACTGAATTAAAAGCATTGCTAAAATCCAAAAGGACAAGTAAAGTAAGCTTTTTATCATCAATAGCTTGACGGATATCATCAGTTACTCGGATCAGAGCAGTGACGGTGCTATGTCCTGGTCGAAAACCTGACTGAAGAGGATGTAGAAGGCAATTTCTTCTCAGAAAGACACTTAGCTGTGAGTGAACTATGTGCTCTAATATCTTAGAAAGGAATGGGAGAATTGAAATGGGACGAAAGTGCAAAGGAGAAGAAGCATTCGGAATCTTTGGAAGTGGCCTAATATATGCCATTTTCCAAGCTTTTTATTGTTTAGTCTATGGCCACATTTACGTCAAAATTCGATCATTGGGGGAACGCTAGTTAATTTTAATGAGCTTATAATCTTTGCAAATTAGGAAGCCATATGTTCATAATTTATGGTCACAATCATATGAAGACCCTTTTCAATGATTATTTTGGGTTTTTAAAGTGCATAATAAATCTCACTAAAATTATTTTGCTACTACTATACGTATATAAATGTTTTCCGTAATTATATAATATAAACATTCACGGGACAAATTACGCTTACTGATCTAACCCCAAGGTAAGCATTTGCAATAATTTTATTTGTTTGTGTTGTGGGATATGGGTGTTAGTCAACTATACTAATACATAGAAATACATATATAAATACTGTTATAAACATAATAACCACACAAACCCAGAAATACAAATATTTATGCTCATCACACAAATGCTTGTCCCCGTCAGGAATCGAACCCGAGCTCCGTCGATTGCGTAGGCAAGGTCGCTAACCACTCGACCAACGGGGCGGTCATTATATTCTTAAATATTTCCTATATTACGGAACATATTTAAATGGATTTTGAGTGTTCTATAAAAAACTCAAAATAATCCTAGAAAAGGCTTCTGTTTAAATTACTTGAGCATACTCAACCCATTTTTTTCCCTAAAACCTTTTATGATTACTCAGTATATATTAGTATTTTGCTATTATAAATGAGTAAAAGTAAAAGATACTTTTCATAATTTACATAAATTTACATAAATAAAAGATAATTTACATAAATTTTTTATTACAAATAAACCACAGAATGTACAGCATTCTCATAAGTGCAGCAAAAAGAGAAATTGGTACGTTCCTAAGGAAAAAGAATTTCATGAACGCGGAAAATTAATTGCAGTCTAGAAAGTAAGTATTAATATACTGGGTCCACATGTAGGCGTAGCGACAGCCATGAAGGTTGGAATTTGTGCAACGTTGTTATTAATTAAGCTCAAGCCTCACTTTATTTGTTATATTTATACTCGTATATACTCGTATATATAATTTCTAATTTACTTCTACTATATTATATGACTTGAATTAGTAGGGGAGCCCAAGATGGTAAAAGACTTGAGCGTCGTGGGGATCTATTGGATTTTGTAGACTAAATTATAGGAAAAATAAAAGGTTATATGTATAACATTTTTCATTTCAATGGTGGGGAAAAAATATACAGATAAAATAAATGTTTTAAAAAAATCAGTGACATGGAAACACTAAAGCGCCTTAGATTAGGGTATGGTATTATAAAGAAAATGATGTGAGAATTACGAAAAAAGTATAATTTCACAATTTCCACAAGCAAGCAAGCATTTGTTTTTTTTTTCTGCCATAGTTATCCGCCTCTATAGAAAGGGCTTATATTTGGTGAAGATCCTGAACAGTATGCGACGTACTCCCTCCTAATTAATCTTAATGTTAATCTGACGCACTCGAGGAAATATCAAAATCCCCTCTTGGCCTCCCCTAATATATATATATATATATATATATATATATATATATATATATATATAAAAGGCAAAGGTTACTGACTGATGTATCCACGCACAGGCCAAATCCTTGAGGCTAGAAACTTGAAATTTCGGACACATATTTCTCTTATTATGCAGGCATCCATTAAGGAAGGATTTTTCCGAATTCAATCCCGAAGGGCGTGAAATAGGGGATAAAATTTTGTATGAAACTCTTTAAACTCTTTCCTGGATATATTTGCATTATTTTTTTATGAATTGAGTACGAAAAAAAATTATGAAATAAGTCTTTAAGCGTTTTTCAAAATTAAGAGGGTATTAATTAATTAACGAAGGATAATTAAAAATTTTATACTCAAAGGGGTGAAATAGGGGATAAAGTTTTAAACATTTTACTCCTTGGATATATCTGCATGAAATTTTGTATGAATTGAGTATGGAATTAATAATGAGTTATGTATTTCAGCATTTTTCAAAATACGATCCCTAAAAGGATAAAAAACGTGATAAAAATTTATACGTATAAGCGCACAGACCCAAACCATTGCACTTTAAATTGTGCGCACTAATTCCTCTTATGACTTAGGCATCCACTAACGAAGGATGTTCAAAAATTTAACACTCAAAGGGGTATAAAGTTTTAAACATTTTACTCCTTGGACATATTTGCATCAAATTTCGTATGAATTAAGTATGGCAAAAATAATGAGTTATGTATTTCAGCATTTTAAAAATTCGCCCCCTTAGAGGGTAATATCTCTATGAAAATGAAAGTTTAATATAAACATACAGGCCAAACCCTTATGGCTAGAAACTTGAAATTTCACACACGTATTCCTGTTATGACATAAGCATCCACTTAGGAATGGTTTTTCAAAATTTAACCCCCAAGGGGATAAAATAAAGGAAAAATTTTGTATAAAACTTTTTATTTATTGGACATATTTGCATGACATTTCATATTCCTCCTATGACCTACGGATCCACTAATGAAGGACTATTCAAAATTCAACACTCAACGGGGTGTAATAGGGAATGAAATTTCTTTGAAACTCTATATTCCTTGGACATACTTGCATAAAATTTCGTATGAATTGAGTATGGCAAAAATAATGACTTACGTATTTCTGCGTTCTCCAAAATGCAACCTCTTATATGGTAAAATAGGGGATTAAAGTTTTATATAAACTCACAAGCCAAACCCTAGGCTAGAATATTGAAATTTCGCAAACGTATTCCTCTTATGACGTAGGGATCTACTTAGGAATGATTTTCCAAATTCAGCACTGATAGGAATTAAATAGGGTATAAAATTTGCATGAAACTTTTTATTCTTTGAACATATTTGCATAAAATTTCGTATGACTTCTGGTAAAAATAAAGAGATATATTTCAGTCGGTTTCAAAATTCAGCGCCTTAGAGCGTAAAATAGGGCATGAAAGTTTTGTATAAATGTACAGGCTAAACCCTTAGAACGTACGTACGCATCCACGAACAAATAATTTTCCAAAATTCAACCTCTAAGGGGGTTAAATTGAGGAAATAAATTTTGTGTGTAACTTTTTACTTCTTTGACACGTTTGCATAAAATTTCATAATAATATGAATTGAAGAAAAATTTTAAAAATGTGTTTTTTCGACATACCTTCGAAATCACTTTTCAAGTTTCTGCAATATTTTAGCACATAAGAACTATGTCAAATGCAATTTTAAAAAATTTAAAAAGAATTAAGTTTCTAGGTGTTGCAGCTTTTCTAATAATATTTTGTTTTTTCCAGTAAGCTTATGTAATATTTTAAGGCTAATATACCGATGGATTTAAAAATCCGTCCAAAACCGTATATTTGATCGGCTTTGATTGGGATTAAACAACAAAAAAATTTGAAAAAAAAAAATGTGTTGTGATTTTTTTTAATGAACTAACTGTCATTATAACAAATTTAAGTTTTTTGAACTCTGAAAAAATTCTTTGCTTAAATATAGTTTTTGTTCGCTTTTTAAGCTTTTTACTTTTTTATTATTTACTATTGCTTTTTAAGCTTTTTACTTTTTTATTATTTACTATTAGCTTAAACCCAATAAAAAATTTAGAGCTCCAAAATTGCGTTGAATGTCATTCGAAAGAACAAAGTCGTTGATTATTTTGAACAAATATACATCTTTTCAAACATAACTATGTATCATAAAAAAAACTTAGATTTTTGAACTCTTCGAACTCACTTCACATATATGTATGTGTGTATCTGTGCGTGTGTGTGTGTGTGTGTGTGTTATTCGGTATATATAATATTATCGTCATAGTAAGAGAAAATTTTAATTAACAGGAAATACCTAACCTAATTTAGATATTTCCTGTTAATTAAAATTTTCTCATATAATTACGTTAGTTTGTTTGATAGGTGTGTTACCTATAGGTATTTTTAGTTTGAGGTACAGTTAGTTTATTAGGTATAGAAAGCTGAGAAAGTTTAGAAGTTATAGGAAGTTTAGGTTAATCTTACGCTTTTTACTTCAATTTTGATAACAAAATATCGTATATAAGTAACCAAGGTTAATATGTAAATATTTTTAACTTCCAACTACGTATGTAGATAAGGAAGTTATTGATTTTACCCCGATTTTTGAAAATCGAGTTTTCACCAGATGTCCACGTTTTGAGGCCCTAGGAATCTTTTCCGACTATTTTGATGGTGGGTGTGTGTATGTAAACATCTCATAACTTTTGAACGGCTGGACCAATCACAACGCGGTTGATGGCATTCAATTGGATTCCACTCAACTTAGACTCCCCGAAAATTTGGAGCCATTCGGTCCAAGAGATTTTAAGAAATTTTGATAAAACACCAAAAAAAATTTTGGTAAAACAGTATTTTTTAAATATAACTTCAAATCTATGTACCGATTGAGTACAAAAACTAATCAGCTCTATTCCTCAGAAAACTACGTCTAATACATAAATTTCATTAAATTCGGTTTATCCGTTTGGGAGTAATCATTGACAAAAAAATTTGAAAAAAGTGTTTTTTCGACATAGCTTCGAAATTTTTCAACCAATAATTTTTTGGTATTATACGATATTTTAGTACTAAAAAACTACGTCAAATGCCGTTTCAAAAATCAAAATCGAATCTAATTCTCAAAACTTATAGCTTTTCAAATATTAAAATTACGTTGGCTTTACCAAACTTACTTATTTTTTTTAAATTACTTTCAAGTCATTTCACCGATTGACTTAAAAATCTTATCAGTTTTTCTCATTTGAAAACTGCGTCAAATACCGTTAATTTAATCAAAATCGGTCAATTTGTTTGGGATTTATCAATGAAGAAAATTAAAAATAAAATGTTTTTGTCATCGCATCGAAACTTTTCAACCTATCGATTATTTAGCTAAAGCAATATTTTAGATCCCAAAAATTGAGTTGAATGCCATCATCGTTTCCAAAATATACAGCTTTTTAAAAATTAATATACTGACATTTTTAACAAAATAGATTTATTTATTTATTTATTTATTTAATACTTTATTGTACACATAGAGGCAGCATTACATTTTATTTCTTGAAAACTCCACAAAAGGCGAGCTTATCTCTGTAAGAGATTTCTTCCAGCAAACCCAAAACAGTGAGAAAGCATGAAAGATATGTAGAATACACGTGTACAGATTATTAATTTAGAAAATATATACAATAGGTATAAAACTAGCAAAAAGCAGAGCTTTGTAAGGGTTTGCGAGCCCTTTTATTTAGCCCGAGTTATACTGCATAGTAGGTAATATTATTAGGAAATTATTTTTATGAGAATTACATCTTTTATTGTATGGACTTTATTTATAATAGATTATTATAAATAAACAACCTAAGAAAATTCAGCGTATTTTCACCCAAACATTATATTCGCATCAAAGAAGTCGTCAGGTTTTGGTCTAGGAGGGCGCAGGAAATTAAAACCAAAATAAAAAGACATGTTTCTAAGACTAAATTATTTTTAATACTTACAAAAAAAAAAAATCTTTGAAATTTTCTTGATTTATTAAAAACACGAGTTTTATTATTAACAATGTTAGCTACACAGAACAAATATTAAATAAACAAGGTTATCTACTAAAATTTTACACCCTATTTTATGGTCTACTTATAATATGTAGCAACTCAAGATACAAAAGTCTAATATTGATAGAAATCAATTTTTATTTATGGTAACTTTCTTGTAAAAGAGTTTTCAAGGAAAATTGGGTATTAAAAATGAAAGTTGATCTTATAAAGAAAAACACATTTTTAACATTTAGCTAAGATAAATAGTTTTTTTTCTAAAATCGGGAAGTTCCTGGTTTCACATCGATTTTTTAAATCAAAAAATGTTTTATTTAATTAACCTTCAAAATTTTTAAAATTAATATCGGATTTACCGCAGGCACAAAGAATTGGCGGCAGAAACTCGGCGAATAAATTTTTCTATCAGAGAAACCCTAGGGTTCGATTCCCGAGTCAGACAAAACAAAAATGTGTTTTTTCAATTTTCTAATAAAATCAACGTTGCCCGGGATTGAAAAAGTGCCCGGTTGGTGACCTATCACGTTGTGTAACTAAGACGTATCTTCGGCTAATCGTTGATACACACGTTGTACCTCTACCTACCTCTTCGGGGATACGGGCATGAATATAGATTTTTAACCTCAGGCTAAGATTGAAAATTGATCTCAATACAATATTAATCAATTAATACACTTGTACTGTTTCACAATAATCATAGTGTGAAAATCTGTAAAACCTTGCAGGCCATCCCTGAAACTTCCCGCTAAATTAAGGTATTTAAGCTCAAAAGAGTAAAAACAATAATTATAATTTTTTTCAGTTCTGAGAAATATTGAAATGTCTCAATTACTAAGTCACAAGAAACAGCAAAAAAACACTTGTGAATGAACCAACGAAACAATTATACATGCAATCTAAGTATTTTGATAAAAATGGCAATATATTGATTTTGGGAAAACTATATATTTTGGAAACGATGATCAAATTGATCAAATTTCAAATGATCAAATTCAAACGGCATTCAACTCAATTTATTTTTTGAAGAATAGAGTTGATTAGTTTTTGCACTCAATCGGTACATAAGTGGGATATTTTTTCATTAAAATGTACTACAAAAAACGGCAGAAATCGTCGCCCAGTGTAGCTTTGTAGCATTTTAACTCGTTAGTTTTATAATAGTTTGCGGTAGTAGTAATAAAATTCTAATACAACATGTATCTTCTATTATTTTTTAATGTATATAAAATAGTATTTTAATAGTAGACCATATCTAGACATGAATTTAAACTACCACGTCAAAGCTCAAACCTAAAAGTGCGATACTTTTTCAGTAAATGGTACCACAAAAGTGCATAAAAAGTCGCCTAGTATAGGTAGTATATATTTTTCTTTGTTGTTTTTAAGGTTTTTCCAGTTTACCAAGCACGGGGTGAGTGCTATAACACAAAAATAATTAGAAATACGAAAGTACTGATCAAAATTATAAATGTGATTTTCATCTGTAACGATAAACTCATTTAACTAGTTATACGCATGTATACCTAGCGATCAGTACAATCGACGTAATCGATCATATAGCAAAGAAGAATTTCGCCGCCTCGAGCCCGTCGACACTAGCTCAGTGCAAGAGCGTCCGGGCTTTAGGGAGATGGTCGCAGGTTCAAATCTCGCGTGTGTATATTTTTCTTTGTTGTTTTTAAGGTTTTTCCAGTTTCCCAAGCACAAGGTGAGTGCTATAACACAAAAATAATTAGAAATACGAAAGTACTGATCAAAATTATAAATGTGAACTTCATCTGTAACGATGAACAATATTTATAACAATATAGTCTTTTCATTCCGAATTTAATATTAATATAGTACTTATTTTATATCCTTATTATTACTGAATACCCTTTTTCAGCATATACAGCCAGTGACGAAGGGAAGGGAAAGAGGACGAATGAAAGGATAAGATGGGGAGAGGGAAGATAAAAGGTGGAAAAAAGTAGGGCAGTAGAGAAAAGGGGGCGGAATATGGGTGAAGAGGGGATGTAAAGAAGAGAAGATTAGAAAAGTGGGAGAGAAAGGGGAAAAGAAGTAAAGTGGTGCAAAAAGCCGGAAAACGGTGGAAAGAGGCTGAACGTTGAGAGAGGGGAGAGGGAGATAAGAACTAGGAATAGGGGAAAAAATTAAAAAAAAAGACGTGTGGCACTCGGAGACTGCCGCGGTAAAGCTATGGCATAGCATTTTTAAAAAAATATAAAGTGAATAATTAAAAAAAAATACCTGCAGTATTGTTGATTTATAATTAATTAATATATTATTATAAAATATAATTATACGAGTACAGATATTCACTGTTGTACGTAGATGATAAATACCTATACAACCAATGCCACCTAAAGCCGGGTTGCTGAACTAAAGAGACAAGCGTGATATTTCAAAAAGTCATTAAAAGTTCTGGTATTTATCGATAGATGGAAAAACTAAAAAGTATCACCGCTGTGCCGGTCGGAGTGGGGGGTGTTAGGTTTTTCTGGAAGGAATTTCTGGATTCGGTCTCCACGCTCAAGGCTCGCGATAGAAGCTATGCAATAGCTTAAAATATTACACTCAACCTTCGTTATAATAATTATAATTAAGATTGTGACTACGAACTAAGTCGTAAAGTTCTGGAAAGCCAGTGAGGCAAGACATTGCAGGATTTTCTTTTACTAGTGATTACCCTGCGGCCGAAATTTGACCATATCTCACTACAATAAAATCTCTTTTAAGTTTAATCTCTCTTTTTGACGACAGACTTTAGCCGTAAAGAAAATAGTACCTTCACATGCGTGTATATCATCACATATGTCACATGAGTGTCGTGTGAGTAGGTAATGTTTATTTTTATTCTTCTGCAGACCTTCGCAGTGTAAACTTTAATTTTGCCAAATTTCATAACTGCACCGTTCCCGTAATTGTCTTAAAAAGTGGTACAAAGTTTTTCTTTTACGTATTAATTTATAGATATCATAAACTAGGAAATAAGCAGATGGCCCTCCTAATGCAAAGGGAACCATCGCCCATAGACATCTAACATGTTAATAATTATAAAAATATACACCAATCATTGTAATCCATTTGACGGGATTGTAATGCCACATGCATAAGTTTACCGACTAAATTACCCTTCAAGCTAAAATATGACAATAATGAGCACCACATACTAGGTACACAAATACTAATAGTCGTGGAGTTGGGCAGTAAACGTGTAGCCGCTCATATGAGCAATTGTTTGTAAATTTCAAACTCTTGTTGGGGTATTATATCGTAAAAAATAGAAATGTACGATATTGCTCTATTTTATTATACTAAATTAGAAACCAAGATTAAAAAAAATACCGCTGCAGCAATTTTATTTCACCCGTGACTACTATAACTCTCTATTTCTAGGTGTAAATGCATACCACATTGACAACCTAAGAAATTGCCTTGAAAGACGTATCCGGTTTTCTAAAGGCATATCTGTGACAAGCACCGACGCTGTTATAAGGGAAAGAGTAAACAGGTAAAACATTAAGGTGAGGAATAAAATAACGTAAGGTGGTGGTATCAGACCAGTGCCTGATGTTGCGAAACTATACCACCTAGTAACCACGATGGTAGTGACACCAATCTAATCGTTCCCTTTTTACGAACTACCAAGCAGAATGGCAGATAATGTATTCTTCAATGGAGACCCGGACCGGTGGGCCATCATGGGATGCCAAATTATTAATCTCAATCACAAGTGTTTCGGGCCAACACGGGATGCCACCGTATCAATCTCAACCACAAGTGTTTCGGTTTGGAGGATAAGTAACCGGTAAATTTATGTTTGTGGCATACAAGTCTCACCACACGGATAGCAACGCTTCATCAACATTTAAACGATAGATAGTTACCTCATTCCAGTGATTTCTGTTTGTTCACTATTCTATGAATTAAAATGAAAAATAAACAGAATAAATATTATGTTTTATCATATAACTGTATCTTGAAACCCATCCTTTTTGGACATCAAATGTCCGTCCTTTCTGTTGATTGTACGCCAATGGCATTGTAGTACATTTTACGAAGTAACATTTATAACAAAGCTTTTCCTTGTTATTGATGTAATAAAAAATACAGCTTTTGTTGTTTTTTCGCACGTTTATGTGTAAATACAAGAACTTGTTTCTTATTGAAATATTACTTTTTATTCTTCTGGACATGAGACGATTTGCTGATAAAATATAAAGGAAATGAAATATATTATGTTCATGTTATTTGTGCATTATTATAACTCGGGGGAATTAGTGCTAGTAATTAGTAAAATATTAACCCACCATTGGTGACGTAAATTTCACTTACAACATTGGTGACGCCGGTCTCACAGACCAGGGTTTTCAACCTAAGATTTTGTCAACCATTGGCTAGTTATCCTACTTTTAGTTAGTTTAGGTTTAATTATAAAAACATGTATGAAAATAAAACACAAAAAAATTTAGTCGATCACAGGTTGTTTACTACTTATTAAAAAATATACTCACACACTAAATATATTCTATTTACTTACTCATATGTTTATAGTTTTTTTTTAAATTGGTAAAAATTTTTATATTTCTTTTTTGATTAAAATCAGCCTTTGTCAATCTTAGGACATTGTAAACTCTTGGAAAATTAACAAAAATATATACAGCAGTATGCAGCTGTTCATCAGTAAAAAGTACCTATTTGCTTTGTTACTCAAACCTTTTGGAATATAATTTATAAATGTCATGGTTTTGACTATACTTTGATCGAATTAAAAAAATAATAACAATATTCGCTTTCTAATTAGGTTAATAATGGGCTTGAAAACAAAGAATCAGGATCAGTTTTTCTTATTTTAATAGACAGATCCGCTGTAGTCGCATTAATAAGATTACACTTAGATGCTTGACATAATCACTCCACCTCTGCGGCGAAACCTTTTTTTAAGCCCTATCCAAATAATGTTATAATCTCATTCAGATTGAAAGTTTTAGTATTCCTGGTCACGTACTTACCCTTTACCTGTGCCTAGACCAAGTCAATAAGATTAAGTTCAAAATAATGACGAAGCAGTTGTTAGATTGTATATTTATATAATCTAATATATGCTATTTTCCGTAGCTAGCTTGTGTACGACCAAATTCTGAATTAGAACTATAATATATCATTATTAGTAACGAAAAATACCCCAACTATGCTTTAATTTTGAAAAAGTTAAAAGATTTAAATTGCAAGCGGTAATAAATGTTGCTTACATAAATGTTGAGATACGTACAAAGTGATAAAATTATCGCAATAATATTATTAAAAATTATACAATATTTGCTAGCTGATCACACTTGTACTGTTTCACAATAAGATTATATTGTAAAACAGTACAAGTACAACTTATATTATATTTAATTTCCGACCGGTTTCGCTTACACAAGCATCCTCAGGGTATTTACAAAAAATATTAACTAATTACTAACTAGGAGTTAATATTTATTGTAAGTACCCTGAGGATGCTTGAAAAATATTAACTAATTACTAACTAGGAGTTAATATTTATTGTAAGTACCCTGAGGATGCTTGTGTAAGCGAAACCGGTCGGAAATTAAATATAATTATCTTATTGTGAAACAGTACAAGTGTGATCAGCTAGCAAATATTGTGTTAAAATGGAGTTTCACCAAGTGCCGACGATAAAAAGTGTAGAATATATTAAAAATTACGTCTTACAAACTGTCAACACTTGACACAAAAGGAAGTATGCGTTTTTCATCTAAAAAATCTGTAAACCTTGTAGCGGGAAGTTTCACAGGGTCGACGCTGCAGGCTATCCCTGAAACTTACCGCTAAATTAGGGTATTTTAAGCACAAAAGAAAAGGTTTAAAATCTAATTTCTTTTATTAATGACAATAAATCCATTTTCGAGAAGCTGTATATTTCATTCAACACAATATTTCATCTTTAAAATGTTATTTTAGCAACATCATTACATAGTATAAAACAAAGTCGCTTTCTCTGTCTGTCCCTATGTCCTTATGTCCCTATGTATGCTTAAATCTTTAAAACTACGCAACGGATTTTGATGCGGTTTTTTTATAGATAGATTGATTCTTGAGGAAGGTTTTAATGTATAAACCTTTCCGATATTCCCACGGGAACAAAAGCTGCGCGGGTGAAACCGCGGGCAGGTCGCTAGTAATCTATAAGGCAGAAAAATGTCGAAGTAATATCAAAAACCATTATTTCCAAAAAATTTTGTTATTGATTAATCCCAAATATATCGACTAATTTTGATCCAATTTAGGGTATTTGACGCATTTTCTTAGAGAGAAAAACGAACGAACGAACGAACGAACGAACGGGTGGATGGGTGGATGGGTGGATGGGTGGATGGGTGGATGGGTGGATGGGTGGATGGGTGGATGGGTGGATGGGTGGATGGGTGGATGGGTGGATGGGTGGATGGGTGGATGGGTGGATGGGTGGATGGGTGGATGGGTGGATGGGTGGATGGGTGGATGAGTGGAAGTGTGGACGGGAGGATGGGTGGATGGGTGGATGGGTGGTTGGTTGGATGGGTGGATAAAAATAAATAAATAAATAAATAAACAAATAAACAAACAGACAGACAGACAGACGGACGGACGGACGGACGGAAGACGGACGGACGGACGGACGGACAGACAGACAGACAGACAGACGGACAGGCAGACGGATAGACAGACGGACGGACAGACGGACAGACGGACAGAAAGACGGACAGACTGACGGACAGACAGACGGACAGACAGACAGGCGGACAGACAGACGGACGGGCGGACGGACGGACAGACAGGCGACAGACAGACGGACGGGCGGACGGACGGACAGACAGACAGACAGACAGACAAATAAATAAATAAATAAAAACATACACAAATTGATCTAACTCCAAAGTAAACAATTTATTTGCTTGTATTATGGGTGTTAGTCAACGATACTAATAGGTACATACCTATATAAATACTGTTACATACATAATAAACACCCAAATACAGAAATACAAACATCTATGTTCATCACACAAATGTTTATCCCTGTCAAGAATCGAACCCAAGCCCCTTCGATTCATTGTTAGGTTCGCTAACCATTCGACCAACGGGGTGGTCACAAAGGACTTATTGTTTTTAAACAGGGAATGTCAATACATTGTCATTTGCCATTTCTAAAACTTTATAACAGACTCTTATCCAGTAAAAAAAGAATCTATTGCGGCGTCATGTAGAATCAACTTCTAAACTATAACTAAAAACCCCGAAATCCGATATAGAACCGTTTACATGATTGTAGGGATAGAAGAATTCTTTGAAGTTGTTTTCCCACATTTTTGATGATACCAAATCTCTTATTGAAACCCAAATCAGGGTCTTTAATCAGATGGGTGTGAAAAATAGGGGCAATTTGTAAATCCTCCCGCAGAATGCGTAGGCTTTCAAGTTTTTATCATTTTATTGTAAAAATACCGCTTACATTGGAATAAAACAAAATTTGACCGTAAAATAAATAAGGCTAACTTATTTTTACACATAAAACGCAGATTTGCGAAATTAATAATAACGATTTACTTAATAAATGGTTTATAAAGGTTTATGAGACTCATGGAAAAGGATAATAATTTTATATTGTTTACGAAGAAAATGTGAACTCAAATACCATGTAGAACTTGATAATAGCGCAAGGGCCATTTTTAGGGTTTCGTACATAAAAGGAAAAACGGGACTCTATAACTAAGCCTGCGATGTCTGTCTGTCCGTCTGTCTATCTGTCACCTGGCTGTATCTCATAAACAATGTAGCTAAAAAGCTGAAATTTTCGCAAAGTATGTATTTCCATTGCCTCTATAACAACAAATACTAAAAACAAAATAGTGAAAATATTACGGGGGTCCCCATGTCCCCATACAATAAACGTGTTGTTTTCCTTTTTTTTTTGCTGTGATGGTACGGAACCCTTGACGGACTCGCACTTGGCCGATTTAGAAAAATCTGTAGAACAAATTCTACGAAATTAAATTAAACTCTCCTTTGAAATACACCACATTTTGGTGAATAAAAATGTTATTGCAGAGTTTTACAAGAAAATTTAACTTTAAGCGAACTAGATATTATTATAGTTTTTAGGGTTCCGAAAGGGTAAACTAGGAACCCTTATAGTTTCACTATATCCGTCCGCCCATCCGTCCGCACGATTGCTCAGAGATCCTTATTACTAGTTAGTAGTAGTATACAAAGTTGTAACATAAAATCTTGAAAAATATTTTTCCCCTACAGGTAAAGTGGGGGGGGGTCTTAATTTTTTTCTCCCGTACATCATGTGGGGTATCGTTACATAGGTTTTTAAAAAATATTGTGGGTTTATGAAAACAAGTTTTCGATTAAGGGACTCGTTTGTAAAATATTGAACTCCCCCCTGGATAAATATTAAAGGCTAAATATTAAATAGATAGTAAATAAATAGTAAATGACAAATAATGATGTAATACATATATCAACGTATAAATTAATAGTAGTAAGATGAACATAAAAATTGTATCCAAAACAAAAATAAAAACCATATATACGTAGTTACATAATGAATGTAACACATATATATTGTCCTATATATTATCACCAATAGAAAATAAATGTGTACGGAATATTCATGTCAACTATGTTATAAAAATGGAAGAAGGGACAATGTTAGCTATAAGTATGGAATTAAGATAATATTACAATGTGTTAGAAAAATCAATAAGAAATATAGTAAGAAACAATAATGTAAACAAAATATGAATATAAATTGCTGTAATAGATATGGATAAAATAAATAGTAAAATAGATACACTGAAAAATTAGAAGAATGAAAATAAAAGAATAAACATCCCCCTCTGGAGGCTAAACTGTGGTTTTAGTGGTAAGATAAAAAGGACCTCATGTTCTATTCCCGGTCATCAACTTTTTGTCTGACAAATTTCTAATTGTGACACATCAGTTAGGCTGTCTTTGCGTGAAAGAGTAACAAAAATCCATCCATCCATCCATCCAAACATATTTTCGCAATTATAATATTACTAGCTGACCTAATATCAGCTTCGCCCACGAGTAAATTAACATGTCGTCAATATAGTTTTTCATACAAATTTCATCCCCTATTTCAGCCCCTTAGTGGTAGCCTATGTTTGATCCCGGATACTAAACTATTTCCATGCCAATTTGCATGAAAATGAAATTTAGCCGTAAAAGTGTATCCGTCAGACAGACAGACTTTCGCATTTATAATATTAGTATGGAATGGTATATATAGTACTAGTATTTCCGCCGTGTTGGTGCCGGTCTCCTTTGAAGAATAGGCCAACTGCCGTTCTGCCAGGCAGGTCGTAAAAGACGACCGATTGGCTATCGAGTCACTACCGTCGTGGCTACTAGGTGGTAGAGTTCTGCATTTTCTCGCCCGGGTTTGGTACCACCGCCTTACCTATTCCTGCCGCAATAGTGTCAGTGCTTGTCGCTGTCGTGTTCCGGTTTGGAGGGTAAGGTAACCGGTAAACTTATGCATGTGGCATTAGACCTCGCCACAAGATAGCAACGCACCATTAACATCTTTGGTGTCTATAGGCGATTGTTGACTCTTTCCATCAGGAGACACATTTGCTTGTTTGAAAGAAAGAAAGAAAGAAAGAAAATATTTATTTGCAAGAATATGAGTATTACAAGTTGTTAAAAATAAATTAAGTTACCAACATATTCTACCATTATACGGTGTGCAAATATTTTTGCTATCTTATAAAAAAAAATTGCTATCTTACAATATAAAAAAAAACTAGTTGCGCATTGCAGTCGACTGCATTTTAAAAGTTTTTAGTGAATCTCATTTATCCGGAACAAAAAGTAGCCTATGTGGTGATTCCGTTCTAACTGTGATATGTGTCAGTACCGTGTCATGTCCATTACTAGAATTTATTTATAAATTGTTAGTTTTTTTGTCGTAATAAATGATTTAAACTAATTACCTCATAAATTCTAATGTTTACGACAAAAAAAACTAACAATTTATAAATAAATTCTAGAAATAGACATGACACGGTACTGACATTTAAGTGATATATTGTAAGTTTTCTGTAAGTGGCAAGTTATATTATACGAAAATAATGTTGATATATGTTTATAATTTTCCAATAAGCACAAAAATTTTATAAATTAATTATTAATTAATGACTTGTGAGAACAAACAATACAGGACATTGAATATCACAGTTAGAACGGAATCACCCATCTATTCCTGGTGTATTATGTTTGAGGCCAAAATTTGTATGGCCCCTCATCATTCTTTTTTTATATTATAAAATAGCAAACAACCAGATGGGTCCCTTGGGGAATCGCGGGTGATGGAAAGAGTCAAACATTGCGTATAGACACCAAAGATGTTAATGGTGCGTGGTGGTGCTATCTTAGTGCGAGGTCTAATGCCACATGCATAAGTTTACCGACTACCCTACCCTCCAAACCGGAACACGAGAGCGACAAACACTGACGCTATTGCGGCAGGAATAGGTAAGGCGGTGGTACCAGACCCGTGCGAGACAATTCAGAACTCTATCACCTAGTAACCACGATTCACGCTTGCATTAAATTCTCCAAATTAAAGAGCATTATGAAGCGTCCACTTTAGAATTTTCAAAACTTTATTTCAATATTTGAATTTGATGTAAATAAATCTATATCTATAAAAATCAATTGTTGTTCGTTAGTCTCGCTAAAACTTGAGAACGGCTGAACCGATTTGGCTAATTTTGGTTTTGAATTCATTGGTAAAGTCCAGGGAAGGTTTAAAAAATGAGGAAATATATAAAAAAATAAGAGTAGTTAAAAAGGCAGAACAACGTTTGCCGGATCAGCTAGTAAATAAATAAATATTCACGGAACAAATTACACTTACTGATCTAACCCCAAAGAAAGCCAATTATTTGTTTGTGTTATGGGTGTTAGTCAGCGATACTAATACATAGAAATACATATATAAATACTTTTACATGCATAATAAAACAGCCAAACCTGAAAGTACAAACATTTATGCTCATCACACAAATGCTTGTCCTGGTCGGGGATTGAACCCGAGCCCCGTCGATTGCGTAGTCAGGGTCGCTAACCAGTCAACCAACAGGGCGGTCAATATGCAAGTATAAGTAAAACAGTAGTACCAAACCGGACAGTAACAGAAAAATCTTTATACTATATACAAAGGAGGATTTCTCTAAACATTATCTCAAATACTTAAAGGCCGTACAATAAATATAGTGGTTTATACCCACTTCGTAAATTACCTTTTACACAGCCTTAACTAAACGAAACACAGCTCCTTTTTTCCTGTTTATCCCGTGGTGTAATAAAACCTTAAAGCTTTCCTGCCCAAGGAAAATGATACGACTTTTTTGATATTGACAGTCAAATGGATGTTGGATTTCGTTTTGCTTTATTATTTAACTATTAATCTCGCAATGCGATCATTAACCCTTATCTATATGAATATAATATTGTTTTTTTTCCAAAAAGAGGTACAGGAAAAAATATTGGAGATAAGGAAGAAAGGTTTTACTACTGGGGTCTACTTTCAATTCGAGATTTTTGACGCATTTTTTTATTTCTCTACTATTATTATTTTAGTAGTCTTGCACAAAGATGGTGGATTGTGGCAAATTAAATTATATAGCTGTGCCCGCGACTTCATACACGTGGTGAAATTTCTAAAATAAAAGTAGCCTACGTTACTTCTTATTATATCAGCTACATCCCAGTCAAAGTTCCATTAAAATCAGTCCAGTTGTTTCAAAAAATAACCGGAACAAACAGAATGACCGACAGATGGACAAAAGTTGTAAAAAATATTATTTTGGGACATGACCAATGTATCCATATGAAATAAAAAATAATAAATAAATAAATATTCACGGGACAAAACACATTTACTGATCAAGCCCCAAATTAGAAAATTATTTGCTATTCTCCAAATTAAACGAGTGTTATGAGGCGTCCACTTTTGAATTTTAAAACTTTATTTCAATATTTGAATTTGATATGGTAAAGAAAATTAACTAAATTATAAAGTTTTGGATAGTAACAGAAAAATCTTTGTACCTTATATATAAAGGAGGATTTCTCTAAATATTATCTCAAATACTTAAAGGCCGTACAATAAAGATGGTAGGTACAAACCACTTCGTAAATTACCTTTTACTGAGCCCTAACCAAACGAAACACAGCGCCTTTTTCCTGTTGATCCCGTGGTGTAATAAAACCTTAAAGCTTTCGTGGCCAGGGAAAATGATACGGCTTTTTTAATATTGACAATCAAATGGATGTTGGATTTTTCTCTTTATAATGGATGTTCCTCTTTATTCTTTAACTATTAATCTCATAATGCGATTATTAACCCTTATTTATATAAATATATTGTTTTTTTTCCAAAAAGAGGTACAGTAAAAAATATTGAAGATAAGGAAGAAAGGTTTTGCTACTGGAGCTCATTTTCAATTCGAGATTTTTGGCGCATTTGTTTCCATTAGTTTTGTGATTGTAAATATACTTTTTTACATAAACAAATAAAATACTTTGTGAATTGAATAGGAAATGTTGAATTAAAATGTGTTTTGTTTTTTAATTGGTAGATTTAATTAAAAAATCATGTTTACGTTTTAAATAATAATTCGGTCTTATAAATTTGCGGTCGAAAAATATTTGCGTTATGGTTAAAAAGCAACACACCATCCGTTCATCACTGCGGCACAGTCGCAACTGTACTGTCTGCATGCCGAGCGCAATGCTGAGATCGAGGCACGTAGACATAGCTCGCGCTTCGTCGTTTGTATGAAATTGGATTACTGTAAAGACAATAATACCGTGGTATTGGTGTACTGTTTATATATTTCAGTTTGTTGCTAGTCTTTTGTGGAATCAGGCGTTACTTTATTGAAATCCATAAATTAAAGAAGTAAAAACAATTTAATTTACACAATTCAAAGTAACAAACAAAATAGTACCGTTTGCATGTGCGGAGATAAACACTCTGAACAATACTTGTGTATACTTTTAAAGCAGTCAAAAATTAGTAATTAATTTTTAACATTCCGAAATGTAATATGTATTTACAATAATAGATGTTGATTTAAGGTTATACAGAGACTAGCTGACCCGGCAAACGTTGTTTTGCTCTATAAATTATTGAATTAAAAAATAGGGGTTGATCGTGAGGGTTGAAAATTTAGGGTTGTATTTTTTTAATGATTTATCATAAAAAAATAAAAACAAAATATTTTATCTAAAAAATAAAATAAAAATTTAGGGTGGACTACCCTTAACATTTAGGGGGATGAAAAATAGATGTTTGATTCTCAGATCTACCCGATATGCATGCAAAATTTCATGAGAATCTGTCAAGCCGTTTCGGAGGAGTTTAACTACAAACACCGCGATACGAAAATTTTATATATTATATAACTGTTTTCCTTGTGTTGGTCCCGGGCTCCTTTGAAGGTGGGGCCGACCGCCGTTCTGCCAGACAGGTCGTAAGAGGCGACCGAATTGATATGCGAGTCACTACCATTGTGGCTATGAGGTAGTAGCTCTGCATTGTCTCGCCCAGGTCTGGTACCACCGCCTTACTCATTCCTGCTGCTATAGTGTCAGTGCTTGTTACTGTCGTGTTCCGGTTTGGAGGATAAGGTATCTAGTAAACTTATGCATGTGGCATTAGACCTTGTCACAAGATAGCAACGCACCCTTAACATCTTTGGTGTTTATAGGCAATGGTAGACTCTTTCCATCAGGAGACCGATCTGCTTGTTTGCTATCTTATATTTATTTATTATTTATACGTATTTATTATTTATAAATTGTTCATAGAATGTCTTATAATCTATAAAGAATATGAAAAAATCGTAAAATCAATTGGTTGTTTGACCTGTAGACGTAATTCAATAAAAAATGATTTCGACTTTTCTTCAAAATTTATAACTTAAACGCTCTTAAAGGTTAGGAAAGATTAAATAGTTTCTGCTTCTTATCTACAAAAAGTTGTTGGCTCATGAATATGTTTGTTTATTCCTTTAAGAATTAAATAAGCCTTTGGTAAGTTACACAACAATAAAATATCTTCACGCCAGATCCTTGCAGATATGTCTTACTTTCTCCACATAATTAAGTCATATTCTATTATATTCCTCTATATACATGCAATAGATACATAAATATAATACTCGCATAAAGAATTTTCTTCTCTTATCTAATTATTGTATAAACATTAGCGAAATTATATATATAAAATAAGATTATATAGAATTTCATAAATAAAATAACATTACATACTGCCGTTCATTCATCACGCTTGTCAGATTATGAATGTCTACGATATATAAGCGGTCCCCAGCTATCCCAAATTGGCTAGTTATGTTAGCGGTCATGGCTACGAAACAAAGATACGAAAAAGACCCTTTGAAACGTACTATAAATAATGAAGTATTTGTTTTGTACTTTAATACCACAGGAAATATTTATTAGTTGCTTATTGGTAAGCATAAATATACATATTTATTAAGTGTTTAAAAGTATCTTCACGCCCGTGTCCCCGAAAGGGCAGGCAGAGGTACAACAAGTGCACCCATGGTTAGCTGAAGATACTTGGTCCCAAAGGTGGCAAGCCTATCGCCAACTGGCCACTCCAATTCCAATCCCGGGCAACGTTGTTTTTATCAGAAAACTGAAAAAAAAAAAACATTTTTGAATTGCCGGATCCAGGAATCGAACCCGGAACCTCATGTGGTCAACTCCGATACCGGACCACTAGACCAACGAGGCGAAAAGTGTTTTTATTTAAAAATATTAAAAAAAAATCGGTTGTCTGTAAAGTTGGTTTACAGACGAAAGTTGAACGTGACGTCTTAAGAAAATACTAATGGAATGGTAGCATTTACGGAACGCCTCAGAGCGAGGTAACGCCGCATGAGTCATGTTTTTTCGTGCGTGCAGCCAGCTCTATCGAATTATAAGACGTTGTCACGTCAATAAGGGGGTAAGCTAAAAGCTCATGTTAGATTTTCAATTTGTTGTTTGATTGAACCAGAATAATGGTTCAATCAAACAACTAATATAACGTCTTTTTTCCTTATGACGGCATTATGACGGAATTAATAAATTCTAACTGTACATAATATACCTGTACATATTGTTAAATTGAAAATGTCTTCTCCTAGAACTCATATAACTAAAATTATTTATTTATTTGTTGCACCCCGTGTTGGTTCTGGGCTCCTTTGAAGAAAAGACCAGCTGCCGCTCTGCCAGGCAGGTCGTAAAAAGCGACCGATTGACTTGGCGAGTCACTACCATCGTGGCTACTAGGTGGAATCGTAGAGCTCTGCATTGTCTCGCCCGGGTTTGGTACCACCGCCTTACCTATTCCTGCCGCAATAGTGTCAGTGCTTGTCGCTGCCGTGTTCCGGTTTGGAGAGTAAGGTAGCCGCTAAATAAAAACGTGACATTAGACCTCGTCACAAGATAGCAACGCACCATTAACATCTTTGATGTCTATAGGCGATGCTTGACTCTTTCCATCAGGAGACCCATCTGCTTGCAAAGATAGCAAGATAGCAAAATCTTATGGTATAAAAAAATCTTATCCCACGAAATAAAACAACTAAATTGAAAGTGTAAACGGCACTGTGGATATTAGTGGTTCGCCACAATAACGGTTCATGAATTTCGAATATCTTCTTTGTATAATATGTATAGATAGCATCTATGAGATAATTTTTCATTATTAATAGTGTTATCAACCGCGCTTGACGACAACTACTAGCCGGCCAGATGTGCAGCACACCTGTGTTATGACGTCATAATAAAATAGATAACGAATGGTATAAATAAGCGGGGACATCATGTTTTCGATACATTGTAATTTTATCGCTTGTTGAAGGCATTACTTTGCCCAAAATTATACTGTGCGTGTAAAAGTGATTCGAGTGTTTTATTCAGCCAAACTGCTTCACGTTAATAGTAGTTACATTACACGATGGTATAGTGTTTTCATAGGGCCTTAAGACAAACATGGCAAGGATACTAAAAATATGTAGGCAAACAGAACAAATTTATAACACAACCTTTCTATATTTTTAGCCGGGTTGTGTTGTTTTAAGCTTGAGATAACACAATATTTTAAAACAATCCCACTAATGTAACAGTATTAACTTATCATAAACATACATGTTCAAGTGCGTATGTATATATAGTATGATATTTATTCTTAACTTGCTAAATTCTCGAAGTGAGCTTCATTTGTCAAAATAAGAAGATATTTGTCTAAAAAAAATTGTCGCCTGTGTTATTCCGAGTCCCACTCAACGCATAGACATATTCGCATAGAATACTAGAGACTGACAGAAGTCAATCTAGATACAAGTAATATTAGAGCATAGCACACATAGACACCTCTCACGGACGCGATATCTCTGAATGGTTCGGAAAAATTGTCCCTAGCCATTTCGAGATATCGCGTCCGTGAGAGGTGTCTATGTGTGCGTTGCTCGAATATTATTTGTATCTAGATTGCCTTCTGTTAGTATCCAGTATTCTTTGCCATTCGCTGTTCTCATTCAGACAATTCATAAAAGACGAATGATTGCATATTATCTGTGTTATTACCATCGTGACTACTAGGTAGTAGAGTTCTGCAACGACTTGCCTGGGTATTTGGGACCACCGTTTTACCTATTTCTACCGCAATAGCGTCAATGTTTGCCACTGCTGTGTTCCGGTTTGTACAAAGAGTAAGGTAGTTGGTAAATTCATGCACATTGTATTAACATACCGCCACACGAGTACACAACTGAAACTGGCCGCCAGAAGTTTCGGCGGATATAGAGAACATGTCTGACGTTGACCAAAACCCCTTAATTTAAAAAAATAAAAAATAGATACAAACGTGCCGAATTCAGTATATTATCGTGAATTTAAGGCTGTATCAAATAAAATAGTTTAACTGTCCCAAAAAAAAAATATTCCAAAGACATTACGAGTTTGTTGGAGAAAGAAATGATACTTACTTGATGATTAATTGCAAAAGTTAATACAAGTGTACAATTGAGGGATTCTTTTTATATTCACATTAATTTCATGAAATGTTGGAATGTCAAAAAAAAAATTGATCGATTGTCGACGTTAAAGGGGTCAGGAAAGAAATCTATTTAGCCGCAGAGGATTAATTGAAATAGAACTTCCAGTCGTTCCGAGGAACTAATTGGGAAAAAATATCTAAGATTGGGCCTTTAGAATTAATTGCGAGGGTAATTCCGGGCGTATAATTTTGGGACTTTTTCCGATTCGACATCAATTTTAGAAAGAAGAAGAGATAGTATGTATCTAAAAAAAATTACTCCACTAATTGTCAATGATAATTGGACTATCGAGTGAAAACTAAAGAGGCCCAAGGAGTTAATCGAAATAGAAATTCGAGGCGTGAAATTTTGGGACTTATTTGTGTTTGACATGAATTAGTGGGGTCGTTTACATCTTAAAAAAATTATTTCATCAATTGTCAACGATCTAGGGAGCCACAAAAAAATATCTAAGATTGGGCCTTCACAATTAATTGTGAGGGAAATTCCGGGCGTACAATTTTGGGACTTTTTTCGACTTGACATTAATTTTAAAGATAGTATGTATCTAAAAAAACTTACTTTATCAATTGTCAATGACAATTGGAGTCTCGAGGGAAAACTAAAGAGGCCCAAGGGATTAATCGAAATAGAAATTCGAGGCGTGAAATTTTGGAACTTATTTGTGTTTGACATGAATTAGTAGGGTCGTTTACATCTTAAAAAAATTATTTCATCAATTGTCAACGATCTAGGGAGCCACAAAAAAATATCTAAGTTTGGGCCTTCACAATTAATTGCGAAGGAAATTCCGGGCGTATTATTCCGGGCGTATTAATTGTGAAGGCCCAATCTTAGATATTTTTTTGTGGCTCCCTAGATCGTTGACAATTGATGAAATAATTTTTTTAAGATGTAAACGACCCTAATAACTGATGTCAAACACAAATAAGTCCCAAAATTTCACGCCTCGAATTTCTATTTCGATTAATCCCTTGGGCCTCTTTAGTTTTCTCTCGAGACTCCAATTGTCATTGACAATTGATAAAGTAAGTTTTTTTAGATACATACTATCTTTAAAATTAATGTCAAGTCGAAAAAAGTCCCAAAATTGTACGCCCGGAATTTCCCTCACAATTAATTGTGAAGGCCCAATCTTAGATATTTTTTTGTGGCTCCCTAGATCGTTGACAATTGATGAAATAATTTTTTTAAGATGTAAACGACCCCACTAATTCATGTCAAACACAAATAAGTCCCAAAATTTCACGCCTCGAATTTCTATTTCGATTAACTCCTTGGGCCTCTTTAGTTTTCACTCGATAGTCCAATTATCATTGACAATTAGTGGAGTAATTTTTTTTAGATACATACTATCTCTTCTTCTTTCTAAAATTGATGTCGAATCGGAAAAAGTCCCAAAATTATACGCCCGGAATTACCCTCGCAATTAATTCTAAAGGCCCAATCTTAGATATTTTTTCCCAATTAGTTCCTCGGAACGACTGGAAGTTCTATTTCAATTAATCCTCTGCGGCTAAATAGATTTCTTTCCTGACCCCTTTAACGTCGACAATCGATCAATTTTTTTTTTGACATTCCAACATTTCATGAAATTAATGTGAATTTAAAAAGAATCCCTCAATTGTACACTTGTATTAACTTTTGCAATTAATCATCAAGTAAGTATCATTTCTTTCTCCAACAAACTCGTAATGTCTTTGGAATATATTTTTTTTGGGACAGTTAAACTATTTTATTTGATACAGCCTTAAATTCACGATAATATACTGAATTCGGCACGTTTGTATCTATTTTTTATTTTTTTAAATTAAGGGGTTTTGGTCAACGTCAGACATGTTCTCTATATCCGCCGAAACTTCTGGCGGCCAGTTTCAGTTGTATCCGCCACACGAGTAGCAAAGTACCATTAATATCTTTGGTAATATCTCTATAGGCGATGGTTGTCTCTTTCTATGAGCAATCTGTTTGTACGCTATCTTATGATATAAAAAATCACAACCCTTCGCATTTACGACAAAACTTAGATTTTGTCGTATCTGATAACTTTGAGAGTGGTTCCTGCAAATTCCAATGTTAGTAAGCATTGGAATTCCTAAAGATAACAAATTGAGTCACGTTCCGATTCAGTTTATTTAAAAGAAGAGCCTAACTTGTTTCAAAAACTTCGTCACGCTCAACAAGACAAACTTCATGACAGCTTATCATCTGCAATTTTATAAGATACAAATTTTGTCGCATGTTGAGTATTCTTACATATGGGTCAAAGCTCCAACGTTCTTCCATGGCCAACTCTTTAAATATGATCGTAATCACACTGTTTCAATTCGGCTTAAATTTTTCCCATTTCTAGATATGGTGCATCGCTCTGCACCTTTTCTTGCATATTTCAAGGAGGCTATTCTTAGAAATTTCAAATGATATTAACATTTGTCCTTTCCTTTATAATAATTACGCAATCGTTGAGGGCTCGGGTTTGGAGATTTTTGTTGTGAGTTTTTATTAAATATATTTCAATATTTATGTGAAGGATTAGCACTCATATTCCAGGCAAGCAATTTACTTAATTTGTAGTAAGATTAGAGCGTGTATATTTTTCATTGCATTTATATCCGAATTTACTGGAACAACCCATTCTTTGACCTTTGCATGCGTGTTTAGCATGCGGATGCAGATGCGGAAATTAACTCCTATCCACGCTTGCGCTTTCTGTTTTCCTCCTGCTTATAACCATTGAAATTTATCTCCTGATTATATATATATATATATATATATATATATATATATATATATATATATAAGTACCTATATTAAAAATATTATTAGATGCACGTGCAGAATCGTTATTTTCACTTGTCCCTATTGCTGATCTGCAACTTCGACTTGAGTCTACAAACCAGCACTCGACTTGAACCAAACTATGATACAATTAAATTTGAAAATGAGCCAAGTTGTGACAGGGATTATCGAAATGTAGTAGTAAAATGGGTCCAAAAATCTAAAGTTAAAATTATGCAATTTCGAGTTTATAGTTCAAGGCGAAGTTCTAGTTTATGATCAATCCTTATCATCCCTGGAAGCCGTGAGACGTAACGGCTTTGCATTTTTCAATGCATTTTGAACCTTATTAGAAACCTCTTATTTAACGCTAACGCTAGGGACGCTAGGGAACGCTAGGGATTTTCATTACTGCAAGACCTTTGGTACAATTTTCATCAGGTACATATTAAGCATAATCTATATCGATGTTATAGAGGTAAGATTTATTTGTTTTTTATAAATTTACTCAAAATCTACTAAAACTACTTTAAATTGTTTCATTACAATAAAGGTTACCACCGATTGTTAGTCATAGGGTTTATAATTTGGCTTCTTTTAACCAGACTGAGTAACAGAAAGAATGTGTGGGTAATGCAAATAAAGTAATAGCTATTAAAGTATGAAGATATGAATGAAGTGTAAACGAAAAGCTATATTTCTTGTGCTCATTTATCTTTAAAATAAATCACGAATCGAAACATGTCAAAACTTTTCTTTGTTTAATTTTTTTAACATTAGCAAAATGGGAACAATACTCAAACGACCATATAGGATAATTTTGTTGTAATAGATGATCCTACTAAGGGAAATATTTTTCTTATTCAAATTGTCAATAACATTGTATAAAGTCATATCAGGTACACTTTAAAGACATCAAAGACAATTTATTCATAGATAAGCTCAAGTTATGACGCCATTGAGCTATTGAGTATTTGCTATTAAAATTCTGTAGAAAACGATTCCAGAATTTTCACATTGTTGTTACTTTGTTTTTTATTTAAATATTCCTTACTTACCTTACTTATTTACAAATATACCGTCCATCTTAATTAATATATAGTTTTCGCCGTTCTTGATTATTATTGTAAAGCAAAATAAAGTTTCGGGGTCAAACATAAGCTATCTTTCTTCTTAAATCAATTCCGAACGAGCTGAAATAAGGTATACAAGTTTGTTTGAAAAACCATATCTACGACATAATCTACTCGAATGATTATTTTAATGATATTTCTCAATTTTAGACCAAGTTGCTTAAATTTAGTGCTAAACTGGAACATTTTAAAATATTATATTTTTATAAATAGCATTATTTTTTATAATAAAAAATTGGTTTTTATCATACAAAGTGCCATGTTTTCAATGTTTAAGATTGTATTTTTTTATATTGTTAGATAATTTAACTTAGTTATTTCACTCAATAATATATGTTTAATTTTTCTTTTAAAATTTATTTTTACCTAGCAACAAATGCTGTGATTAACCTGTTATTGTATAGAACAGTTAGATAGTACCCATAACCAAATATAATTATATTTGGTTATGGTTTGGTTTGGTTATAACCAAATGTAATTAAGCGTTGTATCCACAGCTACATCTTGTGTTGGTAATCCAAAAAATAAATAAATATTTTTTATAATGTCGTTGACCTATCCCTATGTCTTTTTCAAATTAAGTTTTTTTGTTACTCACTGTATTGATAGGGGCTTACAAACACGAAATAGGCAAGTCTTGAAAAATGAAACTACGCTTTCTTCATCTTGTAAAGAACGCAGATGTTAACGAAATGTAATATTCAACCGCTACATAGTTAACCGCTACATAGCCTGGCGATGGCGTTGACCACATGAGGTCCCTTGTTCAATATTTGGGTCGGAAAGTTAAGTATTTTTTCAGTTTTTTAATAAAAACAATGTTGTATGGAATTGAAAAATGCCCGGTTGGCAATAGGCTTGCCACCTATCACATTTGCGGGAATATCTTCAGCTAATCGTGGGTTCACTTGTTGTACCTCTGCCTAACCCTTCGGGGACACGGCCGTGAAAACACTTTCTTACTTTTCTTTTACGATAAAAATGCATTTTACTGGGATATAAACACGGAGTGATACAACAAATATGTTAACACTTATCTATTATTTATTTTTCGCCTCTATGGCCTAGTGGTCTAGGTTCCTTGTTGACCACGTGAGGTTTCGGGTCGCGAAATTCAAAATGTTTTTTTTTCAGTTTTCCTATAAAAACAGCGTTGTCCGTGATTGAAAAAAGTGGCCGGTTGGCGATAGGCGAGCCATCTATCACATTGTAGGTCTAAGTATCATCGGCTAATCATGGGTGTACTTACTGTACCTCTGCCTACCTCTTTGGGGATACGGGCGTGAAGATACTTTATACGTAAATCATATCCCCGTGTTGGCCCCGGGCTCCTTTGAAAAATAGGCCTACTACCTTTCTGTCAGGCAGGTTGTAAAAGGCGACCGATTGGCTATGCGAATCAATCCCATCGTGGCTACTAGGTGGTAGAGTTCTGGATTGGCTCGACCGGGTCTTGTACCACCGCCTTACCGACTGCTACCGCAATAGCGTCAGTGCTTGTTACTGTTGTGTTACTGTCGTGTCGTGTAAGCGTCAGTGCTTGTTACGATTTAGAGGGTAAGCTAGCTGGTAAAATTTTGTATGTAGCATTAGACCTCGCCACCAAATAGCAACGCACCATTAATATCTTTGGTGTCTATAGGCGTTAGTTGACTCTTCCCATCAGGAGACCCATCTGCTTGTTTTCTATTGTATAATATTATAAAAAACTGTAAACGGTTGACCCTACAGCCCATTCTGAAACTTCCCGTTAAATTAAGGTATTTTAAGGTCAAAAGAGTAAAAACTATAAGTATGGACATTTTTAGTTCAAACATCTATTTTGTTAACAAATTAAATAAAAAAAAATATTCAAAAACCCCTGATACATCCTCAGACTGTCATTCTACTATATATGCCTCATTTTAAGAGCAAAACGGGAAGGATCTTCGAAAGAGAATCTTGCAGGATCAGGTTAAGGAAGAAACAGTTAAAAAACAATTGAAATATCAAAAGGAAAAAATAAAAAATCAATTCTCCTCCGCCAACTTAAGAGGCAATTTTTAAAATTAAAAAAAAATAAACTAAAAACGAAAAAAAGTTTTTAATCGCACGGTTAAGAACAGTTAACCAACAATTGAAATAGCAAAAAAGTATTAAAAGTCAATTTCTATCTGCCAACTTAAGACACCCCGTAAGCATATATTTTTTTAATGGCAAAGTATGGAGCACGATACATGTTGCCAGTAACAAACAGACCGAGAACTTATATGTCATATTAATATTATAGAAAACCGTGACGAATAATTTTTTTATCATATGAGCATTTATTAAAGTATTGTAAAATGGAGCGTAGATTATCATAAAACTTACTTTATCTTCGTTCATAAAAGAGTAGAAATTAAAAAATAGCAGTACTGTATTGTCGTCCCTTTCAAAGAGTATGTCCCTTTTAAATCAACGTAACATTTGAAAGATGACGTCAGTAGAGCGTTGCTACTTTTTAATTTCTACTATTTACAATAAGTGTATAGTCTTACATTTTACCTGAGCGAAACCGGGTTTTATCTAGTTATATCATAATATCAAATTAAAAGCTTGTGAAGAAAAAATATAGGTCTCACTGTTTGTTAATAAACATTATACAATTACAAATTGTAAATATAAAATTAATGTATTTTGATTAAAAAGTGTAAACTAAAAACTGTGCTCTCAAGTACTTTAATACTATTACAAATGAAATGTTAGCTTGCATTTAAACTTTTAATTAATGTAACAATCAACTACTCTGTATTATTAATTTATCCGAAACGAAAACACAAACGTGTATTTTCTCTGGTTTTCAATTATTCTAGTTTTTTATTTTGTGTTGCATATATTTTTATTTATTTATCGAAATAATTTATTGCACAAAATGAGTACAAAAGCCGTAACTTAATGATAATAAGCGTTTTATCCCAATTTACCTTAGGTGATACTAAAAAAAAAATGAGTAGTTAAAAAATACTGCAAACTAAATTATTAAAATTAAATCATAATTAGGAACTTATTAATACCATCATAGCATAAGAAGACACATATTCCTAATACGTATATATACATACACATATTTCTCATACCTGCATATACATACATACATAACAAATATAAACACATTTAGAAACACTAGCCTGTGGCCGAAATTGACCATAAACTAAAAGAAAAAATTTATCATCGGAAAAACGACTTGCAAATTATAACCCTAAAGTAGGTAAGGTAGTTTTGTGAATATGAAGATAGCTAGACAGCTAAATAATTATTGTTTATAGTGCTGTATTTAAAGATAATTGAGAATCCTCAGTGTGACGACGTACCAATGGGGTAAGAGGAAAAATATTGTTTTTCTCTCCTGTCCCCAATGTCACATAGGCATGAAATTTATAAATTAATTTGTAGAAATAAACAATGCTTTTACATATCGGCAAATAATCGATAGTCGATTATTGAACGGCATCACTACAGCCGACTTGGTCTAGCATCGGAGCAGTCATTGAAACGTGCGATTCCGAAGCCACGTTCGATCGGTAAAATGCGATGTAGCATCGATGCAGTCGCTAAAACGCGCAATTCGGATGCCGCGACCGATCGCAGAGAGTTGCTAAAACGCAATGCAGCATCGATGCAGTCGCTAAAACGCGTGGTTTGGATGCTAAAAGTAGCATGTGTGCCGTGTCTGTTAGATGAACTATTCTTCAATTCCTACAGATGAACAAAAAATACAACCATCATTATGTAACAAAATTTCAGTCTATGTATTTATTCGTTTATATTTTATTTATTTAGATTCTAAAATAGCTAACAAGTAGATGATTATCCGAAAAGAGACAACCATCGTATATAGACACCAAAGATGTTAATGGTGCATGCCTATCCATGTGGGAGGATGTTAATGCCACATGCATATTTTTACCGGCTACTTTACTCTCTAGGCCGAAACATGACAGCGATAAGCAATGACGCCACAGAACAATAAATAGATAAAGCAGTGGTACCCGACTGAACCAAATTGTTGCATATTTTAACTGATTCGTTGCGGTGCATATTTTCCAAAACTTTTAGTAGTAAAGTAATATTTGTACGCCACCAGTACAAATATTTCGTGACACAGTTACCGTGTCAAACGCCATATAAGTTGATGCCACGGCTACCATGTATAAAAAGATTTATTGTTGTACACGTGTATTTTATTTATTGTTGTAGACTTGATTCATTCATTGAAACCAAACCACGGGTGTAAACGGAAGATTACATTGTTTTGAGTAGTTTTTGACTAGGTTTTGTGGTAGGCTTACTAAGTATTTTCCTGAAAACGGAGGTTAGTTAATAACTATTTAATTATATGCTGCAAACCTCTTGTAAAATAAGTTAGAAAAATAAGTAATAAAAATAGAAAGCAGATTTGGTTTTATTGGCTGTAATGTCTATATATATCTATATATATAAAAATAAATTGCTGTTCGTTAGTCTCGCTAAAACTCGAGAACGGCTGAACCGATTTGGCTAATTTTGGTTTTGAATTAATTTTTGAAGTCCAGGGAAGGTTTAAAAGGTGATAAAATACAGAAAAAAATAAGAGTAGTTAAAAAGGCAGAACAACGTTTGCCGGGTCAGCTATTAATATATATATATATATATATATATATATATATATATATATATATATATATATATATATATATATATATATATATATATATTCACAGGGTTATTCTTGCACTGTAGATAAGAAATAATAAGGGATTTTAAGAAATTCATCCCCTTAAATATAATTTAGGTTTAGGAACGGTTGTGCACGCATGCGGCGAAGGCCATACGCGTCCGTCGGAGCCGTATCTACGCGTACTGCGGCAGCCGACAAAACCTGGGACATGAGTATGTCACAACCAGAATGTCTATAGCATAGACTAATATTGTATAATAAAGACCACAGATAAAGATTATAGTTTGTCCAACGACACGAGTTAAAATGGCGTGCGCTTGCTTGCATAATCGTATAAAAGTGATAAGAATGGAGCACGCCTTGATTTGTCAAGATTGGTCAATGGGCGTAACTATTTCACGAAAATGAAACATTATTGATCTAAATTAATCTAATCTAAAATAATAGTTAATTTTACATAATCTAATATCATAATAAATCTAAAGCAAAAAATTAAATACAATATTTTTACTACCTAATATTCTGCACAAAATGAATATGCTAGCAGTCAATTTTGCTTACAATAATTAATGACGCCTCACGCCGGTCTTGTGTATCAAGGATAACAATTCAAAACTTTTCAAAATATGTTATTTACTGTTCATTTATTTGTTTAACTATATATTTTTTGACAAAAAATACAAAGATATTTTATTATTAACAGCTATTTTATCCGATTTTTATTTATCATTAAAAAAACATTTATATCATTAAATATTACTGCGTAGTTTAATCTTCTCAGTATTTTAATATTAGAAACATACATAAAATAAATAAAAATTGACATCATACTAACAAGAAATGAAAAAAAAAATCACGACTGACGACAAAATGAAATACGGCTATAGTAAATGACGTCCATCAATTAGCAGAACTACATACTATGACATGTGGTATAAGAGTAAAACCTAGAATGGACGTCATTTAATATAGTCGTATTTCAGGTCGCCGTCAGTCCTTTTTTATTTAATTACTTTCTGTTTTATTCTTTCACTACATGTAGTATGTCGTTCTACCACTTACTGCTACTAACTTTTGTAATGGCTTCGTTTAATAAATTAAAACTGGCTTTATTATATATAAGCATCAAACAGCACGTCCGTACCGTTAGAGACAGAATCGGACTAATATTTGGTCGCAAACATGAACACGCCCTAAATTTCTTATCTCCAATCAATGTCGTTCAGCGCTTGATTTTTCTATTAGTTCGTTTCGTTGAAAAAACTATTGACTCGCGACACCTCCTCCTTCCACTATTTGTCGTAAAGTCTGTTTGGTGCCATTTATAGCAGCTATTTGTCGTAAAGTCTGTTTGGTGCCATTTATAGCAGTTTGGAGCCGTTCAGCTCTCACGGAATGTGAACATGAGGTTAAGATGTACTATTATCCTTGATTATACACTTAAATTTCCAGTACCGCTTTGTAAAATGCCAGCTGGCCTGATCTGATATAAGCCGGTCGGTGTAAATCGTACCTGAGATCATGAAATACGAGGGTGAAATATTGAATGAAATTTCTTATTAGTATTAATAGGTAGTAAGTTTATAATATTACTAAGAGGGGTTATAATCTAACAATATTTACAATTTTACGGTGACATTCACATATACAGTATACAATACTTTCAAATGTATAGATTATATTTCTTGTAGTTTTAATATATTTTATTAAAAGAATATCACACACAAAAAACACAAAATGTTAAAAAATTTTGTCCTTTGTTCAAACATCGTAGTAACCAGGCTTAAATCAGTACGATTGTAAGCTTGGTAGATATAAATGTAAATGATTCTTATTTTGTTTGTGGATTCAATAGCCCCATTTAGCTTATTTCGTTTGCAATGTTGGTCATAAATTTGCATTCATATTTGATTAGTTACATTAAGTTTGTTTTATATGTAGAATATTTATCCATAACCTCACAAAATATTATATTCTATTGTTATATTAAATAATGAGTTGTGATTTATTTTATTTCACCAGAGAACTACCGCCTATAAACACCAAAAATGGTAGTGCGTTGCCATATGTTTTGCAGGCTTTCATGCATAATTTTACCTTCTACCTTAGCTTTCAAACCGGAATACGACAGTTGCAGGGTAATAGGTATATGTAAAGCGGTGGTACTAAACCTGAACAAGACTTTGCATAACTCTACCACTTAGTACAGCATGAGAATGAAAAAATAAACAAGTAAACTTGTAAACCCTAAAGAGTTATCCAAATAATTACGTTTCTCGGAATATTCGCCGTGATAGAGCCGATAAAAGATGCAGAGTGAAGCCATATCTCTACGTTACGCCAAAATATCAATCCGTTTTGAAGTACTCCTGTCTTGAGATACACCACATATTGTTCTAATAAACTATTTTATGATAGCGCGTTATAGACTATAAACTATATTTTTATACTTTTTACGTCGAGTATACAGGGCGTACTATTATAAAACGCTATGCATTTAGCATTGTATTAACCACCACAACTCTAGTCCTGTCATCGACAATTCGAGCCCCTCTACGTTGCGTGTGATCAAAAGGAAGGAGCTGGGTCTACATGCGGATGTGTTTATATATAATAATACGAGTTCTAAACTAAATTAAATCAAATATTTATTAAGCATAGCCACTACAAAAGTTGACAGTAGGAATTAGCAGAACTACATACTACGACATGTGGTATAAGAGTAAAACCTAGAATGGACGTCATTTAATATAGTCGTATATTCAGGTCGCCGTCAATCCTTTTTTATTTAATTACTTTCTGTTAGTGTGATGCTACTTTTTAGGGTTCGAAAGCACTTCAATTAAGCTTTTTTTTTTATCAAATATTGCTAAAATTTTTATTTAGGTCTACATGGGTTAAACTGACCATATCAAATTGACTATAAACTGTAAAGTGGTGAAATATGAAAGTAACGGATAATGCACGTTATGATTCGATATAGGACTACGGAAAGCAATGCCGGGACACTGGGATCCTAAAACATCAGAATTCCGTATGCTATGCGTGAGACTAATTCTGGACGTAAATTGAACGAAATCCCGAGCAGGATTGGCAGGATTGAAAAAAAAACATAAAACATGCGTACGAGCACGATTTTCGCGTATAAATATACAAAGTTAGAAGCCGTTTAGCGGATGAAACATTACATACTTTAACATTTTTAAAAAGTTAATTTCAAAGTACTAATTAATTATCTTCTTTCAAAGTCGTCTACTTTTTTAATAATAATAATTAGTGTATTTAATAGGCCTTTTCATCATCAGATGAGCGCATGCGTAGCCGCCATGTTGAAACGGCGGTAATTCAAAAAATTCGTACTGTTTTAATCAACAATGGCTGGACAAGGACTATTATCTCCACAAAGAAATAAATTATTGGAAAAAACCATCGATGGTGCTTCACTTATTTATGATTCAGTTGAAGCTCATAATTGTGAACAATTGAAAAGGTGGCTAAAATTGATTTTAGCCACCTTTTCAATTAATTGATTATTATTTGATTTGTTTGAAAAACAAAAAAACTTATTAATTGATTTATCAATATGTTGAAACTCTTGATAGCTTAAAGGATCAGGGTTTTGTTCAGTTGGACCACTTTCTCCAAGAAAATGTAGTGAGCAAATATAAGTATCCTTAGTAACATTATCAATAGATCTAAAACCTCGGTCACTTCTGCCACATTTTTTCACCCATAACTCACATTTCGCACATTTTACACATGCTTTAATGTGTAATTTGCTTGATGATTTGATTATTTTTTTTCGATATTCAAGACAAGGCTTTGGAAAATTTATAAAATAGAATCTATTGGTTTTAAATGATTTGTATCGTGTATCACTTTTACATACTCCATAACAACACCGTTTTGTTGTTCCTTTTCGTACAGACAACATAATTATAATGGAGTACAAAAATTTTTTTCCGATTATTTTGACTTACTACTTTTTTTTTCACTTTTTTTACAATTAATCAACTTTGATTTATATTTTAATTTTTGATACACGGATAGCGGACAATTTAGCATGGTTGTTTACAAAAAACAGTACGATGGCTGATTCTGACGCATGCGCACAAAAAATTTTTGTGATGAAAAGGCCTATTCATTCATTTTCAACATTTGTTTCAGAATTCGTAGATTGAACTTGTTCATAAATCATTTTCGAAGTCTTATTAACCACGCGGGATCCAGCAAATACCAAGATGAAAATATCCAGACCTGCAAATATTGAGACAAAAAAATGATGTATTTTTGATATATACATATATAAATAGAGGCTTCAGCGATTGTTGCAATACATTCAATTTAACTCCAAAATCACATTAATATAATAAAAAATCACAATGAAGATGATGGATCTGTAAAAGTTACATTACGTAAAATTCAGAATATTTACTAATGCCATTCTGAGGCCGTTATTTAGAAATAACTCAATGAATTTTAGTCGATAGTCTCGATACATAATCTGCAAACATCAACGCGTTTAAGTGAGAACATCGCAGCCGTGAGCCACATTTGAAAATTCGGCTGGAAAAGCGGTTTCGGTCAAGGGATTATGATTACGGAAGGACTATTATTGATGACATAGATATTACTCATATGTCATTTCAACAAGATGGTACCATATGTAACAGTCATTGAAATAATGAATTTATTGTAAACCATATTTCCTGATCGAATAATTTCATGCAATTTAGCTGTTAAGCGACCAGGTCGATAATGTGATTAAGCACCGTTGGATTATGTTTTGTGGGTAAATGTTACAGATAGTCTGTACGGAGCTAATCTAATCGAGCATTAAAACTCAAAATTCATTAATTGATTAACGAAATAGAATCACCAGTATGTCAAAAATGGATTAAAGCCTTTGATGAAAGAATTAAAATCTGTAACCATGATAGTGGTGGACATTTAACAGATATCATATTTCATTCATGTTTGAAAAAATATTTTTTTTTTAATATATCAAAAGTATCGTCTAAATTTATTGTTTCATTTTGATTAACAAAATTTTTGTTGAAAAAGCCTATACATATTGTTTTAATTTTATTATTACTCTTACGTTTATTTTTATTTACGTTATTATTTTATAATTTCGAAATTGTTTGTCTTGATTTAAATGAATCTGGCTAAGGTTTGAATTCCCACAGAGAAAACAATATTGTGTGATGTGCACATATTTTTTTTTTATATCATAAGATAGCAAACAAGCAGATGGGTCTCCTGATGGAAAGAGTCAACCATCGCCTATAGACACCAAAGATGTTAATGGTGCGTTGCTATCTTGTGGCGAGGTCTAATGCCACATGCATAAGTTTACCGGCTACCTTACCCTCCAAACCGGAACACGACAGCGACAAGCACTGACGCAATTGCGGCAGCAACAGGTAAGGCGGTGGTACCAGACCCGGGCGAGACAATGCAGTACTCTACCACCTAGTAGCCACGATGTTAGTGACTCGTTAGCCAATCGGTCGCCTTTTACAACCTGCCTAGCAGAACGGCAGTTGGCCTATTCTACAAAGGAGGCCGGGACCAACACGGCGAAATTTATATATAAAAACATATTTTTTATATTAGTATTTATATTTGTATGAGTATCATTGACTTAATAAAAGCAAGTAATTTGCTTAGTATCTTTACGCCCGTAGCCCCGAATGGGTAGGTAGGAGGTACAAGTGCACCCACGATTAGCCGAAGATACTTGAACCCACAAATGTGATAGGTGGCAAGCCTATTGCCAACCAGGCATTTTCCAATCCCGGGCAAATTTGTGTTTATCAGAAAACTGAAAAAATACTTTTTTAAGTGTCCGACCCGGGACGAGCCGGGACCAAATGTGGTCAACTCCAACGCTGGACCATTACTGGTGGACAATTAGACCACAGAGGCGATAATAATTTGCTTACTTTGAGATTAAATCCATTCATGTAAAATTTTCAGCGAGATTTATTTGTTTTTAAAAGGAGATTGATGAGATCGGCCTAAAAACGCTACAAGAACATAGCGTTAGCTGAAATTATCAATTAATTTAATTTAAAAAAAGTCAATATTAGAATTCAGTTGACACTTTTTAATAGCAAATGAATTTCAAAAGATTTTAGTTTGAAAGTAAAGAAACTAATCCAACTTGGATGCTTTTTCTTATTTCTAAATCAAGCAAAGATTTTTCTTTTCTGCCATGAATTAAGCATTTTCTTTTATTTATGACCAACCAAACAAATTATAAAAATGTCGAATAGATAAGACGAAAAATTTTAAATAAACTATCGTATTAAATGCAAAAAAAGGAAATATTTACTACTATAGTCGAAACTTACAACATAGAAGGCTGTATAAAAAAGCTACTCTTATTATCATCCTAAAGAAACAAAAAAAGAAACAAGTGTCATCTATTTAAACTGTGAACGAGTAACAAATATTTTAATGTAAACAAAAGTTGTTCGTATTTTAACTTTCAAGTGGTTAAAATCAAATAATCTTCATGATATAAGATACAAAAGCGTATTACATATATGTTGACGATATATTTCGAGGTGAATCACTTAAAATAGTAAGTAATAATTGAGAATTTAAGAAATATGATTCTTTGAAGTTTTTCATGATATTTTCATTATAAGAAGTGTCCGTGATACATTTTACATTCTAGGAGAAATTAATAATGTATTACAAAACGATAAGCATCTATCAATATGCGTTGCATTTTAGGCCAACTTTGTATAGACCCTCATAATTCTCCTTTGTCCAGTCCAAATATTCATTATTATTCATTTACTTTGAGATTTAATCTATTCCTACAATTTGTACAGTGAGAGTTATTTGTTTATATAATTTGACCCGCAAATATTTACTTATTATTCATGTCCTCGTCCGAAGAACGGCATTCAACGAACTTTTTAATATATAACAATAAATTATATGTAGCATAACGTACAGTCCAGATAAGGATTTAGCTGTGTTCTGCATAAAATATCAACACATTTTTTTATGAAACTCTTACATTTTAACCTTTTTAAAAAGAATTTTAAAAAGAAAGAAAGAAGAAAGGTAATTTTTAACTTCTGAGTATACTTATGTCTCAACTGATGTGCCACTGAAAGAATAAAAGCGGCGCAACAAGACCTTGAAGTCAAAGATTTTGACATAACTATTATATTCTTTCTCATGTACTACTCTTACAATATGAGCAAAAGTTAACTAAAAGATTATAACAACAGAAAACTAAGAGCATCCATTATACAAGGTGCATGAACACCTTCTAAAATCAATATCCTAATTCAATATTTTTCAGTAGTAATGCATAACAATAATATTAAATTTGCAAAAGTACACAATTCTAGTGTTGATACCACGTAGCTGTCTCGTTCTTAAAGTTTTGGAGTCTATAAGAAACACTTATAGTTTGTCCATCCGTCCACCTGTATCTCTGCAGCTTAACACAGAGACTCTGAGAGCTAGAAAGCTGTAATTAAGCATGAATATCCATATAAGTGACGCTGACACAGTTGTAAAATAAAAATAAAGAAGTCAAAGGAAAACTGTTAGAGCTAAATAGGCTTGCAAGTTTACGAGTAATTAATTAAAAAAAATATATAAAATGTTTGATTTCCTATTAATATATGTATGTGTTCATGTGTTATATATATTTAGTGTATGTGTGTGTGTAAATTTGTTTGTGTATTATCTTTAGTTATTGTGCACAATGCTTACCCCTTTATTAATCTCTGCCTCACATTTAAGGTGAGCTGAAAGAATACTCGCCAGTACAGATTAGCTTATTTCTGTGCAATTTTTGGCTATCTTTTTCTTGTGTATTTTTCATTATGCATACAATAAAGCATTAAATAAATATCGTCCAACTTACAAAATGTACTTTGAGAGGTAAAAATAGGCATATCCATCATTGTCGTAGAAGGTGTTAAATAATATAAGAAACCCCAACTACAAAACCTTATCATGATGAACATTTAATAAAAATTTCAAGGTTTATTTTAATTTTGGCTGATTATTATTTGTCTTTTTTATGTAGATACGCATTTTTGTTTTATTTTCAACTGATGAACGATATCTGCCATATTTATAAAGATTACATTTTAAATAAAACAAACATCGTCAATAGCTCGAAACATTAAATAAAAGTTTATAAAATACGTAAACTTTTCATCAGTTGCTATATCGATAGTAAGTTCAGGTTATTTCTTTTATTTTTGGTTCACTTCACACATTAATACGTGTAAAAAGATTTTTTTTCGAGAAAGTATAAGTGATAGAGCTAGTTAAAATACCTTTCAGAGTTTCGTTATATGAAACCGAGTGGTACAGAGATGACATAAAAGTTTTTTTCACTAACATGACAGGGGAAAAAACCTCGTTTGTCCTTTCGTTACAACTCAACGGGACAGAAAGAATTGGGAATTTATCACCGCTTCACATCTTATTTCTTAACCGAAATAAAGGCTCAGAATGAAAGACCGTGGTATGTTTATATGAAAAAGGATGAAGAAAATACATTCACTTGATTCGTGCGTCGCTTTCAGTTTTTTATCTTCAAAATAAGACGAATCTATTGTTTTCTTTCTGTTTTATTTACCAGACAATCTTTTGATTATAATCTCAACAAGCCATTGCATGCCTTATAAAGTTTTTTTGCTTTGAAGCAACCCAACCTAAAACATATAGATGAGATTCATTTTTTTTGATTCAGGCGTTATTTCGCGGTCCACAACTGAAATATAAAATTAATCATATTTGCTTTTTGACTATTTGCTAGTATGATTTCCGCAATGCCACTGAAAGGAAGACAACAGTTAAATACGAGTAAATCGATAAAACACACTGAGGGTCGGAAAACAATGAAGACTCCAGCGGCATAAGTATCCACCCACATCTACCACACTTTCACCCACATTAGCAACGGACACAAAAGCACACGATATACGCAATCAACGCACGTTTCACTTCGCAACTTCAGGAGAAACTGACACTATTTTCTTCTTTCTTCCCCCTGTGATAGTCTGTGCTCCTTTGAAGAATAGGCCAACTGCCGTTTTGCTAGGTAGGTAGTAAAAGGTGACTTATAGGCTATGCGATTCGCTACCATCGTGGCTACTAAGTGATAGACTTCTGCATTGTCTCGCCCGGGTCTGGTACCACCGCCTTACCTATTCCTGTTGCAATAGCGTCAGTGCTTATCCCTGTCATGATCCGGTTAGGAGGGTATGGTAGTCGGCAAACTTATGCACCTTGCCACAATATGGCAACGTACCATTAACATCTTTTGTCTTAAGAGATGGAAAGAGTCAGCAATCGCCTATAAAGGCGATTGTTGACTCTTTCCATCAGGAGACCCATCTGTTTGTTTGCTACCTTATGATATAAAAAAACACCCATTCTAATAAAAAATAATTATCAAAATCGGACAACTCTGTAAAAATTTATGCGTGGTATAAAAAATATACGCGTCGGATAGAGAACCTTCTCCGTTTTTTCGTCGATAGAAAAAAAGCTATTTCTTAAATATCCCTGAGTCGTACCCATATGAAAAAAACCCTCGATGATAACTGGTTTCAAAGAAGCAAAAATTGCTTTGAGACGGTTGTTTGTAGAGTTCTTGAGGTCGAAATGGAAGTGCTGAAAATATTATAAAATAATTCACATTTTACTGCACCATTCATGCTAAAAGTATTTGAATAACCAATAGAACCCTTTTGCAATAAAATGTAAAACAGTTTGGTTATTTTATTAATCTATATTAATTTAATTTTATATTATATTTATTAAGATAGCAAATAAGTAGATGGCACTCCTGATGGAACGAGACAACCATCGCCTAGACTCCGTCAATGTTAATGGTTCGTTGCTATCCTTGTAGCGGAGTCAATGCTACATACATAAGTATATCGGCTACCTTACTCTCCAAACCGAAACGCGACACTGACAAGCACCGATGCTATTGCGGTAAGAATAGGTAAGAGAAGTAGAAGTAGAAGGTGGTACCAGACTCGGGCGAGACGTTGCAGAACTTTACCATCCAGTAGTCACGATAGAAGTCATTCGCATATTTAAAAGAATTTGATGATCTGAGCCACGGACTGAATTGGATATGCCTTTCAAATCAAATTCTAAGGATTGTCAATGAAGCTTGTATTTACAACTAGAATAAATACAGAGTTATAGTAGTTACCGATGAAAATAAATCACTACAAGTATATTTTTAAGCCGTAGTTTCACATTCGATAAGATGAGTACTAATAGACACGCCATTGGGAAAGAAACATTTCACTGCGCATAATCAAAAGCTCCTATTACCGTCAAAAATGTCATACATTTTCTAGGTTAAATTATATTGTGGAAAAATAGAAATAAACTATGTTGACTGTTCTGTACTACGTTCTGATATGGTATATTTATTTTGTTTTACGATATAATATATCTACGTACAAGTGTTTAAAACTTACAAGCATTTTCTCATATGACCGGTTGCAAGTTCTCCGCTTAACACCGTATCCATTAGTATTAATGTGATCTGTGGTCTGAGCATTTGGTAATAAGATTTGAAAACTTTAGAGAGAAGTGAAATAATTTCTAATTTAATTTAAAAGCTAAAAATGTATTTATTAACACACTTCTTAAAAACATGAACACTTTCAACCAAAAAATGGCATATAATTCCCGGGAAACAAAGATCATATCCTAACAAAACATGACTGTATTCAATATTTATTGAGGAAGATAGTACAGTGCGCATTCAAAAGTTTTTTTTTAAATGATTGTAGGCAAAACAAAATCTTTTCTTTGAAATGATTGAAGGCAGTATGACTTTAGAGCGCTCAGCCAGTTAAGTTTGTATTGATAAGGTTAGCCCGCCAAATGATGAAATAGAACCCCGACTTAAGGTACTAACTTAAGTACCTTAAATCGACGTCTTGACGATAGGCAGGAAAGTTAGTTGCATCAGGATTTCGGCTTGTTAACTGGCGACTTAAAAATATTTTTATTTGATTGCAAACGTAATAAATAGTTTGATGAAAGGCGACGACGATGAATCTATTTCAGATTGACAAAAAAAATATACAAAATAATTACAGTATTTTGTTGCTTTTGCTACCGAATGAACCAAAGCTTATCTGAAAGATCATCAATTTCTGTCTAAGAAAAACCACTGCTGCATCTTCGAAACAGTGGATGAGGTGGTTGCTGCAGCGATTGAAGGTCGCCCACTGCACAGCTTAAATCGGCGTTTATACTCGGTTTTGAAGGAAATTACCCGGTTTATTTCGTCTAATACTGATGGAATACCCATGCCACGATCAGGTACGAATAATTTGATTGGTCATTAACTGTTTAAACAAATGAAATTACATATTTTATGGGAAATTGTTGGATTTTTCAATCGTTTTCACTAGGATTTATAGGGTTCTGAAGTCAACTGGAAATCCTTATAGTTTCATACGTCCGTCCATTCGTCTATCCGTCCGTTCGTGCGCGCCTTAGCTCAGGATTCTTAATACTAGAAAGCTGTAATTTGGCATTTGTACCTATACATGTTAGTCATGCCATCAAAAACGGTAAAAAATAAATAAAACGTATATTGTTTAGGGTACCCTCTACAAGTAAGGTTTTCCCCCAAGCCCCGTAGTGTAAAGTATTGTTGTATAGAGTTCTTAAACAATATTGCGTGTTGTCACCGTGACTTACTTAGTCAGGCAATACCATGCTTTCATGATGCCATTTTGGAATGCGTATTGCGGGAAAACCTTACTTGTAGAGGGTACCCTAAACAATATTAATTCTAGTTGTAAATGCAAGCTTCATTGACAATCCTTAGAATTTTTATTTGTCAGTCCGTGGCTCAGATCATCAAATTCTTTTAAATATGCGAATGACTTCTATCGTGACTACTGGATGGTAAAGTTCTGCAACGTCTCGCCCGAGTCTGGTACCACCTTCTACTTCTACTTCTCTTATCTATTCTTACCGCAATAGCATCGGTGCTTGGCAGTGTCGCATTTCGGTTTGCCGTAAGGTAGCCGATATACTTATGTATGTGGCATTGACTCCGCTACAAGGATAGCAACGAACCATTAACATTGACGGAGTCTAGGCGATGGTTGTCTCGTTCCATCAGGAGTTCCATCTGCTTATTTGCTATCTTAATAAATATAATATAAAATTAAATTAATATAGATTAATAAAATAACCAAACAGTTTTACATTTTATTGCGAAAGGGTTCTAATGGTTATTCAAATACTTTTAGCATGAATGGTGCAGTAAAATGTGAATTATTTTATAATATTTTTCAGCACTTCCATTTCGACCTCAAGAACTCTACAAACAACCGTCTCAAAGCAATTTTTGCTTCTTTGAAACCAGTTGTCATCGAGGGTTTTTTCCATATGGATACGACTCAGGGATATTTAAGAAAGAGCTTTTTTTCTATCGACGAAAAAACGGAGAAGGTTTTCTATCCGACGCGTATATTTTTTATACCACGCATAAATTTTTACAGAGTTGTCCGATTTTGATAATTACTTTTATTAGAATGGGTGTTTTTTTTATATCATTAGATAGCAAACAAGCAGATGGGTCTTCTGATGGAAAGAGTCAACAATCGCTTATAAACACCAAAGATGTTAATAATGCGTTGCCATATTGTGGCAAGGTCTAATGCCACATGCATGAGTTTGGCGGCTACCTTACCCTCCTAACCGGATCATGACAGAGATAAACACTGACACTATTGCGACAGGAATAGGTAAGGTGGTGGTACCAGACCCGGGCGAGACAATGCAGAAGTCTACCACTTAGTAGAACAAACGAAATTCGGTAGTCTTATCGTACCAGAAATCGATTTTTTTTCATTCTTTTTTTTAATAGCGCCACCCAGTTTTTCGCATTGCAGCATAGCCATTTCGTATTCTCCAATTAACGACGAATCTAACTATGTATATACCATCCGGTAGTCTTATGGGACCAGGTTTAGTGTCGTGGGCTCCTATACCAATATATCATAAGTTTTTAATCATCAAATAACAACTTTTTAGTTAAAAGTTTAAAAATGGTGTCAACTTGAGTACGCTAGCATTAGATATTTACAAGTGAATTGATAAATTAACTCAAAATTATGAAGCATGTAGTATGAGTATCCAAAAATGATGGTCCATTTTCAACCGACTTCACAAAATGGAGGAGGTTCTCAATTCGGCTGAACTTTTTAATGTTTATAACCCCAGAACTCGGTCATTTATTAACCGATTAGCAGGTATACTTCTCATAAAAAAATGAAAATCTGAACTATTATTCTAGAGATATATCGAAAGTCAACTCCTGCAGTTTACTGCATTTAAATTATAATAATAATAAATATCATTGGACAAATTCATCTAATCCTAAAGTAAGCAAATTATCTGCTTATGACATGAGTGTTAGTCAAGAATACTAATCCATAGAAATACATATATAAATACAGTAACATACATAAGTACCCAAATCCAGAAATACAAACATTTATGCTCATCACACAAATGTTTGCCAGGTTCACTAACCACTTGACTAACGGGGCGTTCTAATTTTTTCGTACACACTAATAAAATATAAAATGTGAAATAAAACATTAGCAACAAATTATCGGGTAACAGGCTTTGTACTCGTAATAGTCCAGCAATCTTCAGTGATACAACTTTTTCATATCATTGAGTCGTAAACTAGCAATGACGACCACTGCCTATAGACAGCAAAGATGCTAATGGTGTACTGCTTTTCATATGGTGGATGGTAATGTCATATGCAAAAGTTTACCGGCTACTTTAGGCGAGGCATCGCGACAAACGGGAAAAAACTGGTTTGTTTAATCACGTTTTTTTGGATTGATTGTTAAATAACAATTTTACAAAAATTACACGATATACCTGAAGATACTATCTAAAGAATGTGCTAACTCATCACACGAGAGAATGTACTTTACTCGATCATATAAAATTCCGAAAACAGGCTAAAAAATCTCTAAAACAAATATTTTGTTAATATTTCTAATATTCCACATGATTTTTATATGGTGATATTTAGTTGTAAATACAAAAAAGAATGTGCTAAATTTTAGTTTTCAGCTGATGTCCTATATTTATTTATCCGAAAATTAACACGTTTCCCGGCGGTTTCACAACATCCCGCGCCACCCATTTCCTATAGAATTGACGCGCGTCGAAACACCTCGCCTTAACTCTCCAAACTGGAATGCAACGGTGACATTGACGCTATTGCGGACGCTATTTGTGGCCTGTCTAAATTCTAATAAAGATCTTATAAGCGATTTTTGCACTTATTAAATAAAATATAAGATCAAGCAACGTTTTAGACTTAACATTAATTAAAATTTAAAAAAAAATATATTAATAAAAATAACATTTCCTCTTTCTAAATACACAACCACGCGTCGGACTATCATCATAAATTATGTGAAAATAAATATACTTGGGATATGTCAGAAACAAAGGATATTATGGTCATTTATGAGAATCGTGTTGACACTTTTCCGAGAGATACTTTTGTTTCATTATCCGGGAGGCCGAGACGCATTTACCTTATTTACATTTCATAAAAATATTCTACATTATTAGACACAATATATACTTAATATAATATACACTAACGGTGTCAAAAAATGATTGCCTTTTTAACTGATAAACCCACAGACCACATGAATAGACACGCCATTGGGAAGGAAACGTGTCACCACGCATATGAGCAAACGCTTTTATCACTGTTAAAAATATCATATGTTTGTAGAAATATTATATCGTGAAAAAATAAAATAAGTCATGTTGTACCATACCAATTGAGATGACAAGGTTCGTGGGCGATAAATCAATCTAGCTAGGTTTTATTTATGAAAAAGGTCGTTAAAAAAATACCGAGCAATGCTTGGTTGTCCAGGTACTTATTACAATGCACACAATTTACATGCCTGAAGAAGGCTAAATATATAGCTGAAACGTCGCATAAAAAATTATGTATTATAAAAAAATATATTATAGTGTTGTTTACATTGATATAAAAAACCCAAGACGCACGATCAGTGTCTCAAAAACGTCCTCTAAAAATTAGCGCAAAATTTTAAATTGTGCGCTCATTTCAAATAGAATCGCGTCGGTAGCGTAACTGTCAGTTTTATTACTTTTTGTACATTGCTTTGTAAATAACAACTATAAATCTTGAGGTTAAGGTTGGATATGCAAAAAAATATATTTTTGCCATATCCATAACTACTTGAGTGAAATTAGCGACAGTTTTGAGTGTCAGTTTTCTTCGGGACTGTAAATCTTGGATTTTTATAGCAATGGTTGTTTAAAAATTGTTCACATTTCTGCTATAACGTAATCTATTATAACCAAGATGAACGATAATAATCAGTATAATTTATTTTTAAAATCACCCTGGTAGTCATAGTTGCATTCACAAACAAAATATCCTCGTGTTGGTCCGGGTCTCCTTTGAACAGTAGATCATCTGCAAATTACATTTGTCAGGCAGTTCGTAAAAGGCATAATAGTGTCCAAACGTGTCATTACCATACTAAGTGGTATAGTCCTGCAACGTCTCGCCCGTGTATGGTACTATCGCCATACCTTTTCCTGCCTCAATACAATTCAAACCTGACACACGGATAGCAACGCGCCATTAAACACCAAAGATGGTGGTTTCTCTTTCCACGAGAAGAGCCAAACGTTAGATAACGACAAACATTGGCACTATTATGACAGGAATAAGTAAGTGTCGTCTCTGTGATCTAGTGGTCTGGAATCGGCGTTGATCATATGAGATCCCCGGGACAGGCAAGTCAAAAAGTTGCCACCTATCACATTGTAGGACTAATTATCTTCATATTTAATATATTTAACCGCCCCGTTGGTCAAGTGGTTAGTGAGCCTGACTACGCAATCGACGGGGCTCGGTTTCGATCCCCAACGGGGAAAAGCATTTATTTGATGAGCATAAATGTTTGTATTTTCGGGTTTGGGTGTTTATTAAATATATTCCAGTATTTATGTACGTATTTATGTACGTATTTATGTACGTATTCATGTAATAGTATCGTTGACTAATACCCATAACACAAGCAAGTAATTTGCTTAGTTTGGAGTTAGATCAGTATGTGTAAGTTGTCCCGTGAATATTTATTTATTTATTATTTACTAGACTCAGGCGTTACTTTAGGCGATATGGAACTAAAATGAAAAGGAGTGTAAGGAATGGGTAAACTTATCCAATGTCTGAAAAAGAGACAAGACCACAGCGGCACAATAGTCCACCCACTTCCACCACACTTCTCCTCTTCTTCTTCTTTTCCACGTCAGATAGCACTTCACTCTATGAAGCGTGAAGTATTAATGCTTCACCTTTCGTAGAGTAAAGTGCTATTCGACTCTCCTGAAGATGCTACGGTTGCGAAGTGAAACGTGCGTTGAGTACATCATTTGTGTTTGCCTTTGCTTCTGACGTGGAAGAAAGCGTTAAGTATCTTCAGTTGATTATAGGTGTACTGGTTGCACCTCTGTCTACTTATTCGGGGATACGGACGTGGAGATGCTTTTTTAAGTAAGTTGGTAATAACGAACTCACGCGAGACACTAAGAGGTTAAGGTATATTAGTAGTTAAATAATATTTTGAATTTAGCCCAATGTCACATTTGTGTCAAAATGTAATTTTTTATATCTGTAAAATGGGTGATTGCTTTGATTTGTTCAATTTTTTTTTGTACTTAAACTAATTGTTTGTGGTATTTCACCACATTCAATACTATTCTGATCTATGAATAGAAGCTTTTAACTTCAACTTCGTATTTTTGATCGCACTCAGCATAAAGCGACTTGGATCTTCGACGTTTTGATTTTATCTTTGCAAAGTTATGTTGGATAACGTTGAATTTCTATTGATTATTGGGAGATGGGAATTTATTTTATCCCTGCATTTTACAGATGGATGTCGTATGGACGTTTAACTCACACTCCCACCATCTCAATGTTTTTAAAGTAAACTTTACGGTTTTCAACATATTTTGTAGCCTACAATATTCCTCCGTTCAACTATCTACGGTATATGGTCCCTTCGAATGAGTAAGAATAAGAGTACTTTAAGAATGTTAGTGTTATGGATGTGTGAGGATGCCCATGGCCGATGGCATTTACCCCTTTTTCCATAAAACTTTTAAACAAAACATGAACACAAAATAAATCCACAATAGAGCTGCTCATGTGTTAATTTTTATTAGAGCAAAATTTGATTACGAGCTCGATTCCAGTTGAAGAGCAATCGATCCCATTCCATGACAGTGTGAGCTGCGTCAAGTGACAAGCGAGTGAGTGACATGAAACGCTTGACGTCAGCGGTGTTGCTATAAACGTTTATCGAAATTAATTCGATTGTTGTTTTAATTATTAAAAACATACCTTAGTAAATAAAAGCTTAAGGTTTTAGACTTACTGATTGAATCATCTATCAAGCCCAGCACAGCTCATTCCATTCAGTGAAATTGGATCCGAATAAAATTTGGCATGCAGGTAGGTTTGTGTAACGTAAGCATCCACTAAGGAAAATTCTTCACTTATTCTGCTAAGAAGAGCAATAGAAGATTATTTGTTAAAAAATAAATTATGTACGAGCTTATCTGCGAGTCGAAGATAAAAAAAAATGTAAGCATTTACATCTTTAATATCATTAAAGTTTTGTCAACGTTCTGCTTATTAAACAAAATTTTAGTTGCATCTGCTTTACGAGCATATTTCTTCAATACTTACTAATAAATCCGGGCGTATGTTATTATGCATAAATGTATTAATCTGAGTCCATTTAGAAAAATAGATCAACTGTTTTACTACTAGGCGTGTCGAAAAGGTGAAAGAAGACTATAACAGATCTATATTGCGACAGATAAAGAGATGGTTAAATTTTGTTGAGGCTCATCCGGGCTTGGTATCTCTGCCTTACAAATTACTACCTCGATAGCTTCACTGGAGTATTCAGCTGGGTATCCACTTGAGCAGAATCGTGACGAGCTGTCTGATCCCGAGCGTACTGCAGGCTGCGGAAAGCTGCGCAAGTGGATACCCAGATACAAAACAATTTGTGCCGCGTACCGAGCACAGATCAACGTCTCCACTCATCACACGCTATCAGAGGCGTCTTTGAGCATTACCATTTCCCGACAATTTGGCTCGCTGCACGGCCGCCTCGTTTAGTTCAAGTCACGGGAAGCATCAACTCGCGGCTATGTCTCCACTAGAGCTACCTCAGGCCGAGGCAGCCGCTCGGGTCGAGGCTGCCTCAAATGGATACCCAGCTTACCGGTTTTGATGGTAAGGTACATGGTATAAGATTAGTCGACCCTGACTATGCGTTGATGGGCCTCGGGTTTGATTCTCGGCAGAGACAGACCAGATCAGATGTCGGTAAAAAATATTGGTGAATAAGCGTCACAATAATAAACACGTGTATCTAAGTAAATCTCACAAAATATATTAAGACTATTTAAGGCAAAAACACTTTTAGTAAAAAAAAGATAGACAAGTATGCTTGGCTATAAAAAAGCTAGAATTTAAATAAGGCTAATACAAATACTTGACAATAATCTCAATAGGTTTTTATTTTCTTCAATTTAATTTTTTATGTGATAGACTCGTTTCTAAAACTGCTTAGGATTTGCCTACCAGTACCCAATAGGCAGAATATGATCTTTATTAACAATTTTACAAAGTTGAAAATGCAATCAGCGTGAAACACAAATAAATTACAATATCTCCTTAAGTTTACTCTTTAAATAAACATAAATAAATTAGGATTTCTCGTTAAGTTTACTCAAGTGAGCATACAACCGAATGTCAATAGACACTTTTCGATTTCGAATTTCGTGATAGCTCTTCACAGTTTCAATCACAGCTGTGTCACACATGTGCACGCCTTTATTTTGAGGTGTAAAAACAACACGACACGTGCGGGTGTCATTAGGGACAAAATGTGATAAGGGTAATGACGGTCCTTTGATTATATGAGCTTTGTGTTTTGCATGAAAAACAACAACGCCCCAAATACAATTATATTTCATTCTTTACTTAAAGTACAGTATGTGACTGTCTCATTGGTATATTGGTTAGGTTAGCTTTATTCTCAGGTTTAACACTTTTGTTTTATTTTGTTTTTTTTTTCTAGAAAAATGTTTGTTTGTTTTATTTTTCTAGAAAAATGTTAGTAACAGTTTGGGGTTTTGAAAATTGAAAATAAAACGCAAAGCATTTGGTCTCAATTATCTAAATTAACAAGCGATATCTGATCCACGTCAATATCTGACAAACTAGAAAATTGTGGTAAATTTCTGCGCGTTTACATCTACCTTACATGTAGATATAATTACGCAAATTTAGTTGGTCTTTATAACGTCGTCAGATATAACTATAACTAGTAGATATAATGTTTATTTACTTCCTATTCATTCTTTATTATCGTTACAATACGCGGTGTATTGTAACGATAACACAGATTTTTGGTTATTCTATGTATGCTCTTTTCGAGTTTCAACTTTGCCACCAGCTTTGCTTGTACGCCAAAAACTATCGATTTTATGAAAAAAATTGCAAATACATAAATTGCAGGAAATTTTCTCTAGTTTATTTGGTACATAAATGTTTTTGCGTAAAATGCGTCAAAAATGAGGTATTCCCAAAAACTGTTATTATGTGCCATTTTTTCAAAATAGTGGCGCCAGCGGCGGAAACACGAGATGGCGAAGTTGAAATCCGAAAAGAAAATACCGAAATCCGTAAAATAATCAATTTTCAAAACTCCTGGAAAACTTTCTAGGTAAAACTACCAAATGACTGATCTATAACTACTTATGTGAAATTAGCGACAGTTTTGAGTGTTAGTTTTGTTCGGGACTGTGCATCTTGGATTTTTAACTTCCCACTACGTATGTAGATAAGGAAGTTGCTGATTTTACCGCGATTTTCGAAAATCGAGTTTTCACTAGATATCCACGTTTTGAGGTCCTAGGAATTTTTTCCGACCATTTTCACGATGACGTTAGTAAGTCTGTATGTGTGTGTGTGTGTGTGTGTGTATGGGTGTATGGGTGTATGTGTGTAGGTAAACATCTCATAACTTTTGATCGGCTGGACCGATCGAAACGAGGTTGATGGCATTTGATCGGATTCCGCTTAACTTAGATTTCCTGAAAATTTGAACCGATTCGGTCCAGGAGATTTTGAGAAATTTTGAAAAAATACCAAAAAAAATTTTGACATATTAGAATTTTTTAATATATCTTCCAGATTTATGTACCGATTGAGTGCAAAAACTAATCAGCTCTATTTCTCAAAAAACTACGTATAGTACATAAATTGCATCAACATCGGTTTATCCGTTTGTGAGTTATCGTAGACGAAAAATTTTGAAGTGTTTTTTCGACATAGCCTCGAAAACTTTCAACCAATTATTTTTTTGTGTTCTACGATATATTAATACTTAAAAACCAAAAATCAAAATCAAATTCGAATCTAATGTTCAAAACTTATAGCTTTTTAAATATTAAAATTAAGTTGTTTTTAGCAAACTTTCTTAATTTTTTTTAAAGAACTTTCAAGTTAAATCACCGATTGACTTAAAAATCTTATCAGCTTTTCTCCTTAAAAACTGCGTCAAATACAATTAATTTAATCAAAATCGGTCAATTTGTTTGGGATTTATCGATGAAGAGAATTAAAAATAATTTTTTTTTGGCATAGCATCGAAATTATTCAACCTATCGATTATTTAGCTAAAGCAATATTTTAGATCCCAAAATTGAGTTGAATGCCATCATCGTTTTCGAATAAACAGCTTTTCAAAAATTAATATACTGCCATTCTTAACAAAATACATGTTTGAACTGAATGCTTATGTTGATATATTTTTTACTCTTCTGAGCTTTAAATACCTTAATTTATTGGGAAGTTTCAGGGATGGCCCGTAGGGTCTACCGTTTACACATTTTTTATATCAATGACATATAGTCATGATTATGCCGATGACAATCGGTCAAGCTTATCATAATATATATATATATATATATATATATATATATATATATATATATATATATATATATTGTATGGGTCTTCCTCTTTACTGAAATCCTTTCACATTTGCAATAAATTTTTGTTTTGCTTATATTTCATCCACTGTTCTTTCTGAACGTCTCAACCAACGCCTTTTCTTACTACCTTTTCTTACTGTTACGCAAACACTTTCCTTAATTCCACTCATACGTCTTATATAAACCACTTACTTTTCATAGCATTCTCATGTCGTTAGAATTTAATCTACTTTTGTGCCCTTCCTAGTATATTTTAGTTACTTTCGCTTCCATATTGCATATTGCTTGCACATATCGCTGTTGCGTTAAGAAAAGCTAAAAATAGTGAAGAGCGAGAACAGCTTCTTTACCTTAGAATTCCTAAGAACAGAAGAAAAAAGAAAAATTGCGTATCGTCTAGTTTGTGCTTTAGTGATCAGTTCAAGAAGTTTAGTATAAGAAGAAAATTTAGAGAAACGAGAGACGATCCTGTAAATCTTTCAAAACGGATGCTGATCAGATTTTGAGTACTTACAAGTATTCCTTTTAAATTTTTTATATTATAAACATGAAAACCTACGACTTGTGTTGTAGTATCATATCGTTACGGAAACGTTTTATGTAGTTTGTGTAAAGAATATAATTAATAATTTACGTATATACATTATGAAGCTTCACATATTATATACGTATTTTATGCGCATGCAGATCATAACAAGTATATTACCGACCTAAAATTACAAATTTTATATTATTAATATATAAAATTTGTAAAATGTAAAATTTGTTTTATTAATTATATCATAATTTTTTATTACTAATATAAAAATAAAACTTTCCTGAAGCACTGATTAAAGTAAACATTATGTACTAAGTTTCAACGCCCATATTTTTTTAAGATTTGGCTGACGTGAAAAATTTGAATTTTGAAAAACGTGTAGATTTAAAAGAGGTAGGAAATGAAAAATAAACGATCGCTTATGCAGTGAGTTCAAATCTGGGTCACGCTCCCACCGCATGTTTTCTACGAAAACGAATGATTTTACGGGCTAGTTTTAGCTGGGCATTTTACAGTTGCAACGATTTTCATTCTGGCTCATACGCAATGTTTAAAATGCGAAAATAAGTTTATGTTTGCTGTAAAGACAACTCATACTCTTGTTGTTGAATTAAATGCGTATTAGGGCATTTGTATAGAAAATATTTTTTCATAGACAATATTTAAATTACGTGTATTTAGTTTGCATTTTTATGGAACTGTAATAAACTCTGTCAAGCTCGCTCGGTAAGCTGTGGCTAGTTCTTCTGGAGATGGATGTTCTTGAACAGCTGCTATATTATATATACGGCTTCATTTATGTGCTATAAAATGTAGTAGTAAGGGAGCCTAAGAGGGAGTAAGAGAGCCTATCCCCCTACATACCTCGTAAACTGTTGAGTCCAGTACATAAGTAAATAATATTTACATAATTGATATAAGCCCTACTACATAAAACCAGACATCTCGTCAGATTTGTAAATAAAAATCATCATAAATACAGAACCCCATCAAGTTAAGATAAAGTGGCCAGTAGGTTAATTGCGAGCTGAAAAGTGTACAATTAGAAAATCTTAAGATTCACACACAATCGCCAAAGAACGTTGTCTTAAAATTCTTAAAATATCAACAAGCCAAAACATGATTACGGTATTAAATTTGACTATTTTCACGATGATGTGAGTATATGTCTGTATGTACAAATGTGTGTATGTGCATAAATATCTCGTAGCTTTTGAACGGTTTAAATAATTGATTCGAGATCATTTAATGACGAAAAATGTGGGAAGAAGTAATATTTCGACTTTACTTTGCCATTTTTCAACCAATCCATTTTTCTGCCAAGACAAAGATCACAGATCACAATAGATTTCAAAAGATCACAATCGATCGTGGTGTCCAAAATATAATACAGGTTTTTTAAAATTAAAATGTCAAAAATTTTAGATTACTAAAGGGTAAATAATAGAACATAAAATCAAAAATCTTTTAGTATCGGTATATTTTAATTAAATATAATTAATTATATTAAAAAAAAACTTTTATTTTCCTATCATCTAACATAACAAAATTCAATAAGTCTTTAGTAAATCCCATTTAGTATCTTGGTCTCAAATAATATAGGTATGTCTTCAATCTTTTTAGCTCAGATTATGAGGATTGAGATGTATAAAAAATTACCCTTAATTTACCAGATAAATTACGAACTAGGTAGATGACGGTGATTACCGATAATACAGACAGAAATTACTTTAAAAATATGGTACTTAAAGCTGGAAATATAACATTACTTATCTCGAAAGGCCACACTTTTCCTGGTGATGGCAGATATGTGTGTAATGAACGTATCCAATAAAATTTATTACACCACTCGAAAATACTGCGGTTAACCGAGCAATTGTAGTCCGACACCAAGGGTTCATGTAAATTATGGAGATTATTTTACCATATAAACAAAAACAGATATTTATTTGAGAAGTGAGCAGTGAGCCACTCCGTGTTTGTTTCACACTTGCAATAAAAGAATTGTCGTTTAATGAATTAGATAGAAATAATTTGGACCTCCGCCAGGAGACCCATCTGCTTGTTTGCTATCTTATAATATTAAAAAAATATGAGCTAAAAACTATAGAGTAATAATAATAAGAACATTGCTGGACAAATTACACGTATTGGTCTAATCCCAAAGTAAGCAAATTATTTGTTTGTATTACTGGTATTAGTCAACAATATTAATACGTATAAGTAGGTACATATATAAATACTAGCTGACCCGGCAAACATTGTTTAGCCATAGAAATTACTTGTATAGAATATTTTGGTGGTTTGGTGGTGTATTTTAAAGCGTGGGGGAGTTAATTGAGATAAAAACTATTTTTGAAGTTGGACCAAACAGTAAATATCTACTATATTTCATTGAAATCGCTTCAGTAGTTTTGGAATTCATAGCGGACAAACAACGTGATGCGTAATTTAAATATATTAAGACTGTTACATAATAAATACCCAAAACCAAAGATATAAACATTTATCCTCATCACACAAATGTTTCTCCCTTACATTTCCCCGAGCCCCGTCGATTTATTGCTATGTTCACTAACCACTTGACCAACGGAGCGGTAACAATAAAAATTCTAAAACTTTGGTTACTTGTAATTCAAGCAAGCGAAACAGGCATTGTCAGTTAGTTAATCGATCGAAAGAAAAAACTGGGGTACGAACAAGTTTAATCTCGCCACGAAATAACGCCATATTGGTTTATTTCAACGATATTCATAAAAGTAATTTTGAAGGAAAATATTTATTAGCGCGGATAACGCCAAGGTTTTATGGACGTTAATGCTGAATAATGCGCTCAATAACGAGTACCTTTGGGTTTTGAAAAGAAAATTATTTCCAGAAATGCTTTGACCCGCCTAATGACGTCATTTGCCTTTATCATTTTCATCTGTATGGAGGATGAGTCGTCATAGCTGTCTATATCTTTAAGGATGGCACCCGGCCAAATATAGTTCACTTGGGACGTAGTTAATTATACTATCTTATTGAAAGGAGATAATTGCTTGACTACCCTGCAGATAATGTTTTCATAGGATAATCCTGTATTTTGTTTGATACACTTACATAATTTACATAGTTCTCTATGCCATTAATATAATGGTATAATTGTATTTTCTTTGTGTTAAGCGATAAAACATAATCTATAAATACTTGTTTATTTTTGTTCATATTGTATCATAGGATAACAAACAAGCAGATAGGTCTCGTGATGGAAAGAGTCAAACATCGCCTATAGTCACCAAAGAAGTTAATGGTGCGTTGCTATCTTGTAGCTGGCCTCTAATGCAACATACATAAGCTTACCGGCTATTTTACCATCCTAACCGGAACTCGACAGTGACAAGCACTGACGCATTCTTTTTTCTTCAAAAATGTTTTTTAATAAAGTGATATATTATTATAAACTGAACATTAGTTCAGTTTATAATTATAAAGAGGAAATATTTTATTAATTGTTTTAAACACTTTTTCATCATTAGAAAGTTACTTTATACAGGAGTGACATAGGCCACTTTTAACCGACTAAGCAAAGAAAAATAACGAGTTTTGGTCACGCGAGCGAAGTTAACAGTAACTGCTGGTGATATAATAAAAATATTACGACGCTTACAAAACCATGGATATCGGCTAGTATTTGATTTGACAAGAGTAATCAGTTTACGATTTCCTTATTGCTGAAAACAATCCAGCAAATAACTATGTTACTGTACTGTTACTGTACTGTTACTGTACTGTTACTGTACTGTTACTGTCTGATGTAATGGGCATAAGTTTTCTGACTAAGGTAGTAGTAAGATAGTACACGAATGGTATTACACCATTAACATCTTTCCATTACATTACTCCTAATGTATAATTGTATCCTCAACCGATGGCTCTCTAGCCACGGTAGTTTTTTACCATCAGAAGGGTCATCTACTTGCTTGGTAACTTGTTATATAAAAAATCAAATCAAATCGAATTATTCTCATATTATAAATGCAAAAGAATTTTTGAGTGTTCGTAACGCTTTCAGGTCTTTACTAATCATAATATAATTAATACATCATAAAATTTCACATATACGTAGTCAGAAATAAATAAAAGGATAAAGAACTATTATTCAGAAAAAGTGACCGTATGCTCTGTTCCCAAAGGATAAAAATAGCATGAGCAAAGCCAAGCAAAATCTATCCTTCAAATGATATAATACAAGCCCTGAAGTAAACCAAGTACATATAAAAGTAAGTTATTATTCTTGTGATATGGGTCAACAATACTTATTAAGTGTTTTTTACAATTATACAACGAGAAATAAATATATAAGTACTGAAATATCCATATATTAATATGTGAAGCAAAAATTTTTTACTCATTTTTTTCCCAATTACACTAGCGGAGGAGGATGAAATTCGGCACAGTTAAAGTTTACCGAAGAAGTGCAGTAAGATATTTTTCAGTAAACTTTGACTATGCCAAATTTCATACTCTTTGTTGTTTTTGAAGTTTTTTAAGGTTTCCCAAGCACGCTTGGTGAGTGCTAAAACACAAATATAATTAATGCAGAAAGCTAATCTTAATGTGTGAAATATCCATATATTAATATGTGAAGCAAAAATTTTTTACTCATTTTTTTCCCAATTACACTAGCGGAGGAGGATGAAATTCGGCACAGTTAAAGTTTACCGAAGAAGTGCAGTAAGATATTTTTCAGTAAACTTTGACTATGCCAAATTTCATACTCTTTGTTGTTTTTGAAGTTTTTTAAGGTTTCCCAAGCACGCTTGGTGAGTGCTAAAACACAAATATAATTAATGCAGAAAGCTAATCTTAATGTGTGAAATATCCATATATTAATATGTGAAGCAAAAATTTTTTACTCATTTTTTTCCCAATTACACTAGCGGAGGAGGATGAAATTCGGCACAGTTAAAGTTTACCGAAGAAGTGCAGTAAGATATTTTTCAGTAAACTTTGACTATGCCAAATTTCATACTCTTTGTTGTTTTTGAAGTTTTTTAAGGTTTCCCAAGCACGCTAGGTGAGTGCTAAAACACAAATATAATTAATGCAGAAAGCTAATCTTAATATACCTATATATAATAAAGTGAAACTTATTTGTTCGCTATGGATTCCTAAACTACTGAACTGATTTCAATGAAATTTTGTAGATATCTATTATTTGGTCCAACTTAAAAAATAGAATAGTTTTAATCTCAATTAACAACCGCCTCAAGTACCCCATCAAAATATTCAATAAAAGTAATTTTTATGGCAAAATAACGTTTGCCGTGTTAACTAGTATTTTTATATAATACGCGTTAGGAACATATAAAAATAATAATAATAAATATTACAATAAATAAAAATAAATAATAAATTCATAATAGACACTGTCAAACGAAGGGTTCATTTATCATACACTATAAATACACATATACACTATTTTGTTATATAGATTTATACTGTTTTTAAATTTGGAATTTTATTATTAGTCTTTGGTCAAATGGAGTCATAAAAATATGGTTAAATTTTAATCACTAGTATATAGTAAACACCCAAATTAGGAAATGCAAAAATTAGTGCTCATCACACAAATGTCTTTCCCTGTCGGGATTGGAACCCACACCGCATCCATTGCGTATTCAGGATCGCTAATTACTCAATCAACGGGGCGGTCAAATAGAAGATTTACCTACACAATTCTTTGTTTCAAATAAACGCAAATCTACATGTATTTTTGGTGCTGTGGAAGATAAACATTCAAAAATGTTTACAAACTTTCACAATTATAATATTAATGAGGTATGAGATAGCATTTTAAATGCTACTGTAATTGTTATAATTGTGGTTAAAATGTAATATTCAAGTCTAATTACAGTTTAAATTAACAAACGAAACTATGAATGAAACTGAAATTAATCTCTAATGGGATATTAGTACAGATAAGGTTCACCGAAATGAATAAGTTTATAATTAAAACCATTTCTGTCACGTATCGAAACCGCAATAGCACAAATTTTAGCCAAAACAAATTTCAGTTTCTGGTACAGGCTTAAATCGTTAATTTTAGTTTAATTGGAAAAGTTATAACACATAACTTGTTAATATTATTAACATATAATGGTTTGAAATTTAATTTTAATTTAACAATACATTAAAAAATAGTAATAGTAACAAATATCATTGCCACATTTATGACATTATTTATAAAACAATAAGAGGAATCGATTGCCTTTTATATGTACATTTGCATCGAAAGCTAGCAACGTGGGATTTATATTTTCCATATGCATATCGCATATAATTTTTATGGTTTTGTCATAATCTATCGAATCAATTTTTTATATCACGAGATTGCAAACAAGCAGATGGCTCTCCTGATGGAATGAGACAACTATCACCTATAGACACCATATATGTTATATTGCGTTATTATTCGTGTGGCGGGGTCCTAATTATAAAACCTGAATAAGACAGTGACAAACGCTGACGCTATTGCAGCAGGAACACGTAAGGTGGTAGTACCTGACCCGGGCGAGGCAATGTAGAAGTCTATCATCATAATAGCAGTGATGGCAATGACTCGCATAGTCAATGGTTTGGTAGAACGGCAGATGGTATATTCTTCAAAGAGGGTCCAGACCAATACGAGAATAATTTATGTATAATTTATTTAATTTATAATATTATTATGTAATACATATTAGGGTGGAGTGAAAAAAAAACAACTTTTTTTCTTAGTATGGGGGTCAAATTTGTAGCTTATAAAAAACAAAAATTTAAAAAAAAAAAATTACTCAACATCTTGAGGCAGCCCACTCATTTTTAAAATTAATTACGAGTAAAAATATTTGGTTGAAAAAAAAGTTTAAAGGCGTTCTAGAAACTTCATAGTGTCCTCTTTTATGTCAATTAAAAATCATAAGTTGAAAAAAATTTTGTGACTTGTTTTAATTTTTTAAAAAAATCCCAAAAAGTAACATTCCTCTTTTGGGCACTAGACTAAAATTTGAATTGGAAATGATCATAATTGCTAGTTCTTAGAAGTTTTAAGAGATTAAAAGACAAAAAAAAATTTTTTTGCAATCAATTATTTGTACTCGTAATTAATTTTAAAAATGAGTGGGCTGCCTCAAGATGTTGAGTATCTTTTTATTTTTCAAAAATTTTTGTTTTTATATAAGCTGCAAACTTGACCCCCAGGCTAAGAAAAAAATTGTTTTTTTCACTCCACCCTAACACATAAAATTAATAAAAAATCGTGTGTGAGCGCGCGGTGGAAGTTATACACAGTATTCTAGTTGATTTGAAATAGAATGAGATGAATACACTATTGTGATCGTCAAAGAGACAGAAACATAAAAGGTAATAGTGATTGATAGTAAAAATGATAAATTCAAGAGTTTGAGCATAAATATTATTCGTATTTTAGAAGTAAAAGGTTGCAGTAATACCTCTTTGATTTGGCTGGTTTTAAAATCATTAAATACATGATATTTTAAATATCATGTAAATAAATAAATAAATAAATAAATAAATAAATAAATATATATATATATATATATATATATATATATATATATATATATATATATATATATATATATATATATATATATATATATATATATATATATATATATATATATATATATATATATATATATATATATATATATATATATATATATATATATATATATATATATATATATATATATATATATATTAGATTTTTTATTAATTTTATGCGTTTATTAATTTTATGTTTCCTATATATGTATTACACATTAATATTATCTTTCTGCATTTTTTAAGCATAAACTTTAATTGCGACAAATTTTATACTCTGGTCCGCGCAATTTTCATACTAAGGAGTACAAAGTTCCCGCTTTATGTATAAATATACATAAATTAAACAAATTATACATAAATTATTCCCGTGTTAGTCTGGACCCGCTTTAAAGAATATACCATCTGCTGTTCTACCAAACCTATGAGAGTCATTACCATCATGGCTACTAGATGATAGAGTACTACATTGCCTCGCCCGTCTCTCGTACCACCGCTTTACCTATTCGTGCCGCAATAGCGTTAGTACTTGTCATTGCCGTATTTCGGTTTGGCGGGTAAGGTAGCCGGTGAAACTATGCATGTGTCGTTAGACCTCGTCACAAGATAGCAACCCACCATTAACACCATTGGTGTCTATAGACGATGGTTGACTCTTTCCATCAGGAGACCCATCTGCTTGTTTGCTGTCTTATGATATTAAACAAAAAAAAACATAAGAATAAGAGTATTTCAGCTCTCTCTCTCAGTAATCTCACTAATTAAAAATCTCAGCAGCATTTCTGAGGCCATTCGTAGTGTTTTTAAATCCATGCGTTTTTGAATTACACGTTTAAGCTGTTGAATTCGTATTATTGTAAAAATTCGGTCAGTAGATCTTTGTGCAGACAAAAGCAAACCCCTGAAATACATTTAACCCAGCTCCGGCTAAAAATTCTTAAAATTTAATAATACACAATATTACCATAGAGAGTATCTAACCAACCAAATATTTCCACATAAATGCCCATCGTTTTATACGTTGACTCAATCTTCACTGTCAAACAGCCGTAAATAAACATGTGAAGGGAAGGGGCTTAAAATATATACGGCTAAAACAATTTATACGGATTTGTAAGTACAATTTGATTCCCTTTGAGTCTTATACTCTTGAAGAAGGAAATATATTTTATATGAGAAAATTTCGGAAAGATTCGTTAGAGTGCTTGTACGTAGGTCACACTATAAGTTTTGCCTAACTTAACAAAACAACATGTTATAACCAAAATATTGTATTTATTGCTTTTCTAAATAATCTTCTTTACATTTTAAATATTTTTTCATGCGATCGAACCATTTTTTAAAACAGGAGGACCACAGATCTGAAGGCATGTTTTCTACGTGCTAATTGAACGCTATCACTGCCTCTTCGGAGTTGGTAAAAGTAAAACCTCTCATCAAATCTTTGATTTTGGGGAAAATACAGAAATTATAGAGTGCTAGGTCGAGGCTGTGTGCAGGATGAGTGACGAGATGTAATTTTACGGAAGCTAAAAATGACTGTTTTGTTGGCCGTGTGTGAAGAAGCGTTATCATGGTGTAGGAGAATGCGGCTTTTGGTTCGTCTTTCGCGAACTTTTTCTAACACCCTGGGCAAACAAATGGTAGAATACCACTCGGCATTAACATTCTTTTGATCTTCAAGTGGAATTGTACAGATGGGACCCGTAGCTGAGAAAAAAAACGCAATCATTTTTTTACCAACGTTTCTCGCCTGTCTCACTTTTGTTGGTCTGTTCTCATTTTCAAACACCCATTCCCAAAATTGCTGTTTTTTACGGGTTTAAAACAATAAATCCTCGTTTCTTCTCCTATGACAATATCATAAACAGCATTAGAATGTCCGTGGTATTACTTCAGTAGCATCTGTGAGCACCATTCCACGCGAGCCCTCTTCTGCTCCGCTGCCAGTTCATGAGGGATCTAACGACAACAAAGTTGCCGAACTTTCAATTCTTCGTGTAAAATTTTCTGAATTTGGCTCATACCAATCCGCAATAGTCATTGAATTGTCTCATAGGTAATCCGGGGGTTTTCTTCAATTATTCTTTCTTCTTTCTTTCAAAAGCATTTTGAAGACGAGCGACACAGTCTTACGGAGAAAGAGAACTTTTAAAATCATAAAAAATCATCGCTCCTAAAATCTTTTCGACTTAATTCCATTTTCGTTGCGTACGTAGAACTTTGATGTGTAATAAAAAAACAATTGACAAATCATTTCCCGCCAATTGTTTTTTTTTATTACTAAGAAGGTTGCAACGTTTTAAAAATATAACATTCGAAATTAAAATAGTTCCGATTAGCTTAGAAGTGCAAAACTTTTAGTGTGTCCCAAGTATGTATTCTAAGCACTCGACGACTCTTTTACATGAATAACGTAACGTAAAATGAAATAAGAGTTGGATAAAACTACTTTTTAATAATATTTAACTAACTGACCCGCGCAACCTCGCCCAGAACTAGATTAACATATCCATATAGTTTTTCTTACAAACTGTCATCTCCTATTTCAGCTTTTAGAGGCGACCTATATACATATTACGTAAGCGTGGATGGCATCGTTTTTGCACGCCTCCGTAAAGCATGGTAGTGTTTTACTCTAGCCTTACTAAAATTAATTGACTTGCGTAAGAAAAAATGTCTATTTTATTTTAATTGCGTTTTTAAAAATCTATTTATGTAATTAATGATTTATGACATTTCGCAGTAATTCAATTTTCAAGTGGACATTTAAAGAGTATATGTACAATCACTACGTTTTATGTATATTGACATGGCATTAGTTGATATAGGATGATTTTTCCTTCGATATATATATTATAATAACGCCTTCTAGTTTACGTATGCATAAAATATTTAAACAAGTTCTTGCATTGCTTTTTAAACGAAAGCGTGTGCAATATTAAATTAAATTTATTTACTTAATTTATAAGATAGTAAACAAGCAGATACTGTTATGATGGAATAAAACAACAACTGCCTAAATCCAACAAAGTTTTAAGTGTGGCAGGATGGTAATGCCTTAGAGGATTCTATGGGTAATGCCACATGCGCAGGTTTATCTGCTTCTTACCCTACAAACCAAAACAAGATAGTAACAAGCATTGACGCTTTTGTGGCAAGGGCTCTAATTTTTAAAGGGTTCTGGACCAATACTTGAGAAGTAGTTAGATGAGTTCTGTCATTCCTGTTTAAGTGGGTATGGGTAAGACGAATTTTAGATTATTAAATCATAAGATAGCAAACAAGCAGATGGCACTTATGAAAAGATGTGACTATCGCCTATTGACGTTAAAGATGTTAATTGCGCGTTGTATTTTATGTGGCCAGATACCTCCAAAATATAGCCTTCTCTCGCCACTAAAATTCTAGCGGTATGGCATTTGATTAATTCGTCAGAAAAAAACCCGAATCACGACCAGAAAACTTATGTAATTAGCTATGACAATTACATCGTTATCATCAAAAATCCACAAACTACTTATTAACTAGTCTCTCACAAAACAAGAATGTCACTTGTCACTATATTTTGTGTGTTTATATTATTGAGGAAAACCCCTTGTGAGTAAAAATAAACATTTTTTAAATTTTTATTTATTTTAATACTAAACACACTCAGGTGTAGTCAGATTTTAAATAAGTTGTTCTTCTCAGGTCCGTCGAGAACCATTAGCTAGATCGTCCATAACATCGTGACACTTGCACTCTGGGGCCACTTGGCACGTTGCCTTTACGAAGTAAGCCTATTGTGTTTTTACAAAATTCTTTCGGTTGTTCTAGTGAAATTGTTTTGCTATAAATAAAATTCTAAGTATTTTGTTTTTTTTTTTTATTAATTCACACTAAAACAGTACGAATTAATTGTATATGTGAAGTAGAGATTATACAGTGGTCAAAATTTAACCTTAAATTGTTGTAAGTCGTAGGTTTAATTTTACCTTTTTGCACTTTTTCACGTAGACATAAATATGACAAATGACAAAAAATATCAAAAGTTTTCGCTTTATTTACTTTATACTTTTTATTACTATTACTTATTAATGTATAGATAAAACAATTCATAACTCGGTAATAAATTCCGAAACTTTAAAAAAAATACAATTTTGCATGAGCATTGTCTGTATAGTTTTAGTAAAATAAAATTTATCTCTAAAAGTAAAAATCCTGTTGTACCTTATAATGTGATAAATGCACAACAACTTTGAGTATTAAATAACACTCAAAGCACAACAACGTTGTTTTAGTTCCTAAAAAACTTACTAGCTGACCCGGCAAACGTTGTTCTGCCTTTTTAACTAATCTTATTTTTTTTCTATATTTTCTCACCTTTTTAACCTTCCCTGGACTTCAATAATTAATTCAAAACTATAATTAGCCAATTCGGGTCAGCCGTTCTCGAGTTTTAGCGAGACTAACGAACAGCAATTGATTTTTATATACATATATAAGATTACTTAAAGAATTAATATATATTCAAAAAATAATGTCTCATCATTATTTCTTGAATATACATTAATTCTTCAAGTATATATTGTAATATAATACAAAGAACATGGATTCAAACAGTTCTTATTTATTGTTTCTTTAGCGTATGATTAAAAAAACAATAGCTACGTTCTCATAAAAACTTAAAAAATGTCTTGTTGTTATGAACGCTACCTAAAAACTTATTACATCTGAGGTAGGCGTAGGTTGTCTTGTTGGGTCCGTCAAGTTCGTCAACCATTAACTACATCGCCCGTTACTTGCACTCACAGGGGTCACTGGCACGGTGCCTGCACAAAGTGAGCCTATTCCGTTTTAGATCACATATTGCTAAAAATAAAATTTTAACTAAGTTCATTTTCATATGAAAGTTGTTCATTTTGCTCTTAGTCAATTACTTACATCACTTATATGATAAATATAAATGTTTTTGTGTGAATTACTATAACTCAATCATGTAAGATTTTTGAGAAACATCAGAATTTCTTCTAATTGAAATGAAATTTGGTATACTTGTAGTATTTATTCGTCCTGATTTAAAAAATAGGCTTCTTTTACTCCGGAAATATGTATTGTTCCTTTGGGAATCGAAAAAAACGTTGATTACACAATGGATTGTGAGGCCTATAGAAGACAAGTTAAAAAAATCTGTACAATGGTTGCCCTACAGAAAATGCCTGAATCTTTCCGTTGAGGTATTTTAAGCTCAAGAAATTTTAAAGTTCAAATAATTAAAAAAATTAACGTTTGTTGAAAATTACACTATTTTAATTTTTTTAAGCTGTATTTTCTGAATGACATGATTTATTTTGATCTTTCAAACGACATGATTTAGCTTTTTGAGCTCTAAATAGGTTGCCTTATTAACAAAATTTGTCAGTTGAATAATCTTGAATTTACAACGGAAAAAACACATTTTCAAAACCAACTGATTTTGATATAATCTGTGGCATTCAATGCAGTGTTTTAAAGAGGAAAGCTTTTAGAAGTATGGGCTATAAAATTATCTTAAATTAATCTTGACTAGACATCAAATAAAAAAGAACACTTGTTTCTTTTATTTATGAGTTTTTGTCAAATTTTTTAGAGTCTACATATTATTGTCAGTAATATCAACACAAACCGAAATTTGATGTAATGTACAATAATAAATAATAAAAATGATGAGCAAGTATTGCACAAACTGATTAATTTGTGTAATACTAGATTGATCGAGTACTATCCGAAGGTGGTGTCAAGAGTCTTCGCAACCGGCGTGTGTGTATGAAGAGAGTGATGAATGTGGAGGAAGCGAGACAAGCCTGCAAGGATCGTGATGTATGGCACTCGGTTCTCACTGCCTACTCTGTAAGGGATCTGGCGTAAAGATATGTATGTATACTTGTTTTTGTGGTTGATAGGCAAATTACACAAACTGATCTAACACAATAACAACGAGTACCCCTTTTTATGACAACTACGTTAACGGTGTAGTATTAGGCTAGGGTAGATAATTTTTGATACAAAAGAAAATTACAGTAGGATGAAACCCATTGCAAATGAAAAAAAATAAAGCTAAAATAAGAGGAAAAATAAATTACGGGCGATTTGAGTACGGGAAGTATGAGAGGGGGGGATTTTAAGGGGGGAAAAACGGTTTATCACAATTTTCGGCAAAACTACGAGTCCTACCGAAAAAAGTTGAAAGGCAAAGTTATTGGCAATAAAAAGTTTTGAGTTTTGTATTTGCACTGTTTTCACATAATCTCAAAATTATGCGAAAAATTTGAAAAACTGACTTTTTGGTTTTTTTATTTTTGTGTCATACAAAAATTGATTTTTTTCAAGAAATTTGGTAAAAAGTTGCTTTTTTATATCCCGAATATACTATAATTTTTTATTTAAAATATTAATTTTTTCTCCTTATTTTGACTTAATATTAAGAAAACATTATAATTTTCAATCGAAAATTCACCCGTCAAAATATCTCATATTTAAAAAAAAATCGCTATTAGTTTTTTTTTCTTTATAATCTCTACTTTCTGATGGTATCAAAAAAATATACAACTCTGTAGAAAATTTTCGCAGAAAATGGAAAATAATAAAAAACTCGGATTTGAAAATTATTTATTCATCATAATGTAAAAATTTAATCTATTTATTAAAATGTTCACTTTAATTACTCGAAAATTGTAACATCTCATTTTATTTTGACAAATTAAAAAAATGAAATCCATGAAACATGGAAATCGCGAAATACATGCGAAAATAGTTAATTTTTTAAAGTATCAAACATAAAATTTTACGGGGATTTTATTAAATTACCTTCTAGAAAAGAGCCTACTCATCCTCAAGAATCCGGCAACTCAACTGCAAGACCACAAGGTAGTGGCACGGCAGGTGATAATCACTTACCATCAAGAGATCCTCTTGTCCGTTAGGGGTAAAATTCCTTCCTTTTAAAATGAAGTTTAGTTTAAGGCATTAATTTCGGCTTTGGTACGAAAATGTAGATATATTTTTGGTGTACAATAAAGTTAAAATAAATAAATAATAAATAAATAATAAATAAATCAATTAAGATTTTAAAAATATCAGTCACCTAGAAATAAAACATCTTTTATATTGCAAATCTTCTATCTACAGCAAGCGCAGCAGAAAAACACTATTCTAGAGCTTATTATCAACCTAAAAACTTGACTGAGTTATAAGCTAACAGCAATAGGTTGGTGCTGGAAACAACATTAACATCAACACATGATGTTGACTAGTATAGAATGACCTTAAGCGTTAAGTTAAATCTATGTACTTTTTGCTTGTGCATAAATATAAATAAATAAACGTTTGACATTATCAATTTGGACATTTGCTAGAAAATAATTAATTCTGGAAACATTGCTGAAAACTATTTGATTTAACTTTGAAACTGGATATAACAGTCTAATTGTGACTGCTGGGAACATGGTTTAAAATGCACAAATGTATGTTCAAATTGTCATGGTTCTGAAAAATGCGTCAACGTGAAAGAAAAGACCTACGACGAACTTAATGATTCAGGCGCATCTGTAGACAGACTGAAAAAATTATAGGAGAGGAAAGTCTTGTAGATTTCTAAGATCTTGTGAATGTATTATCACAAACGATAGTTCAAACTAAATATGAAGGAATGCCACCAAAGAACTAATGAAGAACTAATGAAGAAAAGAACAAACTAATGAATAAGTAATGGATATGATTATAATTGACGAATATATTGATAAATAAAAAGGTAAATGTGTTTTATTAAAATGAGTAAAGTATATTTCAAATAAAGTAAATGTTCTATGACATATACGTAATTAGAATTAAATGTGTTTCCTTCAGTTTTCTGACAAAAACAACATTGTTAATTTTTTAAATTCATCAATGTAACATGGGAACTTACATTTTTTGAGTAATTAAAATGTAAATTTTAAAAAATAGTACAAATTTTTTTTAACCATCAGAAAGTAGAGATTCCAAAGAAAAAACTAATAGTGATTTCTTAAAAACATCAGATATTTTGACGCGTGAATTTTCGATTGAAAATTATGACGTTTTCTTAATATTAAGTCAAAATAAGGAAAAAAAATTAATATTTTAAATTTAAAAAAATACAGTGTATATAAAATATATATTAATATATATAAAAAAGGGATATAAAAAAGCAACTTTTTACCAAGTTTCGTGAAAAAAAATCTATTTTTGTAGGGGAAAAAAATAAAAAACCAAAAAGTCAGTTTTTCAAATTTTTCGCATAATTTTGAGATTATATGAAAAAAGTGTAAATACAAAAGTTGTAGATCTTCTAATTGCCGATAACTTTGCTATTCAACTTTTTTCGATAGGACTCGTAGTTTTGTCGAAAATCATGATAAACCGTTTTTCCCTCTTAAAATCCCCCCCTCTCACACTTCCCGAACTCAAATCGCCCGCAATTTATTTTGGCTTTATTTTCCTCCATTTGCAATGGGTTTCATCCTACTGCAATTTTCTTTTGTTTTCGATTAATTTCAGAGGGATCGGCCCCGGTCTATCTGAAATTTGACACATTTGGAGATTACATTGTGGAAAATTGCATAAACCTAATATTTTAAACAATTTAAAAAACTTAAAAAAATAAAAAAGTAGAAATATATTAAATTAATAAAAATAAACATTACACACACTACATTCATGTGACATACATGACAATATAAACACATGTATACTATTGTTATCAAACTAAATAAATAAAAATAAATTTTATTGTTTAGTCTATGGTCGAATTTTGACCACATGGTGATCACTAGTACATAAAAAAATATAAAAACAAAAAAAATAATTAGTTAAAACTAGGTTATGATGCACTTGTACTTTAATTTCACTACAAATAAAGACAAATAATTTTAAACTAATTGACCGGTTTCGCTTTTTAAAGCATCTTCAGGACGTAATTTTACCTTTATTCTTGTGATTGAAAGTGTAAAATCTAAAAATAAATAAATAAACCGAGAAATACGAACACATAGATGTTTCAACTTTCACCAGACTCACCAGTCATTACTCATGACACAAACGGTCGTCTTATCATTATTGAGTCCCAACTCCATTGATTGCGCAGTCATAGTTAGCAACCATTCGACAAAAGGAGCGGTACTTATATCTAGGTGACCTCATTTCAGAAAATTGTCAGTTCAGGGCCATACCAAGACGTCTTACAATAGTATCAATTCGATGTTTTGAATCGGACGTTTTTATTGTCGATAGTATGCAGTATTGTTTGATTAATATATAAAAACTAGTGATCTTCTGGTAGTTTAAATTCAACCACGTTATTTTTATATAAATTTTAGTTCTATAAAATGCTAAATCTCAGTATCCTCCATGCACGTAATTTTCTTTAAACGATTTTTTTTTTAATTAAAATCTATCCCTTCACGTATACAGGTTGACAGTAAAAAATTGATATACTAATAGAGGGTGTTCACTGTTCAGTACCGGATTTTGATATGGAATATTAAAAAAATAGTACTTAATTTTTGATCTAATTATCCAAAAAAAAAAACTTTATGTGCATGGGTTTATACACTCCCATTCGTTAGAATTCATTGTTAACAAATAGCGATTCGCCAAAATAAAGCTGTACTTAGCACTCCCGCGGTGATCATACTTTTTGAATATTATTACACAAACTTTGTTAAGGTTTACTATGTAATTAAGCAATATATTTTTTTATTACATTTTTATTGGTTACATATTATTATGACCATTAACTATCGCGTTCTTCAATATGTAAAAATACGTATAAATACAGGATTATTTTTAAACGTCCGGCCAAATTTTCAGAGGCTGTTCAAAATCGATATGGTCGATTTATGTAATAAAAAAGATAATTTAAATAATTCAAAATTTCATTTTTATCCAACACAAAAACAAAACGCATGAAAATAATTTAAATTACGCAAAATTCGAACATAAATATTTTAGTGCCTTCAACTAAATTAAAAGTGATCGGGAAAAATGTACTTAGAGCGTCAGATTACATCAATCAATCAATCAATCAATCAATCAATAATTTTTATTCAAAATAGGATACATTTGTATCACTTATTGAATGTCATATACATTTCAAAGGTAAATTAATAGTAAATTTGAATAACATGTCAAAAGTAATAGCAAAAATTATACAATAAGAACATGTCAAAAAAAAACCATTAAAATTTACCTTAGTTGAAGTAGATTTGGTCGCAGTCTCAAAAAAAAAACGTAATTATTACCAAACATCTTTGTCATCGATGTAGTCACTTATTTTGTAGTATGCTCTTTGAATGAGCTTTGATTTTATTAGTTTGTAGAATTTCCTATCCGGGAGATTATTTCCGTAGGAATTTTATTATAAAGTCTTACTCCGTTTCCTAAAAATGATTTGTCGCTTTTTTGGAGCCTAAATCGAGGTATTACTAAACTATTTATTTATTTACATAACAGTTACAATCGTAAATATAGGTTAATGTAAAATGAGACACTGCCAAAATTACAGAGTTCGTTCACAAGATTTAGTGCATCCAGTACATGAATTCAGTGGGATATTTTTACACGAATATTTTTATTTTATCTTGTAATAATTTTACAATAATAATTAAAACGCATTTTCAATTTAATATTTAATATCTAATTTTGAAATTTGGACGGACTTTTAAAATTAACCCTGTATAAAGCACATCTAGGTATACCTATTAAACCAATTAAAGAATATTTATTTATTTCTCTTACAATCGTTAGGTACAATAAGTTTTATTTTACTGGTATAATAGACTAAAACAACGAATTGTGAGAGACTGGTGTCTGCGCTAGGATACCCTGTGAGGACAGATCACCAGGCCCTCACCTCGAGATGGAATTATATATCAATAAGTACATGCAATGAAATGTGCTTTCGGAACATATCAGTCGAATACTTTCGGAATATATGAAGTGAATACGGGTATACAGAACATCAATGAAAAGGGATGTGCGTGTAATATAGAGACACAGTGAAAACTTTGTTAATGTGAGTGTTCATGTATTACATATACATCAAACCTACACACATTAATATACATACATACACATACATGTACACTTATACAATACATAATATATAATTTACATTCCACACATTACAAATGTTACTAACTATATTAGGGCGATGTAATTGTGTAAGATGGTACCAGATCGTTTCATCATTAGATAAATCAAGGAGCCAAAGTGACACGATTTGCTTGCACTTATATTTGGTAAGATTATAAATAGGAATTAATTTTATTATACAGATAATAATAAAATCATAGGAAAGTCAAAACTGTACATTGAATATTTTTTTAAAAGAATACTTGGGGCGTGATCTACAATCGATATCGAAGCCAAAAATATAGTTTTTAGAATTTTTTTCTGTTTGTCCGTTTGTCCGTTTGTCCGTTTGTCCGTTTGTCCGTCTGTCTGTCTGTCTGTCTGTCTGTCTGTCTGTCTGTCTGTTTGTCTGTTTGTCTGTTTGTCTGATTGTCTGTTTGTCTGATTTTCTGTTTGTCTGTTTGTCTGTTTGTATGTCCGGGGTAAACTCAAAAAGTACTGCATGGATTTACTTCAATTTTTGCATGAATATTACTAACAAGTCGGGTCAACATATAGGCTACACATTATCACGCTATCACCTACGGGGGAGGAGTTGTGCGGAGTGAACGAATTACGCGCGGACGAATTCGTGGGCAACAGCTAGTAAAAGATAAAAATTAATAATATTTTTAAGCTGATATTAGTACTGCAAAAATATAGACATTAATTCACGTAACAGCAAGCGCTAATCTGGTAAAACGTCACCTTGATGTTGTCATTTTCATAGAAACCATAGAGTATGTAATGTAGATATTACCACTGCGTGATGTTATTCAAAACGGCATAAATATAAATAAAATATTATTTTCAATTTAATTTTCAATTTTAAAACGTGAATTTTTTGTGATAAATGTACGTTATTTAACAAGAAAGAAGTTTTTTTTTTTGATAATATACCCATTAAGTAACATTATTAAATAGTTCTTCAAATTTAGTCAACTCGTCTATGTCTACAATGTACATTAGTACGTGTACTACGTGGTATATCAGAGGGCCTACCATGAACTCTTATAATACTTGTCAAGTTCCAGGCAGTTCAACTATGAGTATTAACCTGTCAGGTTTTACGATCGTACCATGAACTAATTTTTGTTGACCTGCAATGCGTCGTCTTCTGGCCGGTCACATTATCTCTGGCAGGACATATCAAATTAACGTTGAGAAACACATCACTTGCCGATTTTTAAATTTTAGTATAAAATTATTATTAATAGTGCATTTTAATTAGAAATCTTGAATTTAAGAATACAAATTGGCAAAAGAGATCGACTTTTAAGTTATTTAAAGTCTACGTAAAATATATGGAATATAAAGTAAACCACGTAATATTTGTTAAGCGGCATCCATTAAAGAACGCAACTCTGGGAATATTACACATGACCTTGAACTGTTTAATAAAGACATTCATGTTATGAGCGCGGTTTTTAAATTTCTTGAGTACGTCTTGATTTTTTGAGATTTAGAGTTTTGGAATAGTTTGTGACTATTTTAAACCTTAAAATTGCACATTGATTTAATGAACGTGATTAATGTCGGAAGCAAAACGATCGTATGATATCAATATATTCAATGAACAATTGGAAGTTTTATGAGATATTTTATAAAAGAGATTCAATAAAAGTGCACACTCAAAACGTTAATTTTCATCACACATCTAAATTTAGTGTAAGTCCTCTGTGGTCTAGTATAGTGGTCTGGTGTCGGAGTTGATCACATGAGGTCCCGGGTCGGACAATTCAACAAAATGTGTTTTTCAGTTTTCTGACAAAAGCAATGTTGCCCGGGATTGGAAAAAGTGCCCGGGTGGCGATAGGCTTTGGCTAATCGTGGGTACACTTGTTGTACCTCTGCCTACCTCTTTGGGGATACGAGCGTGAAGATACTTTTTTATCTAAAATTAAAAATAAATAAAAAATGCTTTAAAAGTAAGTAAATATTAAATAATAAATAAATAACTTAAAATAGAAGTAATGAATTAGGAACTATATTTTATACTAATATCAATATTTTTCTAAAACACAGTTAATGTCAAAAAATATGCAATATAAATTCCAAGTAGGACTAGGGCTAGGAATAGCAGTAATAATAAAAAATACCTACGTTTACAGTACATTTAAGACAAAGCAATCCAATAAAAGTTACTTTTTTCCACCTGCAAGTGACCGGCAATATTATGACACTTTAGCAGTTCAAATATCGATTTCGGTCTGACAAAAACACTTCATGGTACGCAAACGCAGGGCAGAAGTTGGTTTGAATAGTAAAACGATCGCTCGCCGGCATAGGTCACGTGGTCACTGACTGGCCTGTTAGATAACGCTTTCATGGTACGAAATAGCAGGACAGTTTAATTATCGGCTAAAATTGACCTGCTATAAGAGTTCATGGTAGGGCCGCAGTATGGCTATGACCAAAAATACTTGTTTTAGAGGTTAGGCTAAGTTTGTCTATTCTATTTTTGCAATAATAATAGTCAGTAAAGTTATAAGCATTATTGAACAAAAAATGCAAGAGATATGCGAATATTTGCTGAGTCACAACATGAAAAACAGCACTAACTGTCGTGGCAGTGGAGGTCTCAATTCATGCCCGGTTTCGGCGGCAATATATCAATATGACGCACTGCCCAGTGATTTATTACTACGAGCTTTTGCTCGATTTTTTCTTTTTTATTTGGCAACACACGATTGAAGATATTGTAAAAGTGTTTTGTGTTCTTTTTTAAAAATACTGTGTTGATTTAAGATATTTAGTATCTATAAACCGCAAGCTTTATATTAATTTATAAAAAAAATAATGGAAAGCTTAGAATGGACTTAGGGTTGGAATGGAATAATTTTTTAAAGAAATGAATTTTTAAAAATTGTGCACAATTGAGTATATAAACGGACTAACCCCTACAGGGCATTCTCTATCAGCCAACCAAAATCAATTGCAAAACTTTACAGTTGAAAGTGTGCATGAAAAGATTAATTAGTATAATTTTCATTAAATGGACAACATTAATTTGTCTTAAAATAAAACATACAACATAATATTAGTATTGAATAATAACAACATACAAACACACATACGTTTGAGATGAGATTGCAAGGAAAGTTTTTAATCTATGTTTTTTCCCATATATTTAATACAATGGACTCTAGCAATGGTAATAAAGAGACAAGATGATTGTTGAGAGTTATCAGAATTGTGATTCTTGATCGTTAACTTGGTTCAACAAAATTGTACAACGCGCTTATTACTTGATACAAAAGCCGAAATTAAAATAGTTATTAAAGCATATTATATTTTATTCCAAAATCTACGAATTTTCTTTATGAAGACAAACTAGTCTGTTTTCAAAATTATGTTTATTTACCCATTTATATTTGCCTGAATAGCCGAAATTCTAACTACTTAACGAATTTGACAGTACTAAGCCTATAAGTGTGATGGGAAATCTTATTATCTAATGTTTCATAATACCTACCACTCGTTTCACATAGCGGTTAGGTTCATTGACTCGTAGCGTGATAATAAATGCATGTCATCATCAATATAACCTAGTCCACCGATAACTCTAATTATAAAAAAAAAATAATTGATAAAGTGCGTGTCGGGCCAAGCACAATGTAGGGCTCCGAAATTACCTATCACTATAATAGGTATAATATGGACTAGGAAAAGGTTTTTTATTGTTTCATACTATGAACTGGTTGTGGATATATTAATTATTGACGTTATATAAAGTTAAATTTGTATAACGTCAATAATTAATATATCCACACCATAGGTTCGCCGCCTACAAAAAACTTTTCCAAATATATTTTATAAGTTGGTCAACTATTACTCAAAAGCTTGTAAAGCCTTCTAATCCGTGATGGTTTTTTCTTTTAACTTCATTACTACTACCGTGAATTTTTTTTCACCTCTAAACTAATCTAAACGATTAGTTGGCAGAGCTCACTAACAAAAATTAGCACTCTAAAACTGAATATTATACAAATGTGCTCCTTCATCGTAAAATTGTTTTCACAATGCTAAATATTTTTTAGAAACCTATCTAACTATACTCCACACTATGGGTACACGAGAAAGAAAATTATCATCCCCACTTTACATGTAGGGGAGTTACCCTAAAAAATATATTTCCACATTTTATACCACTACAACTTTGTTGCTGTGACTAATTACAGCTTTCAAGTACTAAGTATCTTGAACTAGACTGCAGAGGTACGGACGGACGAGCGGACGGACGGACGGACTTAGCGAAACTGTAAGGGTTCCTAGTTTACTTCGGAACCTTAAAAAAAGAATATTGCTTAACTTCTTAGTAAGCCTCCACAACATTATTGTAGCAATATTACAAAAAATTAGTCACCGCTTGGGCAATAGCGGCGCGCTTTGGCCATCACAGCGGCAAAGACTGGCTGTTATGGCTTCAATTTCTACGCGCGAGTGTTAGTTTTAACTGCGCTTTCCAACTGAGAATAGGACTGTCAGGATGTCATTTTGCTAACTGGTATATGGGTGATTCCGTTCTAACTGTGATATAATGTCAGTACCGTGTCATGTCCATTTCTAGAATTTATTTATAAATTGTTAGTTTTTTTTGTCGTAAACATTAGAATTTATGAGGTATTTAGTTTAAATCATTTATTACGACAAAAAAACTAACAATTTATAAATAAATTCTAGAAATGGACATGACACGGTATTGACATTTAAGTGATATATTGTAAGTTTTCTGTAAGTGGCAAGTTATATTATATGAAAATAATGTTAAAATATGTTTATAATTTTCCAATAAGCACAAAAATTTCATAAATTAATTATTAATTAATGACCTGTGAGAACAAACAATACAGGACATTGAATATCACAGTTAGAACGGAATCACACATATACTGGTCTCATTCTAACTGGTATATTTTTTATTTTGATTCCCATTAGATCAGTTACCATTAAAACACACACACACACACACACACATACACACCCACACACATATATATATATATATATATATATATATATATATATATATATATATATATATATATATTGCCAGTCGGTCGCCTTTTACGACCTGCCTGTCAGAACGTCAGTTGGTATATTCTTCAAAAGAGCCCGGGACCAACACGGGGGAAAGTTGGCACCTACTCGAATTTTGATCTAAATTGTTCTAAATCTTAATTCACTATTTTAACACAATATTAACTTAGAGTCAATTTGCTTATGAAGTTTTTTAGTCTTCTTATCACTACATAGTATAAAACAAAGTCGCTTTCCACTGTCTGTCCTTATATCTCTAAATATCTTTAAAACTACGCAACGGATTTGGATGCGGTTTTTTAAGGCGATTACAGCTACGAACGACCTTGAGTTACTAACAGGAGCAGCGCAAATATTATTTCGCGATCTGGTATGCCCCAACGTCAAAGAGTATTTACAGTGGATGCAGATACCTACGTTTTAACATTTTTGTTCACCTATATGAACTTTTATCATCATGAATCGACTGAATGTTGTCAAACTCAAAACCTTTAACCAGTAATCGCTCATTTATCGATTACATATACATTCATTTTAGAAAAACGATAAATATCTAAAGAAAAAAAAAATATATCGAAAATCGACAAAAAATCATATAACAATTTACACAATATTAACAGTTACGTATCTTATTTCTTTGAAAGTTTTGTAATATACAATACATCCCGTGTAGCACTTTATTTTAATACATACAATCAACAATTAATATTTAACAAAACCTTTCAAAATTTGATTTTATAAAATGTAATCTCTTAAATAATATTTTAAAACTAACTAGCTTCTTAGTTTTTGTTTCAAAATCTCGTAAGAAAAAAGGAGATATATAATTTGATTTAATGTTTATAGAGGAAACAACTAAATAAGTTGGTTTATTTAGACTATTTGTGTGTATAATATATTTAATTTATTTATTTTTAGTTGCGAAGTCCTTACTACCTTCAAATAGTACCACATTTTGCTTTTTATTCGCTTGCTTGAATTAGCTTCGTTGTTTATTGTTTTATTTATTTTTTATTTTTGTACATTTATACAAAATATTGACAAAATACTTATCTATCTATAGCTAATAAAACATTCAAGTGTAAACGTAGGTAAGTACATGAATTGTCTCAAAATATTATTCAGCGTCTACTCGCAAACAAAACTTTTTATAAAGTACTAGCTTTCAGCCCCTTTAATACCCTCTTTTACCTCTTTAAGAGACAAAACTCACAGCATCCTTACATACACGTTTATTTAATTGAATTAAAGAACATGACTAATAAATTTGAAGAGATTTTGATAAAACATATTTTATTTTTTCTACAAACTTTACCACTTTTTTCATCCTTTGAAGAGAAGACATTTGAAAACCTTAAACTCGTATTCATTTAATTGTATTAAAAATCATAAATACTAAGTTTTAAATAATTTCTACAATATTCTACAATAAACAATCTATTTTTTATACAAACATCAATGCTTTTTTTACCCTTTAAGGAATGAAATTTAAAAAAATCCCCAAATATACGATTCTTAAATTGTGTTGAAGAACATAAGTGCCGAATTTCAAATTATTTTGACCATAAACGTTTGATTTTTCATATAGATTGTAACACACACTTTTACTCCTTTATTGGATGAAACTTTGAACATTACGTGCATGTTTCTTCAATTTCGATTGAAGAGCATAAGTACTAAAAAAATCCGAAAATTCTTACTTCTTAATTGTATTAAATTAAAATAATTTAGATTTTATACTAATGCAATAAATAAACAATTCATTTTTGATACAAACTTTAAAGCCTCTTTTTACCTCTCTATGAGCTAGAATTCAAAAAAATATTAAATTTCTATTTAATTTTTTTTTGGGGTGATAGTTTGTATAAAACAAATATCTATTTCACCATCTTAGGGGATGAATTTTAAAAAATCCCTTCTTATTCCTTGTCTATATCATAAGAACAACGTCTGTAAAAAAAACAGCCTTCTCGGTCCAAGCTCATTATCTACTATAAAAAATATCCAAGCGTAAACGAAATGTTCAATTTCCAAACGGCACAACCTTACTATTGTGCCAAACGTTCTATCTGTGCTATTACTCTTTGACTCGAATATGGAGAGCGGAGCACGCTAACATGCGACACGGCCTCCCTGTATGAACGCTACCGGGAGACTAACTTTCGACGCGAGCGCTGTCCGCGAAATAAATAATAAGGTTTTTATTGATTTAATAGCACACTATAATGATTTTGTAAAATTTTGAACTTAAATTTTATAAAGCAATAAATTGTCTTTAATAAAAAGGAAAAATCATCAAAATTGTTACAGTAGTTTGGAAGTTATAAGCAAATTTTTGCGTAAAAATAAGAAAGATATTCGATTTTTTCCCGTCAAAAATAACAATAAAATTTGAAAAAACGAACTTAAAATTTAAACTTAATTATATTATACGTATAATAAATACATTTTTTTTTAATTATTGGGCCAACCGGTAAGCAGTAGTAGGCTTTCAAAGAGGAGTCTATTTAGTAGTTTGGCATTAGCTATCGCCTTAAGTAGATAAAGTGATTCAAGAAGAAAGTTTATATGTATAATAACATGGATTATAAAGTAGAGAAATACTGTTATAATATATTTAGCAAAACAACGTTTTCCGGATCAGCTAGTTATCAATAAATAAAAAAGTATTAACACGCTTTACTCTCTTACAGCTATTTTGGTAGGCAGCGTAAACCGAACGTCTATAATAGACTTTACATTTCACCGTTATTCACCGGTTTGGTAGCGAGATGAGTACTAATCCCTATCGCCGCAATTGACCAACCTGACAATGATTGTCTACTTCTGACTACTTCTATCGATAACCATGACCTAAGGCTTTATGTGCTCATTCTAGGCATAGGGGTGGTAAACACACCACCCACCAAACTCAAAGCCTTCGAATTGTAACAAATAAAACCATTTTAATCAAACAAATGAGGTAATATTCTTCAAACACGGGCTTTTGAAGAATATAAATCACCCGTCAGACAGCTTACAAAATACGAAGTACAAGTAAAACTTGTCATTAAAATCGTGTTTACGAGATAATAAAGCTCTACAATTTTTGTTTAGGTTTGGTACCACCATCTATCCTGCCGCAATAGTGACGTTGTTGAGGCAGGATAGGCGATGACCACAGATTAAATGGATACGCCTACTTTCTATTTGTTAGTTTATCAGTGTAGCTCACATTTACACACAGAAATATGAAGTTATGCTACTCACCGATTAAATAAAATCACTTAAAGCGTGATTTTTAAACTTTTGTCATTACATTCGGTATTATAAAACATGTTGTACTGGCTTGTTTTTATTTTTTTCATAATATAATATATACAAATATATGACACATTCTGTCAGTAATAGGAGCGTTTGCTCATATGCACGGCGACACGTTTCCTTCCCAATGGCGTGTCTATTAGTATTCATGTGGTATGTAGTGATGACATATATAGTGATGTGTTTCGGTTTGCAGGCAAAGGTAAAATTATGCATCTTTGGTGTTTCTAACCGATGGTTAGTTCTAGATATCTCTTTAGATAGAAAGGGATACCTAGAACTAGTCATTGGTGTTTAACTCATGATAAAAATGATATAACACATATGTATTTAATTAAATATACAATATTTTATGAAATAATATTGAATAATATTACAAAAATACATGCAAAGTTTTCAATCTTTGAATCAATCTCATACTTATTTGTACGTCATTTCCCTTTTCCTACAATAACAGAGAAAATTACATCGTAATTGAAAATAAAATCCTTTGTAAATATTACAGTAGAGAAGCTTCCCTGAGGTCGGGTAAAAGTAAAACATCGTGATTTATTAAAGCAATTGCAGATTCCGTTTTTGTGAGAAAATACGTCTTAAACATGATTGGCTGCATTTATAATATTATTTTATATTAGTATAATTTATTAGTACCTACCGCTTTTTTATATTTACAAGCACACAATAAATATTCTCAATAAACAGGTTTGAGATTAAAAAAATAAAAAATATATTTACCAGATATTATAGGTGTTCGATAATTATAAGGTCCTTCCAAAATAGACGAACATATTTTACATAGCGTTCTGTACGTCTAACCAAAGATAACTAACAACCCGAAAAAGAACGTCATTCAGGAGACTAAAACTTTTTGATTTTTTAAAACCAAAATATTTTTTCGCCTTTTTGTATAAAATAATCCACTTTGTGGTTATTTACCACTTATTACTCATTTTTGAGTTAAAATTGGATGATTTTATGCAAAAGGCGTAAATTGTTACAGGAAAAAATAATTTGTTCGTAGAAATCAAAATGTTTCAGTCCCTTAAATCGCATTATTTTTTGGTTGAATATCTTTGGTTAGACGTACCGAACGCTATGTTAAAATATGTTCGCCTATTTTGGAAGGACCCTATATATAGATTGACTGGTGAATTACCTTTAATATTTAAGGATGTGATAGTTGGCGATCATATATGATAAAAAAAAACTCATATATGATTAAAAAAAATTCTATACGATTTTGACTCAAATTGTCGTTCACATTTACGCGAATTTTACAATATCCATCACATTCTTCCATATTTTATGGTAATTCTTTCACTATCAACTATGTGAAACTTTAGAATTCACTTCCTTTTCATATCAGGAGTAGTCAGTCAATAGTAAGTTTTAAAAAGACATTAAAGGAATTTTACCTGTCTGCATAATTTTCAATAAAAGGGCACAGTAAAGTATTATTTATTATTCATAGTATTAAGTTAATTAAAATAAGAATTTGTAGTTTTTCTTTTGTCTTCAAATTGTATGTTTCTACATTAATAATTTGTACACTGTATATTCTACATTTCTTTTACGCATTCTCATTCTTTTTCTTCTTCTTCTCTTGCAGAGATAAGCTCGCCTTTTGTAAATGTTTCAAATTAAAATGTAATATGACTTTTAAGTGTACAATAAAGTATTAAATAAATAAATAAAAACATTAAAAATAAATATTAAAATACTTCTACTAAGAAGTGTTTTAATATTTATTTTTAATGTTTAAACAGTACACCGAGAATTCAATATTTACCTGAGCCATATTTAGACACCGCGCGGATGCACTTGTCGCGCATGTAGTGAGGTTGAGGGCGGGGGGTAGCGGCGGCGTGTCCTTGATGTCGACTAGCTTGGCGTACTTAGAGACCATAATATCCACATTTAATTTATTTTTAGAGAAATATTAATCAAAAATTAAGCCCCTTATTTTATTATTTCATTTTAACGAGAATCGAAAACTGAGTCCTTTCCAGAAGTATCGAAAGTAACCAGTCAGTCTGTATATTTTACTTATGAACTTTTAAATGTCTATAGACTCCGATTCACCACGATATACCAATTTTTGGGTTTGCAAGATAAATAGTGATAATCATCGCCCTATTTAACTGTCCCTGATAAGTAATAACAATTATCGACTATTTATAGCGATAATCAGGACGGACCGAACCTGCCCATCAAGGCACGGGAGTAGTAACACATTTCCTATACCATCACATGGTTTAGGATTTTCGAGAAAAACCTCAAAATTCGCTAAATAATACATATTTTGCTCGATCTGATGATTGAATCTGGGATCTTTTTTAAGATTAAGTAAATGAATATCTATATTAATATTATAAATGGAAAAATTTGGATGTTTCGACGGATGGATGTAATCACGCAAAAACTACTCCACGGATGTCAATTAAATTTGGCACACAGATAGATCATAACCTGGAATAGTACATAAGCTACTTTGTATCTCGGAAAAATTAAATGATCCGCGGGATTCATCATAAACTTTTATAAAGCAGCGCGCTGAACGCTGCAGCTAGTATACCGAAAATTAGAAATATTCATACCCATCAGTCATCACACAAATGTCTATCGCTGTCGAGAATCGAACACGAGCCAAACCGATTGTGTAGTCAAGGTCACTAAACACTCAAACAACGAGATGGTACGAAGAAACTAAAATGTAAAATTATGATATATCTGTCTATACGTGTGAATAAACTGACGTGCAAGAATTATTCCAATATGCAAATTCTAGTGCTTCTTAAATGGACTTCGGTCTCAAGGTTACACACCTCATCAAATTAGGGAAAACAACAGTCTTTGTACAACATCATCAATGTCATCATACATATCTTGATGCCAGATCTCTTACGGGAGGCAAAGAAAACCGAGTACCATACGTCACAATCCTTGCAGATTTACTTATAAGATAAACTTTATTTTTTACTTAAGTAAAAAGTCAACCTTTGGGCTAACAAAAATTGTAGTATGTATAAGGTACGAAGAAGCATATAAAAAGTAATATAAAATATATGTTTAAATTACTATGTATATAATAAATATTAATACATAAATCTTTATTAATATAAATGCAAAAACTGGGATGTTTGGATGGATGGATGTAAGGATGGATGTTTGTTACTCAAATCACGCAAAAACTACTGAACTTTGGCTTACAGGTAACTGAAATTTGGCACACAGATAGATGATGACCTGATACAGCTCATAGGCTAATTTTTATCCAGGAAAAATTAGCTGATTTGCCAAAAACTTTTATATTGCAGCATGCTGCACGCTGCAGCTAGTATAATTATAAACAAAACATACACTAATACAAAAATACTAACACATTATAAAATAACCTAGATGATCCAGCAAACGTTGTTTTGCCAACAATGTAAACAATTACAAAAAATATACACTTAATAATGATAAAATTTGCCTTTAAAACTTCGAACTTTACAAGTTTTGATTTTTAACAAAAATTAATATTGATGGTTACACAGAGGTATCTTTAATATCGGGTGGATCCTCCTCGATTACGTATGCACTCTCTGGGCCTGTTTAGGATACATTCAATCAGATGAGTGATGTCTTCTTGTGGTACCTATACGCTCCCGTTGTCCATGGTCCAGTGCGAATACTCGCGTGCGAACTTCAAACATCGGCGTACATCACGGACAAACGTGACATGAAATTTATTTAAATATATTATTAACATAATTATCAAATAACTGAGAACCTAATATCAATACAACAAGCAATCAAGTCAAGATTTGTCTTGCTTCCTCCACATTCATTAATATCTTCATACACACATCTATGATGTTGTGATAATAGATTTAGATCCGTTTGCACCAAAATATTTAAATATTTTTAAATGTGTTTAACCATGAAGTCATTTAAATCTGATTTAAATACATTATTATTTCAACTGTTTGTATTTAGGTACGTATATGAAAATTTTTAAATTTTTCAGAAAAAAATATAGCAAAAACAGCGTGTTAAATCTCGAAGTGAGAATTTCCATTAAATAAGCTTTTGTCCCAGACAAGTCTTAGGCAGTAATGATACTAGAGTTAGTCAGCACAAATGTGGTATGTATACTGAACGAACTCAACGTAAGCGTTCTTGCGTTGCGTTTATTATACGTTGAACAAACGCATAAGCCGGAAATTAATAAATCGTGTGTAAAAAGAGTCACTTTACATGCATTTAATTCCTAAATCTTAGTGAATATTATACTTACACTTAAGTTGTAAGTGCAAATACGCAATGTGTAAATAATTTCTATACTTCTATTTTGCTTAGATGCACATGATTTGTGAAATCTAGCGATACGCGTATTCAATTTTCAATTCCTATAGTCAAATATTTGGTTTTTAATCTATCATATTACGTTAATAGCGTATTTGCAAATGCAAAAATTAGCATCATTAGTTTGACGTAGGTATACATCGTTTAAGGAACAGTCTATCGAAAAAATAAAAAACATACCATTTTAAAGTTCTTTTAATGATGCCAATTCCTTTTTTTGCAGGATATGCAAATTTGCTTTTTATGATGTTTTCTTATTTCCAAGACACGCAATGTAAATTAAAAATGTACAGATCAGTCTAGTACTTTTTGAATTTATTCGTTACAAACACATAAAAAACATGGGACTAATATGTTCCTAAGTGATAAAAATCTCTTACAAAACCATATTCAAAAGTCAAGGAGATGCTGCAGGATCTCCTTTCGAAAATCATCAGCACTTTTTATGTTTTGCTCTTAGAATGATACATATGAAGCAGAATGGCGGTCTAAGGACAAGAAAATGTGTCAGGTGGTTGATAATTTTTATTTTCTTTTTAAATTCACTTTTAAAATAAATGTTATTTTTAAATCTGGGCTAATCCGAAAAATTCTTTATCACTAGAAAGCCTTATTATCTAGGAGTAACATAGACTACTTTTTATTTGACTGAGCACAAGGAAGTAATGATTACGGGTCACGTGAACGATGTCGCGAGTAACAGATAGTTTATAACATGTATGGGATACTACGAACCTCTTGGTTATTGTCTACATTTGTATAGATAAGACACAGACAAAGTGACATCACTTCATAGTGAAACGATATCTAAATTCGACATCGTCTCTGACAATAAGGATACCGACTTTGAGTATATACCTCCAAAAAGACTAAGCAACTGACAAAAATGTCCTCAGATAAATTTGCTTGTGTGGAATGTCAACGAGTGTCACTTGTGTACTTACAGTAATCAAGCCACGCACACTACCGTGGTTGGTGTGCCCAACCTTAATTTTTGTTATCCCTGCTTTCAATATAAAAAATAAAGGTTAAAGTAAATATTATACATCGGTATTTAATTTAAATAGATTACAAATAACGCTTATAAATTATTATACGATTTGGAAATTGAAGTTTTTGCAGGAAATATATTATTATATTTATACTATTATATAATACAATATAAACATATATTAGTAATAATAATAATAATAATTCACGGGACAAATTACACTTACTGATCTAACCCCAAAGTAAGCAAATTATTTGCTTGTGTTATGGGTGTTAGTCAACGATACTAATACATAGAAATACATATATAAATAATAATTTCGTCAGAATCGATAGAGTTGTCTTATTAAATATATGAATTACTCGTTTAAAGTATAGAATTTGGTTTGTGAAGCAATAATAATTAATACCAGACATTCTTGTCTTCTTAAAAATTTAAAATTTTACAATACTCTTTCCTACATAATTTTGTTTTAACACATTTTTAATTTGTTTACTGGTACATAATAGATCTCTGATACCACCCGACACGAGGTGCATGCTCCACAAGATTGTTTTCGTTCCTTGTATATAGTGAGTGCACATCACCACTTCCTTAACTAAGAAATGTTTTTGTTGTGGACATATTATTTCAAGTTCTCAAATACAAGTTACAATATTAATTTCTTTGAATTTTTCTCTCAGGGAAACCCTCGGGTAAAGATTATTGGTTCGTCTTATAGCTTTTTCTGCAACACAAATATAGCTTTTATTTCAGCAGAATTTCCTCATTGAAAAATCCCATATATGAAATAGTGTGGTGGAATTAACTAAAGTATATAATACTTACAGTAATCACATCAGTTAACTGTCCCATTCTAACTGTAAAACCTGCCGAACTAGATTTATTTGCTACTTATTATAATTTTATCTAGAGGTATACCTAAAAACACGCTGAAGTCCATCTGACTTTTTTTATATCATAAGATACCAAACAAGCAGATGGGTTTCCTGATGGAAAGAGTCACCTATCGCCTATATACACCAAATGTGTTAATGGTGAGTTGCTACCTTGTGACGAGGTCTTAAATACTACATGCATAAGTTTACCGGCTACCTTACCCTCCAAACCAGAACATGACGGTGACGAGCACTTACGCTATTACGGCAGGAATAGGTAAGGCGGTGGTACTAGACCCGGATGAGACAATGCAGAACTCTACCACCTAGTAAACGTAGTACGTATTAGTCTCAGATTACTTCCATTTAGTTCTACATTGCTATTTACGTGCCTCACATGAAGCAATGAGAATTTAACACTTGATTTTGCTGTCATTTAATAAAATGAAATGTATTTGTGCCGAACTAGTGTATAGTTTTGGGGGTAAGGTATCCGGATGTACCATCCCACCCTATCGCATGGATAACATGGTTGTTCCTTTCCTTTAGGAGTGCTATTTGCTTGTTTATTTATCAGTAATTTAACTTTTCATAGTTTTTTTGTATTTTAGATATTTAGATAGAATATTTTATATTATATATATATCTATGTACATGTTATGGCACCATTTTATTATTATTTACCAAGACGTACTTATATAAAATGTGTTTCCCATTTTTTTAGGAAATTATCCGAGTATAAACCGGCAGTACTGATTAATCGGACTAAAAAATCCATTTTTTCATATATAATTGTAATTTTAATTATTAGTATTTAGTATATAATTGTAATTGTACAACAAAAATTGTTCATGAAACGTGTTCTTGCTATTATTATACGATTTTTCAAGATAATTGCGACAAAATTTTGTCATTACAAACCGGCATATTTTATAATTTTCATTCAGCTCGTTCTCCTATGAATGTTAAATCTTAATTGTCACCTAAGTCTACCAAATTTAGTAGACTTTTAATGGGGACACTTTTCATCGCTCAATTATCAATCTGGACGTGTAATATATCTATGGATGCCAATGACTATTGACGACGTGATTTAGCGCGGCTTCAGTCAATCTCATATAAAACCTTTTATTCTTTTCTAACTTTGTTATCGTTTTCATGTTATTACTTCATCTAAGCCTTCACATCTATTAAACTTAGTAGATCATTTGTAACAAGCGAAGACGCAGCTGCGTGAATCTTTTCTTATAATGTAGGAATATAATGATCACTTTGCGTGAAAAATCTAAGTTTTTCTAGAAAAAAATAAAAAAATATGCTACAAGACCAAAAACTATTACTTCAGGATCTTTTTTGTCCTGTGAAAATAAGCAGCATTGATAATTATCATTTTCTCTACGATATAAAAAAGTTATAATTAAAGAACAACAATCCAACTCGCCACACACATCCAAAATAGCAAGTTGAACTTTGGTTCTTTGTATTTGTAAGAGAGCGGGCAAACACATTATAATTTTAGCATCTAAATTTTAGCAACTGCATCGATGCTACATCGCGTTTTAACGACTCTCCGCGATCGATCGCGGCATCCGAATCGCGCGTTTTAGCGACTGCAACGATGCTGCATCGCGTTTTAGCGATCGAACAAGGGATCGCGCATTTCAGCGACTGCTTCGATGCTAGATCGAGTCGGCAGCAGTGTTGTCGTTCAATAGTCGACTGTCGATTATTTATACTGATATGTTATCTTTATTTTTTATTAAAAAACAGTAACAGTAACTCAAGTTAGTAGCAAAAATTTATGGTCTTTCTTAAGGTATATTGCTGTTAAAATATACTGAATAGTACCGCAAATGGGCAAACTATCAACAGTCGACTAATGATTGGCCTATTTAAGCCTAAGACAAATAATAATATCGATATTTATTAAAATGTATCGATTTTTTAGTATGTCATAAGACAGCAAACACGCAAATAAATCTCCTCTTGAAAATAGACAACCATTGCCCATAGACACCAAAGATGATAACTAGATTAGCAGGTATGTAATAATCAAAAAAATTTGGCTGTATGAGTTTAAGAAATTTCGATAAAGTGTTTGATTGTACCGTCACGTGAACGTCATCATGATTCATCATCGGATGATTTTCCTGCATCTTCACCATCGTCTATAGACACCAAAGATGTTAATAGTGCGTTTTTTATATCAAAAGATAGCAAACAAACAGATGTCTCTCTTAATGTAAAAATGAAACCATTGCCTATAGACACCTAAAATGTTAATGGTGAGTTGTTACCTGTGTGGCGGAATGGCAATGCCACATGCGTAATAAGTCTACCGGTTAACTTTATCTTCAAACCGGAATATGACGATGATAAGCATTGACGCTATTACGGCAGGAATAGGTAGTTTGGTTTTACGCTTTAAAACACGGTAAAACACAATTATTTTCTACCGACGACAAAACGGAGGTTATCAGTTTGACATAATATATGCATGTATGTAATTTTTGGGATTGGATAATATTTGACCATTTTTTTGATTGTTATTTAGTTGTCCAAGCATATGTATTAAATTTCGTAAATGTATATACATACATGTTTGTATGTTTATATGTTTGTCTACAAACTTGTCGGGAATTAAAGTATTATCGAGATAATTTTTTTGATTTAAATTATGTACAATTAATATTCCAATTTAGGGAACTGTCCAAGTTTTATCAAAATCGGTTGAGTAGTTTTTGAGATATGGGGAATCTATAGTTGACAGATATTTGAATTCGGTTTAACTTTTTTAATAACTTTTATTCACTTTTCCTTTTTTTACTTCGTAAAGTTTGTATTTTGGATTTTGTAAAATTTCTTACCAGCAGCATTGAAATTTTAATATTTAATAATAGGTAAGTGATAGAAATTATTTAGTTCTTAAGATTATTTTTTAACAAAATAATCTTCTTCATATTTAGGTATCTTAAGTTTATATTAAGAGTGGAGCTTCGTAGATATTAAGTACAACACTAACTCTCAAACCGCGGAAGTTAATCGCCGCGATCGGCATTTGCATGTGTGCCCGGTATAGTCGCGGCATCTAGCAACTCGAGCGCCACGATCGGCGTTTGCTAGTGTGCCCGGTAGAGCGATCAGTCGCTGCGGCCGGCTTCTAAAAGCGACTGAATCGTCATTCTTACTGATCCCGATGACCCGATAACTCTGGCCAACGGTTTACACGATAACACTACACACCTACATTCGCGACACCGTCGCCGCCGGCGGCGACGAGGACCCCTGTTTTGCCCTTCGGCGAACCGAGCCCAAGGGCAAGGTTCGGCGGACGGACAAAACAATGCCACTAGCCCTCTCATCGCAAATCACGACCCCACCCTAAGCCGAGGTTCGGTCTAACAGGAGACACCCTTAGGGCGGAGGGCGTACAGCCCTACACCTTTAAATTCTGGCTGAGCACTCTGCTCGCCCCCGCGACCGGTGAAGCTGTAACAGCCCATAAGGCTAGCAGTAATTGAGCCATTCCGAAAAAAAACTGAATCGTCGGTCGCCGATGCTAAAAGTAGCACGTGTGCCCTCTCTCTAAAGGACAAAAATGCCGAGCTATCGAGTATCGTACGCATCGCCGTTGATCAACGTTAAGACATAGGGTTAGACACGGGGCATACAATTCCGACCGCCGGCCAATAACGAGCAAGTAAAAAACGGGCCTGACATTGGCCGTAATAATTGATCGAGGCGAAAAGTTGTCTCGGCTCCGATCCGAATGCGGAAAAAAAACCGGCGGAGCCTATAAAAATCTCTTCCTTTAGTTTCTCCGAAAAGAATAAATAATAAGTAACTAATTGTAACAACTTGCTATTTTAACTGATAATTTCATATTTAGAACTAGTTTATCCAGCCTTTTACGTAATTTTTATAGAAAAGCACATGCCGGGTGTTTACATTTCATATGTTACACCACGAAATGTATTAATAAGTTCGTATATATCATGAGATAGCAAAGAAACAGATGTCTCTCCGGATGGAAAAAGAAACAATCGCCTATAGACAGCAAAGATGTTAATAGTGCGTTGCTATCCGTGTGGCAGGATAGCAATGCCACATGCATAAGTTTATCGGCTACCTTTGTCCCCAAACCAGAACATGACAATGACAAGCGATGGCGGTTATCACGGTTGAAATAATTGAGGCGGTAGTAACAAATACCCGTGCGAGATGTTGCGGAACTCTTTTACCTAGTAGTCACGATGGTAGGTTCCCGTATAGCCAATCAAGTTTTAGCCCTGATTATGCAGTAACCTGTAAAAACGGTTGGCTATTAATTAAAAATAAATATATTATATAGTTTGTGAATTGTGAAACAGTACAAGTGTTTAAAATAAAATGACAACTTTAGCCAATTAGTCGCCTTTTATGATATGTCTGACAGAACGGCAGTTGGTTTATTCTTCAAGAAGCCCGCAACAACACGGGGCAAAATATATCAGCGATTAATGACTTGTAGTGCTATTAACAAACCTTTTGAGTATGGTTGTAGGTTTGCCTCATTCTATAGCATTGACCACGACGTAGCTATATGTTAATATGAATAAGATAAAATAAGTTTTGATTTAACAGACAGTCAAACTTTTTTACCACTAAGGCCGTTGGCATTACTTCAGTGCACTTATGCATTTGGTGACTACCAGTATGGTTTTCTGTTATCATCTAGTGATTTTCTAGTTTATTTATCATATGGCGGGTGGAAACAGTAGAGAATAAGGTGGAGGATTTCACCGTTAGTTTTCTGACATAACAAAGGCTTTAGATCGCGTATGACACAAGTCACTTCTTTCCAAGCTTCCGTCTAATGGGCTTTCCAGGAGCATTCGGCAATTGGATCACCACTTCTGTGATGGATTGGGAGCATCAAGATTGTAGTTGATTGATTGCACGTGCTCTAATCTTAAGCTCGCCAAAAATAGTGTTCTTCAAGGCTGTGTGCTATTACCTAATCTGTTTTTTGCATATTTATAGATTTATTCAAGCATGCAAAATATCAGTACAAAAGGCGTCATTTAAATTTTCTTCCAGTTTACCTTGATCACGCTGAGAGAAACTATTTTGGCAGTACATAAGATTATGTTGCAAATTGAAGTATTAAAAATTATATTCTTGATATATTCATAACATGTTGCGATTAAGCAACATTCACAGTTCACAAAGTTTTAAACAATGAGTAAAACAAAAACTTAAGTTTCCAATCGTGCATTTATTTAATGTAAATCCATGTATGACATAAAAATTTACCTGTACAATCTCATACTTTAACTTACTTCAACTTAAACTAATATTTTTCAGTCATTCTAAAAGAATTAATGTATTGTAAAACAAAGAGCAAGTTGAAATATTTCTTCACCTTGATTTCTAAAAGAATAGTTATTTCATTACCTAACGTAGGCGGATAACGAGCATGAATAAGTAACTTAGATCGACAGAATAATGGAAAGTTCGAATAAACTACTAAGAGGACAATGTTGCCCGCATATAAATTTTTAATAACCTTTAAGCCATATAAAACTTAATTTCGGAGCTTCTTTGACAACTTTATTCAAACATCTTTGTTAAAATGTCACCTACAATAATAAAACAGATTACAGGTGACAGGTAATAAAACAGATAATAAATGTGCAGGTTACATTTTAGGTTGGGATAGAAAAAAAATGTTAATACTTCTTACTGAGACTTTGATTGCTTGATACAATCAGGGGCAAAAATGTATGGATTTTCTCGTTAGAAACTTGCAATTTCTCGTTCACGTATCTTTTTGGCGCATTGGATTTAAAAGAAATATTTATTACGACACGTAACCATTTTTTTTAAATATTTTTCATAAAGTTTGTCATATATTTGTAATCGACTTAAATATGTATCAATATGATTAAAACAGAAAGAAAATAGATATTATATAACTATATATACTTTACACTGCAAACCAGAACACGATACGGACAAGAACAGATATCGTCACCATAGTGAGTTAGGTGGTAGTAATAAACTGGCGCGAGAATTTCACCACGGCGCGGTGATAGGACACTTGCAGTTTAAGCTTACCTCTTACGAGCCGCTTAACAAGTAGCCAAATGGTCTATTGTTTAAAAAGAATTCGGAAAGATATGAAATAATTCGACCAATTTACCTGAAATTTGCAAGATGAATTAGAAACGATCGATCGAACGATCAATTTAAATAAAATTGATCAGATAAAATAGAAAAGCTAAGCTACCAAATCGGCATCTCCTAATATAGCAAAAGCCTTTCGAAAATTTCTGTCGTATTAAGTTTCTGCCATATTAAATATATTTTATTCAAAATATAAGCATTTACAGGCACTTTTGATGAGTTGACATATTAAAAGTTACTACCGGATCGGATAGTAAATTAAATCCTATTTCCTGTTCTCCGGAACCCCTTAATCAGATCTTCACCAAATTAAAATGGACCATACGGGAAATATAACCTCCCAAACAAAAGAGAATTTTCAAACTCAGTTTACAAATGACCAAATTCTGAGGTAAAAAATATAAAAAATAAACAGTCGAATTAATAACCTTCTCCTTTTGGAGTTCTGTTTCCAATAAAATTACGGATAAGTAAGATTTCAATTATCACTTTTACATTCAATGGCCAATGGTAAGACGCGTACGTTACAAAATGCGTAGGTATATTTATGCAATGCACAACTAATCCTATTTACTTGGTTAAATTAATTAAAATAATATGTCAATCCGTAGTTACGCATAGTTTTATTAATTTAGAAAAAATCAAACGAGTTTTGTATTACTTTCATATTTTATGCTTGTATATGTTTTTATAAAATAAAATGAAAAAAAAATGAGCAATTAATTTAATATTATAGTTCAATGAGGGATAGCAAAATTTAAATAAAATAGGTCGATGGTAGAGCTCTGCAACGTCTCCTGTCTCTGGTACCACCGCCTTACCTATTCCTGCCGCATTAGCGTTGTTGCTTGACACTGTCGTGTTCCGGTTTGGAGGGTAAGGTCGACGGTAAACTTATACATGTGGCAATAGAACTCGCCACAAGATAGAAACGCACCATTAATACCTTTGGTGTTTATAGGCGATGGTTGACTCTTGCCATCAGAAGACCCATCTGCTTGTTTGCTATTTTATGATATAAAAAAAATTCTTGTCGCTAGCATCAATGCTTGTCACTGTCGTGTTCTAATTTGGAGGGTAAAATAGCCGGTAAAAATGCATATGGTCTTAACACACTGCCACACGGATAGTAATGCATCATTAACACCTTTGGTGTCTATAGACAATGGTTCGGAAGGCTCTGACTCGAACACTTTCTTTGTTTAAAATAAATTCAAATAGATTACTATATAGTATTTATTAGGTTCACGACGAAATCAATTTTATTTAGGCTGAACGTCTAGTATGAACGTACAGGGACAAAGCAAAAGTTAGCATGTTATGGAGATGGACCGAAGCATAAATTTATAATAACTATTTCACCTGTGCTCTTTGCTTACTTAATGTTTTTCTATACACAAATTCTTTTCTATAATCAATATTGCATATTATAATAGCCACTTTAATATCCTATAACATAATAAAATTTACATAATCTCACCGTGTCAATACATTTACAATTAATTATTTACATAAATTATGTAACTCAATTAATAATATATCTGGGCATAAATGGAGTACCGTGTTCACAAAAATTAAGGATCTGTAATGGTAATCGTAAAATGTAGATACATTAAATTAATTCTTGCTTAGGTATAGAGTACCAATACAGGCATTACAAGTAAAAAAAATATCCAAAACATTAAAAATTAACCTGGAAATATTAATGAATTACAGTCAACAGAGAATATTATATAGTCCAAAGAACATTAACACCTCCTATCGTTTTATAAGTATTTTATTTTTCGATACCATAATTTCAATTATTTATTAAAAAAGTGTAAACATTCTACTTACACAATAAACATTTGAATTAGGAAACATGTATTTATACGAGTATTAATTCAAAAATTTAATAATTCAAAAATTTTTTTTAATAATTGTATCTCATTTTAAAATTTGTTATAGTATTTGATGTGATCCATATTTGACAAATTATTATTATAATTTGCTATATCATTTAGCTATTATTTTATGACAATGTTTTTGAGATAAATATGACAACAAAATTCACCCACACTCAAATATACACTAAGAAATACGTATAAAGTTTATCCTCTTTTACCGCAATCTAGTAAATGCTTAACTTAACACTTTCCTTCATAAATGGGCTATAAAATTCAAAAACACTTTTCTAATCTTGCTGCTGGTTTTAGCGCGTTCCAACAAGTAACAGTTATTATCTTCATTTTTATAACACATACTTAAATAGTTTAAGAGTGTGGTATTTCTCTAGTTATAATGTAGAATAGATTAAACGTCATTTTATTATTAGATATTTAGACGGAACGTCAACAAGGACATTATCTCTTCATGAACGTTTATGTGCCGAAAATCAATAATAAAGATAAATATACTACTATACCGCTTAAGAACAAAATTTTCTTTGAAAACTAAATTATTCTACAAAGATAGCTATAACTTGTTATTTTCTTTGATACTGGGTAAAATATAGGTATAATTATGTGCATTATTTCAAAGAGGAGATATTTTTCTTGTCAAGTTACTAACTAGTTTTTTTTACAAGTGCAAGACCTGTTTTAATAATAAACGCATAATGAACAGCGAACTCGATGTGCCTGTGGCAAATGCTAACATCGTCGTGTCACAAAGCCAACTTAATTTGTAAAAATTTTAGAAGTACGAAGACATCTCATTTTTATTTGTATATTTAAGGTGAATACAAAGTTTTCTGATGTATTTATATGAATAAGATGCTTTGTCACAAGTAACTCGTCCTAATTATGTAATTACAAAATAAAAAATAAGCCGAAGTGCTTTTATTAGTACATAACATTACACTTGTTTTAATAGTTTGAACGATTTCTTGCAATTTTTTATTGTTATTTCTCATTTTTACGTAATTTAACTAACACATTTTTTTGTTCATGACTTGTTCTGAAACGATTTGAAGTAAGTAGACAATTGAATTATATTTTTGTTGTTGATATTATTATTTAATGCATATTTTAAATATTGTAATTCACCAATATTTTTATTAATGGTGTGATTTTGTACACAATTTCCGCAACGTAAGCTACATATTTCATTTATGCGTTTTTCTGTATAGTATTATTATTTTAAATATATAGTTATAATTATTTCATATCATAAACATACAGATAAAATAAACCGAATTCCAGCTAAATGCTTTTCATTTCATTAACGTGAGCATATTTCACCTTTTAAAAAACTGTCAGACAAGTTGAAAAACCAGACACTAATGATTTCTACAACGAATTTTGACCGAGCTAGTTACACATCTCTACGTTTCATATAAAATTTGGAAAAAAAATTTCTTTGTTAAGCATTTTATAATTTTTCAGTGTTTCCCGAACTACATATAATCAGTACTACCATAATATGCAATCGATTTATACAATCTATAATATAAAATTAAATACACGTACTATTTAGTTAATTTCACTACAAACTACACAGTAAAAATAAATTAAAAGTGACATGTACTAAAATTAATTTATGAGGGTAATGTACATATATTTATCGTATAATTAATTATATTTCGCTTTGGTAATTTTTCTTACTATAAGATATTTAGAAGGCACTGTGTATTGAGTAAGGGTTACGAAGTAATTATTAAGTAATCTATGGTAAGGGCTTACATAAAAATTATAATTCTTAATCTAAAACATTTTAATCAGAACAGATATTAAGGTGCTGACATATTTAGATCCGCTTGCATCAAACTACTTAAATTAATTTTACTCTGGTTAAATTGCAGATTTCAGTCTTATACTTATACTGTATAATATAAACTAATAAAAGCTTCCATGGTATGGTCTGCCTACTGGTCTCTGCGCTTGGATCGCCGGAATTGCACGACCTAAATCCGCCATCGCCCTTTTTCTATCGATCGTCGAGGCGCACGGATTCTAGACATCGCCTTAATATGGTGGACGTTCCACATCCCCGGACAAAGCGGTTCGACTCAACATTCTTCATCTGAACCGCAAAGGACTGGAACATGCTTCCTGAGTCTGTGTTCCCCGATGAGTAAAAAAATGTCATTAACCTACTGATGTGTCTATTTTGAGTTCGATAGGATTTTTGTTACTCACTGTATATTTTCTTAAAAATGATAGTGTAATAATAACATAAAAGAAAAAAGTTGATGTGAACTTGTACAGTTTATGTTTACGTATATTGAACAGCAGGCTAATGGCACACCTAGAAGCGAACGATGTACTCAGTGACCGCCAACACGGGTTTTGCTGAAATCGGTCCACTGGGGATCTTCTAGCGTATAACACATCTGGAGCGCAGCCATCGAGAAGCATGATGAAGTCCTAGCTGTCTCCCTTGATATCTCGAAGGCCTTCTACAGGGTCTGGCCCGATAGTCTTATTGGCAAGCTTTCATCGTTCGGTCTGCCTACTGGTATCTGCGCCTAGATCTCAGATTTTCTGAGTTGCCGGTCGATTAGAGTAATCGTCGACGGCTGCTCGTCCGACCAAAATGGCTATAAATGCCAGAGTCTCTCAGGGATCAGCACTCCGCAACTCTATTCCTGCTACATATTAAGGATCTGCTGAAGCTCAGTATCTATGGGTACGCAGGCTGAAGCTCAGTATCTATGGGTACGCAGATGATAGCACTGTTATAGAGAGTAACGTATGCAGCGCGCGGGCCAGTACTACACAGATCCGATCTCTCAGAGAGGCGATGGTCGATCGTAAGAACCTGTCCTTACAGGAAGTTTCCGATTGGAGCGATGGCAATCTGGTTAAATTTAATGCAACTAAGACCCAGGCGTGTCTATTCTCCGCTAAACAAAGTCCATTCTAACTGTCTCCGTCTTTCCAGGGTGTGTCCGTGCCGATAACTCACCACCTCGAGCTCCTTGGTATCACCTTAACGCCTAATCTCGACTTTTGCCCGAGTTGCCTTAAAAAAACTTGGTATTCTGGCAAAGGTGAATTAGCCCGGGACAGTTGCTCAACCTCTGTCAAGCACAAGTCGATTCGATAGATCCGTCAAATACCAGCTGGAGACACTTGAGGCGATAGAAGGCGTGCCAAGAGGCTCATAAACGACGATGATCTGGTAAGCAAAAAAGCTCCAGAGCCTCGCTCATCACCGCAGAGACCGCAGAGTGGCTGAGAGTGCGCTGCGGAATTGCATGACTTAATTCCATCATCACCGTTTTTCTATCAATCGTCAAGGCACCAGAGTGCTAAGTGTGAGTTTTTCTTTTCGCATTCGATCGTGAGCGCGTTTGGAGTTTACTAGGAATTTGTATGTGATTTGTACAGCGCCACCTAGTGGTAAACTGGTTTCTCACGTTCACCACTAGGTGGTGCTGTACAAATCACATACAAATTTCTAGTAAACTCCAAACGCGCTCACGATCGAATGCGAAAAGAAAAACTCACACTTAGCACTCAGATTCTAAGCATCGCCATATGGTGGACGTTCCATGTATCCGGACAAAGCGGTTCGACTCGACATTCTTCATTCGAACCTCAAGGGACTGGAACATGCCTTCTGAGTCTGTGTTCCCCGATGAGTACAATCTGGGATCTTCAAGAGAAGAGTGAACGGGTATCTTCTAGAGAAGCGCGTTCCATCTTAGGCCACATTCTAATTTACCATCAGTCGAGATCGTGGTCAAGCGCTTTTCCTATCAGTGAAAAAAAGTTTACCATTAAAATGTATATATCTAGTCATCCTATTACTCAACTTTGTACAAAATGTAGTTATGTATGATGAGTATATATATAATGTAAACAAAACTATAATAATGATCTTAGAATGACTTTTCTACGAATCTGTTTTTGTCTGGTACACTTTGTCACCATCAAATGCAAGATATTGCAGCATATCAAATACAAATAAACCTATAATGATTTATATATGGGAATAAGGTAACAAAAACCTTACCTACCTACCTATTAATATATAGGTCCAAGTACATAACTTGATTATGGTATCCAATATCTATAGTAGGTGTAGGTTATATATTGTTTGAGATGACTGGTTCTTTACTTTCATTCAAATCTGAAAATCTCCAAAAATAACAGGGACTGGATGTGATTTTGTTATTATATATTTTCAACTGACGAAAAATCGGAAGAGGTTCTCAATTCGACGCGTATATTTTTTTATGTTAGACTACGCACAACTTTTTACACAGTATGTATACAGACAGACAGATTTTACAGAGTATACAAACAGTATCTAGTCAATTAAGAAGCTCAGAAAATAAATAAAATATAGGATAATAATATAAGCATCAACGAACAGCAAAAGTTAAAGAATCTTTGATAAAACACAGTGCCTTCAGCATTTATAGTTCGAGAACATTACTCGGTAAAATAGGAAAGTTTCAATTAATATCACAGTTTCTGTATTAAAAAGTAGGACAATACAAAGTTCACCTCACTACACTATTCAACTAGAAACAGTAAGTCCTCGTTATGTCAGAACACTGGCTATTTTCTTGTTGTCACCCGAAGTAGTACTGCGCATTGGAATATCTGTATAAACTCCTTGCGTTAGGGTCTGTTTCAGCTTGCATTTGAATTCTCGGCAAGGTCTTGACCGCAACTCCACGGCCTAATGTGCCATGTGGCAACGTTCTTAGAGGCATTTCTACTGGATATTCTGCTACTTGTCCATACATGTTACTGCTTACGTGTGGATACGTATTAGGAACAGGTCGGCCAACATACCGATTAATTTTAGGACTATGATTCGTAACCATACCTGTTAAGTGCATTTCTTGTTTGAGACTCGAGTCTACTGTATCTAAAGGCCCTGATAAACTAGTGATATTGATATCATTATCGACTTCTGATATACTATCATTAAATCCATTGGGTATATCCGTAGTGGCAGATACATCTGGGCCTTTTCCTTGTTCTGTGTTTTTCTTTTGCATAGCACATCTAACAACTGTCCCTATTATGCAAATGATAATCACACCCGCTGCTGCTGCAATCACGTAGACATACATCAGGTCGAAATGATCTGTAACAACATTTTTTATGTTATTTTAAATCATGTTGCGTTCTACTTAGACGTCTAAGTGGTTAAAAAATCAGACCCAAAGTCTCGTACATTTTTATATACAAAAATCTGTGAAACTACGAATCAGATCTTTTGCAATGTATACAAAATTTTATTATTTTTTCGCTTGAAAAAATAACGATTGTCTACCCAAATATCACCAAATAGTTCTGGTAATATGTTTGCTACCTTACAATAAATTAACGATTCCCTCATGAATATAAATTGTACCTATCTACTTTTAAATGCTACAGTTAACGAAGAATTTGCAAGGTTTAAGGTTGCTTAAATTGCATTGCAAATGAATAAAAGCAAAAAAGTTATAATAAAAGCTTATTATTTCTAGCGGAAGTGTATAAGCAATATATATATATATATATATATATATATATATATATATATATATATATATATATATATATATATATATATATATATATATATATATATATATATATATATATATATATATATATATATATATGCATCGTAAGATAGCAAACAAGCAGATGGGTCTCCAAGAGTCCACCATCGCCTATAGACACCAAAGACGTAAATGGTGCGTTGCTATCTTTGTGACTAGCACTGGCGCTTTCGCAGCAGGAATAGGTAAGGCGGTCGTACCAGACTAGAGCGAGACAATGTAGAACTCTACCACCTAGTAGCTACAATGGTAGTGACTCGTATAGCTAATAGGTCGCCTTTTGCGATCTGTCTGGCAGAACGACAGTTGGCCTTTTTTCAAAGGAGCCCGAGACTAACACCTAAACAATTGAATATGATTAAGAGAAAAAAAAATATTTTGTTGCCCTTAATTTTTTTTCGCGAGGTATTGAGAACAGTATCTTATATTTGCAGACGTTTGTTTTATAAATTACGAGAATTTATAATACTTAAATATTATTAAAATGTTAAAACAAATAAAAAAGGTTATATTTAATTACTCTTTTCGTTTTAGATATTTCTGTAAAGCAAACTACTAAGCAAAACAAAAACAAATAATACACTTTGTGCTATTGGGAGATTGTATCAATGACGCCGTAAAATTATTGTCACCCTAACTGCCATTGAACCTGACCTATCACCCACATACAAGGGTAGGTGTTTAACATGAGATTATCACATTGTCCATCCACAGGCTTTGAACTGTCAGAATGGTTCAGTAGTAAGAATTTTCGTGATTCAAGCGAAGATTAGTTAGGAAAATAAATGAAATTTTACAAACTAGTGTATCCACATAAACAAAACTCAATATATTTTTGGAATAAAATGTAACATACTCTAAAACTAATGCAATAGATTCTCCCGCTGGTTTTGAACATACTTATAAAGGCAAGGTCCTGACGACGTATATTGAATATAAACACTATAATATTATAAATGTGAAAGTTTGTCTGTCTGTCTGTTACGCTTTCACGGTTAAATCGCTGGACCGACTTTCATGTAATTTGGGATGGAAATAGTTGAAGATCTGGAGTACATTATTGAAAATTTAAAAAAAAAATCAAACCTTAAAAGGCTGAAATAGAGGATAAAAGTTGTATAAAAAACTGTTTAGACGACATGTTAATCTACTCGCGGGCGAAGCTGCGCGGGTCAGCTAGTATAAGATATATTAAAGATAGTACAATCAAAATTGTTATTGATTGTACTATCATCGATACATTTTACATCTTCTAAGATTTCATAAACATTGTTTCAAGTTTTCCACTTCAGCGAAATGTACCTGTTGCTCTTTTATACACTGCGGTTGAACATACAACGTAAAGTTCAAAACGTGTTAACAAGGTAAGTTAGACGTTCTGAAGCTGACAAGGCGTCAAGTAACTTTTGAGTGCTCGGATAGAAGACTGTAAAGCAACTTTGTTGATATGCAACAGTAAGTTATAAAATCAAGAAATATTTTTCAATAATTGAGATATTTCTTTAAAACATTCCATATATTTTCATAGAATTATAGCAAACGAACAAATTGTTCTGACGTAGGAGATAATACTCAATACTCAATACTCAATACTTTATTGCATCATATGTTATACATTTATAGGTGTTAAGTATACATTCTAGGAACAACATATGTACCCTGATAGGGTGTAGCAATGCAGAGGCGGACTGATTCACTTTTCTGAATAAAATTTGTTTCTTATTAAAATTTATCATTCAAAAATTCGCTTTAGGTGTAGCTACATTTATTTATCAGTAGGTTCTTAACATCGCGTAGAAATATTTTACAATTTTCTTCCGATTTAAGATTTTCGGGTAATTGATTAAATATTTTTACAACCATAACGTTTGGCCCCGAGCTGTGCATTTTAAGGTTTGAGATTGGTAATTCTAGGTTGTGTTTGAATGTTGTAAATTTTCGTGGGTATTCAGTTTGTTTTTTAAAGAACTGGGGATATTTTTTAACAAATTTTAGTATTTCGAATATATAAATTGAAGGAAACGTTAATATTTTTAGTTTTTTGAAATACGGTTTACAGCTTTCTGGTTCTTTAATATTAACAAGAATGCGGATGCAATTTTTTTGGGATATAAAAAGATCCGTTGCGTTTGCACTATCAACTCATATAGCATACCAAAGATGTTAATAGTGGCGAGGATGAAATGCCACATGATAAACTTAACCGGCTACCTTATCAACCAAACCAACATAATAAAGACAATACCTCACTCACTAATCGCGCGTTTGATCTATACTATAAACAACATCTACACAAAGAACTCAAACACGTACAAGAGATTCTACACAGGAATGGTTACAAGGTAAAAATCGGGCAGGAACAAACCAGGAGAAACTATCCAATAAAACACAGCGTGGAACGTCAAGCTGCGTTTCTACCGTTTGTTTAAGGGGTAACGGACAAAGGGGGGAAAATTTTAGGTAAATTTTCGATAAAAAACAATTTTACCCCGTTAAAGAAAATTCATCAAAATTTATATTCCCCGAAGTATAGTTTCCCACTAGAACATCCAGGTGTCTATAAAATAAATTGCAGCTGTGGGAAAGCATACATCGGTCAGACAAAAAGAACCATATCATGTCGGGTCAAGGAGCATATCAAAGCAGTCAAGAATAACGACGTTAATAAGTCAACAATTGCTGAACATCTATTGGAGTCGGGCCCTAATCACTGGATCGAATTACATAAGTCACACGTATTATTATCGACAGAACGCCATTACATTCCACGGATAGTGAAAGAAGCAATTGAAATCAAAAAACATCCGAATTTCAACCGGGAAGACGGGTTTAAATTGTCAGGATCATGGAATCCAGTGATCAGTGCAATAAAAAACAAAAGACAATCAATATGTCCAAATAAACCTAGTGACGTGGTGAGTGTGTATTGTCAAAGTGACTTTCGTGCGAGTTCCAGTGGTACGGGCAAACGAATAAGAAAAAGGGTAGACAGGCTTGTCTGCTCATAATAGTTCAACTACTCGCAATAACATACGGGTAACTTATTGTATAACCACTTCCCAGAGATTTTATTGTTTTAGTTCTGTTTCGTGTTATCGTTATAAACTATCAAAAGCAGAGCTTTGTAAGGCTCGCAAAATTTCATTACATAATTTTATTTTTTAAGTCATTTTTTTATTAAATTAAATAAATTTTTTTGGAAGTATTTTTATTAGAATTATATTTTTAATATATGAACTTTATTTATAGGTATCTAACCTAAAACATCCAGAGTATTTTTAGCAAAAATTCTACTTGCCGAAATAATAAATGAAAAACACGATTCTTTATAAGTGTCAATATATAAAATATTATACAATTATTTTCTGGTCCGTCTATCAAGTTTTGATTCTTGATAATGTTCAATTCAGTCCTAGTATCTATATAAGAAAAGTCTATTTTGCGACGCTACGCCGCTCTTCTAGGCTAATATTGATAGAAATCAATTTTCACTTATGATAATTTTCTGGAAAATAATAGTTTTCAAAGATTATTGGGTATTTAAAATAAAAGTAGTTCGTATAAAGAAAAACACGTCATATTTTTATACAATCGAGCAGTTTTTGGTATTTGAAAATAAAAAAAATAAAATTTTATTTAAATAAACCTTTACAGGCACTTTTGACAAGACGACATTTTTAAAATTAATACCGGATCGGAGCCACGGGTCGGCACAAAGCTAGAGCGTTTTCACTTTATCCGATCCGATATCGGTATCGGACGCCGATATGATATCGAGGCAAGTAAAATATGTATATGAAATATGTACCTGCCTTTCCCATTCTTCGACCCAATATCGGGTATCGGCACAGACACCGATGTGTTATCGGCACCATCGGACGCCCATGAGCTATCGGACAACATTGTTTGTATGTGTGCGATACATGTATCTACACTATCACTGTGTGCAAATTCCGACGCGCGGTGGCCGTTTTGAGCTTGTTTAGTCCGAATTCGGTTACGTCGTTAACAAGATAATTACTTTAATTGAACTGATCGAAACAAGACTATGCTTGTGAGTTGTGGGATACAACTAAGGAGGAATATAACATCTAATTTGCACAATGAGACGTATTCATAATATAAAAGATACCGCAAATAAATTTTTTATTATAGTCTATGACTTTGCATGAACAAAGAAAAATGGTTAAATTGGAACGATGTCATCGGAAATATGTTAAGATTTCACATCGGATGTCGGAAATCGGGTACCGGTGTCCGACAATGATATCGTATCAGATAATGAAAACGCTCTAAGTACTGTCCATGATTCTGAGATGATATTTGTGTAAGAATTTTTTTATTTAGTTTAGATAATTTTTGTAACTTTGTATAATTTGATTTATTATAATACTATACTAGTGTGGTTTTTTTTCTAAAAAAATGGGAAAATTTAAGGAAATACACGGAATGAGCAATGTATTATGCGCCAAGTACCGCGCCAAAAATTGATAGAAAAAAATCCAAGATACACAATCAGTGTCTCAAAAACATCCGTTAAAAATGAGCGCAAAATTTTAAATTGTGCGCTCATTTCAAATAGAATCGAGTCTGTCAAATTTATTATTTTTGGTACATTTCTTTGTGAAAACAACTATAAATCTTGCGCTTAAGGTTGGATATGCAAAAACATATATTTTTGCTATTCTATAACTACTTTAATGAAATTAGCGACAGTTTTGAGTCTTACTTTTGTTCGGGACTGTGCATCTTGGATTTTTTATATCAATGGCGCCAAATAAACGGCTAGTGAGAGAGTTCCTCGGATGCGACGATCCTGACGCCCGAGCAGTCTACAGTTAGGATTGAAAATATGAAAAAATCGTAAAACGAAAATTTTGCATTTCCTACAAAAAAAAAAAAAGAATGGCCATCACGTCGAGAACGTAAAAATAGCATGTTTTCTTAATATTTCGGTAAACCGATCCTTATACGCTGTATCTGTGACGCAGCCACGAATATTTGGCGGAAAAAACTCAGCGAGCTTTTTTTCTATTTTTTTTTTTTCATAATTTATGTATCACAATATTACAAGAATTATTCATATATTACAAAAATGTAAGAAATTATTATGAGGAGCTTATCACAGGTTTTTTTGTCTTCTAAATAATTTGACATTTTATAACGCATTTTTGATTAGATGGCATTTTTTTTAATCATATCGAAAAAGGTTTTTTAATTTTTTTTCACCATCTATAATTCCTGAACGGTTAAACGATTTTAAACTGTTTTGCGTCATTTAACGTATAAAAGCCGGTAGGAATATTAGCCTGAAAGTTATTTAGAAAAACATTGTTTCAAACTTTGAGTATATTAATCTTATATCTATGGTTTCAAAGAATATTATTGAAGATTTTTTAATTTTTGAATATCTTTTAGGCCAAATCGTTTCTTTTTCTCATGAAAACTAACGTTTTTAAATTCCTATTGAATAACTTTAACCGTGTATCAATCGTAAAATATACATACATACATACTAATATACCAACGTCATCGTCAAAATAGTCGTAAAAGCTTTCTAGTACCTTAAAACGTGGAGATCTGATTTAAATCGATTTTCGAAAATCGGTGTGAAATCTTAGTGGAAAGTTAAAATATTCTTTAATGTCACAGACTACACAAATCAATTTATTTGTCACCAATAAGTCAGTCGTAAAAGCTATCTTTTACGACTGACTTATTGATGCATATAGATCTATTACACGAAAAAATCTAATTACAAAAAATACAACTCTATACAATATTTATTTTATTTTCAAAGTTCAATTTGCCGCAATAATTTGATAACTTTATAATAAAACTCCTCAAGTCGTATACTGTGAAGATCAATAACCGAAATATTCGACGAACATTTGCCAAGCAGCCGCGTTTGGAAACTTTTCCGTAAACACTTCTTGCGGGTGATACTTCGTCTTTCGGATTTATCAGTTGAATGGATGGAAAATGTACGATGCAGAAAATTTTCTGGCGATAACTCTGAAAAGTATGTTCTATGAGGCTTATCTACCTAGTGTTAAGTTACTTTAGATATTTTTTTAAAAAATATTAGGATAATTTTGGGACTACTTTTACTGGTCCGAATATACCTATAAGAAAGTTATATATAAAAATCTTGTCATCTCAGATAACGGAGGTTGTGTTCGCACTCCTCTAAAACAGCTCAACTGTATTTTATTATTTTATGTAAAATTTAGTATATATGAGAATAAAGTCATATTTTTTATATATATCATAATATAGCAAACAAGCAGCAGGCTATCCTGATGAAAAGGGAAACCATGGCCTATAAACACCAAAGATGTTGTGTGCGTTGCTGTCCATGGCAATTCCACATACATTAGTCTTCTAGCTACCTTACCCTCTAAACCAGAATACGACAATGACAAGCATTGACGCTATTACGGTAGGAATAGATAAGGCGGTAGTACCAAATACCCGGGCGTGACGTTGAGGAACTCTATATATATAGCCAGTCGATCACCTCTCACGATCTGCCTGGCGTTACGGCAGTTGGTCTATTCTTCAAAGGAGCCCGGACCGACACGAGAAAAAGGAAGTATATGACGTACCGCTAGGTGGTTTTGGTGTCCCTATCCAGACTTTTTTAAAGTTTTTTGACGCAATATTCGTTTTTTTTGATACTGCAAATCTATATATATATATATATATATATATATATATATATATATATATATATATATATATATATATATATATATATATATATATATATATATATATATATATATATATATATATATATATATAAGGCAAAAGTGACTGACTCTTTCAGTTTCAGTGTCAGAAATTTAGCCCCTTAGAGTGTAAAGTAGGGCATGAAAGTTTTATATTAACGTATTGACCAAACTATTAACGCTAGAAACTTTAAATTTCGCACACGTATTTCTCTTATGATGTAGGCATCTACTAAGTAAGGATTTTTCAAAATTCAACCCCATAAGGTGTGAAATAGGGAATAAAAGTTTTTATGAAACTGTTTAGAACATATTTGCATGAAATTTCGTATGAATTGAGTACAAAAAAATAATGAATTACGTGTTTAAGCGTTTTTCAAAATTCAATTTCTAAGGGCGGCTTGCACCAAAATGCTTAAATGCATTTAGTCCCTTAAACATTTTTAGCAAATGTCAAAACGTCTTATATGCTGTCACTTTAAACGTATTTAGTGACTTAAATTGATTCAAGCATTTTGGTGCAAGCCGCCCTAAGAGGGTAAAATTAGAAAAGTAGCTTATAAAGAAAGGTTAAATAAATTCTAAAGTAAATATTCGCGAGCGAAGCGGAGGGTAACAGCTAGTAATTTATATGGCAGGTCAATACTTTGCCAGGTCATTATATTTATGCCACTACTAGCTGACCCGGCAACCGTTGCTCTGCCACACAAATTACTTGTATTGAATATTTTGTTAAGGTACTTAAGAGGGGGAGCTAATTAAGATAAAAACTATCCTATCTTTTAAGTTGTACCAAACAGTAGGCGTCTAGAAAATTTCATTTAAATCGGTTCAGAAGTTTAGAAATTCATCGTGGATAAACAACGTGACACGTAATTTATATATCTATATTAATAATTTCGATATATATTTTTTGATATATATATAAAAAATGTATAAACGGTTGACCCTACAGGCTATTCCTGAACCTTCCTGCTAAATTGAGGTATTTTTAGCTCAAAAGGATAAAAACTATAAGCATAGATTTTTCATTTCAAACATCTATTTTGTTAAAATGGCAGTATTTTGGAAACGCTGACTGAATTTGATCTCTCGAATGATATTCAATTCAATTTTTAAGATCTAAAATTTATCTAAATAATCGATAGGTTGAAAAATTTCGAAGTAATGTCAAAAAACATTTTTTCAAAAATTTTCGTCATTGATAAATCCCAAATAAATTGACCAATTTTGATCCAATTAACTGAAACTTTTTTCAAAAATATTAAGTAAATTTGCTAAAAACAACGTAATTTTAATATTTCAAAACTGTAACTTTTGAAATATTTATTGCAAAACGGCATTTATTACGAAAATAGTAATAGCAATTAGTACTAAAATATCGTAGAATACCAAAAAATGATTGGTTGCAAAATTTCGAAGTTATGTCGAAAAAACACTTTTTTCAAAATTTTTCGTCAACTTTTCTCCCAAACGGATAAACCGATTTTGATGCAATTTGTGCATTAGACGTAGTTCTTATAGGAATAGAGCTGATTAGTTTTTTTTACCCAATCGGTACATTAATCTTGAAGTTATATTAAAATTCACTGTTTCACAAAATTTTTTTGACGTTTTTTTCAAAATCTCTTGAGTCGATTTAGTTCATATTTTCAGGAAGTCTAAGTTGAGCGGAATCCAATCGATGTTTATATACACACACACATACACACACACACACGCATACACATACACACACACATACATACATAAACATACTGACGTCATCGCGAAAATAGTCGGAAAAGATTCCTAGGACCTCAAAACGTGGAGATCTAGTGAAAACTCGATTTTCGAAAATCGAGGCAAAATCAGTAACTTTCTTATCTACCTACGGAGCGGGAAGTTAAAAACACCTATCTCTGCAAAAAAAAATGACGCAAAATTTAAGTGTAACTTCCTTTTTTATGAGAACGTATGAAATTTGGCACAGTTTTAAGTTTACATAGTGAAAATGTGCAGAAAGCTAATATTTTCATATAATTTGCATTAAAAACCCATTAAATAAATATAAACATTTCATACACTACATTTAAATGACGTATCTACATCATAATAATATACACATGTATACAATTATGTTTATATAAAACTTACATAGCAAAAGTCTCGTGTCAAACTTATGTTTAGTCTGATTTCGACAAGAAGGTAATTACTAATTTATTAGACTGTGGAATCAATAACATATGTAACATCTTTTTAAAGAACAAGCAACAAATTTTGGGTTAGTATCTTTATAACTCAGGTGAAATTTAAATATGGTAAATTACTTCCAAATGTTAGAAACTTTAAACATTTTTATTATATTATATATTACATCAATCGCCCTATTCGGACATTACAATTGTTGCTATTGCATATTTTTTTTTAAATAAACACAAAAATAAATCTCATTTAACAGAAGTTCTGTTTAATCCATGTTTCAGTATATGGTCAGAATTGTTTTACAAAACTAAACGTTTGACAGAAAAGAATCCTAAAATTTAATCAACGCACGCTCGTGTTTTTCATCAACTATGCAGTGAAAATTAAATTCTAGAGCTGAAGTTCATAAGAGCATTATAATGCGAACCGTGAACTATTTTGAATAAAATATTTTTGACACTAATATCTCTTTGTTATTCATTAAAGCTGCTGCATAATGTATAAATTTATGTTGCTAAAAATGTAGACTAACATTCAACCTGTTGGTGGCTTTAGAAGTGATAAAATATGTTTACATATGCAAGAATATAGTTTTTTTGGAACCGAGTTTCTTATCGCGTGTTATTGTTTACTGAGGGATTAGACCGAAAAATGTGTAAGAAGAAAAAAACGACACAAAAAACGGACAATTTTTCAGTGAAATTTGAATTTGCTATCATAATATCGTAAGCATAAAGATGGCTTTCAAAAACGGAATAATGTTGATGCGACGTTGCTACCCATGTGGCGAGATAGTAATGCCACGTTCATAAGTTTACCGGCTACGTTATCCTCCGAATTGCAACAAAAAAGTGAATTTCACAAGTAGAAAGGGGCAACTACCTTAAATGTGTTTTATTTATTTCAGCTTAAAATTCTCCAACTTCATCGGAAGTTTCAGGGATGACCTTCACGGTCAACTGGTTAACATATTTTTGGTCAGAGAGTCTTTAAGCCACACAGGTTTTTATATCGTAATTCGTATATTAACTGAACGTAAGATAAACGCGATGAAATTTATTTCATAGCTTCTTAGGTGATCAATCAAATACGAGTAAAATTTATTACAATAACACTATCCATCTCATTTATGGCAGCTTGCTAATGATAAAGACTAGATATTTTGCAGGTAACCTTCTCGGGTTATTTTATGAAACTGGTGGATAGAATAGTATTAGATTGATCGACCTATAGCCAATAATATATGATTTGACTACATTTTGTAGGAAGTAAATAATTACTCTAATATACAATATTGCAATTACTATTTTTTTTATTAATATCGTTAGGTAAGCTCTTGACCGCGATCTCGCCTGATGGTAAGCTAAGATGAGGCGAAAGATGGAACGCGCTTCCCTAGAAGGTACCAGTTCACTTTTCTCTTGAAGATCCCCAGATTGTACTCGTCCGGGAACACAGACTCAGAAATCATGTTCCAGTCCTTTGCGGTTCGAATGAAGAATGACTACCAATTTGTAAGTTTTTTTAAGGTTAATAATAAAAAAATGATTTTTTCCGCATATATAACATACAATAACTCTTTAATTTGCACCAAAAACATATGGTAATATATAAGTTGAAAACTCAAAAATGAAGTTTCAGTTAAACAACGTACTAGTACGTATATACAATTGCACTAGTTAAGTAAATCTCGAGTCTGTCCGGGCCCCTTTAAAGATAAGACCATCTGCTATTCCGCCAGGCAGTTGGTAAAAGACAGAGGCAAGAACAATTATTGGTCTTAAGAATAATGGCTATTGTGAATGTATGTAAACGATATATTCGATTTTTACTCTTATTATGAATTAATTGAATTTTACAACTCTTTATGCATATTGATTGTGATTTAAATTTTACATCACTAAAGTTTGAGTAATTTTGAAATTCAATTTATACCAATTTATAAATTTTATACAATATTTGCTTCTATATTAACTTAATTTTTATGTTACTTTCAAAATATTTAAGTACTTATAAGTCATTACTGTAGACAAAGAATTCCCTTTAAGTAGTTGACTTTTTTCTGTATATTACCTTAATGTATTTTCTAACTATTATATAACTTTTCATGTATATTTTTGCTTATAAATGACGTCGATAACTGTTCTTATGTGTACCTACGTCGAATAAAATATTATTTGATTTAATTTGAATATTAGATGGTAAAGTTCCGCAATGTCTCACCGGGGTTTGGTGGTGGTCTTATTCTTGCCGCAATAGCGTCCGTGTTTCGGTTTGGAGGATAATTAGTAAACTTGTGCATGTGGTATTACTATTCGATCCATCGGATAGCAATGCTTAATTAATATCTTTGGTGTATATATTGTATAGACAATAGTTGTTTCTTTGATTACCAGGGTCTTCTGCTTGTTTGCTATCTTATACGCATAATATAAAAAGAGTAAATAACAAAAACTCGTCTAAACAATAATGTCATTATCTGCTTACTTAATACGACATATATGCGTAAATATTATTGGATATTTTCTCAATATTTGCCTAATTTGGAGAGAGGTTACTCAATAAATACAATTATATTTTCATTTCTAACATTTTTTTATACTGTCATTGACTTAACCACTATTATTATTATTGACTGTATATTTATTTTGTTTTTGCTATTACCAATATTGCTTTCGTTGGATAGATGCTGTCTGGGTGGCGAAGCGGACGGTTCTTCTCGGTTTGTCACGTTTGATGACATCGAAGGTCTCTGTGGTGGAACCGCTGCAACTGCGGGAGCGGGCGGTACTGCCGACTCTCCCCACCACCGATCGCTTGAATCATCTGCAAAAATTGTATATCTTTGAATCTGTAAATTCCTATTTTCAGACATCCATAGACCTTTTCAATTAGTTGAATACAATACGTGTATCCAACTATTACTGTTGAATACAATACGTGTATCCAACTATTTTCGCCGTGTTGGTCCCGGTCTCCTTAAAAGAATAGGCCAACTGCCGTTCTGCCAGGCAGGTCGTAAAAGGCGACCGATTAGCTATCGAGTCACTACAATCGTGACTACTAGGTGGTAGAGTTCTGCATTGTCTCGCCCGGGTCTGGTACCACCGCCTTACCTATTCCTGCCGCAATAGCGTCAGTGCTTGTCGCTGTCGTGTTCCGGTTTGGAAGGTAAGGTAGCCGGTAAACTTATGCATGTGGTATTAGAACTCGCCACAAGATAGCAACGCACCATTAACATCTTTGGTGTCTATAGGCGATGGGTGACTCTTTCCATCAGGAGACCCATCTATCTGCTTGTTGCTATCTTATGATATATAAAAAAAAAACAAACATTGTAAGGATATCTGATCTAATTTTGAGGATAAATGTAATAGATCAACTGCCTTATTGCTAGGCATCTGAGATAGAGTTAAAGAACTTTAATGTGTCATAAACATCGTGATAACTCATTAGGTGGTAGAATTCAGTATGCTTGTGGCTGCCATGTGTCAAGTAAAGTAACAAAAAAGGTAAGGTAGCCGGTAAATTCGTGTATGTGGCATTTCATCCCCGCCACTTAGATAACATCATTAACGTATCTAATGTTCGTTAGCGATGTTTATCTCCATCTATTAGGAGAACCATCTGCTTGTTTGTTAAATTAAAAAGATTAATTATATTAAACAGAACACAATACTATATTTGACCTTGCACCTTAGGTAAAAGCACTTAATAATATGGTCTATCTAACCATCAAAGTAGCCATCTGCTCGTTTATCCATATCTAATCTATAAAACAAAAATTGATGAACGTACGTAAATAGTTATAAATATTAATTACAATTATAGAACACTAATAAGAGCTTCTGCAAACCAGTTATTTTTTAATTGTAGATAATAGTTTATTATTTTCAAAACAATTTTACCAACTAAATTCAAACAATATTTTCAAAGTATCAAATTCTTTTAAACATACTAACTAATACCTTTGACCGTATTTGTTTGATCAAAAAGCATAACTTCTTTTTGTTGAATCAGTTAAAACCTTTTTCGTGAATGTAGCATGTGAATGTACATTGTTATTATGGATAAGTTACTCAAAAATATTGAAGTAATAGACAATATAAAAATAGCTAATTCTAAGAAAAGTGATATTAATGAATACACAAAACAAAAACTACCTATACTCGGCTCAGAATTTACAATTGTTTCGCAAAACATACGAAGCATTTATAAAAATTTCGATGACTTCAACATTACACTAGCACAATTCAAAACTCCCATTGACTTGATAGTATTAACAGAATGCCGACTTGATTGTAACAAACCTATACCTCAAATTCCTAATTACACATCTTTCCATACAACAAATCATGTAAATCACTGTGATGGAGTCGTAGTGTATATAAAAAAATCCTATAAAAGTAATGTTAAAGAAATAAATCTGACACACGCATCTTGCTTACAAGTTGAGCTACAAAATATTACAATTTTGGGCATATATCGATCTCCTAGCAATATTAATGCAGATAATTTTATTAATTCCCTAAATACATATCTAGATTCCATAAAATCACACAAAAATATTATAATAACTGGCGACATTAATATTAATTTAATAGACAAAGCAAACGAACAATTATATGATCGTCATAACCGCTTAAATTATCTCAATATGCTGGCGACACATGGTCTTTTACCAGGCCACATCCTACCCACACGGGAGTTCAATTGTTTAGATCACTTTATTATAAAACTAGAAAATAAATCTTCATGTTCTATCATCGTCTTTAATACAACTATCACGGACCATGAAATGATATATCTAAAATTAACTGAAACTATTAGACGAAATGAGAATCCCAACTACTACAAAAAAACTATAATTAACCTAGAAAATGCTCTAAATTCCCTAAAAGATAGCAACATTAACGATCTACTAAAATGTGACAATCCAGCGTTCGTAACTAACGAAATGATATTTAGGATCCAGCAAAGTTTGGATGAAAATACATCCATAAAATCAATCCCAAATAAGGACCGAATAATTAAACAGTGGGTTACTCCAGGTATTTTGAGATGTATTCGTAATAGAAATACTATGCAACGAAAACTACGTGGAGACCCGGAAAATGAAATCTTGAAAATAACATATAGGAGATATCGCAACCACTGTAATAACCTGATTAAAAAATTAAAACAAAAACATGAAAGAGAACAACTCATATTAAATAAAGATAACCCCAAACAATTATGGAAATCCATTAATAACATTACAAATCGTAATAAAGCTAAAACGGAAAACTTAAATCTGCTAACCTTGCATAACTCCCCACTAGAATCCGTTAATTTCATAAACAATTATTTTGCAAACATAGGAAAAAATCTTGCGGATAATATATCTCTGTCAAACTCATCTATGCAGCAAACCTTTCTGTCTGATCGAGACTCACAAGCCTCTTCATTCGTCCTTCTTGAAACTGACAATGATGAAGTACTGACAACGCTCATGAGCCTCAAATCGGACAGCTCTCCCGGTTGGGATAACATATCCACAAGATTTTTAAAACAGTCCTGTGAAGTTGTAGTTCCCGTAATCACCCACTTAACAAATCTATGTTTTACACAAGGCATTTTCCCATCAGCTCTAAAACAAGCCATCATTACTCCAGTTTACAAGAATGGTGACAGAGACAATGTGTCAAACTACAGACCTATTTCGGTGCTGTCAGCTCTTTCCAAGATTGTTGAAAAATTAATAAATAAGAGACTTTTAAATTACTTAGATAAATTTGGAATACTTTCACAATCCCAATATGGGTTTAGGAGAGGGGTCTCGACGGAGGATGCTGTTACAGCACTGACATCCCACATTATCAGTGAAGTAGACAAGGGAAACAGATGTCTTTCTGTTTTCCTTGACTTAAAAAAAGCATTTGACACAGTGTCTGTACCCATTCTTGTAAAAAGATTAGAAGATATAGGCATAAGAGGAATTCCACTCGCATTACTTGTAGATTACCTTAGTGAACGTAATCAACGTGTCAAAATAGGTCAGTTTATCAGTGAACAGTCAAATATCACATATGGAGTACCACAAGGTAGTGTCTTAGGACCTACATTGTTCCTGATATATATAAACTGTCTATGTAATATGAATATTACTAAAGGAAAAATTTATTCTTATGCAGACGACACGGCAGTCGTTTTTTCTGGGCCATCTTGGAATTGCGTTGGACAACTTGCCGAAAAGGGATTAACCAAAATAGCTAACTGGCTCCAATGTAATTTGTTAACACTAAACCTAGACAAAACAAAATTCGTTGCTTTCACTAATTATAATACCACGCAACCTAACTCTGATTTTAATATAAAAATTCATAGCTGTGACATGTCCCGGACAAATTATTGCTCTTGCAACTTTATAAATAAAGTCACCGAAATTAAACATTTAGGTGTTTTAATTGACCAGCGCTTATCCTGGTATGCGCACTTAGAATTATTAATGTCTAGAATACGTAAACTAATCTGGCTCTTTAAAACTATCAGAAAGGTTGCAGATGCAAAACTACTGAAGACTATATATATATCATTGGCGCAGTCAGTTTTAACTTATTGTGTTCCTGTTTGGGGGGGCGCGGCAAAGACTAGATTTCTAGAATTAGAAAGAGCTCAGAGATCATTAATTAAAGTTATATATTATAAACCATACAGGTATTCCACAAATAGCCTTTATAAATCTTGTGACCTTCTAACAGTCAGACAGCTATATGTTCTACATATAGTTTTAAAGTTGCACCAAAATTTAGATTATAATTCCAGGAATCTGGCTAAAAGAAGAAAGTTTAACGTTGCGACAGTTATAAGAACGAAAACAACTTTTGCCCGTAGACAGTATAATAGTCAATCTGCTTACTTGTATAATAAAGTGAATAAGATCCTAAATATTTATCCAAAAAACAAATATGCCTGCAAAAAATCTTTGGCATCATGGCTCAAAAGCTTAAATTATGAGGAGACTGAAGACCTAATTAAATAACAAATAAATAATTTAATCCGATACAACTAATAACAAAATATAAATAAATAAAAAATATAAAATAAATATTCACACTCATATACACACACACACACACATACACACACAGACACACACACACACACACACACAGACACACACACACACACTCACAAGCGCACGCGCAAGCACGCACGCATACACACACATAAAAAAAAAAAAAAAAAAACATTCGCGTTAGAATACATACACAATTTTTAATCATCTTAAAAATTACTACATTATTATATTTAAATCGCAAGTGTATCCCCTGCCTTACTTAGTACTATTTGTTTACTTGTATCGAAGGATTCTTGTTATGAAAGAGCGGCGCCTCCTAACACAAGTGCTCATGTACTTAAAAGGAGACACCATTCATTACTCAGACTTGTGTAAAATAATGGTACTGAATAAATAATATTTTATTTTTTTTTTTTTTTTTTAGCTATCATAAACAAAAGCATTTTTTTCAAAACTAAGTTTCGACCAATGATTGCCCCGGACTATATGAATCACCTCAATCGTAGTTATGACCAACAATTACACCCCCCTCCATTGTTATTTTTTTATTTTCTTACAATTTTCTTGAATTAAAAAAAACAAACCCTTAAAAAATCACCTTTATATAGCATCGTTGTCTAACACCCATATCACAAGTAATTAATTTGCTTACTTCCGTGTATTAATCCAGTAATATTTAATACTACAATTTTAGGAGAACAATGGGGTTATAGCTATAGACGTGGTTAGACGGAATACAGCGATCCCTGGATATAACAGTAGATTTGTAAAATACTTTTTTGCTTTCTGAAGCCTATTATTTAAAGATGGTTATAAACTACGGCCATATACTACGACCTCTAGGGGTGAAGCATTCGCAGGTGAAGTTGTAGAGTTTAGCTAGTTATGTCTAAAATTTTGTGCTTATGATTATTTGTCAAAAATATTTCGTAGTTCTTCAATCAACATTTTTAAAACCGTATAACAGAAATGAATGTCAAGGTCAAGCACGAAAAATCTTTTACTTATATTTTGCTATGGTTCTTGCCCTCACTGCAATGGAAATGATATTGCCCTCACATTGCCCTCAGATATAATGAACTGGAACTAAAATGGAAGAACCTTATTACAAATGAACATAGATATGACTAGACCTAGTAGTAGCGTTTTGAGGGCGTGCGTGACGATTGGCCAAAGGCTTTTGTTACCCTTACTAAGCGGAAAACTTCAAATAGACTTCAGAATAAAAGTAAGATACGTCGACTTTTTATGTTACATTATTTTTTAGTACATATTTAAAAGTTTTTTAGGACGGTTCCGTGAGAAATGACTTTATTTGTCTTCAGTTTTCTTGTTGGAAATTTTTTAATTTCATGGCCTATTTGTTTCATAATTTTATCTATTTTTTCAAATCATCCTTTATTTCTAAGACTCTCATTTACGATTTCTAGGAATCGAAATGGAATTTTCATTAGTTCCGCTCAGTCGGCTGACACAACGAGATCTGGTCCACTTTTTAACTTGGCTTTAGAATAATCTTGTGTTAAAAAATGTAGTGTTTATAGGTATAATAAAATATATGTACTTCTGGCTTGCAATAAAAAAAGTTCCGACTGACTACGATTCGTTAGATGGTTGGTTGGCAAAATGTAGTAATTCCCATCACCGACATTTAATGGATAGCAACTATCGCTTGTCCCTTACGACAACTAGGAACATCATAAAAGAAGCTATAATATCCCTTTAACAAACACTTAAATGAAATTTGCAATATGGGGGTTTTGATACAGAAAAATAAATCCACCTAGGTTTCACATGTAGAGAAAGTCGTGTTGTCTGTATTTACATGCATAAAGAATTGCCCGCAAAATGTGTTTCGTAATTTCGTCGCCCGTGCTGTCGCTTGAATAGCTAAATGTTACAGCATATTTTGTCATATGCCCCGAAAGCTGCGGTTTTCTGACCCAGCTATGGACAGAGTGTTTTGTTTTCAGTTTGCTAGTTTTTTGTTATATTTTTTTTGGGTAAACCTTTTCTTTCCATTACTTTATTTTTATATGTAAGTATAAAAATCGATTTTCACGACGATGAAATGTTACTTCAGCATTTTGTAAGATGGCGTTAAATGATATTTATATTTAAAGGCCGAAAGAGGCGGAAACAGGCAGAAACAGGCGGAAACACGCGAAAAAATAGGAAGGAGGGGGAAACATGCGAAAGAATGGGTAAGAGGTGGAAAACGGGGGAGAGCGACAGAGGAGCTTTCTCCTCCTCTGTCGCTCTACTTCTCTTTCCGCCTCTTTTCAGGGTAGCGGAGAAGGGAGAGAAAAATAAAAATGGGAAAATAAAAAATAAAAAACCAACCGAGGGGTTCACGACACAACTAGTTTGAGCTACGGCCGGCGGAGAAATAGCGGGTTGCATTCTTCTTCTTCTTCGATTCCCCTGCCAGCGTAACTACTTAGCTACTTGTTTACCAAATATTGATTTTATTACTCACTAGCAAAACTTTTCCACTTAGTAATTTTTGGGCCCCACGCCGGTCGGATCCCTATTGAAGTACCTAGTAATCATCGTATCTAAGAGATGGTAGAGTTTTGCAACGTCTCGCTCTCATTTGTTATCACCACCTTATCACTTAACTTGTTAATTTCGTATTTTATTTATTTTATTACAGTTTAAAGGGGAAAGATAAACATACCTACTACTAACCAACCAACAAATTTCAACGTTGCAATTTTCCATGGACGTGAATTTTTGTGCAATTTTATGTCACTTCTGCAAAAACCTTGGTGAGATCGTATCATTTCTGATAATTATTTTCTTGTTTAACTCATGTGTAAGTCATAATCGTCCCACCACACGGATAGTAACGCAACATAAACATCTTCAGTTTATATAGGCGATGGTTGTCTCTTTCTATCAAGAGAGCAATCGGCTTGTTTGCTATATCTGTATATATAAAAATCAATTGCTGTTCGTTACTCTCGCTAAATCTCGAGAACGGCTGAACTGATTTGGCTAATTTTGGTTTTAAATTAATTGTTGAAGTCCAGGAAAGTTTTAAAAGGTGAGAAAATATAGAAAAAAATAAGAGTAGTTAAAAAGGCAGAACAACGTTTGCCAGGTCAGCTAGTTATTATATAAAAATGAACAAAAACGCGAAAATAATTATTATCTGAAATGAAACGATTTCACCAAGGGTTTTGCAGAGGTGACATAAAATTGCGCGAAAATCCACGTACCTACACACGAAAGCTGTTGGAGACGGAAAATTGATTTGTTATTTGAGTTACAGATTTCCGCAAAGTGTCGCATGAATCTATAAAAATATATTCATCTGCCTATAGCGCAAAGAATCGTGCGTGATGATGCTTTTAATTCATGTAATAAAATCCATCTACCGTAGATACCTACACTAGCTACTGCTGTTTTTACACGGCCATTCAACTAGAACGTTTATTTTATTGAAACGGGGAGTGAGATTTTTTACCAAACTGCAAAATGAATTCGTTTTTATTTATTTGCTTGGGTGTCTTCATGTAAATGTGTATATGTATAGATATATTTAAATAAAGCATCCAAGGAAGTCACAGATTTTTTTCACAGACTCGCAATCAACATAGAGTTAGCTATCTCGAGAGAAGAGCCAATCATGGGCGTACCCAGGTTCTGGGCTAGCAGGGTGTAAGTCAGATAATAAATGGTGACCGACCGAAACTTCAACTATTGTTTCAGTTCCAGCCGAAACCGAAACCATATTATTTAATACTACATTTTTATCGAAAACAGTAGATAGTAGAGCGGTAAACAAATTCCAGAGGGGGCAGCTGCCCCTACCTGCCCCCTCCCCCTCTCTGTACGCCCATGGAGACAACTATCGCCGGTAAACACCAAAGATATGGCTGAAACGCCACATGTACAATCGGCTAATTTAGATTTCACACCAAATAAGATAGTGACATTAAGTGGCGCCATTGCGGCAACAATAGGTATGCTAAAAGTACGGGCGAGACGCTGCGGATTTCTACTCCCTAGGTAACCTAATCGTTACAATTATAGTGATACGTTTAGTCAATCAACTGCCTTTTACGAAATGCCTGGTAGAATACGACAAATACGGGTTTTGTGAAATATAAAACCAAACAAATAATTTTATACGGTTACGCAATGTCTTTATGATTTTCAGTTCGCTATGAAGTTAATTCGTACACAGCTCAAAAATGTACGTGGCTTTTAATTATTCAAGCTCGAATTCCTAAAGTTCAGCTTTAATTACTAGAATTGTTAATTAATACAAAATTTTATGTTTAGGTATTTTCAAGCAACTAAGAATTTTATTAATTCCACAGAATTCTTTAAATACCATTCTGACTAATTATTGAAGAACAATGAACTTAAAATTTAGGTATAGTCTATATTAATAATTTCGTCAAGGATTACGGTAGACTCAATGGAAACCTTACCTAAATTATAAAGCGTAAAAAAATAATAATTTTGAGTGAGATCGAATAATCCACAAAATTTGGATTGTCGAGTATTTTGTTAAAATAGTGATTAAAAATTCTAACGGCGTTGACAGACAAATCGGCCATATTTCTTTTAAGGTTACAAATACGTGGTGTAGATGGCGTGAGCACTTATTAAAGTATCGTAGAACGGAGCGCAGATTATCGTGAAACTTATTTTCTCTTCGTTCTTAAAAAATTAGAAATTAAAAATAGCAACCACCTAATAAGAAGACGTCACTATAGTGTTGCTACTTTTTAATGTCTACTATTTAGGGTTAATTTCTACTATTAATGATTACTATTTAGGGTTAGAATATAAGATTGCGTATTATGAGACTTCCGAGCGAAGCCGGGTTTTCATCTAGTTTACATAAAGTGACGATAGCGGCGTTCTATTCACTTCAAAATTCGTATATTGCTTATAAGTTCGTTTTGCGTGTATTTGGTAGTTGGTACCTCTGCTTTAAGTGACGCAGCAAAAATGGTCTGCTTTTATGTGGTGCTCTTATTTGGAGGTAAGGTAGTCAGTCAGTTAATTTCCATGTGCTGGTATTTCACCCCGATGCATGGTCTACAGGACATTACAAAAGCTTGTTTGTAATTTTATAATGAAAAATCTGTTTATTTTATAAAACTAGCAACTATAATTATGTAGACACTAAGCTGTGCCCACGACTTCGTCCACATGGAAAAATTTCTTAAACAAAATTTCCAGGGAGTTACCTGTATATTTCCGGGATGAAAACTGTCCCATATCCTTTTTCGGGTTTCAAACTATCTTTGTATCAAATTTCATCAAAATCGGTTCTGTGATTTACGCGTAAAAAAGAGATATTCAGACAGACAGAGTTACTTTTCTATTTATGATATTAGTATGGATAAATTTGTTCCCATTTTATGTATAAACTAAAACTTCTCGGCTGAAAATAATTTAAAGTACAGAAATTACATAGCAGTTATATTTTATTTATAAACATTAGTGATCCCTTTCACGGGGATGAGGTGGCCGGCGTAAATTTGTTGTTCAAATAACACGCTAAAACAACTTTCGTCCTTGTAAAAGTAAATTGCAATGTTGTTTTAAAACACATTTCTACATTTATATTCTGTACAAAGTACGATTGTGTCCATACAAAGTTCGCATAGAAACCATTTCATGTTGATAGACGCTTTTGATAGATCATTCTAATTTTTATTCTAATAATTTAATTTCTTTGAAATGTAACGTCACTAACGTCACAAATGTCACGGACATTTTCAATGCGGAATATCGTCGGCAGTTGGTAAAACCATACAGCTGTATTGTACCTGAAGGCAACTGTTCTAATACCTACTTGAAACCAAATTTTAAATACTGCTGTCATCTTCTGAGGTCTTACCCTCTCTTTCTAACACAGCTATGTAAAAAGAGCTGGCGAAACCTCATAGACAGAGACATAACGTAAATATATGTTTCAATTTATTAAAACGAGTGACAGCTTCACCGATACCGATTCATGGGTAAAACTCCATGACAACGTGTATTTATTAATTTAACTAGCTGACTTGGCAAACGCATCATTAATTTTCAATCCTGCATTGCCAATTTTGAGTCTTAGACCATAAATAACAAACTATAGTTTGTTACTACATACTTTCCGAGGTATAATATTACTAACAGCTGTACTAATATTATTAATATCGAAAAATTCTCATCAATACTTAATGCCCGGCTCAAGAATCGATTTCAGAACCTTATTGTCTATAATGAATATACTAAGTATCAACGCAGTTAATAATAAAAAGTATGAGATGATGCAAATTGCCATAGACTTCTAACCAAACTATAATCAGATGTTTAACCATAACTATAAGTACATAGTAACTGGATAACCGATAACTCGGTATTTTTTATTTTGGTAAAAACGACGTTTTCTAAAAATGAAACCTAGCTGTATCGATTTATCGTACTGGAAACCCTCTGCATACTAAATTTTATGAAAATGTTGGATCTGTTTTCAAGATTCAGATTATATATCAATTCCTTAGTTCACAATAGCATTAACTACAAAATTGGTAATTATGAGATGGGCGTTTTAAAGTTATACTAAATTTCATGAAAATGTTGGATCTGTTTCCGAGATTCAGTTTATATATAAATGCTTTAGTTTACGATTGCACAAACTACAAAATTGGTAATTATGAGAAGAGCGTTTTAAAATTTAGACGCGAACAGTACGAAAAGAAAATGAAGTAGTAAAAAAATTATGTATCTACTAGCTACAGCGTGCAGCCCGCTGCACTATAACAGTTTTTTGTGAATCCCGCGGGATCACCAATTTTTTCCGGGATGAAAGTAGCCTATGTGTTATTCCAGGTTATTTTCTACTCGTGTACCAAATTTCATTCAAATCCGTTCAGTAGTTTTTGCGTGATTGAGTAACAAACATCCATCCAAACATACATTGAAACATCCAAACTTTCGCATTTATAATATTATAATTAATAATTAATAAGTAATATAGATATCACAAGACTATTATCGATATTCCGATATGCGTAAATGAAAGAACACAACATTTAGTTTATGTGTCACTAAAACTTGAAAATTTTGCAGATAGTACAATTGTTAACTAAGGCATCGATATATACAAAATTATTTAAAAAGGTAATAGACTGTTGTAGGATAAATTATGTGTGTAGGATTGCCTCTTACAGTCGAACATTAAACTAATTTTCCGGGGGAATTCTGAAAAGTTTGTGACACATCATATTATTGGAAAATTGGAACAACACAGTTTCAGATATTTTCGCTTGAAAGATTCAAAGTATCAAAACAAAATGTATATTTTATCGTGAATAATAACGGCTTCAGTAATTTGTACTTGTCAACTTCTTATTTATTTTTCCGAAGAAACTTTCAGATATTTAATATACACGTGTTCTTTATAATGTGTTTTTCTTTATTATTATGTTTGTATAAAAGATGATTAGAGTATTTTTATATATCATTAGTTACCAATCGCGCAGATGGCTCTCCTAATAAAAAGAGAAACCATCGCCTACCAGCTACCTTAGGGGCCATCCATAAATTACGTCACACGAATTTCATGATTTTTTGACCCATCCCCCGTCCTTGTCACAGCTGGTCACATATGTAATTCCTCCTACCTAGTGTGACGTCACATATTTTACTATTTCATTCGAATAATAATCTCATTCGATTATTTTATATCTTTACATGTGACTTTTTAAATTCACTATTGTAATACTTAGATATAAAATTGAAAAAATGTGATGTCACAAAATTTGGGACCCATCCTTACCACTTGTCACACATTGTCACACTTCGTCGACTTCCTCCCTCCCCCTCTTAACGTGTGAGGTAATTTATGGATGGCCCCTTACCTTCCAAACCGGAATACGATAATGACAAGCATTGAGGCTATTGCGGCAGGAATAGGTAAGACGGTGGTACTAATATTTGACATGCAAGTAAATCAACCATGCAATAGTCGTTATCAGACGATAAAAGCTGTCTACCACCCATGCGTGATGCGATAGTCGTTATCATGTTAAAATGCGGCGATGGAGGCACCACCCATATCGATAATGGACAGACCTGTGTATTTTGATGAACTTCTATTGACAATATACTTTAATCTGCTCACCTCGCAAGGGAGGTTCTGCTCAATCGCATATTTTTTAATTATGTTTAGTTATCAAAGTATTAAATTAGTTGTGAAAATTATAAAAAAGGTCTCTTCACGCCCGTATCCCCGAAGAGGTAAGCTGAGGTACAACCAGTGCACCTACGATTAGTCAAAATTACTTAGTCTCAGAATGTGATAGGAGGCAATCCTAGGCAATAGCTGTTGCCAACCGGGCACTTATCCAATCCCGGGCAACGTTGTTTATATCAGAAAACTGAATAAACCACATTTTCGAATTGCCCGACCCATGAATCGAACTCTCCTCATGTGGTCAGCACCAACACCGGATCATAAGACCACCGGATCATAAGGTGATCAAAAATAATTCTTATATATTAACAATAATTATAATATCGCAGGACAAATTACACAAATCGATCTAACCCCAAAGTAAGAAAATTATTTGGTTGTGTTGTTGAATGAATGAATGAATATACTTTATTGCGCACCAAAAGATACATTTACAAGTATTTTGTAAGAGCTATATTACGTACAAGGGTACACAACGGTGGTCTTATAGCTACATAGCGATCTCTGCCAGACAACCTTTAGGTAAAGGAGATACTTTATAAATAATGTTGGGTATGTGGTGCTACTTAAAAATACATGCATAAATACTGCTACATACATAATAAACACCCAAACCTATAAATACAAACATCTATGCTCATCAAATAAATGTTTTGCCCCGATTTTTGAAAATCGAGTTTTCACCAGATCCAGACCACGTTTCGAGGTCTTAAGAACTTTTTCAACTATTTTCACGATGACGTCAGTATGTCTGTCTGTATGTATGTATGTATGTGTGTGTGTATATGCAAACATCTCATAACTTATGAACGGCTGGACCGATCAAAACGCGGTTGATAACATTCGATTGGATTCCGTTCAACTTAGACTTTCTAAAAAATTGAAGCAATTCGATCTAGGAGATTTTGAGAAATTCGAAAAAAAACCAAAAACCTCCAGAGAATGTTTTGTTATAAGTTTAATTAGTTGTAAATTTTAATGTAACTTCAGTCGGCGATTAGCAACCTGCTCGTGTGCACTGTTATCAGTTAAATTAATTATCGAAAATTAAAAAGGTGTAATTTCACTTTGGTCTCGTTATTTTCTCGTACCACTACTACAATTATTTGACACAGCTATACAAACTATGGTCCTAATGGATAGAGGCAACAATTGCTTATAGACAACATAAATATTAACGGTACGTTGCGATCCACATTTCAAGGATAGAATGGCTAAGTTTATCAGATATTTAAACCTTCACACCGGAAAATGATAGCTTTGCAATAGAAGTAGGTAAAGCGCTGAAATTTTCTACCACCTAGATTTTAGTAACGGTATTATTAATGACACAATGGATGAACACGCGCAAAAGCTCCTACGTATGTAATATATAGCTATAGTTTGATTAAAGTACTCAAACGTACCAAAATTATGCACGGACCGGATTTTGTAAGGATACAAAACTAGGATCATTATAGGATGAGACCACAAAGTATGTAGCTTGTATTACATAGTAACTTAATTTGTCAAATTTATACTTTCCATCGTCGGCACTTGGTGAAACTACGTCGTAATTATTGTTATGAATTTTACACTTGTACTGTTGTCATGTCACTATATATATATATATATATATATATATATATATATATATATATATATATATATATATAATATATATATATATATATGTATATATATACATATATATATATATATATATATATATATATATATATATATATATATATATATATATATATTAGGGATGGGCCGAAATTCGTTTTACATTCGGTTTAACCGAATTTCGGCAGCTTGAACCGAACTTCGACATTCAGCCGAAATTCGGTTTAAATGCCGAACATTCGGCACTAGAAAAAAGTATCTTTTTTGCACTGTTTTGCTTAAAATCTACGCTAATGTTAGAAAGAGGAAAGATTTGTATTCTATATTTTTGTATATTGTATCATCTAAACTCAAAAACTACTAAACCGATTTAAAAAAATTTTTCACCATTAGAAAGATATTAAAATCATTCCCGAGTAACATAGGCTATACTATACTTTCGAAAAAAATCCGTAAAACAGTTGACCCAGCAGGTCATCCCTGAAACTTCCCGTTAGATCTTTATCTATATCGTAGCATATCACAGATTTTTTCAGAGTTCAAAAATCTTAAATTTGTTACAAATATTCGTTAGTACATAGAAGTCGTAAATGACAGTAATTTCAAAATTTTTGAAATGCTCTATTTCAAAAATTTTTTTTATAAACGATGATTGATTTTGGTCTTTCGAATGGCATTCAACGCAATTTTTGACCTCTAAAATGTTTTCATAGCTACGTAATCTACAGACTCAGAAATGTCGAAGCAATATCAAAAAAAATTTTTTTTTGAATTTTCGATATTACTAAATCCCAGATAAATCGACCAATTTTGATGCAATTTGCTTATTTGACACAATTTATAGAAAGAAAAGCTGATTAGACTTTTAAGTCAATCGGTATATTAGTCTGAAAGTCATTATAAAAATGCTAAGTTTGCTGTAGACAACAAAATATTAATATTTGAAAAGCCGTAACTTTTGAAAACTTGATTTAATTTTGATTTTTGAAACTGTATTTGAAAAAATTTCGAATTTATGTCGAAAAAACACTTTTCCAAATTTTTTCGTCAACGATTACTTCCGAACGGATTCCGAAACGGAACCGATCATGATACAATTTATGAATTAGACGCAGTTTTTTAAAAAAAGAGCGGATAAAATTTTATAGTCAATCGATACATTAATCTTGAAGTTATATTAAAAAAATAGGTTTCGTCAATTTTTTTTTTCGATTTTTTCAAAATTTCTCAAAATATTCTAGTCCGAATTGGTTAAAATTGTTGGGAATTCTAAGTTGAGCAGAATCTAATTGAATGCCATTAACCGCGTTTCGATCGGTCAAGCTGTTCAAAAGTTATGAAATGTTTACATACACACATACATACAACCACACACTCTCCCTCTCACACACACACGCACACACACATACATACAGACATACTGACGTCATCACGAAAATAGTCAGAAAATGTTCCATACTTAGCGGGAAGTTAAAAATCAAAAGTTTGATATAGATGAAGATACATATATTTTAAAACATGATGATTTAGATCTTTTTAATTGCATTTAACGTAATTTTTACCTTTAAATGGTTTTATTAGCTCCAAAATCGGTAGGTTAAAAAATGTCGAAGAAAAGGTAAAAAAATAGGTACGTCAGTTGACCCTGCAGGCTATCTTTGAAACTTCCCGCTAAATTGAGGTATTTTAGGCTCAACGGAACAAAATCATACCTAAGCATTTTTTTTCAAGGTTCAAAATTCTGACTTTTGTTATAAATGACAGCAATTTCATTTTTAAAAAGCTGTATATTTTTAAAACGATGATCGATTTTCATCCTTCAAATGGCATTCAACGAAATTTTTGAGCTCTTAAATGTTTTTAAGCTACATAGTCTATAGGCTAAAATATGTCGAAGTAATATCAAAATTTGTTTTCAAAAACTTTCGTTATAATAAATCTTGATAAACCGATTTTGATCCAATTGACGGTATTTGGCGCTATTTATAAAGAGAAAAGTTGATTAGATTTTTTAAGTGAATCGGTGTATAAGCCTAAGAGTTATTTTAAAAATATTAAGTGAGTTTTATGCAAACAGCAAAATTTTATTATCCAAAAGTTATAATTTTTGAAAACTTGATTTGATTTTGATTCTTGGAACTACATTTGACGTAATTGTTTTAAGTACCACAATATTGTAGAAGGTTTGACTTTCAAACAAGTTTTGGTCAAAAAGTCTCTTATCTTATATAAATAAACCACTTTTTCCTAAATTTTCATCAACGATAACTCCCAAACGGATAAACCGGTCTTGATACAATTTACGATATTTGACGCAGATTTTTAGAAAGAAATGCTGGTTAGATTTTTAAATCAAGCAGTGTATTAGCCGGAAAGTTATTTTAAAAATATTAAGAAGTTTTCTGTAAACAACAAAATATTAATATTAAAAAAGTAAAAAACTTTTGAAAACCCGATTCCATTTCGTTTCTTGAAACTAAATTTGACGTAGTTTTTTAAGCACTAAAACTATTGTGGAAGGTCAAAAAAAATAGTTAGAGAAATTACCAAGTTATATCAAAAAACACTTTTCTTAAGTTTTTCGGCAACGATAGCTCTTGAGCGGAAAAACCGATTTTGATGCAATTAATGCATTGAACGCAGTTTTTGTAGGAATAGAGCTGATTAGATTCTGAGTGCTAAGTGTGAGTTTTTCTTTTCGCATTCGATCGTGAGCGCGTTTCGAGTTTACTAGGAATTTCGCCATCTAGAGGTAAACTGGTTTCTCACGTTTACCACTAGGTGCCGCTGTACAAATCACATACAAATTCCTAGTAAACTCCAAACGCGCTCACGATCGAATGCGAAAAGAAAAACTCACATTTAGCACTCTGTACCTAATCTATACATTTATGTACTTAGATTATACAAAGTTATTTATTTATGTACAAAGTTATGAGATGTTTACATATACACATACACATATATACAGGCATGCTGACCTCATTGTGAAAATAATCGGAAAAGATTTCTAGGACCTCAAAACGTGGAGATCTGGTGAAAACTCGATTTTCAAAAATCGGGGCAAACTCAGTAACTTCCTTGTCTATATACCTACGTAGCAGAAAGTTAAAAATTAAAAATCCATTCCTAAATTGGAACAATGTAACTCAATGTATCAAAATTTTGTTGTTACGTCACTAATTCACGTGCGTTGCGAAACCCATTAACGATCTCCTATATATCCATACTAAAATTATAAATGGGAAAGTGTATCTGTTTGTTTGTCCGTCTTTCATGGCAAAACGGAGCGACGAATTGATGTGATTTTTTAAGTGGAGATAGTTGAAGGGATGGAGTGACATAGGTTACTTTTTCTCTTACTTTACGCGAGCGAAGCCTCGGACAATATAATAGATAGTAGTAAATAGTAAAATAGGTAAATAGCTAGTATAAAATAATTAAATTTTAAGCAAATTCGTAAAAAAGTCACGACGTGTCGCTTTTAAGAAAGCGCCCCAAAATTTAACCGAAGTTCGGCCGAAATTCGGCCGAATTTCTTATTTTCACCGAATGTTCGGCCGAAGTTCGAATTCGGTTCAAACCACATTCGGCCCATCACTAATATATATATATATATATATATATATATATATATATATATATATATATATATATATATATATATATATATATATATATATATATATATATATATTATTCAAATATATTATTATAATATTAAAATATATTATTCAAATAACCAACCGGTTTCGCATTTTACTGCATCATCAGGGCTAAAACTTAAATTGTTAACAAATAACAAGTTGAAGTTCTTAGTGAGGTCAAAATTGTGCATTGTAACATTGAGTGAAAGACTGCATGTTTGTTACTAGTCGGGTGGTTTGAATTAGCTGGAATTAAATTGTCTCAAAATGTATCTTTTCTGTATACCTTGAAATAATATCTAATTTTTTTAATAATATAATAAATATTTTAATTTTTTTATGGTCTATTTCCATTGTGAATTGGATATTTGTGTTCAAGGTATTCATATATATCAAAAACATATCTAGTAGTTCTAACGGGCTAGTCCTCAAACACAAGTATATATATATATATATATATATATATATATATATATATATATATATATATATATATATATATATATATATATAATTAGTGAATTATGAAACAGTTAATTTGTCAAAGTATAAAATTTTGTTTTCATAAGTTTCTTCTAAATAATAAAAAAATGTATTCATTCTATACTTAGTATAGTAGTAGTATTAACAAGAGAAAACATTCGTATGTTTTTAACGAATACACTCAAAAACTACGAATCTGTTTTAAAAAATATGTTACTTTTAGAAAGCTACACGATTCAGAAATGACTTAAACAAAAAGTAATATTTTCAAAAATGTATATCTCAATCGAAATACTGTTTTCACAAATCCACAATATTTTTTAAATATCTATCCAACATTCCCACTATACATGTACCCTAAAAAAATATTTTTCTAGATTTTCTGTTACCAGTCTGTCGCCGTGATTAATCAGGGCGAGCGAAGCGAGCCCTTCACTAGGCCACTTTCTATGCAATTTTGTGGTACATTTTACTGAAAAAATATCGCATTTTTAGGTTTGATCTTCGACGTGGTAGTTTATATTCATGTCTAGATTTGTTATCTACCATAAAAATACCATTTTATAAAAATAAAAAATAGAAGGTACAATTTGTATTAGAATCTTACTACTACTAACGCCATCTCTTATTAAATTAACGAGTTAAAATTGATAGAAGATACATTTTCTATTAGAATTTTTGAACTTATTAAGAGACTACCTACTTCATGAATTGTTTCTTCATATTTGACTGGCGGCGCGCGGTTTGGCAGTTTGGCATCGAAGGTGTATGATAAAATCATTGAAAGGAGAATGCAAGGGAAGTTCGAAGTAATATAGTGGGAGGCACAAGGAGAATTTAGGTCTAGAGCAGGGATGTTTGCTGGGAACACAGTAAATAGAGCGTTAGAGAGTTTCACAATATGCTTATTGAGAAACAGTACAGATGTATTAATTGATTTATATTGTATTGAGATAAATTCCCAATCTTAGCCCGAGGGCGAGGGTAAAAAGCTAAAAAAAGGTATATTTACGCCCGTATCCCCGAAGAGGTAGGCAAAAGTACAACGTGTGCATCCACGGTTAGCTGAAGATACTTAGGTCCCACAATGTGATAGGTGGCCAGCCTATCTCCAGTAGGGCACTTTTCCAATCCCGGGCAAAGTTGTTTTATCAGAAAACTGAAAAAACACATTTTTTCATTTGCCTGACTCTGGAATTGAACTCCGAGAGTTTCTCTGAGAGAAAAGTTCAAAAAATATATTCGCTGAGTGTCTACCGTCAATTCTTCGTGCCTGCGTAGTCCAAAAATTTTGAAGGTTTATTTAAATAAAACATTTTTTGATTTTGATTTCGTAAATCGACGTAAAACCAGGAACTTCCTGATTTTAGAAAAAAAAAAACAATTATTTCAGCAAAATGTCAAAAATGTGTTTTTTTATAAGATCAACCTTCATTTTTAATACATTTTTTCCTTGAAAATACCAACAAACAAAAACCAAATATTCCTAGTCCAAAGCCTGACGACGCGGGCCTTTGGTGCAAATGTAATGTTTAGGTGAAAATACGCTGATTTTTTTAGGTTAGATAATTATAAATAAAGTCCATACATTAAAAGATGTAATTCTCATAAAAATACTTTTCTAACAATATTACTAGATAGTATAACTTTGCGAGCCCTTACAAAGCTCTGCTTTTTGCTAGTATATTAATACGTATAATTGGAACAAATTACAGTTTTCTAGTCGTAATACAAATAATTTATGAGTAAGGCTGCGGGCCGGATGGATGGACGGACGGACGAATAGACATGGCGAAACTATAAGTTTCCTAGTTGACTTCTGAGCCTGAAAAATGATTTTATAAATGTTATTACGGAAACATATAGAAAATTATTTTATCCCTTATTTTATTACAAATTCAATTAACTTAAAAATAGCAAATTGTATTAACACGACTTATTTGCTTATCTTAATTATCATGTTAACATACAACGGTGCTCATTTATCATTCATGGAACTCGTTACGTTACTTTGGGAGCCTAAGAGCATAAAGCCATAATTTTGCTAAACTTCGGCCGACAATTACAAACTTTGTTTTAGGATTTAGAGCGTATGAACCCTCGCCGTATTTCTTGGATACTAAGTTTTTCATTCAGTTTTTTGTTAGAAACATATATTTTCTACCAAACCTAAACTTACAATTTAAGTTTTGCTCTTTTTTCTTTTATATATATATATATATATATATATATATATATATATATATATATATATATATATATATATATATATATATATATATATATATATATATATATATATATATATATATATATATATATATATATATATATATAACCTTTAATACCTTAATTGACAATTAATTTGTATAATTCTCCTGACAGCGTCATTAATGTACGTATGATGATAATGGTTAAGCTATATCTGTTTATCGAAATATCTTTCTTCGTTTAAGATTTTAAGCTATTACTTTAACTTGTTTTTCCTTAGTACGTTGTAGTTATCAAGCAATTAACCTAAAACTAAATTACGTAATATCTAGAACATTAAATTGATTTTAGCATTTAACCGTTAACGATATTTTCATTAAGGAATCTAGTAGGGTTTCAAAATGGAGGATCATTTAGTTCGTCCTTGTACACGTTTCTAAATGTTCGACATATTTCAATAATAACGATAATCAGGGTGAGAATTTATTATGTACTGAATTTATTAGTACCTAATTCAGGAGGGATTGATAAAGCTGGCACAAAATCCAATAAATTTAATTTGATGTTCAATTTTATTTATATTATAAGATAGCAAATAAGCAGATGGGTCTCCTGATGGAAAGAGTCAACCATCGCCTATAGACTCCAAAGATGTTAATGGTGCGTTGATATCTTGTGGCGAGATCTAATGCCACATGCATAACTTTACCCGCTACCTTACTCTCCAAACCGGAAGAGGACAACGACAAGCACTCATGCTATTGCGGCAGGAATAGGTAAGGCGGTGGTACCAGACCCGGGCGAGACAATGCACAACTCTACCATCTAGTAGCCACGATGTTATAGCCAATCGGTCGCCTTATACGACCTGCCTGGCAGAACGGCATTTGGTCTATTCTTCAAAGGAGCCCGGAACCAACACGGGGAGCAATTCAAATAATCTGATTTAATGGGGTTCAATAAACTTGTATTAGAATTTCACATAATGTTTTTAATAGCAATTATATTTTAAAAAGGAATACACAACGGAAGACATGAACTCTTCAAGCTTGTATACTTTTTCTTAGTTTTAAAACAAGCAATTATATCTTTCTTATTTGCTGTAAAGCTAACACTTTATTTTATTTATGACAAACGAAGCAAGTTAGAAAAATGTCGGATATATAAAACGCAAAATATTAACTTTTTTTTGATAAAATACATAAAAAGCATCATATTCACAAAATCACCAGCATGGTTGCCGCCAAAACTTCGTCGTCAGACATGTTACTTGCACGAAAATATTGATCACACTGGTTTGTCAATTTTATTGAGTGAATTTATTGATCGTTAGGAAACAAAGGGGTATTCAATATTATTGCACAATAAAAGTATTGCGCAATATTATTGTAGGTCTATGGGGCACCTAATATATGTTATTATCATATAATATATGTTATTATTCTGTGGCAATTAAAGCTGTATTTTAACGGCTGAAAAGATTGAATCTTAAATGATATTTCAAATAAAGGTATGGCAATACGAAATGTCGACCAACCTACGTCCTCGACATCAAAGTTTCCTTTGATATGGTGAGAGCGGATTCAACGTGGTGTTCTCCGGCTTAAGAAATTCGCTAAATTTTAGCAAAATTGAAGGGTAAATACAAAGATTTTAAAATACGTAGGTCATACTATAAGTTTTGTGTAACTTATAAAAAACAACATGTTATAACTAAAATATTATATTTATTGCTTTTCAAAATAATCTCCTTTACTTACATTTTAAACATTTTTTCATGCGATCGAATCATTTTTTAAAACAGGAGGACCACAGATCTGAAGGCATGTTTTCTATGTGCTGATTAAACGCTATCACTGCCTCTTCGGAGTTGGTAAAAGTAAAACTTCTCATCAAATCTCTGATTTTGGGGAAAATACAGAAATCACAGGGTGCTAGGTCGGGGCTATGCGCAGGATGAGTGACGAGATGAACTTTTTCGGAAGCTAAAAATGAATGGTGTAGGAGAATGGGGCTTTTGGATCGTCTTTTAGTTCGTTAGTTAGTTCGTTCTGTAGAATTGTACAGATGGGACCCGTAGCTGAGAAAAAAAACCCGATCATTGTTTTACCAACGTTTCTCGCCTGTCTCACTTTTGTTGGCCTGTTCTCATTTTCAAACACCCATTCAAAAGATTGCTGTTTTTTTTCGGGTTCAAAACAATAAATCCACGTTTCGTCTACTGTGATAATGTCATAAACAGCATTATAATGTCCGTGGTCGTACTTCAGTAGCATCTGTGAGCACCATTCCACGCGAGCACGCTTCTGCTCCGCTGTCAGTTCATGAGGGATTCAACGACAACAAAGTTTCCGAACTTTCAATTCTTCGTATAAAATTTTCTAAATTTGGCTCAATTTTTTAAATTTTATAAATTTGGCAAAATTTGAATTGTCTCATAGGTAATCCGGGGATTTTCTTCAATTAACCGTTTAACACATTATTTTCGTTGACGGCAGTTGAAGGCCGCCCTTCACGAAATTCGTCATGTAAAGAATCTCGACCTCTCTCAAATTCAGCAAACCATCGCCTCACGGTGCTTGTACGGGTTACCGCACATATTTAAAGTCAATGACATGTAATTTATTTAGGTTGCATAGAAACAATGTAATAAGTTAAACACGCACACATTGTTACGGTTGCACTTTTATTTAATCATCATTTTTGTTGTAACTTTAATAATAAATCTGTGTTAGAAAGAATTTCATTGGGTTTGTCTCGTACACTGACTCTCCCTCACATATCTTCTGCACTCATCTTAAACTGTACACAGATATTACAGTGCTCAAAAAGGTGCTTCTCTCCCAAAAGCATTTTGAAGACGAACGGCACATTCTTGCGAAGAAAGCAAACTTTTAAAATCATAAAAAATCATGGCTCTAAAATCTTTTCGACTTAATTCCATTTTCGTTGCGTACGTAGAAATTTGATGTGTGATAAAAAAACAATTGACAAATCATTTCCCGTCAAATGTTTTTTTTATTACTAAGAAGGTTGCAACGTTTAAAAATATAACAATTGAAATTCAAATAGTTTCGATTAGCTAGAAGTGCAAAACTTTTAGTGTGCCCCATGTACCACAGTATTTTTATCTTTATAAATAGAATAATTTAATTACTATTTTCGATATTTCTCACAGGGCTCTATTTCTTGAACCGAGTTAAGTAGAAGCCGAAAATTTACATTCCCTTAATAAATAAGCGTTACTATTAACTATATCACAACTATAATAAATATGCGTTACTATTAACAGCTATAATGTCACAACAAATAATAACCGGCCAAGTAGGTGTCGGGCCACGTGCAATGTAGGGTAACGTAGTTGCCTATCACAATAATGCAGACTAAGAAGGTTTTTTTATTGTTTCAAATAAACTACTTGGCCGGTTATTATTTGTTGTGACATACTATGAAATTTTAACCCATTTAATGCCAATGACGGATACATACGCACTACAGGGCCTGTAAAAACTTCTTCAAGTACATTTTATAAGTTAGATGACATTTGATGATGATTATGATAATACTCATATTTTGTAATTTTTTTATATCATAAGATAGCAAACAAGCAGATGGGTCTCCTGATGGAAAGAGTCAACCATCGCCTATAGACACCAAATATATTAATGGTGCGTTGCTATTTTGTGGCGATATCTAATGCCACATGCATAAGTTTACCGGCTACCTTACCCTCCAAACCGGAACACGACAGTGACAAACACTGGCGCTATTGTGGCAGGAATAGGTAAGGCGGTGGTGCCAGATCAGCGTGAGCCAATGCAGAACTCTACCACCTGGTCTGCTATTCAGCCGTGAAAGTTTCGCTAACAAATCGAGCAATGGGGCAGCCCTTTCGGCAGTAAAGCGGAGGTTCTAAATCTGCAGCCTAAATCACGTAACAAAATGGCAATTGAGTCGAAGCGTTTAAGACTATTACACATTTTCTTACATATTATGCCACGTCGTAGCACGTCGACGACGTGGTCTTCTCGTGTCCCCTGGATGAGGAGGCGGGGAAACGGTTTCGGGGCTAAACCCCCTGACCGTAGTTGCAATCGCCCTATGTTAAGACATAGGGGTCTTTGGCTTCTGAAATTTCTTTCAATGTTTTATACTTCTGTGCTGCTGGTTTTCTTTGTGGGGTACTACCCGATGTTTTTTTTTAATAATATATATTAATATGTATATTTTTTTATATATATGTATTTTTTTGAGTTGGTGATATCCCTCGGATAAGGTAATCTGTCGACAATGGTTGCTTTCCATGGTGCCAGCCCTCGTATATGTGCGAATTCTGACTCCTCTGTCCTCTGGTACATCTTCGTGCTGCATCTTCTTACGAATTCTTCTATCGATTCTACGTGTAGATCTCTTAGGATGACAGAGTTCTTCACGTAAATGGGTGCTTCTACGATTATCCTGAGTGCCTTATTCTGTTGCGCTTCTAGGGACTTCTTGCTTCTGTCGGACAGAAGCTGGTACCAGGCGGTGGCTGCATATGTTATTCGTGGCCTTATATATGTCTTGTAGATGCCCAGCTTCTGCCCCACGGGTAGCTTAGAAGTAAGCACTGGCTTCAAGATGGATGTAGCTACGTCTTCCTGATGATATCCCTACTGTGGGACTTCATATTAAGTTTGGCGTCTATGGAGACACCTAAGTAGGTGCAGATGTTATTCCACGAGATTGGCAGGTCGTATAGGAGGAGGTCCGGTGTTCTGAGGGATGTTGGCCCTATCTTCATCGCCTGGGTTTTCCTGACGTTCTTGCTTCTGTCGGACAGAAGCTGGTACCAGGCGGTGGCTGCATATGTTATTCGTGGCCTTATATATGTCTTGTAGATGCCCAGCTTCTGCCCCACGGGTAGCTTAGAAGTAAGCACTGGCTTCAAGATGGATGTAGCTACGTCTTCCTGATGATATCCCTACTGTGGGACTTCATATTAAGTTTGGCGTCTATGGAGACACCTAAGTAGGTGCAGATGTTATTCCACGAGATTGGCAGGTCGTATAGGAGGAGGTCCGGTGTTCTGAGGGATGTTGGCCCTATCTTCATCGCCTGGGTTTTCCTGACGTTCACCGACAATCTCCATCTTGCTAGCCAATCTTGCAGTTGTTTCAGGGCTCTTTGGGTCTTCTTTGCTGCATGCATGGTGTTTAACGAAGTGCTAATGTATGCGGCGTCATCTGCATACAGTGCCAGTGTTATGTTATCTGGCACTGGGATGTCGTTTGTGTAACTGCTGTATAGTGTTGGTGAAAGGCAGCTGCCTTGCGTTACTCCCGCTCTCATCAGATATTCAGCGGATAGCTTGCCCTCCACCTTCACCTGGAACCTTCTACTTCGTAAAAAAGAGGAGATGACGCGCACAATTCTATCTGGCATCTTCTGTTCGGTGAGTTTAAGTAGTAGTCTAGCATGCCAGACCCGGTCGAATGCCTTCTCCATATCGATGAAGACGGCTACGAAACTCTCCCGTTTATTCTTGGCAGCTGTGATTGCATGCAGCACTCTAGCTATCTGTAGCGTTGTGCTATGTTCTACCCTGAAACCAAACTGTTCTTCCCTTGGCGTGAAGTACAAGTTTATGTGTTGCAGGAGAAGCTTTTCGAAGATTTTGGAGATCGTCGGTAAAAGAGTGATAGGTCTGTAGCTCTCGGGCAGTAATATATTTTTTCCCGCCTTCGGCAGCATCATTATGTGGCCTAACTTCCAGGTTTCCGGAAAATGGCCAGTGCGCATGATACCGTTAAAAACTCTGGTCCAGGTCGCTATTGCCTTCTTTGGCATTTGGCGCAGCGCTCTATGGGTGATGCCGTCTGCGCCTGGAGCTTTCTTCAGTTTAGCCTTGTTAATTTCTCTTAACACTTGTGGAGTGAAGACCACTGGGTTTTGGTCAGCCTGAATGGGTCTTTGAAGGTATTCCTCCAAGAAGTGCTCGACGTTTTTGTGTGGTTGGATGGTGGTGTTGGGTGCTGGGTTCGTCTGGAATTGTTGCTCCAGATGCCTTGCGAAGATGTCGGCGCGGTCTACAGCTTTATATCTGACCTTGCCATCCGGGTGTTTAAGAGGTCTTATGGGTTCTTTTGTATTAGAGAAGCGTCGGCAGAGCTTGTGAAGTGAAGACCAATCTTCGCTGGCGTCGGATATTTGCTCCTTCCACAGCTGAGTGCTGTGTGCTTGCATTTCTACCTTCACCCTCTCTGCGAGATGGTTCAGGCGGCGCTTCTGATCCGGGCATCTGGAGTGTTGCCATAATTTCCTCAGTTCCTTTTTCTCCCTCAGAAGCTGAGATATTCTATTCGGTAATGGCGGGAGTGCACTTCTTGTTGCTTTCTCTTTTGATGCTGCCTTCAGTGCTTCAGACGTCTTCGCCTGTAGGTCTTCCGCTAGATAATCCACGTCTCCTGTCGTAATGACGGGCTGTGAGACGATGGACTTCTCCAGCTCCCGGTGGAAGACCTCCCAGTCTACCACTATGCGTGGTGCATAATCTCTGGTTCTTGTCGGCTCTTGGTTATACACCACTAGTAATGGTTGGTGGTCGGAGTGAGTATGGTAATCTAATACTTCTATCGTGAGTTGGCTGGGTGTTATTCTTTTAAACAGGGCGAAGTCTATGATGTCCGGTCTATGACTTTCCACATCTGGGTAATGGGTTGGGACCTCCGGTCCCATTACATGGTAATTCTGGGCTTCTGCATGTCTTAGCAGTTTTCTGCCATGTCTGCAGGTATAATTGGAGTTCCAGCAAGTGTTCCTACAATTCCAATCTCCTGCAGCTATGGCTGCGATTTCTAGTCCCATGAGTAATTGGATGTCATCTGTGTTCATGTTTCCACCAGGTTGGTAGATTGCATGTAGTCTCAAGTCCTTCCCGTTTGTGTGGATATCGATCCCTATTGCGGACATCGAGGCAAGTTGTATCTCCGGCGCTTGCTGGTGCACTAATCTTCTCCTAACCAGGATCGCCAGCCCACGATAGATCTTCTTTCCTGTATGATGTATAACCTGGCAATCTGAGACTATCTGCCGGGTTCAGCATAGTCTCATTTATCAGAGCCACATCTATATCCTGCTCCGCGAGCATGTACTTCAGGGTCGTAATCTTACCCTTAAGACCACGGGCATTCCATACGAGTATCCTCAGAGGCTTACTTTCCATAAATCTGGAGTAGTTCGGTCATGCCTCTGAGGATAGCAGTGACCGGATCCTGCCCCTCCCGAAGTGCCCCCAGCACATCTTGGAAAATCTGGATTGCCTTTTCCAAGACAACCAGTTTTCCTTCATCCGGGGACATAAGGGAGGTCGCGTTCTGCGTGGTATCTATGATTTGTGTGGTAATGACTGGCGCAGCCGTCTGAGCTACATCCACTGTGGTTGTTTGCGTGCCCTCTTGCCTTTTCTTTTTAGATTTTTTGGGCTTTCTAGTTCTCTTTGGTTTGGACGCTGTGGCTCTAGGCTTGGGATCGTTCGCGGTGGCCATCAATGAGGTTACTGCGCTTTCCTCTTGCCTATTCTCTGTAGTTAGCACCGGCCTGGTTTCGTCTGCGCTCCTTTGTTCCGGAATCTTAGGGGGTTGGGTGACAGTGATTGCCACTGTCCCGGCTGTCTTATTCCTTGCCTCCTTTCTGAAAATGGGGCAGCTCACATTGTTCGCCGTGTGCGGGCCGTCACAGTTAGCGCATGTGGGTGGTTCCTCTCTTGGGCGCTCGCAGTCTTTAGTCCTGTGTTCACCGCCGCAGCGGACACATCGTTGGGGCCGGTGGCAATTATGCGACGAGTGTCGAAACTGCTGGCAGCGGTGGCACTGGGCTGGGTCTTTCTTGCCTCTCCAGGCCTCTATCTTAACACCAGGCATGTATAATAACTCGTATATTGAGTATATTTCGGGTAATGTATTAGGCTTTCTTTTTATTATGGCCATAAATATACAACCGGACCTGCCAGCCCTAGCCTTTATCGGGCGCACGTATTCTGCCTCGTGCCCGTATTCTGCTAGAGCCTGAGTAATCTCTTCTTTTGCCGTCTCCGCTGGTAGTCCGCGGATGGCTACTTTCACGCTGCGTTCAGAGGGCAAGGAATAACAGAACCATGATATAGGTTCATTCTTTTCTAATTTTTGGATGAGCCGATATTCGTTCTCATCCTTTGGGGTGAAGCGCACTCCTTTTCCGAAGGGTCGTGCGTTTGGGGCATGTCCAAGCTTTGTCTTAATCTCCTTGAAGTGGTAGGTCCAGTTAGGGAGACTCTCTACCACTAATGGGGGGTACCTTCCCTTGGCTGGACCGGTCGGATTTCCTGTTGTGTTCTCTGCTTGTGCTTGCGCAGGTGGTAATCTTACACTAGCAGTTGTTGCAGTGATTGATGCAAAGAATGGTTGCGGTGGGGATGGTTCGGCAGGCCACACTGCCGCTTTGGTTCTTTCTCCATTTCCGATTCCTCCTCTGGGTTCCTCTTCCTCCGTGCAGGAATAGTACATGGCGGAAGTAGGGTTGGCGCCTTTTCTGCCTGTTCCAATGCCGCCTTCTCTTCCGCGGTTATTGGCGTATCGGGCGTTCCTTCCGCTTCTAGGACAGCCCGACGATCCTCTAAGTGTTTGGCCATAGCCATAGCCTGGAGCAGCTCTTATCCAATAGGTTGGTTTTCGCCAACCTTTCTACAATTAAGTAATTCTGCTCCAGGATCGTCTTAGGAGATGGTTTGGGAGATCTTTGGCGGGTAGGGGGGACCGACGGTTCCTCCATTTCAGTATCAGTATCTGCGCGGGGCGCGTCGGTCGCGCTAGCTCGGCGCGGTGCCGTCGTGCTATCGCGGCGCGGGGTGGTCGCGCTGTCGCGGCACTGGTCCGTTGCGCTTGCATAGCGCGTCTCGTGCCCGGTTTCTGAAGTCGTCAGTTAAACTATTAACAACTATTGATCGTTTAAAGTTAGCAAGAGGATAAACTTCGTTTATCTCGTAGATGGTTTCTGAAGGCAAAACGAACGGTTCAATAACTATTGAACCGATAAGTCATTTTTAAGTCCACCACTAGATGGGTCTGTTTATAATGCGGAAAATAAAATGCTATTTTGGTAATTTTACTCCCCTGTATGATTATTTTTATTTGTGGTAATATTTTATCTAACATAAATAAGTGTTTAAAGAAGATTTTAGTTGAAACTATGTAATTCACGACGATAACTATGTCTGTATACCAGTTACGCTAAAGCATTCGAACTAAATCTTTATACCCTAGCATGAAAGAAGGTTTTCGCATGAATTTGGTCTTAGTGGAACCGAATGAAAAGAATAATTTCGAATCAGGTAGCAGAAAGAGATGGAACTATTATTTTATTAAAGAGAAATGAGATAGCTTTACACTAGTCACTAGTCGATAGTCACCAAATATTTTGTTATATAGTTAGTTTGACTTTGAGTACCGATCAAAACAATGTTTGTCGTTTGCTTTGAATTAAGAATTTTTTTTTTGCGTCAATTTCTCTTTTAGATATTGTTGGTTGTTACTTGCATTTACCTGATCGACTTGTGGCATGTTTAAGTTAATATAAAATCATTATAATGGTGACTCGACAGCGCAGTAAGAATTTTACAGAAAAAGAGAAAACTGAAACGTAATTATTTTATTTGAAAAGACGCTTTTTAAGTGGTAAAATAATTTGTGCATATAAAAATACAGGTAGGAATTTTGCAGAAGCTTAGAAATAAGCTTGAATTGCCTTAACTAACAAATATCCAAGTAAAAGCTGTCTAGTGACCTGTTTCTCTTTGCAAGGATGAAATTTAATTATTTATCATGACAATATTAAACAAATATCATTATAGCTGCTGTGAAAATAAAGTTTGTACTTCGTACAGCAGTTTTTTAAATGTAAGTACAAACATACAAACAGACAAACAAAACTATTAAAATTATTATGTGCATTAAAAAGAAGCTACCTACAAGAGCAAAAAGCGTTAGATAAAGTTATGGAATCGATAAACCGCCAAATTTGGCCGGTTACATTAACCTAAGTTTAAACGGAGTTTGTGTTACAATGCGTAGCTCAGAAACGCAATTCCTGTAGTTATCGGACCGATAGTGTTAACGAATGGATAAACTACTGTTAAAAGTACCTCAGAAACCGGGCATCGGTCACGCTATCACGGCGCGGGGTTTTCGCGCTGTCGCGGCGCACTTCCGTTGCGATTACGCGGCGCGGCACGGTCGCGCTATCGTGGTCTGGAGTGATCGCGCTGTCGTGGCACATTTCGGCTTCGCTTTCACGGCGCGGGGCGGTCGCGCTTTCCATGCGCGGGGCGGTCGAGGCGCAAGTGCCACGCGCGGCGGTTGCGTCTTCTTGGCGCGGGCGCAGATCGGTCGCGCTGTTGAGGCACATGACGGCTGCGCCATCCTCGCGTCGCGGGACGGTCGCGCTATCAATGCGCGGGGCGAAAGTGCCCTCGCGGCGCGCAGTAGTCTCGACGCGAGCTACGGACGTGTCGGATGTGTCTCGGCTTGCTTGCGGACGTTTCGCGATGCGACGATGATTCTCGGGATGTAGACGGCCGCGGGATATATTCCCGCGCGCGTCGCTCGAAAGGCCTTCGATGCGTGCGCGGGTCTCTCGGTGGGCTGCTAATTAAGGCCGCCGTTGGAGGTGGCGGTCCAGTTAAGGCCGCCTTTGGTGTGACAGGTCCAACTAATGCCGCCTTCGCAGATCATTGCGATTCCGCCACACAGATAGCAACGCACCATTAATATCTTGGTGTTTACCGACGATGGTAGTCCTTTACCAATACCGTGAAAAAAATACCATTTAAGTAACATTTTCTACTTATCTAAAGACTTGTTTGATCGGTTTTATAAAAGTTAGCACAAAACGATTTTATTGCAATACTTCTTAATATTTTAGGAAGCACTTACCGATATCTTCATGTTCGAGATCGGACACGTCATGGACAACTTCATCCTCTTCAGGGGCACTTTCGTATCTTTCTTTCAAAACTGTCCGGGGCACTGCAACACAAAAGATACTTTAATATAATGGCTAAAGATTGAATATTACATTAGCAATATTTTCAAGTACCACACTTAGGTGCTTTGCTTTATTGTAGAGTAACATAAAAAGGGATGTTAATTTTAGAATTTGGGGTGTTTTGAATTTTCGAGAGTTCTTATGAAGAAATTTAATCTTTTCAGCTTTAAAAGTGTACGTGATGTTTTGGTTTTACGATGTTAACCGACTTAAAAAAGGAGGACTTTTGATTTGGCTGTACTTTTTATGTTAATTAACTCAGAACTTGGTTATTTATTGACCGGTTCGGATTTTTTGTTTGTGATATATCCATTTGATCTCATAAAAATTTGATGAAGTTTGGTTCAGGGTTTCGAAGGTCCAGGATACTGGATTATCAGTTGTTGCATTTTTACTGCGCTTTTTGCGTTTATAAAATTGGCTGTTTTTGTTTTATCGGAAAGGAAGACATTTCAAACAAATATTTGTAAATAAACTTGAGAAAGTACCAAAACAAATAGCGCAAAAATAATTTAAAAAGTATCTTAACACCCGTGTCCCCAAAGAGGTAGGTAGAAATGCAACCAGGGCTCCTATAATTAATTGAAGATAGTCCTCTTCCTACAATGTGATAGGTGACAAACCTATAGCCAACCGGGTAAATATCGTAGTAAAATTTTTATCAGAAAACTGAAAAAACAAATATTTGAATTGCCGACTTGGCAATCGAACCCGGAACCTCATGTGGTCTAAACCAAAACCGGAGCACCAGACCATAGACGTGATTATAAAAATGATATATAGCATAATAATTCTTATTATATAAGTATATCATGTCATATAAGTTATACTCTACTAATACTATCATATAAGTTATACTCGTAGATACGTATTTTTTTAGAAACCAGTTTTTTTATGAAAACTACATAATATTATCCTTTGTTCATTTGCCTCCTCTTAATAAAAAAAATGTTGGACATTTAAAGCTACTCGACAGAAGTGGAAACTTTATCAAGGTTAATAGTCATCGATAATATACTATACTCGCTAGGGTGGCCGTTAAAAAATATATTTTTTGCGACGCCCCCTAAAAAGCTTCTTTTTGATGAAAAAACGCTGCGATTTTTTAAATTCAAAACAACACGTGCTTCTATATGCTCTAAATTCTCCCTCGTGTTGGTTCCGGGCTCTTTTGAAGAATAGACCAACTGCCGTTCTGCCAGGCAGGTCGTAAAAGGCGACCGTTCGGCTATGCAAGTCACTGCCATCGTGACTATTAGGTGGTAGAGTTCTGCATTGTCTCGCCCGGATCTGGTACCTGGTTGACTCTTTCCATCAGAAGACACAAAAAAAAGAAGTTAATTTTTGGGCATAATCATTTTTTCTCTGAAGGTATCTTGTTAAATTTGAAATAATTATTTTTCTGAAATTTGAAAATAATTACCAGTGAAATAACTTCAGTGTTATTATTTTAAGTTATAGTTTATAGTAAGTTATAGTTATAGTTAGTTATAGTAAGTTATAGTTAGTTATAGTTATAGTTAGTTATAGTTAGTTATAGGAATAGTTTCGCAAAAATGCGTTAAAAATATACCAGATTCATACGTAACGCCCAAAAATAGAAGGAAAATTGAAGCATGAGCTTGAATGACGAAGTATATTGAGCTTCTTATAAAGTTTTCAGTTAAAATTCATAACTTAAAATAATAACACTAAAAGTGTTTCGTTGTTAACTATTTTCAAATCTCAAAAAAAATATCAAATTTAACAAGATACTTAAGTTAATTTAAGATTAACTTAGTTCGTGTAGAAGCACGTATTGTTTTGGATGAAAAAACCCAGTGTTTTTTCATCGAAAAGAACTTTTTATGGGGCGTCACAAAAAAATTAAAATTAACGAACACCCTAATACTCATTATACTAATATTATAAATGTGGAAGTCTCTCTGTTACGCTTTTACGGCTAAGCCGCTAAATCCATTTTGATCAAATTTTGCATAAAGATAGTTGAAGATCCGTTGGCAAGCTCATGTTAACTTTTCAAAAATCAATCCTTAAGGAACTGAAGTACTAGTACGAGAGCTAGCAACATCGTAAGAAAAAGAATTTTAAAAACTTTATTTTAATTTCATTTTCAATGCTCCTCAAATAGCGTGCGAGCTACCTGCACCTTATCAGTTATTTTTTTTAATTTCCTACTACCTACCTACTCCCGTGTTGGTTTCGGGCTCCTTTGAATAAAGGTCAACTGCCGTTCTACCAGGCAGATCGTAAAAGGCGACCGATTGGTTATGCGATCGTGATAGAGTTCTGTATTGGTTTAGCTATCTGATACCACCGCTTTACCTTTTCGTGCCTTAACAGCGTCAGTGCTAGTCACTGTCGTGTTCCGGTTTGGAGGGTAAGTAAACTTTTGCATGTGGCATTAGACCTCGCCACAAGATAGCAGCGCACCATTAACAACTTTGTTGTCTTTAGAAAATAGTTGAATCTTTCCACCTGGACACCGTCTGTAAAAAAAATACATATAGTTAGATACTGATTTTGCCCCGATTTTCGAAATCGGTTTTTCACGAGATCTCCACGTTTTGACGTCCTAGGAAAGTTTTCCGACTATTTTTACGATATGTGTGTGTGAGCGTGTGTTTGTGTGGTTGATGGTATTTGATTGGATTCTGCTCAACCTAGACTTCTTGAAAATTTGAACTGATTCGGAATTTTAAGAAATTTTGAAAAAAACTTAAATAAATTTTTGGCGAAACAATATTTTTTTAATATAACTTCCAGATTTATGTACCGATTGAGTACAAATTTTAATCAGCTCTATTTCTCAAAATACTGCGTCTAATGCATAAATTACATCACAATCAGTTTATCCGTCCGGGAGTTATAACTATAGTTGACGAAAAATTTTGAAAAAGTGTTTTTCGACAAAACTTCGAAATTTTTCAGAACAAAAATTTTTTAGTCTATGATATTTTGGTATTAAAAAACAAACGTCAAAACGCCATTTCAAAAATTAAAATAGATTCAAATTTTCAAAATTTACAGCTCTTTTGAAAATTACGCTGTTTACAAGAAACTATGTATTTTTAAAATAAATGTCAGGCTAAATTCATTTTAAAATCTGGTCAGTAGAAGACTACTAAAAAAAACTTCCTGAAATACAGTTAATCGATTTAAAATCAGTTAATTCGTTAGAGATGAATTAATGACGAAATTTTTCCAAAAGGTTTTTTTTTTACATTTCTTCGACATTTTTAACCTATGGATTTTATAGCTAATGAAACAACTTAGAGCTCAAAAATTGCGTTTTATATTTTTCAAAAAATGTACATTTTTTAGAACATTAAATTTCTAAGTAATTTTTTTATGAAACTTTAAAACGATTAGCCAAATATGTCACTACTATTGTGACATGGGTTTTGTTATGTTATAATGTAAACTGCTGTTTTTCCAGGCAAGTCGTAAAAGGCGGAATGATTGACTATGGCACATTCAAATACATAGGTACCTATATTTTTTTTACGACTAGAGATTGTTGTCAAACTCAAAATATTTTTTTATTCTATGGTGGAATTGCGACGACACTGCGATTGGTGGTATAATTAAACATATAAATATTACTCACCTAAGTATAAAAGACAAAAAATATATCAATGGATCTTTGCCGTTCGCGTGTTTTTTATATAAAAAAATGATGTGGTGTCGCGGGACACCAGGTAGGAACGAACTTCCTTCGGCTAAACGGCACTACTCGCTTGTGTACGCGACTGTCGCGCCTGCGCACGTCTCATTTAACGCTTTTATTCCACGCATTTTTCTTACGGTTTTACTATTACATTTTTTTCAGTTCGGTCGCGCAGCAAAATCCCTATCCCCTCCAAGCCTGCCGTAAGGAACTTCGTTCCAATATTTTTAATAGATTTTTTCTTGGTCAGAAATACCTCTTTGATGTCTATAGACGATGGTTATCTTATTCCAATTTTCTTGACCCGACAAACAACTACTTTGATATCTATAGACGATGGTTATCTTAATTCAACAGAATAGCCATTTGCTTCATATGCATAATATATAAAATTACCTTTTATTCTAGCACTAAAGGCAATAGTTGTAGATTGTATTTAGTGATAACATACTTAATTAACTCTTTATATTCTTGACAGAACTCCTATTGCCGTTACGGTCTGGGGTTAAGGACATGAAGGGCAAAGAAATTGTTACATTAAATCTTTTGGGATCGAAATATAATATATACTTTATGATAATTAATGTTAACTGGGCGACAAAAAATGATTATTGATGAATTAAGTCGCTAAAAATTAAAAATAAGGGTTGGTGATAATAAAAAAAAAAAAATTTACTCTTCGTAAAAATTTTAAGTTGTTTGTATTTTTCAATGCTAAATCATAAAAAATAAAAAATAATTTTTTCCATAAAATAAAAATATTTTTAGGGGTGGACAACCTTTATCACTTAGGGGTATAAAAATAGATAGTAGCCGATTCTCAGACCTACTGAATATGCATACGAAATTTCATCAAAATCAGTCAAGCCGTTTCGGAGGAGTACGGGAACGAACATTGTGACACGAGAATTTTATGTATAAGATAATATACGTAGGTATATTATTATAATTAATATACTAGTATAGGCAATACTACATATGAAGGTACTTAGCAAATAATTATTGTCTATCTACCTTATGTACTCGCGTTTTAGTTATTAAAGTCTTTGTGTATGTATAATATTTAAGTTTTACAATAGTATAATGTAAAACTGTTAATGTGAAAGCCCTGATGATGCTTTAATAGGCGATACCGGTTGGCTGTAAGTTTAAAAGTGATTGTGTAATAAATAAAATTTAAATTACATTTGTGAAACAGTACAAGTGTTTATATTATATAATCAATATGATTAAGTTTCACCAAGTGCCGACGATGGAAAGTATAAGTTATAATTAATATACGTTATATATAAATTTTTTTGTTCGTTTAACGGTAGAATTGATACTAAGTGTGGTGGTTGTGGGTGGATAACTACTATGCTACATACACTTTTAAACTGTGGTCTTTCTTTTCGGTCCCATCGCAGAGGTCACGTAGGTTCGCGGATAATAACAAATTTAATTAATTTCACCTTTTTAACTGCTATTAGTAAAATGCGAACGCTTAGCTATACGTATCACTTCCATCGTGTCTACATAATAGGTACTAGAATTCTGTACCGACTCGGACGGTTTTCATACCACCATCTTACGCATTCAATCATAATGTCAGTGATTTTATGGCACATATGTGTTAAGAAGGTATTCCACGAAGCGCAACCATTTTCAAGCGCAGCTAAACTATTCCTCGGAGAACACCTTTAAAGTCGCGCTAACGAAATAAATTAAATTTATATATCTATCTTATATATATAAAAATCAATTGCTGTTCGTTAGTCTCGCTAAACTTCGAGAATGGCTGAACCGATTTGGTTAATTTTGGTTTTAAATTAATTGTTGAAATCCAGGCAAGGTTTAAAAGGTGAGAAAATATACAAAAAAATAGGTAAGAGTATTTAAAAAGGCAGAACAACGTTTGCCGGCATACTTTACACACCATTTGTTTTATGCTCGTATTATATATTTTACTACATACATAATACGAGTATACGAGTAATATACAGTGTGTGGCCAGTGGCCACGTTTCTAATTCGATAGTAACTGAAAAAATGTTGACTCGTCAAAAGTGCCTGTAAAGGATAATTTGAATAAAAACGTTTTGATTTTGACTTTAGCGCAAATTTAAAGGTGCGCTTCAAGGAATAGTTTAGTTAATAAAAAGTATTTTCACGCCCGTATCCCCGAAGGGGTAGGTAAAGGTACAACAAGTGCACCCACGATTAGCCGAAGATACTTGGTCCCACAAATTACATTTGTGGGACCAAGTATTTTCGGCCTATCACCAACCGGGCACTTCCCAATCCCATGTAACTTTGTGTTTTTCAGAAAATTGGAAACAACTCTTTTTTAAGTGTCCGACCCGGGAATCGAAACCGGGACCTCATGTGGTCAACGCCATCGAGTGCGCCAGTAAGCGCGCTTGAAAATGGATGCGCTCTGAGGAATTCTTCGTATTAAGTAGTAAACTGATGCATGTGGCATTCCTACCACGCCACGCGGATGACAACATTAACATGCTATGTCTATGTCCATTAACGTATTATAACATCTGATGTCGATAGCGTAGATTACCTCTTTCCACCAGGAGAAACATTTGTTTATTTTTAATCCCGTGAAATAAAAAAAAATAGTAAAAATCTTAGCTGTATAATATTACATCCATTTGTATTGAAATCAACTATTTTCGTCCGAACAGCGCGTCGGGGAATATAATCTGTGAGTATTCATTTGTTTCAGGGTTTTTCGAACAATGGTTATTCACAACACCGTCAATTTTGTGAAACTTTCTTTTGATACGTAAATTACGTTAATTGTTTATTCGAGCAATTATTTGTTCTATGAGATACACGTCATGAAACTAAGTCCCGTTTTTTGGAATTAATTTCAATTTATTATTGTATTTATAAAAGAATATTCACTTATCAAAGCTTATTTTTGGCCTTCTTTCACTAACTTATTAGCCCTCTTTCGCTTTTTGCAAAATTCCCAGCAGTAAGGTACTAGATCTATTGATCTAAATTAGACCCTGGTCAATACCGATCACAAGAACGTAGGTTCAAATAAAGAAAAGACTTATTATTTTTAATATATTTAAAGATGAAAATGTCACTTGACGATAAATAAGTCTATACGTAAAACAATTTTGGTTAAGCGGTCAATTAAATGACCTCATTTGATATTAATAAATGGCCTTGGTCTTACCGATCAGACGATTATTAAAAATAAAACACAACTTATAATGTACTTCAAACTAACTGCAGCGTGCAGGCTGCTGTATTATAAAAGTTTTTGGTGAATCCCGCGGGATTAAGTATTTTTTGAAATAAGAAGTAACCTATGTGTTTAAGAAACTTTAAAAATAACAAAAAAAATATCGACATGCAGGATTTGAACCTGCGATCCTCTCCCTAAAGCCGGGAGAGCGTCGCAGGTTCAAATCCTGCATGTTGATATTTTTATTTGATGTTTTAAAAGTTTTTCAAGCTTCCTAACCACAGGATGAGTACCCTAACACAAAAATATTTAGCCTATGTGTTTTTTCACGTTATCGTCTACCTGTGTGCCAAATTTTATTCAAATTCGTTCAGAAGTTTTTGCATGATTGAGTAACAAACATCCATCCACCCAAACATCAATCCATCCAAACATTAAATAAATAATAATAATAAATAAATATTCACGGGACAAATTACACTTATTATATAAATTTTGCATTAAAGTTAATAGTAATATTGATTGTTCATGTATTATATTTATTTTTAGGTCATACTGTAAAAAAACCTGGGTGGACAAGAAAGTCACATCATCTCGGCAAGCGTTTTTGGAGGGACTGACCACTGGATTAAAAAATCCATCTGGAAAAGGCAAACGTCTCATAATTAGCCATATAGGTAGTGAAGAACGCTTTCTGATAGAGGGGCTCATAATTTTTGAAGCAAAGAAAAATTGTGAAGATTACCATGATGGGACAAATGCAGTTTGTTTTGAGGAGTGGTTCGCTAAAGTCTTACCAAAATTAAGACCAAACTCAATTGTGGTGATGGATAATGCAACTAAACCACTCCCAAAAATTGGAAGTGGCACCAAAAATGAGCTGGAAAAAAGCTGCCATTCAAGACTGGCTTTTAAATAAAAATATTCATTACGAAACAGATATGGTTAAAGCTACGATTTGAGAACTGATTCCACATAACGAGTCTTTTAATGAGTATACTGTGGACGAAATCGGAGCATGAGATCACGGTTTTAAGACTGGCCCCTTACCATTGCGATCAGAACCCTATCGAATTGATATGGGCGCAGGTAAAGAGGCATGTAGCTCAAAATAATAAAACCTTCAAAATGAAAGACGTGAGAAATTTATTTGAGGAGGGCATTTAAAAAATTACGGCTACCGTATGGTCTAAATGTGTATCCCATGTTGTCAAAGAAGAAAAAATGAGTAGGTTAGATATGTTAATTGATAACATCACAGACACATTTATAATAAATGTTACAGAATTTTATTTCTCATGTTCCTTCATGATTACATTTTTTTATTTATTTCACACACAATTATTAAAGAAAACTCTTAGGTCCTTAATAAAATTAATCTTTATAACTAAATTCTATTAAAGTAGCAGTTGTTTAGATATACTACTATAAACGAGAGGAATCGATCCGAAAATATTCCTTTTCCGTGATCGAATGATTTCGCAAAGTCACTATTTAGTACTTGTCATAACGTTGCAATACTGAAATTGTCAAATCTGGAATCGAATTAAAATTCCGAGTATAGATAGTTGAGTTCTGCTACAATGATTGTGATACTCTAGGCAATCATTCGCCTCTTACGAACTGCCTGGCAGAATGATAGATGGTATATTATCCAAAAAGTGATCGGTTTAACGAGTATTATCAGGTTTATATAAATAAAAGTTGCCAAATAAATCAGCCTTTTGATGTTATATTTATGTAAAAGAAACCTTAGATTAAAGTGAAGTACTATAAAAGCTGTACGAACAATTCACAAAGACTGTCCTTGGGATCGCTTAAACCTAGTTCGGACCATGCTAGTATTTTAGTCTAAATTTTGGCTGAGTACATTTCGCAAATGAGTTTTGTTTCGCAAGATGAAATTCCTACTACAGAATAATCGTGCACAAATGCAAACACGGCGCAATGTCTATACTAATATTATAAATGCGCAAGTAACTCTGCCTGTCTGTCTGTCTCTCTGTCAATTCTTCACTCCTAAACCACTAAACCGATTTAGATGAAATTTAGTACAAAGATAATTAGAAACCCTAAAACGGACATAGGATAGTTTTATCCCGGAAATTCCACAGGAACGACAACTAACGGTAAGACCCGGGAACTTTTGTTTTAGAAATATTTCCACGCGGACTAAGTCATGGCCATAGCTAGTATCTAATAAACTTGACTAAAATAAGAGGTTCACAATTGTTTAGTCAGTGAGCTAGTGAGTGGGGCGCGTAGTGAGGGGCGCTGCTTGTCCAAGAAAATAGAATAAAATGGATCGGCTCGACTAAATTCTTGGTTTTCAGACATGGTCAGTTACTAAATTACTGGCCTAGTAAGAACGAGGCTTAAATGCTGCGTAGTAAAATTTAATTAACTGGATTGTGAGAGACACTGCATACAGTGAGTGCAAAATGGTTAAGGTTAGACACGCCATTGGGAAGGAAACGATGAAATAAAATCACTCCACGGATCGTTTTTAAGTCTTGGCTTCTTATCTGACATAATAAAATATATAGCATGTAGCCGTAGATTAATTATATACTCAAAGCATGTAGCATTTTCATTCCAGATTTTTCCATTTTCATTTCAGGTGACAAGTGACAACGCAATATTAACAACTTTGGTGTGTGTAGGTGATGGTTGTCTCTTTTCAACAAGAAAGTCATCTGCTGGTCTGCTATCTTTTGATATAAAAAAACAACAATGCTGTGTACGTTGACAAACGTGGTAGTGGGGAACCTGTTTTGCTAGGTGACAAACCGCTTAGCAAAAAAATGTATTATGTTCTGAATCAGTTTTTGATTTTTATTTGAATTTTGAATACGAATACCAAATCAGAACACATTCATCCTGATAGTCAGACCATTCAAATCGACGTTAACGGTTTAGAAATTTAATGTTATCAACGGTCTGTATCGCAAACTGAATCGATTCGTTATCCTGAATACTGTAACTATGAACATGTATTTCTAGAAACCAGACAACAGACGAATTTGTTGATAAATTTTCCATTTCAAATGGAACGAAAACAAAATGCCACTATCTCTGTAATACTACTATATTAATTTGTAGTGACTGATTATTTATTTTCTAATTACTGAACATCAACTTGGCGAGGTCTAATGCTATATGCATAAGTTTACCGGCTACCTTAACCTCCAAACCAGAACACGGCAGTGACAAACACTGACGCTATTGCAGCAGGAGTAGGTAAGGCGTTGGTACCAGACCCGGGCGAGACAATGCAGAACTCTACCACTTAGTGGCCACAGCGGTAATGAATCGCATAGCAAATCGTTCGCCTCTTACAAACTGCCTGGCAGACAGCGGCTTACACAGGATTGTGACACTGGGTATGCGGCGGAGTACTCGGTCACAATAACTTTTTTTTTATAGATTTTTAGCATAGACATAGCCACGCGACGGATCTCTAATTCGGAAACCTTGCCAACAGAACAAGTCTTAGATGTACTATTATTCATGTACATCTTCTACGGCAACGCAGACAAAACAACGATCGATCGTCGCGGCGGAAGAAATTCTAATAAGTAAAATAATAAGCTAAAATATTATAACTACTTACCGAGTCAACTTCAATTTTCACATATTCAAGGTTCCGGTTACTTGAGATTACTATATCCCGATGTAAATAAACGCAAAATTTCGGCCACCTCAAATATCTTATCCAATCAAATAACATTTTAAAAAATCAACAAACGCACTAGTAAAAGCAAATCACTATAATTATTATAGAAACTCAGTAATAAACTGTTAAATTTACCCACTTTTAAATGCTAAAATGAAAAATGCAAAATGGCCCCCGCGAAACAAAACATTTCTGCTATTTAAACAAATAAAACCTTACTTAACAAAGATACATAATGTGCACACGTGATTTATTAGATTTCCGTCTATTATTTTTACTTGGATTATAGGCATTAGGCAACGAACATTCCCGATGACTCCCGACAACTGCCGAACTCCGTAGCCTGCGGCTGGAGTCGCACCTGTCACGGTTTTGGATATTCGTGGATGTGTTCGTTTGCAAACTGTGCACGGATACCAAAATTACTACACATATGCGAACAAATGTCCTGCGAAACGCGCCTGCATGAATTGGTTGGAGTCGCCAAATGCCTTGCAAACATAATGTTTGTGTGCTTGCAAATAGGCAATTTATAAAATATTAGGCGTTGTAAGTTATTATATTTTTTATTCACTTATTTACTTATTAATTAAAGTCATCTAAAACGTACGAAAGTTTTATTAAAATATCTGTGAATGGCAAGTAAAACACTGCATTTCTGCCTACAAGGAGCGCACGCCCCTGCTGGCAGAACGACATAATAGACCATATTACGGTCTATTCTTCGAAGGAGCTCAGACCGACACGAGGCAAATTAACACCTTAGGTGTCTATAGGCGATGGTTGACTCTTTTCATGAGATGAGACATCAGCTTGTTTGCTATCTTATGATATAAAAAAAGTATATATTGGATTTAATATAGTAGTAGGTATATTGCTATCAAATGTGCGTGGGTGTGTGTTGCTGATTTTAATAGATTTTTTATTTATTTAGGGATTATATATAATAATAACATTAAATTAGTACAAAATACACATAAGCATTCCTTTTACCACGCAAAATACAGAAAAGAATGGAATTAATGTCGCATATTTATCAAATATATGCTCATTTACATTAAATTTTACTTTTCTAAAAGCTAACATTAAATAATAAACTTAAACGACCTTTAGTATTCTTACAAAATTTAAATAACTTTATAATTAATACGAAAAACTTTTCCCATATTTTAATCTAGGTTTAGAAATTACTAAACTTTCTTATTTCGTTATTTCTCCACTTATTATTAATGTTTAAAAAAGCAGGCATCGAAAAATAAAAATGAATTTATAAGACCCAGGAGGATCTCAAGTTTTTTCTCATTCATCACATTATTATTGACGGTGTAATATTTTATACGCTTTGGATCTTTAAGGAGCGATCTATTTTTGTTTTGACATTATGTCTACGAAAAACATATAATTTTTCATTGTTTCCACTTCCTATTGAAGTATTGTAGACGATCAGTCAAAAACTTTGAGTTTATCCTTGCTTTTATTATTTTGTTTTTCTTCCAACTCCGCAGCATGAAATATTTTACTACATGCGTCAAAAGTAAGGAAGGATTTTATTAAGTGAAAATAAATGTTCTTGTCCTTATTTCAAAATAATTTCTCGTTTCTATTACCTAATAAACCTTGAATTCCAACAAAATAGCTTTTCATTATTTTACTATCTGGCATATATTATTCTTCTTTACTTGTGTATTTTTTATCACCTACACTTATAAATGCGAATATCTGTTTGTCAGTCTGTATGCCTATTTGTCTCCCTGTCTGTTATTGTCCGCTGCGATCGGGTTCGAATAGTAACCTATACAACGCTTACACGGCTAAACCTATAAAACGATTTTAATGGAATTTGACATGGGGATAGTTGAAGATATTAGGTCAAATATAGGCCAGTATCATATACAACGCATTCACGGCTAAACCGATAAACCGATTTGAATGGAATTTGACATGGGGATAGTTGAAGATATTAGGTCAAACATAGGCCAGTATCCTATACAACGCTTTCACGGCTAAACCGATAAACCGTTTTGAATGGAATTTGACATTGGGATAGTTGAAGATATTATTAGGTCAAACATAGGCTAGTATCCTATACAACGCTTTCACGACTAAACCGATAAACCGATTTTAATGGAATTTGACTGCGGATAGTTGAAGATATTAGGTCAAACATAGGCTAGTATCCTATAAAACGCTTTCACGGTTATACCAATAAACCGATTTTAATGGAATATGACACAGGAATAAGTGAAGATATTAAGTGGAACATGGGCTAACATTTTTTTTTTAAATCAATCCCATTTTTTTTAAATCTCTGATGATCTCTTATGGTTGATTATATAATAGTAGACGAAAATTTGTGTTAAAAACTATATCAACGACATGTTAATTTGCTCGAGGGCGAAGCTACGTGGGACAGATTCATATAAATACCTACTATTATATTTATACTAGGACATTGTATTAATTCAAGCGTTGCTTTGACGATAATGGTATTTTTAATTCAGCCTCTAAAGGGGTAAAAAAGTGTTAAGCTTTGTATAAAATATAAATAGTTTATAATCAACATTTCTTGAAATTTAGTATTTATACTCTTCATGCATGCATATAAAGATGTTTTAAATTTCGTAATATAAAGATGTTTTATTTATTCTTGTGCTCCGGTTTGAATGGTAGGGTAGCCGGTAAAATATTGCATTTGGCGTCCATTCGGATCAGATTACCATATTTGGTGTCTATAGGTGATAGTAGTCACTTTACATCAGGAGAGCCATCTATCTGCTTTTTCGCTGTCCTTATATAAATTAAAAAAACAATTGGAGTTGGTATGTAGACCATGTTTTTGCGAGGTAGGCAGAGTAAGTTTCCTCGTGTTGGTCCATGACTCTTTAAAGATATATTGAAGATATATATCGTCTCTGTGGTCTAGTGGTCCAGCGTTGGCGTTGACCACATGAGGTCCTGGGTTCGATTCCCGAGTCGGTCACATAAAAAAAGTGTTTTTTCACTTTACTGTTAAACACAAAGTTGCCCGGGATTGGCAATTGAACAAAGGGTCATCCTGTCTTACTCCCTCCATTATGATAAAGCTTGGGCAAGGGCGGATCCAGCCTTCAGATCAGGGGGTCACTTATTTGAGGTTCTGTCAAGATGGGCTCTAATCCTTATCTAATTCTAATAAATCCATATCTAGCTCCCTGCCTAGGAGGAGGGTCATGACCCCTTGATCCGCCTTTGAGCTTGGATCTAGTATTTTTAGCTTTGTGTTGAATTCTGTAATAATGTCGAGGGTAAAACTAACTTAGCTTCAAAGAAACGGGGGAGAAAGGGTTGCATTGTGCTAGACGATACTTCACTCTTATCAGCGGTCTTGATACACTTAGTCTGCGGATAGACATTGGATCTATATGTGTGTTCTACCGACTGTACAATCAGGAGTGTTCCGATGAGCTATTTAATTTAGTGCCAGTAAACGGTTTCGCCATCGCACTACATGCCGTAGTAAGAGATTCCGTCCACACCACATTTATCATTACTGACTCTTCCGCCGTACTTCCGTAATCCGCGAGTGTTCAATTTGCACATACCTGCTACATACAAACAGTCAACCTCTTAAATAGCTTACTTCACAGTTTTTTCGAGTAACTTTAATATTAGAATTTTTAAGAGAAGAGGTGAGGATTTTTTTTTTGCTTTTGTGTTGCAAATGTTCATGAGCAGCGGTGACCTCTCTCCATAAGTTGGTCCACTTTCACGTATGCCTGTACATTGCACATATGAGTACATATACCTGCACAATGCACATTACACAAAATTAAAATATACTTGTCAAACATATAATCTCTTTCAGACTTTACCGCAATCGGATAATAATGACAGATTATAATGAAAACTTAACTCAAATAATTGAAAATGCCTTTATCCATCAACAAAGATCGTTATTTCCTGACAGCTATTCATATCCCTAATGGTTTCATCTTGCATAATGATAACGATCTTCCGTAATGTAAGGTGTTCGTTAGACCCGACATCGTCGCTGTATTCCCATTTGTATTGTAGAACTTAGTTGTATGAATTATTTTTGTTTTTATAGCACTCACCCCGTGCTTGGAAAACTTGAAAAACTTTAAAAACAATAAAGATTTTTTTTTTAAATTGATGTCATTAAGTCGCTATAGATTAATGTAGGTACTCGTGTAGACATAGTGCTACAAAAATTATGTGCTACAAAATTTTTAGCTAATATTATTCCCGGCTTGAGGGAAATGGTCGCGGTTCGAGTCTCGCGTGTCGACATTTTTCTTTGTTGTTTTTAAAGTTTTTAGTTGTATGAATGTTTGAAAAACAAGTGATCTAATTTAAACGTAATTCAGGTTGGTCTCATTTAAATTAAAAATTTTGTAGCATAATTTTATGGCACATAATTTTTATAGCACTATATCTAGACGAGTACTATTACATTAATCTATAGCGACTAAATGACATCAATTTTAAACATTTCAATTTTTATCTGTCTCCGTATCTTTATTTCCGTTATTACTCAAGAAAAGCTAGAACGACTTATGGATGACAGCAAAATTAGATTAATATTGATAGGCAATGCCAATCACATGGCCATTTTTATCGAACACAAATTTACATTTACATTGTGAAGTGGGCGGGTATTAGCTAACATTATATGAAAATGTTAGCTCATTGCTTTTACCCTTCTTCTCCATTTAAAACTTGAAACTTAATAACAAACTAGTTTGTTTATTCTGTCCCTTTTTTCAAACAATTTTATTTCATTTTATTTATTTATTTACACACTTAAAATATCTTTACAGTAACTTAATACAATATTTGAAGAAAGAAGAAGAAGAAAGGCATGGGTACAATTATCTAAATTAATACGACATAACTCTAAATTAAAATTTAAGAAACCCCGACATATTCCTTTACTATAAGATCATCTTCTTACTACATGTATATAGTTTGCGGAACAAAATACGAAAAAATCTGATCTTTGAATAAAAATTCTGCAACTTTAGGTCAAAGTTACCGTGTCATTGCAATTTAAAGTAAGACAAAACCAAATTCCGTATCAGTCAGGCATGTACCAGTTTCTTAATTCCGTTAATCAAATATAAAAGAGCTGATGACATTAAAATGATTGAATCAATTTTAATAAATCATGATTTAGAAACACCTCTAAAAAAACAGCTTTCAAATAAAAAAACACGTCTAAATCAGTTCACCCGTTTCAGGCGAGGTATTTTGACGCGCGTCAATTCTATAGGAAATGGGCGGCGTGGTATGTTCTGAAACCGCTGGGAAACGTGTTAATTTTCGGATAAATAAATATAGGACTTCAGCTGAAAACCAAAATTTGATACACTCTTTTTTGTATTTTAAACTAAATATCACCATATAAAAATCCATCTTCCACAGATTAGAAATATTATTAACAAATTACTTGTTTTAGAGATTTCTTTAACCTGTTTTCTGAATTTATATGAACAAGTAAGTACATTCTATCATGTAATAAGTTAGCCCATTCCTTAGATAATATCTTCAGGTATATCGTATAATTTTTGTAAAATTGTTATGTAACATCGTATTTGTTATCGCCTATGTGGTGTAGTGGTCCGATGTTGGAGTTGACCACATGAGGTTCCGGGTTCGATTCCTGGGTCGGGCAATTTAAAAATGTGTTTTTTCAGTTTTCTGATAAAAACAACATTGCCTGGGATTGGAAAGTGCCCGGTTGGCAATAGGCTTGCCACCTATCACATTGTGGGACCAAGTATCTTCGGCTAATTGTGGGTGCACTTGTTGTACCTCTCCCTACTCTTTCGGAGATACGGGCGTGAAGATACTTTTTTTTGTTATTTAACAATCAATACAAAAAACGTCATTTAGCAAACTAGATTTTTCCAGTTTGTCCCGATGCCTCGCCTTAAAGTAAGAGAAAACCAAATTCCGTATCAGTTAGGCATGTATCAGTTGCTTAATTCCGTTAATCAAGTGTAAAAGAGCTGATATTGAAATGATTGAATTAATTTTAATAAATCACAATTTAGAATCACCTGTAAAAACAGCTTTCAAATTAAAAACACTTCTAAATCAGTTCACCCGTTTAAGAGCTAAGGTGCCACAGACAGACACACAAAGTGGTCAAACTTATAACAAGTACCGATTTTGAAAATTCTTTTTCATCCATTGATATAAAAAACCCTAGCTGCACAGACCCGAACAAATCTGACACTCAAAAGTGTCCCTAATTTCATTTAAATAGTTATAGATATGGCAAAAACATGTCTTTTCATATCCAACTTTAAGTGCAAGACTTACAGTTGTTTTTACAAAGCAATGTATGAAAAGAAATAAAATTAACAGTGTCGCGACCGACGCGATTCTATTTGAAATGAGCGCACAATTTAAAATTTTGCGCTCATTTTTGGAGGACGTTTTTGATACATTGATTGTGTATCTTGGGTTTTTTATATCAATGTTTTCATTATACCAGGACCGAAAGTTTGAATTTCTTTTGTTTGCAAGAAGAAAGATGCATATTTCAGACTGCTCACAATTAATGGCAGTTTAAAATTTAGTATTTTGGTGTTTTAATTTTCTTTCAAACCCATATTATTATACACGCGGCAATAACTTATCATTTAATAATAATAAAATAAAATAAAATAATATCGATCTAAAGGTTGAAATTTTCTGATTATGATAAAAATTATATAAAAAATTAACATAGAAAAAAACTTGTGTACTTTAAAAATTAGTGAACACAGTTGTGTAAAAATTTATAACTTTAGGTCGTATGATGAAAAATAGTACACGCGCCACGGTAGGATAGCATAGGTAGGATAGGACATTTCAACCCACGCTTTTGTCACCCTCGCCTTCGGCTCGGGTGTCAAATGTCACCCGAATGTCAAAATGTCCTACTTTCCTCCCTTGGCACGTAATGTACTATTTTTATTGAATGGAAATACTCTCCTGTGGTCACAATTTAATTTGGTGAAGATCTGATGCAGGGTTCCGATGATACAGGAAATGATAAGTTAGTAGTTGCAATTTTACTGCGCTACAAATTATTTTTAAATATAAGTATTTTTTTTGTATTATAAGATAGCAAATAAGCAGATGGGTCTCCTGATGGAAAGAGTCAATCATCGCCTATAGACACCAAAGGTGTTAATGGTGTGTTAAAGGTGTTAATCTTGTGGCGAGGTCTAATGCCACATGCACAAGTTTACCGGCTACCTTACCCTCTAAACCGGAACACGGCAGTGACAAGAACTGACGCTATTGCGGCAGGAATAGGTAAGGCGGTGGTACCAGACCCGGGTGAGACAATGCAGAACTCTACCACCTAGTAGCCACGATGATAGTGACTCGCATAGCCAATCGGTCAGCTTTTATTGACCTGCCTGGCAGAATGGCAGTTGTTCTATTCTTCAAAGGCACACGGAACCAACACGGGGGAAAGTAATATTTTTTTGAGCAAATCCTGTTTTATTTTATCTCTCCAAAAAGAGATAGTTGTCTGTATCATTGTTGTACTTTAGAGGAATAGTCGCCTAACGTTAAAAATCCTTTGGGGAAGACGTGTTTTGAGTAATTGTTGTGTAATTTAAGAAATCAGTCTTTATTGTTTACCATGATCTTTTATTAAATACAAATCAATATTTTAATCATCATTATAAAACGCTTATATTTTAAGTTACGAATACAAGACCGGCCAAGTGCGAGTCGCGCACGCGGCGGACTCGCGCAAGAAGGGTTCCGTGTCATCATAGCAAAAAATACGAAAAAAAACCGTTTATTGTATGGGGACCCTTTAATATTTTCAGTTTTTTAATTATATTAATTGTTGTTACAGCGGAAATGGTAATACATAATTTGCGAAAATTTCAGCTTTCTAGCTATCACGGTTTATGAGATATAAGCCTGGTGACAGACAGATAGACGGACGGACAGACAGCGGAGGCTTAACAATAGGATTCCGTTTTACCTTTTAGGTAAGGAACCCTAATAATAAAAATGGTGTCCAAACTTTAAGTTAGGTAAGTTGTTAGTAAAATATTGAAGAGAAATTTCTTTGGAATTGATGTGTATTGAAACTCGACGAAACAAACTTCTGCTGCTGCCCGTTGATTTCCAAAAGATGCTGAAATATAATATCCTAATTAGCCAAAAAGGAAATCTGATATTACTTGCTTTGAATTTTCTTAACATTCATGGGCAACTTTAAAAAAAAAATCCATTTTGCCTACGGATTTTTGTCTCCGGTTCTGAGTGATACAATAAACGACTGTATTTTTTGTCATTAACAGCAATACATAATTTGAACTCGTTTCTAATCTGCAGTTGAAGCTAATACGCTGAATTTAAAACTTCTAAATCTTCAGATCCTCTAGTAAAATATTTAGAAATTTGCTCATAACAAGGTCTACTGTAGTACAAATATGTGAATAAATAATGATTTGTCAATTGCAATCAGTTATTGTAAAACAAAGCAATATCTTCACGCTCTCGTCCCCGAAGAAGTATGCATAGCTACAACAACAAGTACACGCATGATTGAGCTAAAGATATTTAATCCCACAATGCTATAGGCCTATCTCCAAGCGGACATATATTCAATCCCAGGCAACGGTGTTTTCGTCAGCAAATTGAAAAAACATATGTTTAATTGTCCAACCCGAGAATCGAGCCTAGGACGTCACGTTTTAATATGGGATTCTTATGGATGGGTACTTAGTTCTCTGAACCACAAAAAAACAGAGATGTAACAAGAAGCTTCATCACCAAATATCAAATGCAGTGTTTTTTATATCATAAGGTAGCAAACAAGCAGATGGGTCTCATGATGGAAAGAGTCAACTATCGCCTATAGATACCAAAGATGTTAATGGTGCGTTGCTATCTTGTGGCGAGATCTAATGCCACATGCATAAGTTTACCGGCTACCTTACCCTCCAAACCGGAACAGGACAGTGACAAGCACTGACGCTATTGCGGCAGGAATAGGTAAGGCGGTGGTACCAGACCCGGGCGAGACAATGTAGAATACTACAACCTAGTAGCCACGATGGTAGTGACTCGCATAGCTAATCGGTCGCCTTCTATGACCTGCCTGGCAGAACGGCAGTTGGCCTATTCTTCAAAGAAGCCCGGAACCAACATAGGAAAAAAGTATTTGAAATTTCCTTTGCTGAGACAACGAACGTCGTAAAAAATGAGTGCATTTTTTTACGAATTACATTAATTGAAATAGCGAAACGGATTTCTCTAAAGGCCACCAAAACAAAAAACAAACGACACTCTCACAAATTAAAAAGTAACATGTTTCTAGGGAAATCCATTTCCGAATTCCGTAATTCGTTATGTAAATTTTTTTTTGCTACTCTGTTTGATTACCTCCTTCCATCAAGATATTCATCTGCTTGTCTGCTAACCTAAGATATTAAATTTAAAAAAAGGCTAAACTGGATAGTTTAGCCTTATTATATGACCAATAAAATATGAATGAACTGTAGTGTTCCAGTTGTCAATATCGTATTCCAGTTTGGGGGGTAAGGTAATAATAATAATAATAATAAATAAATATGCACGGAACAAATTACACTTACTGATCTAACCCCAAAGTATAGTATATATAGTAATTATTTGCTTGTGTTATGGGTCAACGATACTAATATATAGAAATACATATATAAATACTAGAATATATATATACATGTAATAAAATCGTAGGAAAGTCAAAACTGTACATTGAATATTTTTTTAAAAGAATACTTGGGGCATGATCTACAATCGATATCGAAGCCAAAAATATGTTTTTAAAAATATTTGTCTGTTTGTCTGTATGTCTGTTTGTCTGTTTGTCTGTATGTATGTCCGGGATAATCTCAAAATTACTGCATGGATTTACTTCAAATTATGCATGAATATTACTAGCAGGTCGGGTCAACATATAGGCTACATATTATCACGCTATCACCTACGGGGGAGGGGCTGTGCGGAGTAAAGGAACTCCGCGCGGACGAAGTCGCTGGCAACGGCTAGTATTTAAAAAACGCGGTTTTGGGTTTATTAAATATATTCTATATTCTGTATGGTTACCGGGTTTTGCTCGGAAATACAAACAATTATGCTCATCCACAAATGCTTGTCCCGTCGGGAATCGAACCCGAGCCCCGTAAATTACGTAGTCAGGGTCGCTAGCCACTCGACCAAAGTAGTCGGTTAAATTCGTCTACGTGGGTTTACATTAACACATTTTTGTTTATCAGCATAGTATACCTTTTTCCGGGTTCCAGGCTCAGGTCCTTGTTTTGGGAAATCAGTTACAAAGATGTTATTAATAAAATCGCCCGCATTACTCATCCCTCTTAGTGTCTGTATTTATCTTGTTGCGAAATTATTCCTCCTACTAAAATACTTGTACGGTAAGTCAGATTTCGAGTTGATTAATCAACGTGCTTATATCACATAATGAATGAGACAGTGAGTTTACTTAAAGATCTCTCTAATAACCTGTCATTTTTTCTATGATAATATTGCTGAAATACGTGACAATTACATCCCGACAAAACTCATAAAAAATAATACCTCTTTGGTAGAACTAAACTCTATTAGAGATTATCCCCCACTGTCGGGACCCTTGTTACACTAATTATGGGAAAAACTTTATTTTTGGTGCGAGCAAATAACATTTATAATACCTACTGTTTGTAAATATACTCCCTTGATCCACTTACGAGTACAATAAATGAACCTGAAAAAAAGAAAGCATATCCCTCGATTTTTCCACTATTAAGTACAAATGATAACTTACACCGATCAAACTCACGTCTATATATTATGTTGTCACTTCAATGTTAGTCATATTGTCACTTAAACATAAAAACCAGTAAAAACTTGTAACAGGTTTTGTATTTTTAAACTCCATATAGGTAAAAAACGCAACTCTTATAGAGTCATTTCGTTCCAGTCTGTTTGTCTGTCGAAACCCTTTTTCTCAGGAATGTGTAAGGGTATCGAGTTGAAATTTTTATCAAATATTTGAATTCACAATTCCTTCTAGCTGTAAAAAAATCGAACTTTTAAAACAACGCGATCAAAAGATATGATTATTTTTGTCGCAATTTTGCTATTCAAAAATCATCAGAATTTTCAGATCAGAGAGATTCAAGAATCAAAACCTATAGACTTCCTGTTGATTAAGAATTATAAAATTTGGCAAAAAGCAATGTGTCTTGCAGCATATGTAAAGGAAACCCGTATTTCCCGGTTTTCACCGGTTTTATATATACGGAATTTGCCATTTATATATATACGGAAAATGCCATTTATATATACGGAACCCTTCGGTATGCGAGTCCAAATCGCACTTTACTGGTTTTTTACAATGGTAAATGGTTTTCTAAATTAAATAAGACCACCCGTAAGTTTCATAATTTCCATTCATTCCATTTCCAGCAATACAATAATATTAATTATTAAAACTTATATTTAACCCACGAGTAAATATGAGCACAAAAAAGGCGTTATTAATAATTTCGTCATCTTTAACTTTCATAATTACAGGAATACAATTAATGATTAAAATTTTTTAAAACTTAAATTCGAACATAAAAGAAGTTTTATTATCACTATTATCGTTGCAAGTTTGTGATTCTAGGTCATTGACCAATAAGTAAAGAGCAATCAATCTCAATCAATAAATTTTAGCTATAAATAACTATTGGTTAAAATTTTTAATTAAAAAGTTAAATACGAATATAATAAAAGTTTTATTAACACCATTATCATTGGAAGTTTTATGATTCTGGCTCAATAACTGTGCTATTTACCCAATTTTCTAGCTATAAAATTATTATTTGTTAAATTTTTAATTATAAACTTAAATATAAACATAAATGAAGTTTTATTAACATTATTATCATTGCAAATTTTGTGATTCCGGCTCATTAACTGTATTGTTTACTTAATTTTCTGGCTATAAAAATATTATTGATTAAAATTTTTATTAAGATCTTAAATACGAACATAAGAGAAGTTTTATTAACACCATTGTCATTGCAAGTTTTGTGATTCTGGTTCATTAACTGTGCGGTTTACTCAATGTTCCGGCCGTAAAATTATTATTATTGATTAAAATTTTTAATTAAAAACTGAAATACGAAAATAAAAGAAGTTTTATTAATACCATTATCATTGCAAGTTTTGTGATTCTGGCTTATTAATTGTGCGGTTTGCTTAATGTTCGGGCTTTAAAATTATTATTGATTTAATTTTTAAATTAAAAACTGAAATACGAACACATAGGAAGTTTTATTAACACCGTTATCACCTGAAAGTTTTATGATTTTAGCTCGCTGTATTTGCAGTAAAAAGCATAAATGTAGGATATTTCCGATAGAAATGTCAGCAAATTTAACACTTACCACAGGTATAAACGACTTTCAAATACGTTCTGCTTCCAGTCCGACATGGCTTCCCGAACATTTTGCTATCCGCTGACAGGACACATCGCCTTTTTCCGTGACACTCTCTCATTGCAGTCTCTGTTGCATAAGGTTCTAAGCATGCTGGAAGAAAATTCAACCTTTAAAATAAATCTTAAAAAAGATTAAGTTATTTGAAAAAAGATTCATACAAAAAAGTCAGTATCATCACACCCGCATATACGAAACAGTGGGCAGAGAGAAGCAACTGTTACATCTACGATTAGTGAAAATTTTAAGGTAAGGTGGTCCTATCACACCTTGACCAGGCTTTGGATACTTCTAAGACTTTTCTAAAAAAGCTATAGTTAATAATTACTCAGATTTTTTTTAGAAAAAATAATATTACTTCGCCTAACCCAGTAATTAAGCCTATTCTTGATCTATGTCCCTTTTGCAAATAGACTTTTCGACCGACCGCCTTCTACTTGTAAATTTGCCCCCGTGTCGGTTCGGGATCTCCCTTGTTGGTCCGAGCTCCTTTGAAGAATAGACCAACTACCATTCTGCCAAACAGGTCGTAAAAGGCAATCGATTGGCTATACGTATCACTAAAATCGTGACTAGTAGGTGGTAGATTTCCGAAACGTCTCGCTCGGGTATTTAGTACCACTGCTTTACCTATTCATGCCGTAATAGCATCAATGCTTGTCATTGTCGTTTTCCGGTTTGAAGAGTAAGGTAGGTAAAGCTGGTAGACTTATGCAGACAGACAGATACAGATAGATAGAATACTAGCCACTTTACCTATTCCTGCCACAACCATGTCAATGGTTGTTAATGTCATGCTCCGGTTTGGAGAATAGTTTAGCTGATAAACTTATTTACCTATGTAACTTTACCAATCTGTCACACAGATAATAGCGCAAATACTAGACGATGGTTATTTCTTACTTCTAGGAGAGAAATCAGCTTATTAGTACAAACCAAAAAGCATATAAGTGAGATGTATACATACCGCCTACTGCTTTTTAAAAAAATGTCTACGTATAAAAGGACAAGTAATATGAATATGTATCCTATCACACGAAAATAATTTGCTTACGTTGAAGTTAGATCAAATTGTGAAAGCCCACCGATGTTTTTATCATTATTTATACTCGAGAACGTCTGAAGTCTGAACAAATTTTTAAAATTTATGATTTGTTCTATTTATCTCCGCCTCGAATAGCTGAGAAAATGAAAAATTTAGTGTTGAGTTCAAAATACAATCTGCAATTCTCATTTTTGACAGTTGTCATTTAAATAACTTTGATGCTAATAATAGACAATGATCCCAGGAATAAACTTTCCCCCGAATTATAATAAAAATTAACAAGCTGTTATGAGAAAATTAGGTTGTTTTTAAATTGATAATATTAATTTATAAATCTCCTAATTCCGGATCTTTAGAGTGGAAGACTCGTCAGAAAAACCATGAAATATGTAGAACAAAAGTTTTGTCGTGTTTTTCATAAAATAATCAAGCGTTTGTGAGTGTCTTTAGAGTGTCAGACTAAAAAACTTTATTAGTCCGACACTCTAAAGTTTTCTTTTTTATCTATCTTTATTAGTTATCCGATTCGAGATTTTTCGAAGATAGAAAAGATGAGCGTCTCCTCGAAACGAAGTTGTTCACAAAAATTAGCTTGTTATTAATCAAAAAAAAATCATTTCAAAATTTTGTTCTTGGGACCATGGTCTAATTTACTTTTTATTTTAATTCAAAATCATTGGGTCTGCTAGGTGTTTAATAAGTTTATCTGCTAGGTTTTTAAGCACTATTTTTGTCTGTTACTTATCTATTAGTCTGTGAACATTTCAGCGGAAAAATTCAAACACAATGAAACTCCGCAGTATAGTCATAAAGCTAGAAAAGGCAATAACAAGTAGGTACTTACTTTCTTCTTTCATACCCCGCGGTTGAGGGCACTGTATCGAATCATATTCCGTCCGTCCGTACTGAGCTGAATATATGGCGACTCTCGAGTGTGGGTTACAGCTTAAATGAAGCACGTCGTTCTCACAACCAACTTTACTCCGAAATTCATCTGCCAAAACAATACCAACCTTAATTTATAAACATTAAGACTTGAAACATATTGATCCTATTCCCTTTTACATGGTAATAAGGTACAAAGTCGTATTAGTGATAATTTATTTGTAATAGCGTTATAGAAACATAGGTGTTACCCTTGCCTTTGTTATAGTTTCGTTTTAAGTTAGTTATTACTGCTCAGGCATAATGTTAGTGAAAATATGTATATCAGATGCGGTTGTTCAGCAGGTGTGTTATTTTGGACAAAGAAACTTAAATTTAAATAATACAAGTAGAGTAGAAGTTGAGGCCACTGTACCGTATTCTATGACTGCCGTTTGTAGTTATTTAATATAAAACATTTTCAAAAATATAATTCTATATATATATATATATATATATATCCATATACACATGATTTAAAATTTTTACGAAGACTGTAAATTCGAGATTTTTCGAAGATAGAAAATTCGAGATTTTGCAAGATAAATAAGATGGTTGTCTCGTCAAAACGAAGCTGTTCACAAAAATTCAGCTCGTTATTAATAAAAAAAAAGTTTGTTCGTGGGACCACGGTCTATAATCATTTGAAACACGTTATATAAATAAACATAAAAATTATATGCACTACCATCCATTTGACACTCATCACAATACACATATACACAGGTTGAATAGTAAAAGGCTGTACTGTGTACATACTAAAGGAGGACGTCCTGAACGTCCAGGTGATTTTGAATATGTAAAAAATAGCCATTTATAATTTGCCCCAATTATCCCTTAAAAATGTTTATTGTGAATAAAGTGATTTCTCGACACTCGTGACTAGATATCAATTTTTCCTTTTTCCTCATTCAAAGGAATCAAATTTATAATGATACTAGCTGACCCGGCAAACGTTGTTCTGCCTTTTTAACTACTTTTATTTTTTTTCTATAGACCTGGACTTCAACGATTAATTCAAAACTAAAATTAGCCAAATCGGTTCAGCCGTTCTCGAGTTTTAATGAGACTAACGAACAACAATTGATTTTTATATATAAGAAGACATACACACACACACACACACATATATATATATATATATATATATATATATATATATATATATATATATATATATATATATATATATATATATATATATATATTATAAACAAATATTATTGTAACTTTAATTCCTTTAAGTGCATGTTGGTCCGGGTTCCTTTGAAGAATAGACCAAATTCCGTTTTGCCAGGCAGGTCGCCTAAAGGAGAGGCTTTGCGAGTCACTACAATCGTGACTACTAGGTGGTGGAGTTCTGCATTATCTGGTCCGGGGCTAATACCACTGCCTTATCTATACATATCGCAATAGCTCCAGTGTTTGTCACTGTCGTGTATCGATTTGGAGGGTAAAGTAGCTGGTAAACAAATGCATATGGCATTAGACCTCACCGCAAGATAGCAACGCACCTTTAACATCTTTGGTGTCTATTGACTCTTGACTTGACTAAGGCAATGATTGACTCTTTCCATCAGGAGACCCATCCGCTTGTTTGCTTTCTATTCATATTAAAAAAATTAAGTTTGAACATGTAATAAAAATATTATTTAACATTTTAATTTATTTGTACATTTTAATTTCAAGTGGTCAAAAACGGTATCTAGATGGTCAAAACTGGCGCTTCTTCTATATTTGGAAGATCACCGCACTTTTAAATTGTTAATTCTATTTATTTTATTGACCTTTTCATTTTTTAGCCACCTCATTGGCCAAGGGGTTTGTAACTGAATCCACATTCGATGGATAGATATGTTTTTATAGGGATGTTTAAGGGTTCCAAAATATACAAAAATCAACTAGTTTTACTCGGAACTTCCAAATGATGTAATAAATAATTTCATTTTTTTATCTATAAACACAGGAATCTTATCTCGGGTACGAATTGTAAACAATAATAATGTTTACATTTCGCGCGTAGATATTTTTTCCCAATGATGGCGGTTGTCCTCCCCCTCATAATTCTTAGACCATCGGTTTAAGTTTGATTCCTGTTAGGGACAAGTGTTTGGGTAAGGAGCAAATATTTCTACTTCTGAATTTAGTTGTTTATAATACACTAGCGACCCGTCCCGACTTCGCGCGATTAGTAGAACATATATTAATTTATAAATAGGTATATAGATTTTTGGGTCAATATCCATCTGAGACGTCCCCAGTACATCATGATTGGAATCAGTGATTAAAAATCCCCAGCGATTTGTTTTTTTAAGTTAATGTCTTTGACTAGCCGCGCTTATATCACACACAAATACTCGTAATTTGTTTATTTTGGGATTAGATCAATTGTTATCATGTAATTTATCCAGTAATCTATAGATATAGAAATCAATTGCTGTTCGTTACTCTTGCTAAAATTCGAGAACGGCTGAACCGATTTGGCTAATTTTGGTTTTAAAATATTTATGGAGGTTCAGGTTAGGTCTAAAAGGTAAATAGATGTAGAAAAAAACGGAAAAGTAGAAACAGTTGGCAGAACAACGTTTGCCGGGTCAGCTAGTGTAATATATTAATACGTGAAGCTAAAACTCTAACCCTCTTTTTACAATAACGCAAACGGCGGAGTATGAAATGTGGCACAAATAAAGTTTATATTGCAGAGGAGTGCAGAAATCTAATATTTTTATATAATGTGCATTAGAAATATACATTACATAGCAAAACCCGTGTTGGTCCTGGGCTCCTTTGAAGAATAGGCCAACTGCCATTCAGCCAGGCAGAACGTAAAAGGCGACCGATTGGCTATGCGAGTCACTAACATCGTGGCTACTAGGTGGTAGTGTTGTCTCGCCAGGGTCTGGTACCACCGCCTTACCTATTCCTGGCGCAATAGTGTCAGTCCTTGGTCGTGTTCCAGTTTGGAGGGTAGGGTAGCAGGTAAACTTATGCATATGGCATAAGACCTTGCCACAAGATAGCAATGCACCATTAACATCTTTGGTATCTATAGGCGATGGTTAACTTTTCCATCAGGAAATCCATCTGCTTGTTTGCTATCTTATACTAAACAATACCTAGGAAGATCTCTGATGCTGCAAGTGCAATTTATGTTCTTTAGTTATTTTCTCATGGCAACCATTATGAGTGTCAATTTGCTGAATTGCATTTACGTCATCCACCACGATATCTACGATATTCTCCTACCCTGGGTACAAATTTGAGCATTCATTTGTACCCCGGGCGGGAGTTTGTGCTTACGTCAGAGAGGATGTCTGTTCTCGACGTCTCAGCAGCCTTGAAGGCAAGGACCTATCCATCCTCTGGCTACGTGTAGACTGCGACGACCATCCCCGCATCTATGCGTGCCTGTACAGGTCCCACAGCGGAAATGCCGAATCAGACCGACTCATAGAACACATCCAAATTGCAACAGATTCCGTGCTGCAGCAGATCCCCTCCGCAGAGATCGTGATCATCGGTGATTTTAACGCCCACCATGCCGAGTGGCTCGGTTCACGTACTACCGATCATGCGGGGAGATCTGTTCACGATTTTGCTTTAGCGTATGGTATGACACCGCTGGTTACCTCGCCTACGCGTGTTCCAGATGTGGACCACCATCTTCCTTCCTTGTTAGACCTTCTGCTGACCTCACACCCAGACAGTTATCAGGTTTCTGTAGACGCTCCACTTGGTTCATCGGACCACTGCCTAGTACGGAGCAAAGTGCCAATTTCGCGCTTATCACGGCCTCGTTCTTCAGGCTTCCGTCGCGTTTGGCACTACAGGTCAGCAGATTGGGACGGGATGCGGTCTTTTTTTGCATCTTACCCATGGAGGCGTGTGTGCTCCTCACTGGAAGATCCAGATGTCGTTGCTGACTGCGTCGCTGATGTGGTGCTGCAGGGAATGGAACTTTACATTCCGTTTTCTGCTGTACCCGTTGGTGGCAAATCTAAGCCATGGTTTGGTCACCAATGCAAAACGGCTTCACGCCGAAAGCATGAATCCTACCATGCCTGGGCTGCGGCATCGGCATCTCAGGATGTAAATACCAGCACACTCAGAAAGGAGTACAATTATGCCTCTAGGTCTTTTAAAAGAACCATCGCTAAAGCAAAATCCGAGCACATTGGCAGAATTGGCGGGAAGCTAGTTCGCCTTCCTTCGGGAACTCGTGCGTTCTGGTCTCTAGCCAAAGCTGTTCAAGGTAATTTCTGTATGCCCTCTTTTCCACCTTTGCACAAAGATGATGGCTCTCTGGCCCATTCTGCAAAAGAAAAAGCTGATCTTTTAGGCTCATTTTTTGCAGCCAACTCGACTTTGGACGACCAAGGAAATACACCACCTACTATCCCGCGGTGTGATACTTCCATGCCGGAGGTAAAGTTCTTGCAAACTACAGTGCGTAAGGCACTCTTTTCCTTGGACGTCCATAAGTCGAGTGGGCCTGATGGCATCTCTCCAATCGTGCTAAAGATGTGTGCTCCAGAGTTGGCACCGGTTTTAACGCATTTGTTCCGACTCTCCTACTCAAAAGGCGTCGTGCCCATAACTTGGAAGACCGCCTTAGTGCACCCAATCCCTAAAAAAGGCGATCGATCGGTCAAGTCCAACTATCGGCCTATAGCGATAACCTCCTTATTCTCCAAAATAATGGAGTCCATTATTAACTGCCAGCTTCTGAGGTATCTTGAGAAGCACCAGCTGATTAGTGACCGCCAGTACGGTTTCCGTCGCGGACGCTCAGCTGGTGATCTTCTGGTTTACTTAACACATAGATGGGCGGAGGCAGTCGAGAATAAAGGAGAGGCATTGGCAGTTAGTTTGGACATAGCGAAGGCCTTTGATCGGGTATGGCACAGGGCACTTCTTTCCAAGCTTCCATCCTATGGGCTTCCTGAGAAATTGTGCAAAGGGATCACCAATTTTCTGACGGATCGGAGTATAAGGGTCGTTGTTGATGGCGCATGCTCTGACCTTAAACTCATCAATGCTGGTGTTCCTCAAGGTTGTGTGCTATCGCCTACGCTGTTTCTTCTGCACATTAATGACATGTTGCGATCGAGCAGCATTCATTGTTATGCGGATGACAGTACGGGCGATGCTTTGTACTCTGGCCGCAGCGGAATTTCTCTGGAACACGTCAACGAGTGCCGGAACAAACTAGTGTCTGAAATTGAAGCACAACTTTCTATTGCTTCGGAGTGGGGTCGATTAAATTTGATCCAATTCAACCCCATTAAGACACAAGTTTGCGCGTTTACCGCTAAAAAATCACCCTTTGTCGTATCACCTCGTTTTGAAAATACTTCCCTGAAAGCCACAGCCAGTATTGGAATACTTGGAGTCGACATTACGAGGGACGTTCAGTTCCGCGGTCACTTGGAAGGCAAGGCTAAATTAGCCTCTAAAAAGCTGGGAGTTCTCAGTAGGGCCAGGCAGTACTTCACTCCGGCCCATCGCTTATTACTTTATAAGGCGCAAATCCGGCCTCATATGGAGTACTGCTCTCATTTATGGGCGGGAGCTCCTCAGTACCAGCTCCTTCCTTTTGATCGAATTCAACGTAGGGCGGCTCGAATTGTCGAGGACGAGACTCTTTCAAATCGGCTTGATTCTTTGGCGTTACGTAGAGATGTGGCATCACTCTGCATCTTTTATCGGCTCTACCATGGGGAATGTTCCGAGGAACTGTTTGGATCAATTCCTGCTGCCGAATTTCACCATCGGACATCGCGACAAATTTCGAAGTTCCATCCTCACCATCTCGATGTCTGGAAATCCACAACCGTGCGATTCTCGAGGCATTTTTTGCCCCGCACCACTCCTTTGTGGAACCAGTTATCGGCAGAAATTTTTCCAAATGGATACGACTTAGGGACCTTCAAGAAAAGAGCTTACTCATTCTTAAAAGGCCGGCAACGCAATTACAAGACCTCTGGTAGTGTGGTTGTCTATGGGCGGCGGTAATCACTTACCATCAGGTGAGCCTCCTGTCCGTTTGCCCCCTCTTCTATAAAAAAAAAAAAAAAAAAAAAAAAAAAAAAATGTAAATTAATTATTATAATTCACTTTTACTTCACACTTTAAGATAGATAGTTAAATTAGGTGTAGAATGTAATCATATTATTGTAATTCTTTTATTTTCAATAGATTAGTAAAGTAATTTTGGTTTTTTCGAAACTCCGATTACAGCTAACGTAATTTGCATTTAATTTATAAAAATATACATTACACATACTACATTTATTTAACACGCATTATTATATACATATGTATATATACACAATTATATTAATGGCTAAAATCTCTTGTCAAACTTAGAACAGATTTTATTTTTTCTATGTTAAAACAGAGTTACAAAATTATGCTCGAATTTCAACCAGAAGGCGATCTCTAGTTTATATTTAAAAAGTCTAACGGTCTTGTCCCCCATATTGTTCCGGCCCCTTTTGAAGAATAGACCACCTTTTATTCTTTCAGGCATTTAGTAAAAACGAATGATATCCTACACGATTCAATCCCATCTTAACTACTAGGTGGCAGGGTTAGGCTACGTCTCGCCCGAGTCTTGTACCACCACCTTACCTATGTCTGTCACAATAGCCTCAATGCTTATCATTGTCATATTTCTGTCTAGAGGGAAAGGTAGCCGGTAAACTTAACCATTTCGCATTACCACCCTGCCTTTAGAACAGCACCATTACATATTTGGTGTCTATAGACGAGGAATGTCTCTTTCCATAAGCAGAGCATTCTGTTTGGTATCTTGTAATATTAAAAAAAAACATCTATATATACATTACTCACATACATTTAGTTAACTATCCCCAAGTTCAAACTTAATTGGGCAATTCAAGCAGAGGCTAAGAATGCTGAAATTTAAGTTTACTTTGTAAAGTGGCGAGAGCTGCTCTAATTATACAAAGTAAGCTTAAGTAGGAATTCGCTTATGACGTATTTCTGAATTAACGGGTAAATAACAAGATGATCTAACTTTTCCTAATTTTTGTTTAGCATATAATATTTAATATCTTGTATTATAAAGAGGTAAAGTTTGTTTTAATATCTTACTTATGCTAATACTAGCTATAGCGAGCAGCCCGCTGTATTATAAAAAATTTTGACGGATCCCACGGGATCACCTAACTTTTCCGGGATAAAAAGTACCATATATGCTATTTTAGGTCATCCTCTATCTGTGTGCCAAATTTCTTTCCAATCCGTTCGGTAGTTTTTGCGTAATTAAATAACAAACATCCATCCCAACATCCAAACTTTCGCATTTATAATAATATACGTAGGTCACACTATAAGTTTTGCGTAACTTAAAAAAACAACATGTTATAACCAAATTATTATGTTTATTGCTTTTCAAAATAATCTCCTTTACATTTTAAACATTTTTTCATGCGATCGTACCATTTTTTTAAAACAGGAGGACCACAGATATAAAGGCATATTTTCTACGTACTGATTGAACGATATCACTGGCTCTTCGGAGTTGGTAAAAGTAAAACCTCTCATCAAATCTTTGATTTTGGGGAAAATACGAGAAGCGTTATTATGGTATAGCAGAATGCGGCTTTTGGGTCGTCTTTCGCGAACTTTTTCTAACATCCTGGGTAAACAAATGGTAGAATACCACTCGGCATAAACACACTTCTGATCTTCAAGTAGAATTGTATAGATGGGACCCGTAGCTGAGAAAAAAAAGCGATCATTTTTTTTACCAACGTTTCTCGCTTGTCTCACTTTTATTGGCCTGTTCTCATTTTCAAACACCCATTAGCGAAGAAAATAAAACCAGCGAAAAATTCAAAGCGCCTTGAATTTTTTGGAATTTAAAAAATTAATAAAAAAGGATATTTGAAACAAAATTGACAAACTTAACCTTTTACTAATTAAATGTAAAACTTATTCTATCTTTTATAGTCAAGTGAAACACCAACAATTCATTCGACATGATTTCTAAGAATAATATTTTGATAGTTTGGACATTTGGTTATATTTTGCACGTATGTTAACATATGTGTATGCTAATTGGCACTTTCAGTCTGAAACTTTATCTTTTTTAAAAGTTTGAGATAATTGGAAGGATAAGATCGTTCTAATTCAGAAATGACGTCATTATCTCAAAACTCTCTCCTTATTATTTTAAACTTAACGCCACTGAACTGTTTTAGGCACAGGTAAACGTGTCCGTCCTCAGGAACAATAAAACCTGCCATCTGAATGATATTATAACATTATTTGAAGAGGGTTTTAAAAAGGTTTCGCCGCAAAGGTAGAGTGATTATGTCAAACATATAAAAAAGGAACAGACATAGACTCTTAATGATATTGCGACGCATCAGTTTATGATGAGAATAACTAATTCTGATTCTTCGCTATCAGGCTCATCAGAACCCCGATCAGAGAGCGAATATTCTCATTAAAATTTTGGAAGACATCCATATACTATAGAGGATTATCAATTGGCTTTTTATTTGTATTAGGGACGAAAACATGATTACAGTTTAATGTCTATAAAAATATTGAATATATCTGAATGTTCAATTTAGCGGAAATCGGCAGTGACACTTCTTTGTTTAAATTGTTGATCCTCAATTCCATTTCTGTTTAGAAACTTCACAGACCACAAGTTTTCGTTTACTACATGTTTACTATTATGAAATATTAGGTAAAAGTGAAGCTAGCCCTCGTAATAATCACTTGAAACAAATACATACATTACATCTCATTCTATGAGATCTCGCTATCTCCTTATATACAGCTGTGTTAGAAAGTGTGGGTAAGAACATGACAGCAGAATTAAAAGTTGTATTTCATGTAGGTATAAGAAGTGTAGCCTCCAGCTACAAAACAGCTTCATGTTTAATATAGAGTTTTACAACTGACATTGCACGACTTAAATCGGCCACCCCCGTTTATCTATCGATTGTCGAGGCGCACAGATTCTAGGCATCGCCATATGGTGGACATTCCACGTACCCGGACAAAGCGGTTCGACTCGATATTCTTCATTCGAACCGCAAGGGTCTTGGAACATGCTTCCTGACTCTGTGTTCCCTGACGAGTACAATCTAGGGATCTTCAAGAGAAGAGTGAATAGGTACCTTCTAGGGAAGCGCGTTCCATCTTAGGTCGCATCTTAGCTTTTGATAATAAAAAAACCGTTAGACTTAAGGTTTGACGTTGACAAACAGTAACTTAAACAAATTAGAAACAATTACTGTAATATTATGAAAATATGTGAAAGTTTGGATGTTCGTCTATTACTTTATGGTATTAATGCCTAGAGTACCAGAATCAACTTGCTTTATACAACATCTTGGGAATAATACTTTTTAAGTGTACACAAAAAGTTAACGAAGCTCAATAGCTTAGACAAAAATTATTTTATTTTATTTTTAATTTTAACAATAAGTACAGTATTTTATCAGTCACTTGTACAAGGTAGTTAAAAGCGTCATGCCATTCGGCGTCACAACATACTAGTCGATTTTTCTATCAAGGCACGCCAATAGATTTTTCACATAATTGATTTTATAACACAACGAACTAGCTTTTCCCGTGGTATAATCCGCATAGGTTCAAATCCTGCGGAAAAATTGGGTAAAAATTTAACTTATGTCACTCAAGAATAATGTGTGTATTTAAGAGTGTACTTAAGAATTAATTTTTAAAATCAGTTTAATAATTCCAAAAAATAAATCTTTGGAATTATTAAACTGATTTTAAAAATTAAAAAAAAAAACACTTCTTATACCTACATGAAATACAACTTTTAATTCTGCTGTCATGTTCTTACCCACACTTTCTAACACAGCTGTATAAAAGGAGATGGCGAGATTTCATAGAATGAGATGTAATGTATGTATTTGTTTCAAGTGATTAATATGAGGGCTAGCTTCACTTTTACCGAATACTTCATAATAGTAAACATATAGTAAACGAAAATTTGTAGTCTGTGAAGTTTCTAAACAGAAATGGAATTCGGGATCAACAATTTAAACAAAAAAGTGTCACTGCCGATTGCCGCTAAATTTAATATTCAGATATATTCAATATTTTATAAATATTAAACTGTAATCATGTTTTCGTCCCTAATACAAATAAAAAACCAATTAATAATCCTCTATAGTATATGGATTCCTTTCAAAATTTTAATGACAATATTCGCTCTCTGATCGGGGTTCTGATGAGTCTGATAGCGAAGAATCAGAATTAGTTATTCTCATCATAAACTGATGCGTCGCAATATCATTAAGAGTCTATGTCTGTTCCTTTTTTATATGTTTGACATAATCACTCTACCTCTGCGGCGAAACCTTTTTAAAACCCTCTTCAAATAATGTTACAATATAATTCAGATGGCAGGTTTTATTGTTCCTGAGGACGGACACGTTTATCTGTGCCTAAACAGTTCAGTGGCGTTAAGTTTAAAATAATAAGGAGAGAGTTTTGGGATAATGACGTCATTTCTGATTTAGAACGATCTTATCCTTCCAATTATCTCAAACTTTTAAAGAAGATAAAGTTTCAGACTGAAAGTGCCAATTAGCATACACATATGTTAACATACGCGCAAAATATAACCAAATGTCCAAACTATCAAAATATTATTCTTAGAAATCATGTCGAATGAATCGTTGGTGCTTCACTTGACTATAAAAGACAGAATAAGTTTTACATTTAATTAGTAAAAGGTTAAGTTTGTCAATTTTGTTTCAAATATCCTTTTTTATTTATTTTTTAAATTCCAAAAAATTCAAGGCGCTTTGAATTTTTCGCTGGTTTTATTTTCTTCGCTATTTTACAAATTGTCACTGACTTTTTTGCGCCTTCACCTAATGAGAATGACCTAATGACCAAAACTGAGTTTTAGCTCATTTTCCTGAACATGCATTTATCATCATGACTACCAAAACAAAGCTGATAACGAATTTAATAAAAATGTAAAACACAATAAAGAAAACCTAAATAGGAATAAAAAAATATGTAAACGAAGATTTTTTCAGTTCAAACTTCTATTTTGTTAAAAATGACATACATGCTGATTTTTGAAATTCTGTATGTTTTGGAAACGGTGCTCAATTTTGATCTTTCTGATGACATCAAACTCAATTTTTGAAATCTAATATATTGCTTTAGCTAAATAATCGATAGATTGAAAAATTTTGAGGCAAAGTCCAAAAAACTTTTTTTTTTCAAAAACTTTGGATATTGATAAATTCAAAACAAAATGACCGATTTCGTTCCGATTAATGGTGTTTGACGCAGTTTTTTAAAAAAGATAAATTGATAATATTTTTAAAGAAAAAATTTTTGAAGAAGAAAGTTACTTAAAAATATTAAGTAAGTTTGCTAAAAACAACGTAATTTTAATATTTGAAAAGCAGTAGTAACTTTTGAAAATTAGATCCGAATTTGATTTTTCAAACGGCATTTGACATAGTTTTTTTAGTTGTAAAATATCATTGAATAACAAAAAATAATTGATTGAAAAATTTCAAAGTGATGTCGAAAAATATTTTTTCAAAATTTTAACACAACGATTTCTTCCAAACGGATAAACCGATTTTGATGCAATTTATGCATTAGTAATTTTTTGAAGAACAGAGCTGATTAGTTTTTGTACTTAATCGGTACATTAATCTTGAAGTTATATTAAAAAAAATACTGTTTCACCAACATTTTTTTTGAAGTTTTTTCAAAATTTCTCATAATCTCCTATGATTATTTATTTAGTTTAGAAGTCTAAGTTGAGCGGAATCCAATCGAATGCCATAAACCACGTTTCAATCGGTCCAGCCGTTCAAAGGTAATGAAATGTTTACATACACACACACACACACATACATACATACATACAGACATACTGACGTCATCGTGAAAATAGTCGGAAAAGGTTCCTAGGACCTGGACCTAAAACGTGGAGATCTGGTAAAAACTCGATTTTCGAAAAACAGGGCAAAATCCAGTAACTTCTTTATCTAAATACGTAGCGGGAAGTAAAAAATAAAAATTATTTATTCAGTATCATATTTTTACAAAAATTTGAGTGATGAATGGAGCTTCCTTATAAGTACACGAGCTCTTGTGTTAGGAGGCGCCGCTCTTTCGTAACAAGAATCCTTTGATACTTCAAACATAAATAGGTACCTACTAAGTAAAGCAAGTGATACGCTTTAAAATATAAGGTCGGGGCAAAAGTATTTTCGTATTGTTCATACAAAGGAAAATATTTTTTAAGTATTTTTTTTGATCGATTACTTGTTGCCATCTTGTGGGTAGTACCATGATCCCATTCCTGTAGAAATTTTGAGATTTTTGATATAATACATAAATCTAAAATTTTTTTTCAATATTTCTCAAAATCTCCTAAATAGACTTGGTTCAAATTTTCAGAAAACCAAAAAACGTGTATGTGTTCACACATACATGCAAAGATACTGACGTCATCGTGAAAATAGTTGGAAAAGGTTCCTAGAATCTTAATACGTGGACATCTGGTGAAAACTCGATTTTCGAAAATCGGGGCAAAATCAGTACCTAACTTCCTTATCTACATACGTAGCAGGAAGTTAAAACACTCTCCAACCTTAACGGAAAAGCAAATTTAATCACGACAAACGTCAGAAACCGAACGTACACGCAAAATGGCAAAAGTCATGTATTTCTTCTAACGATTTCCAATCGAAATCAAATTATAACCATTCATAAAGTATTTATATATATTATTCATAGTTTTTAATAGAATATCCCAATGTTTAAATTATTTCTTAAATCATCATTAAAAAAGTCGTATAATTATTATTATATAAATATTTCAAACTTTATTACTGATTCATATTTTAAGGTATTTTAATGGAAAAAATTGTGTACTATATTTAATTTTATGAAAGATAATTTTTCATTATATTTAGTACTTTTTGACAACCAAAACAAAAATGCTATTATTTTAAAGGCTACATCATTGTATACATTTTTGATCTCGAATTATATTTCCAATATCACGCTAACCTATTTTAGTTTAAAAATACATCCAAAGATTATGCTTAAACATTCCTAGCTAAATATAAAAGTATATTTTTGAATCACGCCTACTGAATAATAGCTTGTTTTTTCTTATAAATAAAGATAACATAAAATCTTTTATCTACTCTCAGAAAGAAATAAGTACCTACGGGGATGTAGTAAAATGAGATTATCTTGATTATGTTGATGTTTTGTAAGAATTTTGCTACTATTTTAAGATAAGTCTTAAAAAATATGAGTTTCTTGTTTACAAATAATATTTTTTCTATTTTCTAGTAGAACTACTTGCACTATTTCTTAATTCTCATATTTTTATAACTAGCTGTGCCCGCGACTTCGAACGCGTGGAAAAATACTTAAAAGATAGACAATTCGGGGTTTTACCGGCATAGTTCCCGTTCCCGTAGGATTTCTGGGATAAAACTATCCTATATTTTTTTTCGGGTCTCAAACTCTCTCTGTACCAAATTTCATCCAAATCGGTTCTAAGGTTTACGCGTGAAAAAGAGACAGTGTTACTTTTGCATTTATAATAGTAGTATAGAGTATGGATTATAAAGATTTTTCAGGACATTTAAATTATTGAAACAAGTATAATTGAATGAAATTCTCGTAAAGCGAAATCTTTGTTCACGAAAACTGAGTGGGCAGAGGAGTGTGTTCAACATAGTCAGACTATAATATAGAGAATATGTGCATAAATCTAACCTTAAATATTATATGCATTAAAAATATATTAAATGAAAAAAAAAGTATCTTCACGCCCGTGCCCCACCCACCCACAACAAGCGTACAACAAGCGCACCCACGATTAGCCGAATTGGTCCTACAAATGTGATGGGTGGCAAGCCTTTCGCCAACCGGGCATTTTCCAATTCCGGGCAACATTGTTTTTATTAAATTACTCGACCCGGGACCTTATGTGGTACAACGTCAACGCATGACCACAAAGGTGCTTAATTAAATTATTAAATAATATTTATTACATGTACCTACATAATTTTGTGTAACAAATAGAGAAACTCGAGACCATAGCCACCGTGTTGTAAAATATCATGACCCTTTTTTAAATATAGTTCTCGTCACAAAAACTCATTACTTCCCTTTTCTGAGTCAGACTAAAAGTAATCTGTGTTACTTCTGAATAATGTAAGTTTCCAAATGTGTAATAATTTCAAAAATTGGTTGGGTAGTTTTAGATTTCAAACCGTAACAAACAAAGAGAAAAGGAAATCTTTCCTCTTTATGATATTAGTGATTAGACAGCAAACAAATAGATGATGGAAAGATAAACTATCACTTAAAGACACTAAATACGTTACGAGTGTGTGAAAAACCGTGTTACGTGATGGCAATTCGTAGTCGATTGCGTAGTCAGGGTCGCTAACCACTGGACCAACGGGGGGCGGTCTAAATGCTTGTAACCTCGCGGCTACATATATTGGCATACGGCAAAGATTCGTGTTATCGCGATTTCTATCTTATGCTAACTGCTTGCGTCATCATATTTTCGCAGCCCGCGACAATGCCAAGTCGCAGTTTGAGGACCACTGTAGTGACGTGCTGAACCCCTTCGCGATGCAGTTCCACGATATCCCGATCACGTTGTGACAGCGCGAACCTTTGTCGTAACCCGATATATCAAGCCACACCATTAATGTCAAACGATTGTAGATCTATATATTTTATAGTGAAAAAATAGACATAAATCATGTTGTTCTACTTTATCGTACTAAATAAAAAGCTAAGACTTAAAAAATACGTCTGGAGTAATTTTATTTCACCGATAAGTACTATAACCCTGTATTTCTGGATGCAAATGCAAGCTACATTTACAACTTATAATATAGCGTAGAAAAGTGTATACATTTTAATCCGTGGTGACATTATATGTGTTAAAACACAACCGTAAGGACCATTCTTTTGACAACATTTTTCTTTGTTTAGGAAAAAGTTTTTAATTAAATCCCTATATCTAAGCTAATCTGAACCATCATATAAGATTTTATGATTTCCGAAAATGAACGCATGCATTTTATCTAGCATTCAAGTTATCAAGCATGAAGAACCAGTACATACAGTTTAATAAAACTACGAAAGATAAATTGTAAGTAGCTATTTCCGTCAAAATACAAGTTTTTATGTCACATCCGCTAAATAAAAGCTTATTTTTCTTATGAATAAAGATAACAGAATATCCGTTATCTTTTTACCGATAAAAATAAGTACAGAAATAAAAATAGAAAAGCTCTAGTAAAATGAGACTATACTGATTATATAAAGAGAAAATATTTGATTTTTGTTTGTTTGTTACGATTTGATTGAGAAAGTACTCAACCGAATTTAAAAAAAAATCACCTTTAAAAAGCTAATGCAGCTTTTTAAATGTGATTTTTTTTTAAAATTCAGAATTAACATAGCCTCCAATGATTATTGACCTCGCGAACGAACTCGGGAATAAAGTAGCGTGTTGTAAGAAACCTATTATTTTTTTTTTGTATCCAAAGTTAGCAAATTAGTTGTAATTTATGGTTCAGTTTTATTTTATTCTGCAATTTCAGACGGTTAAAATCATAACTGTTTTAATGTGCTCAAATGTTTTGTGTGTGCTCCAATGTGAAAGTGTTCATGGCTATTTTTTATTAAAGTTTTTTTAATCAATTTTTTATAATCTTTGTATACTCATCTGATAACCAAATAAATGTAGTTTCAACATATAGTTTGAAGACTGAAAATATGTCTTGGTACGCTTGCATACTTATTTCTGAGTTCTATGCTTGAGAAGGCATTTAAGCTACCAGATTTATACCTGTCAGCAAAAATTGTGGCTTTTTAATAATATATTTTCATCAACGTGTAGAAATTAATTAGAAATGTATGTAATAGTCTGAAGAACGTTCTTAAAGAAAGAATAAATGGAAAAGTTCCCTAGAAAATCGAAAAGCTCTCGAACGCTGAAAGGATTTTTTTAGTTTGGAATAAAATCCAATCAGACTAGTCATTTGTAGACGTCATGTTTTGAGCTAAAGTATAGCAGATATTAATGAATCAGACACGTTAATCTAGTAGCAAACTATTAATCTGCAAATCCTTAATGTATAGGGACATGATTAAAATCCCTACGATTAATTTAGTAATAATATTAATTTGTATCAAATCTTACGCCTAGGTATTATCGTGAGTCATGTTTAATACGCATTTATTAACTTCGGTCGTATTTGTGTATGTTAGTATGTAAGTATGTAACGGAACCTTTGAGAATGGATTTGACGTATTTTAAAACGTTTAATTAATTTGAAACTTCGCAGACTTATCAAGAACCGATGACAATGCAATAATATAAATAGTAAGTCCTGCTCACGGTTCTGCTATCCTTACCAGGATTTTCAGGTTCTTTTGTTTTCTTTACCCGCGGGGCTATCGTACATCGCAATGCGTGAATATCGTAATTGTTTAGTTATTGCAAGACACATAATAGCCATATATTTATGGCAGTCTAAAAACACGATTTAACTAGAAAATAAAAAATAAAGAATACGAGTAGTTAATAAAAACTAAAAAAAACACGGTTTTATAGAAAATTGAACTAAAAATTTAAATTAATAATACTTTAAAAACTAGAAATACAAGCACAAAAAATTAATTTAAATTAAGAATAGTGTAAATAAGAAAAACGTGTTTATTTTAGTTTTTTTTTAAATACTATTTATAGAGGTGACTTTTTGGTTACGTTGCACGACCGTGGTCATCGTATTCAACAAGAAAGTCAGCATAAACATGTTAAAAACGCATTTTTTTTAAATTATCGATAAGTAAGCGCTTGACCTCGATCTCGCCTGATGGTAAGCTAAGGAGCTAAGGTGAGGCCTAAGATAGAACGCGCTTCCCTAGAAGGTACTTGTTCACTCTTCTCTTGAAGATCCCTAGATTGTACTCGTCGGGGAACACAGACTCAGGAAGCATGTTCCAGTCCTTTGCGGTTCGAATGAAGAATGTTGAGTCGAACCACTTTTCCCGGGTACGTGGAACGTCCACCATATGGCGATGCGTGGAATTTGACCTCGACGATCGACAGAAAATTGGGGATGACGGAATTAAGTCGTGCAATTTGGCAGCGCACTTTCCAAAGTGTATCCGATAAAAAACCAATAAACTAGCCACTCTGCATCGATGAGCGAGGCACTGGAGTTTTTTGTCTACCAGATCATCGTCGTTTATGAGCCTCTTGGCACGCCTGTCTATCGCCTCAAGTGTCTCCAGCTGGTATTTGGCGGATCCAACCCAGAGGTGAGACCAGTATGCCATGCACGAACGGCCTTGTGCTTATAAAGGTTGAGCAACTGTCCCGGGCTAAAATAATGTCTCAACTTCACCAGAATATCAAGTTTTTTTAGGGAACTTGGGTTTTGGACTCGACGAACGAACCAAAGTTGAGAGGAGGCGTTAAGGTGATATCAAGGAGCTTGAGGTGGTCTGTTTTCGGCACGGACACACCCTGCAAAGACGGAGATAACGGACTCCGTTTAGTGAAGAATAGATACGCTTGGTTTTAAGTTGCAATAAACTTGATCAGATTAGCATTGCCCCAATCGGAGACTGCCTGTAAGGACAGGTTCATACGATCGACCATTGCCTCTTTGAGAGACTGTATCTGCGCCGTACTGGCCCGCGCACTGGATACGTAACTCACCACAGCTGTGCTATCATCTGCGTACCCATAGATACCGGTCTTTAGCAGATTGTTAATGTGCAGCAGGAATAGAGTTGCGGAAAGAACTGATCCCGGAGGGACTCCGGTATTTATAGCCATTTGGTCGGACGAGCAGCCGTCGATGACTATTCTAATCGACTGGCTACTCAGAAAATCTGAGATCCAGGCGCAGAGACCAGTAGGCAGACCATACGATGGAAGCTTGCCAATAAGACTATCATGCCAGACCCTGTCTCTAAACCGGGACACGACTATGACAAGCATTGACACTATTGCATTAGGAATACGTAAAGTCGTGTTACCAAATACCCGAGCAAGACCTTGCGGAACTCTACCACCTAGGACTCGCGATGTCGGTGACACATATAGCCAATTGGTCGCCTTTTACGACCTGCCTGTCAGAACCTCAGTTGTTTTATTCTTGAAAGAAGCCCGAATTAACTCGGTTTCTATTCAATAATTATCAATCCGTTATAAAAAAAGTATCGTCGCGCCCGTATCCCCGAAGAAGTAGGCAGAGGTAAATGAACCCTAGATTAGCCGAAGATGCTTAGTCCCATAATGTAATAGGTGGTCACTCTATCGTCAACTAGGAACATTTTCCAATCCTGGGCAACGTTGTTTATGTCAGAAAGCTGATAAAAACATTTTTAAATTGCCCGACCCGGGAATCAATCCCGGGACTTTATATGATCAACTCCGAAACCGGAACACTAGACCACAAGGGATTCCATTATAATGGAATTAAAAGAAAATTAACATAATTTAATTACATAATAAATATGTAATTAAATTATGTTAACTATATTATTATATATTAACATAATTTAATTACATAATAAATATGTAATTAAATTATGTTAAGTTTCTTTTAATTCTATTATAAAGGAATCTCCTGTAGTCTAATGGTCCGGTTTCGGACAATAATTCGCAGCAATTATTCGCAGAGTCAAACAAGTTTAAAATTACAAAATGTTACCCGTTTTGCGGCTAGCTTATTTCTCTATAACATATCAGTGTTTTTCTGAGATTGAAGATGTTACAATAACTGAAATTCAGGAATTAAATTTTATGTCAGGTTAAAATTTTGACGACATATAAATAAAAATACTGTGACATACGCCGGCTTACTATTCAATAAGATATTATTAAGCTTTTTTGATCTCCAGGAATTGCCTAGTGGCCAATTAGCCTTTTCTTCAAAACAGGCCCGGAAACCCGAGCAAAATGCAAAGGTTCGTGTGAACCTGTAAAATGCTTTCTCAAACGAAATTCAAATAAAAACGTCATTTACCTTTGCACTCGAAAGACGAAACGTTCCGGTTTTGCTTAAGCTACGGTAATGGCTAGTCAATTTAAACTTTAAGTTCATCCAAGCTCCTTCATTTATTACTCTTGATTTATGACCCAGTTACTTATTTCCAATATGTCAAAACTTACGAGTTCTATTGGATTGGTAAACAAATGAGCTAGCTAGCAATTTTAGCGCGTTGGTCCAGGAATACTTTGAAGAATAGACGATCTCCTATTCTGCCAAGCAATTTTAAAAGGCGATTGATTGGCTATAAGTATCACTATCTTTGTATATAAATAATAAATAAATAATCAAAAGTATTTTTTCATATGTAATATGTATGTGCGGAACTCTATGTGCGTTGCTATCCTTGTAATAAGGTTTTAGTGCCACATGCATAAGTTTACCGGATACCTTACACTTTGAATCGGAAAATAACAGTGACAAGCACTGATGCTATTACGGCAGAAATAGGTAAGGCGGTGGTACCAGATCCAGATGGAAGTGCTACGAATAACCAATCTTTCGTCTCTCACGAACTGCAAGAGAACGACAAATAGTTTATTCTTCAGAGGACCCGGAACAACACGAGGAAAATTTATTTAAAATTTATGAACAGACATTTATAGAGGTGGATTTATGTTTTTATAGACCCAGGTCGTAAAAATGGCATGTTTCCTTATTTTTTCAGTACACTGTCTCTTACATGCTGTAGGTATGTGATACATATACACCTCTTTTATATCATAAGATAGCAAATAAGCAGATGGGTCTCCTGATGGAAAGAGTCAACCATCGCCTATAGACACCATAGATGTTAATGGTGCGTTGCTATCTTGTAGCAAGGTTGAATGCCACATGCAAAAGTTTGCCGGCTACCTTACAAACCGGAATACGAAAATGACTATCACTGACGCTATTGTGGCAGGAATAGGTAAGACGGTGGTACCAGACTCGGGCGAGACAATGCAGTACTCTACCACCTAGTAGCCACGATGGTAGTGACTCGCATAGCCAATCGGTCGCCTTTTACGACTTGTCTGGCAGAACAGCAGTTGGGCTATTCTTCAAAGGAGCAAGGAACCAACACGGGGAAAACGGTTAAGGGTGTTGTGTGGTTACTTTTTAAAATAATAAATTTGAACTTACACGGTCTGCATTTGTATGCAACTTCTACAAATCTTCGTGATCCCGGACATGGGTCTACTCCAAAGGCCTTTGGACTGGTGTGAAACTTGCACTGCCTCTTCTTCTGACACGCTTCCACCACTGTCTGCAATAAAGAATACTAAAGCATATTAGTTAGTATGCCGATTCCAAACACATTGAGTGTGAAATTTATATATTAACAAGTTGTGCTTGCGACTCCATGTGATAAAATTTCGGAAGTAAAAATAGCCAAAGTTACTTCTAATTACATCAGCTACGTTATGAAAGTCCCGTCAAAGTCTGTCCAGCCATTTCAGAGATTAGCCGGAACAAATAGACAGACAGACAAAAATCGTATTAAATGTTATTTAGATAGTGTATTTTTTTTATAATACATAATAGCAAACAAGCAGATGGATCTCCTGGTGGAAAGAGTCAACCATCGCCTATAGACACCAAAGGTGTTAATGATGCGTTGCTATCTTGTGGCGAGGTCTTATGCCACATGCATGAGTTTACCGGCTACCTTACCCTCCAAACCGGAACACGACAGTTACAAGTACTGACGCTATTGCGGCAGGAATAGGTAAGGCGGTGGTACCAGACCCGGGCGAGACAATGCGGAACTCTACCACCTAGTAGCTACGATGCTAGTGACTCGTATAACCAATCGGTCGCCTTTTACGACCTGCTTAGTAGAACAGCAGATGTACTATTCTTCAAAGGGGGATGCATCCATATGCATATAAAATCGGTTATTTTAATATTATAATAATAATAATAATAATAATAATAATAATAATAATTCACGGGACAAATTACACTTACTGATCTAACCCCAAAGTAAGCAAATTATTTGCTTGTGTTATGGGTGTTAGTCAACGATACTAATACATAGAAATACATATATAAATACTAGAATATATATAATAAACACCCAAACCCGGAAATACAAACATTTATGCTCATCACACAAATGCTTGTCCCCGTCGGGGATCGAACCCGAGCCTCGTTGATTGCGTAGTCAGGATCTCTAACCACTCGACCAACGGGGCGGTCATTTATAACGAGATAAACTTTAAAAACAACAAAGAAATATCGACATGCAGGGATTGAACCTGAGACCCTCGCCCTAAAGCCGGGAACTGAACTCTAGCTCTACCACTGAACTATTAAAGTTGTTTTTAAAGTTTTTCCAAGCACGTAGTGAGTGCTACAACACAAAAATAATTATAAAAAGTTACTCCAATTTTATTTATTTGTATAGTTGTATAAATCAATAGAGCAAAAACTTCGAATTCCTTTTTTAGAAAAACTGCAAATATTACGAAGTCTGAGGTTTGACATAGTTTAAGTTTACAATAACAAGCAAAGATGAAATTAAAATATTATATCTTAATGAATTTAATACTTTTTACGTTAGTTTCGCTAAAACTCGAGCTGAACCGATTCGAATAATTTTGGTTTTGAATTAATTGTTGAAGTCCAGGGAAGGTTTGAAAGGTGAGAAAATATAGAAAAAAAAAAATAAGAGTAGTTAAAAAGGCAGAACAACGTTTGCCAGGTCAGCTAGTCTTATATATAAAATTCTCGTATCACAATGTCAGTTACCATACTCCTCCGAAACGGTATGACCGATTTTTATGATATCTTATATGGATATTCAGTGGGTCTGAGAATCAGTTACTACCTATGTTTCATACTTCATACATATGTAAGTGAAAAGGGTGGCTCACACCAAATTTTTCTTTAATTTGTTTTCTTTTTTTTTATGATGTGGCATTTAAAGATACAGACAATCCTAAATTTTCATCCTTCTACCATCAATCTCTATTTTTTAATTCAATAATTTATATGGAAAAACAACTTTTGCCGGTTCAGCTATAATTATCTATACTCATCCATACAATCCTTACCCATATTAATATTATAAATGCGAAAGTCTGTCTGACAGACTGTTTGTTACGATATCATGGCTATGCCACTAAGTCGATTGTGGTGAAATTTGTAACGGAGATAATTCAAAACCCGAGGTCAAATATAGGCAAACTTTTATTTCAAGAATCAACCCGTATTGAGCTGAAATTAGGAATGAAAATTTGTACGAAAGATTATATTAATAAAGTGTTTTCGTGGGCGAAGCTGCATGGGTGGACATTATAAGAGCACTTGAAAGGTCCATCATTGGTTTAATTTAGCCCGTTACGATGTAGATTATAAGGAATTATGATTTAATGAATTAAATACATAATGGAACCAACTTGTTACTATCAGTCCTTGTCAATGTTGTGTTCCGGTTTGGATGGTAAGGTAGCCGATAAACATATGAATGTTGCATTGTAATCCCGCCACACGGATAGCAACGAATCATTAATATATTTGTTGTCTATAGGCGATGTTTTCTCTTTCCAGTAAGAGAACCATCTGCTTTTTTGCTTTTTGCTATCCAATGATATAAAAAAAACCTTATTTTCTAGTCATAGGCTTGTTGAACATAATATAGATGTAGTTATCATGACTTAATGAATTAGGAACTAACTCATTAATCCAGTTTGCGATAGGCTGGCCACCTATCTCATTGTGGGACTGAATATCTTCGGCTAATCGTGGGTATACTTGTTGTTATACCTCTGCCTACCTCTTAGGGAATACGGGCGCGAAAATACTTTTTTTTACTTTTATATATCTCCGCCGTAAATCATAAGATATAATAACTTAATTAGTAAAAGTCTTAAAAAGACTAACTCATTAGTTTAATTATTAGCTGTAAATTACAAGGTTTTATCTTATACATATAATAAAATCGTAGGAAAGTTAAAACTGTACATTAAATATTTTTTTTAAATACTTGGGGCATGGTCTACAAATGATACCGAAGCCAAAAGTATAGTTTTTAGAATTTTTGTCTGTTTGTCTGTCTGTCTGTTTGTCTGTTTGTCTGTATGTATGTCCGGGATAAACTCAAAATGTACTGCATGGATTTACTTCAAATTTTGCATGAATATTACTAACAGTTCGGGTCAACATATAGGCGACATATTATCACGCTATCACCTACAGGGGAGGAGCAGTGCGGAGTAAACGAAGTCCGCGCGGACGAAGTCGCAGGCAACAGCTAGTAAGTTAATAAAGTACACCTAGGCACACACAGTAATTAAAAAAATATTTAAATAGTTTGGCAAGTGGGTCTTAAAGTTGTAAAAATTACCACTTAAACACGAAAATAAAATTTAGTCTACACTAATATTATTTGTGTTTACATATTATTTACAGGCAATAATAACATCGAAATCAAAACAATGTTGAAACGGTACTGCTATAAAATGTCATGGGCCCTTGAACTCTCGTGACGTGAATTTTAAACTTTGTTTCGAACAAATTAGTAACAAATTTGTATTATTTCAAACATTAAACCCCAGGTGTCGCTACATGAATATCGTGCCATAGATATACTATAACATACAAAATCGCGTTTATTACTCAAAAATATCTGGACTGATTTTAATGATTTTTGAATTGTTACATTTTTTCCATCTCAAATAGCACAATAAATATCAAAACATTTGAAAAGTTAAAGAAAAATTAAATTGGTGCGATTAGTTTCATTCAATCTCTAAGGACGTTTGGTTTATTTTGATGATAGTTGTCAATGTTATTCTAAAGAGGTACGAAGATCACTAGGTACTGCTCTCAGAAACTTGGAGCACAATTTTTTTACGTATATATATCTAACGTATATTTTTGTAACGTACGTATGATTTTTCCCCGATTTTCGAAAATCGAGTTTTGAACGACGGCTTGACCGATCGAAAGACGGTTAATGGCATTCGATTGGATTCCGCTCAACTTAGACTTTGAACTAATTCGATCCAGAAGACTTTGTGAAATTTTGAAAAACTTAAAAAAAAATTCGGTGACAGTATTTTTTAATATAACTATAAAAATACTCGTAACATCAATAATTTTATATGAGCGTAATTTATCCATCTGTATGCCAACTGATAGAAAAGTATTTCGTGTTTTATATGAGCGTAATTTATCCATCTGTATGCAAACTGGTAGAAAAGTATTTTCGTGTAAGTATAAGTATTTTAATTATTTTCAACTCGTTCTTTGATATTCTCGATTCTCAATTCGTTGAAATTTTTTCTGCTGTAGGTTTCCCGATTACTCAAAGATGCCTGGACTGAAATTAGTTGTTATTCTTTTACTGCCTACAAATTAATTATTCAAAAACAGATCATCCATTTGACCACACGGTAAAAGTCAACAGAGTCAAAGACACTATCATAGAGATAACCAGGTAGGACTCTGAAATTTTTTCCAGAGGTTTTGTACCCCTCCACTACTTTTCCTGTCAAGCAACTTCAGTGCTCACTACTATTATTTTCCGGTTTAAAGGCTAAATTAGACGATTAACTTACGTAGGGCAACGTAGCATTATTAGCACTTGGCTGCCACATTGCCCGAGTGGTTAGCGACCCCGACTACGCAATCGACGGGGCTCGGGGTTCATTCCTGACGGGGACAAGCATTAGTGTGATGAACATAAAATGTTTGTATTTCCAGGATTGGAAGTTTATTAAATATATACTAATATTTATATACGTATTTCTATGTATTAGTATCGTTGACTAACACCCATAACATAAGCAAATAATTTGCTTACTTTGGGGTAAGATCAGTTTGATCAGATCAGAAGTGTAATTTGTCCCATGAATATTTATTTATTTATTATCATCTTTTGTGTCTGTGGGCGTTGGTGATCTTTCTTTTATCAGGACAGCCATCTGCTTGTTTGATGTCTTATGTTTTAAAAAATATGCTATGCAATGACACAAAAATCATAAATAACACTAAAATTCTCAAAAAATGTTTTGAATTATTGTTATACCACCCTTTGCTTGCGAATGTCGTGGCGTTTAAATTCTTTTAATGAAAACCAAGACTCTTATTATAATCGTTTACAATCAACATCATTTCTTAATTATAATTGGAAATAAATACAACGTTATATATAATATACTACATATATAATATACTACATATATAATATATAATATATATAATATATATATATATATATATATATATATATATATATATATATATATATATATACAGAAACATACATATGTTTAAACAGAAGACATTTAAATGAAACTTTAGAGGGACTATACCTGATATAAATTGAAAAAGAATCCCAAAATATAGGTACTCACAGTTTCAAACAAAAAGATATTACGATAAAAAGGTACTTGAAAAGTGGTGATATTTTATAAACGATGTTGACGTGAATGTGTGGCATGCTGATATCGGAATTTCGTCTGAAGATATTGAGCTGCATTAGGGTTATACAGCATAGTATATAATATACAACGCATTCTTAAGTGTCTTCGTTGACGGATCGGAATCTATTTCAGTTTAGAGCGATGTAGTAAGATGTGATCACACTTCCACGACCAAAAATGAAGCGTGTACTATTGTTGAGTATACGTTCTAATCTATCCAAAAGGGATTGACTAAAATCTATGAAACATACATAATCATAATCAATTATTGGGAGAACTAGAGTCTCCAATAGTATGAGTTTCAATTCAAGGGCATAAAGTTATGTTTTATCCTATTTTCTACCGATGAAAACGTGTATGTACAATTTCATGATAGTCAATTAACTTATGGAAAAAATCACCGCCTATAATATGATAATACTTGACCGCCCCGTTGGTCGAATGATTAGCGAACCTAACTATGAATCGAGGGGGCTCGAATTCCATTCCCTACAGGGACAAACATTTGTGTGATGAGCATCGATGTTTGTATTTCTAGGTTTAGGTGTTTATTATGCATGTTACAGTATTAATATATGTATTTCTATCTATTAGTATCGTTGACTAACACCCATAACACAAGAAAATAATTAGCATACAATTAATTCAAAACCAAAATTATCCAAATCGTTTCAGCCGTTCTCGAGTTTTAGCGATGATATATATATATATATATATATATATATATATATATATATATATATATATATATATATATATATATAGATTATCGAAAAATCATTAGAGTCCTACTCATCGACCACACAGCCCATAGACGCCTAATGTTCGATTTTCCGTATTGAATGCATTCTGGCAACTAGCTGAGCTGAGCTTGGCTTACTCAAGACCACAGTGAAAGATAGAAGATAGTGACGTACAGAGAATCTGATTGGTCGACACTGATTGGGTATTGGTGCATGGACATTTACATCGGAACTATAAGTCGATGTGTTGACAGAAGCCATTCGCCTGTTATTAGGGGTCTATGGGTTGTGTGGTCGGTGGTCCTACTACACAAAATGCAATGTATTATTGACATGTTTAGAATTTTTAAGGGGTGCTTTTTTCCTTTTCCGAGAATAGCTATCTATCTCCCTTTGTGTTGGGACGTGCTCATTTTAAAGAACAGACCAACTGCCATTCTGACAGGCGCGTCGTAAAAGCCGGCCAATTGGCTATATATGTCATTACAATCGTGACTATTAGGTAGTTGAGCTCCGTAACGTCTCGCCCTTTTATGTGGTACCACCGCCTATTTACTACCTACCTATTCATGCTTGCTTGTTATTGTCGTGTTCCGGGTTGGAGGGTAAGATAGGGCTTACGCATGTGGTATTGCAATGTCGCCACGCACCATCATTAATACCTTTGGTGTCTATATGCGATTGTTTCTTGTTCCATCAGGAGAGCTATTTGCTTTTTTTGCTGTCTTATGAGATAAAAACAATGCGACTTTTAATTGAAGCGGTCCACAATTATATGTATAGCAGTAGCGGTAATTTATTTTAGAGTGTGATATATATCGTAAGTATATATATTTATATATAGAATTGAAGAATTCAATGCTTCAATTCAATTTATATTTATAAATTGAATTGAAACTATGAATATGTAGGAAGTGGGTCAGATACGATAAATAAAATGAGGATGTGGTGATATAACAACTCTTTATATTTTGATCAACTTTCCATTATTAATTACTTGTTCTCGTTAACAATTAATTAACTCGTTAACAAATCATAATTATTTCTTATTATAAATAAGTCATAATTTAAGCAATAGATAGTCCATTATAAATTGTACTGCGACTAATTTATAGTTGACAATAATAATTAACTTGTTTGCACAAATTAATTATCTAAGAGTCAAGGATAAGCTACTAGCAAGATACAACAAGTGTACCGAGCCACGCCAGAGCCTAGACTGCCTTATCGGCGGGCGCTCAGAGCCTTTTATACAGGTAGCAAAACAAGTTGAGTAGTAGGGATATCGAACGATGCGCTTGCCGGCCCAGGCCGTGCATTTGTTCTTTACACTTTACAATATTCTTGCATTTGACGACGCGGACGCCGTCACGGCCATACTGACATGCACACGTCCTCGTGTGCGCATCTTTATACATCTGAGGACAAGGAACGCCTCGTTCATCCTGACATATCTTTTAGAAAACTAAACATAATCTTTTTATTTTTTTTACAACTCTATAATTAGCGTAATCTTTTAGCGAAATGTTACAATAGTGTGCTGGTCCGGTAACCCCTTCAGTAACTACAACTATTAAACCTTTCTCGTCAGTTTTGAAACCGGAGACTGGATCCTACTAAGCTAGGAATCCCTCATCAATTAAAAAACCGGAGACTGGATTGTACTAAGCTCCCTCTCATCAGTTAAAAACCGGAGACTGGAGTATATTAAGCTCCCTCTCATCAGTTAAAAACCGGAGACTGGAGTGCACTAAGCTCCCTCTCATCAGTTAAAACCGGAGACTGGAGTGTACTAAGCTCCCTCTCATCAGTTTAAAACCGGAGACTGGAGTGTGCTAGGCCGGAAATCCCTTTAGCTACAGTGCTAGACCGGAAATCCCTTTAGCTGAGAGTGCTAGACCGGAAATCCCTTTAGCTGAGAGTGCTAGACCGGAAATCCCTTTAGCTGAGAGTGCTAGACCGGAAATCCCTTTAGCTGACAGTGCTAGACCGGAAATCCCTGTAGCTATAACTAGACCGGTTTGCAATCCCTACAGCCAAAAGGCTAGACCGGAATGAACCCCTTAGCTGAGTCATTGGACCGGAAACTCCCTTCAATGACTCTAATCTTCCTACAATTTTTTCCTTTTTGTCAATCCTACATCTTTTGTTACATTACTTTTACTTTTTTGTTTATTTTACATTGATTTCTTTTCATAGTTTTATAAGACTCCCATTTCCTTTGCTTTTCTTTACTTACATTTTTAGTGATATTTTTTTATCATCATTTTACTACATTTTTTTCGTTTACTTTATTATCGTATTTTTTTGCTGATGATGCAGCTTCATGAACAGTGGCATTAGTTATTACAAGATTAGAGAATTTCCTTCGCAGGTAGTTCGAAGATATTAAAAACTCTGACTGTTATAACTATTTACAATATACACTGCAGTTCTATTAATACTGTTTGGACGAGTTTTATGAACCAGATCATTATCATGAGTATACGCCGTCACGTCATCCTTGTTATAATTTTCATATAGGTACCTCAAGAAACCCTACAGGAATATGGGGAACTTCGCAGAGGCTATCATGGGCGCACATATATCTCCTATTAGATCCATTGATATGTCTTAATTCGTACCTATTGTTTTCTAAAATTGCGGTAACTTTAAGGAGCCCTTATATTTTGAATCAAGTTTCGTTTAGTGTCGTTCTTCATTCCTAACAAAGACAAAGTTACCCTACACTAAAAGGTTTTAACATTTCTTTTACCTCTACTCAACCGTAAAATGTCCGATTGGGCTGATTTTGTGATTCTGTTGGATACACTGGATCTTCAAAGCTTGTACTTTTGCGAGTTTTAGTTAGTTGCCTTGAATACCGAATGTCAAATCAATCGGGGTAAATCCAGATACACTATACCTAATGCTGTTGAGCGCGTGTTGAATATTACCTAACCGCTCTTGCCATGGTTTGTCAGAGTTATACTCCGCTATCATTATTCAACCCTACAAGATTCGCATCACATTTTCGGACCGAGTGTTAGCTCTATATGTGCCTGTCACAAGAAGATGTAAATCTGTATTGTTTTTTTTTTTAAATATTAATTTGAGGTCAGTTGGTAATAAACTTAAAGATCGTTATTAGCGGTCTTCAAAGGGTCAAATAAATCAATTTAAGCTCGCCGGAATTAATTCAATTGGTTGTCAATTGTTTTTTTAAATGTCTACCAAGCGATCTCTATCTTTACCTACAAGGTCAGTGTTTACCACACCCTTGCTAACAGATTTTGAAATTGAGCAGGATTAAGTGTTTAAGTATTGCTAAGCATTAACCTGTTGTTGCTTAGTTCCTATTCTACCTCGCTCCAAAATTTTGCGGCCTAACGAAACATTTTTATTAAGGCTCATCAGGTTAAACGTGAAATATAACCTCCAAATTTAAATTTTGCCCAGTGGTTAAGAATTTGGTCTGTTGAGTGGAAACTACGTCAGGACAAGCTACTACTTAGATTCTTGTTCATAAAACCGTTCTCCTACAAAGGAATCACAAGAGATTTGTTTGATATGGCTACATTCTGAACCAGAGTCAAATATAAAAGGTAATTAAATTTCACTTAGTGTAATACACCATGTGACGCTTTGGAACAGATGTTGACTGGTTTTCTGTTTTCGGAACTCGAAGTGGCAACTTCTTTCTTCTTGTAGCGTATCGGACGAATAGAAGCTATGTGGCTGGGCCGGGGTCACAACATACATAGCAGACCACTGGTGGTCGGCCCCTGGACACGCCACCAGAGAAAGTGGTAGATGACCTGCTTTCGCTGCAAGCAAAAATTATTTGAGATAAGTTTCTGTTTATCACGGCAATAGTTGTTCGATTCTATCACAAAAATTGTAACTTCCTCGAAATACAGTGGTGCTCTTAAATCGGTTCATATCTAAGACTAAAAGGAAGAGATCTTCAAGTCATAATATAGCTTGCCAAGACAGCAGCTGGTGAAGTAGGTGACGGCATGACTCTTAAGTGAGTGAGTAGCTACAATGATCAGATCAACCCCGTCTAATTTTTTCTTTTCTATATTTATTTTACTTAAGGTACACCAGCTAGTAAGTTACACGACAAAAATCCTACGAGTCAGATGAAGGGTCTTTGGAACGACAGAAGCATCTCATTAAAAACAAAGCAGAGGCTGGTTTGTACGCTGGTGTTCTCCATATTTACGTACGGCGCAGAGTCATAGACACTAAGAGCTGCAGACAGACGTCGCATTGATGCGTTTGAAATGTGGTGCTGGAGGAAAATGTTACGTATCCCTTGGACAGCACACAGGACCAACGCCTTCATACTAAAACAACTTGGAGTAAAGACCAGACTGTCTGCTACGTGCCTTCAAAGAATTCTATAATACTTCGGCCACATCTCTAGAAAGCAAAGAGACAATCTCGAAAAGCTAATAGTGAACGGAAAAGTAGAAGACAAAAGACCACGTGGTCGTACTCCTATGCAATGGTCAGACCAGGTTTGCACCAATCTCATGTCTAAAATGTTTTATGATGCTCTGCACGCCGCTGAAGATAGAGTCCAATGGCATAATTTTGTGCTATTAAGAACAATCTAATGAGGAGGTTACGACCCTCAGTAATGAAGAATACGAAGCTAGGAGGAGGACACCAGTTAGTCATATCGTCTGCTTCATCAGAATCAAAGTATATCAACTTAAGGGGAGTAGATGCATTTACAGAACGTGAATTAATATTTTCTGCTATTTTTCAAAGAATAGTTTCCATACCACAAGCGAAAAAAGACATTTACTGCTCTACATAATTAACCGAAATAGTTTGATGCTGAAGTGGGAGTGAATCCGATCCCACTTCTGATGTAGGAAGTGGGTCAGATACGATAAATAAAATGAGGATGTGGTGATATAACAACTCTTTATATTTTGATCAACTTTCCATTATTAATTACTTGTTCTCGTTAACAATTAATTAACTCGTTAACAAATCATAATTATTTCTTACTATAAATAAGTCATAATTTAAGCAATAGATAGTCCATTATAAATTGTACTGCGACTAATTTATAGTTGACAATAATAATTAACTTGTTTGCACAAATTAATTATCTAAGAGTCAAGGATAAGCTACTAGCAAGATACAACAAGTGTACCGAGCCACGCCAGAGCCTAGACTGCCTTATCGGCGGGCGCTCAGAGCCTTTTATACAGGTAGCAAAACAAGTTGAGTAGTAGGGATATCGAACGATGCGCTTGCCGGCCCAGGCCGTGCATTTGTTCTTTACACTTTACAATATTCTTGCATTTGACGACGCGGACGCCGTCAAATACAAATTACTATTCAATGGTATATTAAATAGCAAACAAAACTTAGGCATCTAAAAGGTTTTCTAGTTTTAAATGTATTTCTAAAACAATAAGAAATTTTAATCACAAATAAAAGAAATGAAAATAAAACAAAAATGTTTCATAAATGATTGTGTAGGTATAATATAAATAAAACAAAAGCATGTTTATTAAGTAGACCTAGATTTCTATGGAATTGTATGCATTCTATTCTAAACATTTTCTTATTGTCATTTGATTATATTTTATTTGTCTGCGCTGGAAGGACGGTTTAGGAGAGCTATTTGTTCTTTTTACTCTCTTATTATATAAGAAATCTAGACAAGTACTATCACTTTATACGACATTTCATAAAAATGTATTTAGCCGTTTTAACGTAAAAATTAAAAAAGAACACACAAATTTTCGCTATAAAGTATGTCAGATTTTCCCGTCATATTCCATAGTTTCTGTGTCTTGCTAACAGATATGTAGACCATTTTTCTTCTATCAGGAGACCCATCTTCTTGTTTGCTTGTTTGTTTGTTATCTTATCATATAAAAAATACAGATAGCAACGCATCATTAACATATTTATTATGTGGTGTCTACAGGTGATGGTTGTCGTTTTATATTAGGAGAGCTATTTGGTTTTTTACTATCTTATAATATATAAGAAATCTGGGCATAGACTATCTGTAAACGAAATTCCATTAAAATGTATTCAGCTGTTTTAACGTAAAAATTAAAAATTAACACACAAACTTTCGCTATAAAATATGTCAGATTTTTCCGCCATATTCCTTATGTTCTGTGCCTTGTTAACAGATATATAGACCATGCAACTTTATGATAAATTACATGTAATTCTCTTAATTATAATATTACTAGTAGTCAGTGGTCTGGCGATTTAGTTCGCGTTTTCAAAAAAAAAATCTTTTTCGCACAGTTGTTTAAACTAATTTCTAAATAGCCTTATATGTCTCGTATACAAACATAATTTTTCAAATCCGACCGATTTATTTAGAGATTATACCATCTTTAAAACTGTCAAAATAATGCTTCAACTTTATTGTATTAGTAATAGATGACCGTTTTTTACCAACTTTTCAAAAAACGAGCTTCTAAATCCAAATATTTGTGTATTTATTCTTTATCTTATTTTTTTATATCATACGATATCAAACAAGCAGATGGTTCTCCTGATGGAAAGAAAAGCCGTCGCTTATAGACACTAAAGGTGTTAATGGTGCGTTGCTATCCGTGTGGCGGGATGGCAATGCCATATGTCAAAAAAAATGGCAATGTCTACTGGCTACTTTACTCTCCAAACCGGATCACGACAATGATAAGAATTGACGCTATTGCGGCAGAAATAGGTAAGGCAGTGGCACCAAATACCCGGGCGAGTCATTGCGAAACTCTACCACCTAGTAGTCAAGATGGTATTAACACGTATAGCCAATCGGTCGCCTTTTACGACTTGTCTGGCAGAATGGCACTCTATTCTTCAAAGGGGCCCGAACCAACACGAGGGGGTGTATTATGAGTCTTACATTCCACCCGAGCGATGCCGGGTTGTCATCTAGTTTTTATATAAATTCCCACTTGATAGCTCTAAGTTTTTTTTATTGTGAGTTTAAAGCAAAACTATCCATTAATAATCGTTGAATGTATATGCAATGTGGGCAGCTGCACAAAGCGCACGCAAATCCAGTGAAATTGCATCAACGTTCTGCATGCAGAGGTACGCAAAACGCATGCACTATTCCAAATATCAAATGGTCCTAGTCAGTGTTACAGACATTCAAGCGGTATGAATTTGCTTTCAATTTATTTCATTACTAGTTGATATGGGAGGCTTTATTCATTTAGACGAGACTACAATATCTCACAAGTGTGAGCAACATTTGTGAGATATTGTTATAACCAAACCCGGAAATACAAACATTTATGCTCATCACACAAATGCTTGTCCCCGTCGGGATCGAACCCGAGCCCCGTTGATTGCGTAGTCAGGGTCGTTAACCACTGGACCAATGGGGCGGTCAAATTACTTGAATATTCAAATATTTGGTTATTCAGAGCTATTCAATCGTCGTAGAAACAATTTTAAGTTAATTTAAAAATTAAAAATGCAACAAACGACTACGAACTACGAAACTACGACGAATAAATATTGACAAAATCTTTACCAAAGGACATTGATGAGATATATATATATATATATATATATATATATATATATATATATATATATATATATATATATATATATATAAAACCAAAATTAGCCAAATTGGTTCAGCTGTCTAACGAACAGCAATTGATATATATATATATATATATATATATATATATATATATATATATATATATATATATATATATATATATATATATATATATATATATATATATATGTATGTATGTATAATAACCCTTAGGGCTAGAAACTTAAAATTTCGCACACGTAAGTATTTCTTTTATGATGTAGGCAACCACTAAGAAAAGATTTTTCGAAATTAAATCTCGAAGGGGGTGAAATAGGGGATAAATTGTATGAAACTTTTTATTCCCTGGACGTATTTGCATAAAATTTCGTATGAATTGAGTACAAAAAATAATGAATTACGTGTTTAAGCGTTTTTCAACATTCGATCCCTAAGGGCTAAAATAAGGGAAGTAGCTTATGAATAAAAGTTTAAATAAGTTCTAAGGTAAATATCTGCGAGTGAAGCCGCGGGTAACAGTGTCCGGTTCCGCGGTGTTTTAGGTCAATATGTGACATAATTTTTTTATCCCTTTTTGCGGCAATAACGCGCACGGCGGAGTATGAGATATGGTACAGTTAAATTAACGTTGCGAAGGAGTGCAGAAACCTAATATTTTTAAACAATATACCTACACAAAGAAATATATTAAATTAATAAAAATAAGCATTACACGCACTATATTTATTTGACATACATAACAATATATACACATGTATACTATTACATTTATGTCTGAAATTTATAGTCAAACGTAAAATAAATTTTATTATTTATTTATTATACTTATTTTATTATGTGGTTCCTCTGTGGTCTAGTGGTCCAGCGTTGGCGTTGACCACATGAGGTCCCGGGTTCGATTCCTGGGTCGGGCACATAAGAAAAGTGTTTTTTCAATTTTCTGAGAAACACAAAATTTGCCCGGGATTGGAAAGTGCCCGGTTGGCGATAGGCTTGCCACCTATCACATTTGTGGGACCAAGTATCTTCGGCTAATCGTGGGTGCACTTGTTGTACCTCTGCCTACCCCTTCGGGGATATGGGCGTGAAGATACCTTCCTTATTTTATTAAAAACATATACAAGCATGAAATATGAAGTTGCTACAAAAACTCGCTTGAATTTTTCTGAGCACCAACGAGTCATAATATACAGTTTAAAATAATAATTTTAACACAAGACATGTATAATATGTACTTTACGATAGTAATTATTAGTCTTAAAATATATATGCTAATAACATTTGGCCACTGGCGGACTTTGCATTGTCACATTTTGGTCACATTCACTGCGTTTAACAAAACAATATTGTTCAGTCTATGGTCAAAATTCGATCAGAGAGCGATCGCTAGTTGTTATTAATTTAATGTGTCAAAGGTATATAATCATCTTTCTGCATTTCATCAACATGTAAAATGTAACTGCCAAATCTTGCTTCTCCATTCACGTAATTATTATCCTAAAAGGTATAAAAAGTTTTCGCTTGATCAAATTATACTAGCAAATAATGCCTGTGTAGATGGAACAGGCTTTTTGTTACTCATCGTATAATATGCATGTTGATGTCAGTCTTTGTATTATTCTTTAATATTTCAGTAACTTTTTTTATTGGTATTTTTAATAGATATGCCACAAATAGCTATCGAATACCGAATATCCGGCTAAGCCCTTAGCCGAAGTGCCGAATTTTTGGTGCCGATTTATCTAGTCAGCATCGACCTATCACATGTGACGGTAGGTTGATGATAGTCACCTGGGGGTACATATTTCGTCAGTATAGATTACGTTGATTTTTTAAAATACTTGTACTATTTCACAAATAAACATTTTTATTTAGCAAGTTATGGCGTCACAAAACGTATATTAACCCAAAGATGCTTTATTACATTAAGTTAGAGATTAGCATCGTTGTTTTGTTAAAGTCAACATAGTTGTTTTCGACAACGGTGTCGGACCTCGAACTAGTGTACTGACTGGTTAACATCAAATATGTTGATAATTTGGCGTTTTCATAAATGTTATGCTGAAGTTCTATGCAATAAATACACAGAATTTTAAACGACAAAGTTTCTAACATAGTTTAAAATATGTTTATTCGCATTTAAAAAAGTATTATGTTATTCAAACACCCAGGTCAGTTTTCGTTTATTTTATTCTTTTTATTTTTTATATTATAAGATAGCAAACAAGCAGATGGGTCTCCTGATGGAAAGAGTCAACCATCGCCTATAGACACCAAAACTGTTAATAGTGCGTTGCTATCTTGTGGCGAGGTCTAATGTCACATGCATAAGTTTACCGGCTACCTTTCCCTCCAAATCAGAACACAACAGTAACAAGCACTGACGCTACAGCGGCAGGAATAGGTAAGGCAGTGGTACCAGACCCGGGCGAGACAATGCAAAACTCTACCACCTAGTAGCCACGGTGGAAGTGACTTACATAGCCAATCAGTCGCCTTTTACGACCTGCCTGGCAGAACGGCAGTTGGTCTATTCTTCAAAGGAGCCCAAAACCAACACAAAAACAGCATTAGTGTTTCATATATTTGCGAGCATTTATCGTTTGGTCACAGTTGTATTGTGACTAAACGATAAATGTTATAATTGACATCAATTGTTGTCGTTTATGGTCGACATCCGCTAGCGAAGAATTCAGTATCGGATGCCATCACCATAGGCTAACATCGTTGATTAGCAACGATTTTATAAAAAACGACTACCTCTAGTTATAGTGATAAAATATATAATGTTGTGGATGCCGATTTAGAAGAGGAATGATCCAGTTTTAAGACTATTTATCATAATTTTCATATTTTTTAACAAAGGAACAAAAACACTATCACTGTCACTCAAATTAGTATTTTTTTTATCATAAGATAGAAAACAAGCAGATGGCTCCCCAGATTGCAAGAGAAACTATCACCTATAGACACTAAATATGTTAATGGTGCATTGCTATCTGTGTGGCGGGATGGCTATGCCATATGCATAAGTCTACCGGCTAACTTACCCTCCAAACCAGAACACGACAATGACAAGCATTGGCGCTATTGTGGCAGAAATAGGTAAGGCGATGTTAAACTCTACCAGCTAGTACTGACACATATCGCCAATAGGTCGCCTTTTACGACGTCTTTGGCAAAAAGACAGTTGCTCTATTCTTCAAAGGTGCCCAAACCAACACGGGGGATTTTGTTTTACATGCACATATAAATATTATTTCACAAATATCATTAAGCTTTGCAAAGAACTTCTAAGACAAAGATCGTAAATAAACAAAAACCCATTGAATTTAATGGATAATTACACAAAAGTTTTAATGGCTGACTGTTAGTATTACTTGGCATCCTACTGTACTGAAAACTGTGCTTTTGTCGTATGTTCCTGAATTTGGCACAATTAAAACTTAATTCAAGAATAGTTATGGTTGAATAGTGTTTACAAAGCGTTAAACGCAAGCGCAAACAACTTAAAAATTTAATAAGGCGCTTCATTAAACTTTTAGTATTTTTTATTCAAAAATTTATACCCATTTTTTAAACTAGAGGCCTTTGAACCTGAAAAAGACATAGGTTTATTTCATATGTTTTTAAATTTCTCAATAATTTACAATAAAAAGACGCAATTAAAAGTTTTAAGGCGATAGGTAATGCCAAACTACGAAATAGACACCTATTTGAAAGCCTACTACTGCTAACGGATTGGTCCAATAATTAAATAAAAATATGCATTATACGTATAATATAATTAAGTTTAAATTTTAAGTTCGTTTTTTCAAATTTTATTGTTATTTTTGACGGAAAAAAATCGAATATCTTTCTTATTTTTACACAAAAAATTGCTTATAACTTCCAAACTACTGTAACGATTTTGATGATTTTTTCTTTTTATTACAGACAATTTATTGCTTTATAAAATTTAAGTTCAAAATTTTACAAAATCATTATAGTGTGCTATTAAATCAATAAAAACCTTATTATTTAATTAGCGGACAGCGCTCGCGTCGAAAGTCAGTCTTCCGGTAGCGTTCATACGGGGAGGCTGTGTCGCATGTTAGCATGCTCCGCTCTCCATATTCGAGTCAAAGAGTAATAGTACAGATAGAACGTTTGGCACAATAGTAAGATTGTGCCGTTTGGAAATTGAAGATTTCGTTTACGCTTGGATGTTTTTTATAGTAGATAATGAGCTTGGACCGAGAAGTCTGTTTTTTTTTACAGATGTTGTTCTTATGATATAGACAAGGAATAAGAAAGGATTTTTTTAAATTCATCCCCTAAGATGGTATATATAGTATATATATATATAGAGAGGTAAAAAGAGGCTTTAAAGTTTGTATCATAAATGAATTGTTTATTTATTGCATTACTATAAAATCTAAATTATTTTAATTTAGTATTTATGATTTTTAATACAATTAAGAAGTACGAATTTTTGGATTTTTTTAGTACTTATGCTCTTCAATCGAAATTGAAGAAACATGCATGTAAATTTCGAAGTTTCATCGATTAAAGGAGTAAAAGTGTGTGTTACAATTTATATGAAAAATCAAAGGTTTATGGTGAAAATAACTTGAATTTCGGCACTTATAATCTTCAACACAATTTAAGAATCATATATTTGGGGATTTTTTAAAATTTTATTCCTTAAAGGGTAAAAAAAGCATTGATGTTTGTATAAAAAATAGATTGTTTATTGTAGAATATTGTAGAAATTATTTAAAACTTAGTATTTATGATTTTTAATACAATTAAATGAATACGAGTTTAAGGTTTTCAAATGTCATCTCTTCAAAGGATGAAAAAAGTGGTAAAGTTTGTAGAAAAAATAAAATATGTTTAATCAAAATCTCTTCAAATTTATTAGTCATGATCTTTAATTTAATTAAATAAACGTGCATGTAAGAATGCTGTGAGTTTTATCTCTTAAAGAGGTAAAAGAGGGTATTAAAGGGGCTGAAAGCTAGTACTTTATAAATAGTTTTGTTTGCGAGTAGACGCTGAATAATATTTTGAGACTATTCATGTTTACGCTTTCCTACGTTTACGCTTGAATATTTTATTAGCTATAGATAGATAAGTATTTTGTCAATATTTTGTATAAATGTACAAAAATAAATAAAAAATAAAACATATAAAATAAAACATATAATATAAAACGTTGTTTAACGAAGATAATTCAAGCAAGCGAATAAAAAGCAAAACTCTAAAGAAAAAAAAAACTGGTACTATTTGAAGGTAGTAAGGACTTCGCAACTAAAAATAAATAAATTAAATATATTATACATACAAATCGTCTAAATAAATCAACTTATTTAGTAGTTTCCTCTATAAACATTAAATCAAATTATATATCTTCTTTTTTATTACGAGATTTTGAAACAAAAACTAAGAAGCTAGTTAGTTTTAAAATATTATTCAAGAGATTATATTTAACCAAATCAAATTTTGAAAGGTTTTGTTAAATATTAATTGTTGATTGTATGTATTAAAATAAAATGCTACACGGGTGTATTGTATATTACAACACTTTCAAAGAAATAGGAAACGAAAGTGTTGTACGAAATTACTACTAAACGAAATTGTGTAAATTGTTATATGATTTTTTGTCGATTTTCGGTACATTTTTTTTCTTTAGATATTTATCATTTTTCTAGAACGAATGTATATGTAATCGATAAATGAGCGATTACTGGTTATTGGTTTTTAGTTTGACAACATTCAGTCGATTCATGATGATAAATGTTCATATAGGTGAACAAAAATGTTAAAACGTAGGTATCTGCATTCACTGTAAATACTCTTTGACGTTGGAGCAAGCTAGCGCGCGATATAATTTTTGCGCTGCTCCTGTCAGAAACTCAAGGTCGTTCGCACATGTAATCGCCTTAAATGAATATTTTATCGAAAATAGTGAAGGCTTAATAATAATAACGAGCGATCGCCTGTGGACAAAATTTGACCTTATACTAAACAATAAAATATTTTTTTTAAGTTTGACAACTGACTTTAGCCGTAAATAAAATATTGTACCTTATGCAGGTATAATATTTTATTTACGGCTAAAGTGTATGTATATTATGCAAGGTTCGATTTGAATCGGTTATTTCAATAAGTCATTTTTTACCAAACGGGGTTTTTGCGTCATTGTTCTTCTAAGGTAACTTCATATGTCATACAAAAATCACATAAAAAAATATACTATATACGTATCTTCACGACCGTATCCCCGAAGGGGTAGGCAGTAGTGGTGGACGTTTAATGAACGAACAGTTTTTTTAGACTGTTTCTTTAGCGTGAACGAATAAACAGTCTAACGTTATTTGAAACTAGTTTACGAATGAACATGCAACGCGTCTTTATAACGTTCGCGTATGGACTGTTGGTTTCGTGGAACGATCAGCGCAATCAAAATGGGTATCATATTCACGACGCGTGGAATGGAACTCAAAGGTGGCCGTGGGATTATATGTACATAAAATAAAATGAACTTCTAAATACGCCAGGTTTATGTTTATCTATTATCTAATATATTTTTTTAAATGACACACTTTTAAGAATATAAATTTTATAATAATAAATAAACCTGCCAGTCCTACGCCTGGAAAAAGTATGAACGGGAGTCATTTCTATAAACAGTTAACAAGTAAAAAATAATCTTCTCAGAATGACAACTACAACGTAATAATCATATTCAGTCTAGGAAGTAAACTAGTCAAAAATTAAACTACAAACTACTACTAGTTAAAAAATACGTCAACGACCCACCACTAGTAGGCAGAGGTACAACAAGTGCACCCACGATTAGCCGAAGATACTTGGTCCCACAAATGTGATAGGTGGCAAACCTATTGGCAACCGGGTACTTTTCAATCCCGGGCAACTTTGTGTTTATCAGAAAACTGAAAAAACACTTTGTATTATGTGCCCGACCCGGAAATCGACCTCGGGACCTCATGTGGTCAACGCCAACGCTGGACCACTAGACCACAGTAGCGACTATCAGATAAGTTAAAAATCACATAAGTTACTGTAATACAAAAAAAACAAACTGTAATACTATGTATATGATGACATTACGCGAATAAAGTGTATGTAAGTTTAATTTTATCAATTTTATGTATTTTTAATGCATTTTATTTAAAAATATTAGCTTTTTGCAGTTCTCCACAATGTAAACTTTAACACGTCAAATTTCATACTTCTCCGTCCGTACAATTGTTTTAAAAGGGGGTCCAAAGTTTTTCTTTCAGATATTAATATAAGGATAATAATTCTTTAAAGTACAACAAAAAGATTAAATCACAATAATAATAAAAATAAGTGCGTCGAATGCCTTCGAAGGATCAAAATCATTTTCATCGTTTTCAAAATATACAGCTTTTCAAAAAATCAAATTAAGTACTTAAAATTTTAATAAAATTTAGGTTATTGTATTCAGAAAAAAATCTATGTTTAGGTATAGTTTTTGTTCCTTTGAGCTTAAAATACCTCAATTTAGCGGGAAGTTTAAGAGTTGGCCAGCAGGATTAACAGGTTTACAAATTTTTTAAACTGATTTCAATCCCTGTCGTGCTGCTTAGCGCCAGAGCTCAAAGTCACACGTATCGTAATGTATTATTTGTAATATAAATATTTTTGGAAATGATAATATTTTTTTACCTGCAAAGTACTCGGCCAAGTACATGAAGTATCACCAACAACTTCAACAGCCACAGGTTGGTACTCCGTCAAGTCGGAGGAACACGAGCTTTGTGATGCCGCCGCTCCATATTGTGCTATTTGGATGCTAATGGTCGTCCCTCTGGGACAAATAAGTGTTACCATTTCTTCGTCACACGCCGCCTTTTGATGAGTGCGTAGTGTTCCCAAAAGGAGTTCTGTAAAGAAGAAAACGCAATTAATCATTATTTTTAATATGCCGAGTGCAATAAATGTTATTTATTTAAATATAGGTCCGGGCATCCTTTGAAGAAAAAACTATCTGGCGTTCTACCAGACAGTCGATAACAGGCGAACTATTGCTTATATGAATCACTACCATCGTGGTTACTAAGTGGTAGAGTTCTGCATTATCTCGCCCATGTCTGGTACCACCGCCTTACCTAGCTTCAGTGCTTGTCACTTTCGTGTTCCGGTTTGGAAAGTAAGATAGCCTATAAACTTATTCATGTGGCATTAAGACTTCACAAGGGCAGCAACGCATTATTAACATTTCTGGTGTCTATAGGCGATGGTTCTCACTTTCTATCAGAAGAGCCATCAGCTTGTATGCTTACTTCTAATAATAAAAATCGAACCCGAGACCTTACAATGTGAGTCGTGCTGGTTTGGCTACTATGCTACGTAGCCCCATCGAATTACGACGAGTAAAAAGATAACATAAATCCAATTCAAAAGTTGAATTGAACCAAAATGTCTTCTAATAAGAGCATTTAGTTGTGAGTAACAGCAATCTACATGCTAATCAGTTGACCGGACGTGATCTGCCTGGCGGAGACGTGATTACCGACATCTTGACGGATTTACATAATTTTCATTGGCAAATGTTCTAAGCCGGCTTAATTCATCTAACACCTGACTTTACATATAAAACACTAGTTTACTCGCGCAACTTTGCCCGCGAGTTATTAACATGTCGATATATTGAAGTGAAAACAGAGTTAATCTACTACCTCCCCGTGTTGGTCCCGGGTTCCTTTGAAAAATAGGCCAACTGCCATTCTGCCAGACAGGTCGTAAAAGGCGACCGATTGGCTGTCTGATTCACTGCCATCGTGGTTACTAGATGGTGGATTTCTGCATTGTCTATTCCGAGTCTAGTACCATCGTCTTATCTACTCCTGCCGCAATAGCGTCAGTGTTTTTTTTCCTATCGTGTTCCGGTATGCAGGGTAAGGTAGCCTGTAAACTTATGCATGTGGCATTAGACCTTGTCACAAGATAGCAACGCACCATTAACGTCTTTGGTGTCTATAGGCGATAGTTGACTCTTTCCATCAGGAGACCCATTTGCTTGTTTGCTATCTTATGACATTAAAAAAAAACTACGCAATAAAGAACCCATTATAAGTAGAAATCGTGTTCTATTTCATTAACACTAGCTGCAGCGCTGACATCTTACATACATCATACATACATGAAGGAGAAACATTGGACCCCTTTTTAAGGGGTCCAATGTTTAAAATAAAATGCATTAGAAATACATTAAATTAATTAAAATAAACATTACGCATACCAAATTCATATGACATACATGACAATATATACACATGTATGCTATTTACTTTTAAGACTAAAATCAGTTTCCAAACTTAAAAGAGATTTTATTGTTTAGTTGAAGGTCGAATTTCGGCCACTGGCGATCGCTAGTAATAATAAATCATCCAACCAAAGTGCATAATATATATTCGCCACGAAAATTTCATAACCGTCGTGAAATTCATGGCGCTTACGCGTTTCATTCAAAGAGCTCTAACTTAGGTGCAGTCCATGGAATGCACTTTAGTGGAACATAAGTAGGACGAAGCGCATCCCTTGCCTGGTATGTTAGTTCACAGAAATTTTTGAATAAAAACTTCTTTAGACATGTTGGGCATTTCTGAGATGGGAAAAGTGATTGAACTCATGACATGTGTTGTAACCGACACCTTTGTATATAAGTATGTTCATATAATGTTTATATACACCTAGATACAGTGGCAAAACACTTTTAGCGGGAAAGTTACATGAGGGTAGGTAGAAGGTAAGGCAAAGGTAGTGGAAAAGTAGTGGGAAGGTAGCGGGAAAGTAACAGGAATATAGATGGAGGGTATCGGGAATATAGCGATAAGATAATAGAAAGATAACGGTAAGATAGAGGGAAGGTAGGCGGAAGGTAGCGGAAAAGCAGCAGGAAGATAGTGGGAAGATAGCGAAAAGGTAGTAGGAAGGTAGGAGGAACGTAGCGGGAAGATAAAGGAAAATTAGTGGAAAGATAGGTTAAGGTAACAGGAGGTAGCGGGAAGATAGAGCGGTATGGAGGCTAGATAGGGGAAGTATAACAGATAGACAGACACATGGACAGATATACAGACTTTCGCATTTATAATATTAGGATAGATATTATTCTATTCATTAATCGTGTGATAGTCAGTTGAGAAACAACTATAAACAAAATAAGCGATATTTTTGACTCCTGAGAAATTATAAGTTAATCATGTGTCTCAGTATCTGTGTGCCTTTTTGTGACACTAAACCTCCCAAACGAATGAACCGAATTAAGTGCAATATTTTAATTAAAAATCCTCTATTTCAAGACGCTTCCTAGCTATTCAATATTTTAATCTGTTTAGTCGTTTCCAGATCCTCAACTCTCTTTAGGCCTCATCGACACGATAAAGTATATTCTGTAACTTCAATTATATTTAAATGACATGAAAGCCTTGACATGATGCTGCTGAAGTTGCATTTGAAGATCATCTGTACGTTTCACGTTTTGCACTGCAAATGATGCATATGAAGTAGAACAATGTTCTAATATTTAGGGTTTTGAAGTAATCAGGAATCCTTATAATTTCGCCATGTTAGTCCGCCCATGCGTCCGCACTTAATTCATTGCGTCCATCCCCACGATTGCTCAGAGATCCTTATTAGTAAAAAACTGTAATTTGGCACGATTATAAATATTAGTCACGGCAAGTGTAACATTAATCTTAAAAAAATAGGCGGTGCAACTGTGTCGCAGATATTATATATTTGTCATTGATATTAAATAGGTTAAATGTTAATAGTATGAAATAATAAAAGCCCGATTTTTAGTCTGCATTATTTTGATGGGCAACTTCGGAAGCCTCCATTTTTACAAGCACTTTACCAATTTATTTTGTATATCATAAGACAACAAACAAGTAAATGGCCATCCTGATGGAAAGAGAAACCATTGACTATGGAAGATGTTAATGGTGCGTTACTATCCGTGTGGCAAGTTGGCAATGCCGCATGCTAAAGCCCACTCACTACCTTTCTTTCCGAACCGGACAACAAGCACTGACGCTATTGCGAAGGCGGTAGTACCAAATACCCGGACGAGACGTAGCAGAACTCTACGACCTAGTAGTTCACGATGGTAATGACACGTATAGCCAATCGGTTGCTTCATATGCCCTGCCTCGTTACATTATACAAATTAATTGAATATCTTAGAAGATATTTCAAAATAAAAATTAACCCTTGGGAAAATAATTTTAAGGGGTTAAACATAACACATGCATGACGCAACATGTACCTACGATATAAAAAATATAAATAGACTACTACCCGCGTAAACCCGGGGTTGGTTCCTAGTCTATATAAATAATATAAATGTGAAAGTTTGAATGTTTCGATGGATGGATGTTTGTGACTCAATCACACAAAAACTACTGAACGAATTTGAATGAAATCTGGTATGCAGGTAAATAATGACCTGGAATAGGACATAGGCTACGTGTTATCTTGAAAACATTAGGTGATCGTGAGGGATTCGCCAAAAAGTTTTATAATGCAGCCGGCTGTACGATACTGTATTGACTGTATAATTTTCCTTATGTAATATAACTACGCGTTACACTCTGTAATTTCATCGGAGGTAATTCCAAATTGATTAAAAGTCCTGAAAACAAATTACAGTGTAAAATAAATTGAATAAAGAGCTAACATTTTTTAAAAGAACTTTTACCCAACTTTTGTTTTGTAAATCTCGTCGCAAATATGGGGTGTTATAAGTTTAACTATTACTTGTGTTTGTATGTGTATGGCATTGTGTCTAGCAATCGTGTTAACTGATTTGGACGCGTTTTTTAAATTTAAAAGCTGATTTTACCACGTTGGTTCTTAGACATGTTATACCTGAATCAGTTCAGCTGTTTCAAAACTCTTTCCTAGTTGACGTAGGGAATCAAGCAACTGGTACAGGCCTGATGGATACGATTTATTTATTTATTTAACTTTATTGTACACCTTAAATAAATTTGTACAAAAGGCGAACATAATGCCTATTGGCATTCTCCTCCAGTCAACCTTTGGGCAAACAGAAAGTATGTAAATAATGCCTCAGAAAATATATGTCATATAAGAACATAGATCTTAATGAGTATATACGATGTTATTACATTTCCCCCGTATTGGTCCAGGCACCTTTAAAGGATAGACCAACTGCCTTCTGCTAGGCTGGTCGTAAAAGGCGACCTATTGGCTATACGTGTCAATACTGCTGCGTCTACTAGGTGGTAAAGTACCGCAACGTCTTGCCCAGGTATATGGTTTTACAGCCTTACCTGTTCTGTCGCAATAGCGTCAGTGCTTGTTGTTCTTGTATTCCGGTTTGGAGGGTAAGGTAGCTGGTAGACTTATGTATGTGGAATTGCCACTACACCACACGGTCTTCACACCACACACATCGCACTATCAACATCTTTGTTGTCTAAAAGCGATAGTTTCTCTTTCCATCAGGAGAGATCTCTGCTTATTTACTATCAAATGATTTAAAAATATTGTCATAAGTAAATGTAAGTGACATTAAGATCCCACTACACGGATAGAAAGGCACCATTAATATATTTGTTATTTATAGGCGATAGTGGTCCCTTTCCATTAGGAGAGACATTTACTTATTTTGCTGTGATATAAAAAGGTAAGGTAATTTTTATAAAATTTATTACTCAAATTATGTCCGATAATAAAATCATTCTCTTGCAAAACTGACGGTGGTATCTATCTTGTTTTTCAGCTATAATTCACGTGTCCGATGAGACCGTGGACTTGCGATTGATCATTTTGAATTTACGAGCAAAGGGAGGCTGGGCCCGTAGCCGAACCGTTCGGTAATATCAGAATTTGCTATTTGGACTTTTCCGCTTACGAAGATATCATACTTACAGTATTATATTAAATATTTAGGCCCTGATCTATTTTGAAACTGAAATATTTTGTTATAAAAAGAAATATTTATTATCATCAATAACTTTAATGGCATATTATTCTAATATAGCTGGGAAGCTCGAGATGATTATTAGGAAAACATGCCAATTTTACGTTTAAGTGTTATATGATGTTTTCTTATTTCCACGCCGCGCAATGTATAGCGTATATTTCTCCGACTCGTCGTGCCCGCAGAACTAGCCGTTTATTTAGCGCCGTATGTGACGCTATTGCCTATTTTGTCTATTTTTTAAACTAGCACTTTAGTATCTATATTATCTATTTTAATATTATGTATGCGAAAGTTTGGACGTTCTGATGTTTGGTTAAATGGAATTTTATTATTCAATCACACAAAAATTTCTGAATGGATTTTAATGAAATTTGGCACATATATACCTAGGTGATGACCTGGAATAGCAAATAGGCTCCTTTTTATCCCAGAAAATAGATAATCCCGCGGGGTTCTCAAATAACTTTTATAATGCGACAGGCTGCACGTTAAAGCTAGTATCAGAATAAATCAATTTATACAAAGTTAAGGTAAAAATATAGTCAATAAAATGAAAAACATTTCACACGAATTTCCATCGACTCCATCTTAGAATCATAGTCCAAATTCATTGTTTTGACTTTTAGTAGACCGCACCTTGTACTGTATAATACATAGAAATATTGCTTATATAATATTATAAGATAGACAGACTCAATAAAGGTTGGGTCCAAACTAATTCTAGATTCGTAAAGCGTAGGTAGTATATCGGAACCGCTCAAACGAGATTCGTTGGGAAAAGGTATCCTGAAATTATGCAGGACGAAGTTTACTTAACAAAACGATATTATTTTAGGTTTGAGTCAACTTTGATATATTTTCGACTAGCTACACCTCACTGCACACTGCACGATCAAAGTTTGTTCATCCTATGAGAATAATATATTTTTACTGACTTTAAAAAAGGAGGTTATAAGCTTAAAACTTAAACTCAAAAAAATGATTTACTTAAATAAACCTTTAAAGGCACTTTTGGCTAGTCGACATTTTGTATGATTACCATTGATATAAAAAACCCAAGATACACAATCAGTGTGTCAAAAACGTCCTCCAAAAATGAGTGCACACTTTTAAATTGTGCACTCGTTTCAAATAGAATCGCGTCGGCCGCGTCACTGTCAATTTTATTTATTTTCGTACATTGCTTTGTAAAAACAACTATAAGTCTTGCACTTAAGGTTTGATATACAACGACATATGTTTTTGCCATATTACTTAAAAGAAATTTTGGACACTTTTGAGTGTCAGTTTTGTTCGGGACTGTGCATCTAGGGTTTTTTATATCAATGATGATTACTAGCGGATTGGAACGCGGCCACCTGAATATATGTAACACGTATAATAGTTGGCGGCTGCAGCGTACAGCCCGCTGTGTTATAAAAATTATTGGCGAATCCCGCGGGATCATCTTATTTTTCCGAGATAAAAAATAGCCTATATGCTATTCCAGGTACCTGTGTGCCAAATTTCATTCAAATCCGTTCAGTAGTTTTTGCGTGATTAAGTAACAATCATCCATCCATCCAAACATCCAAACTTTCGCATTTATAATATTATTAATTACTAGCTGTTGCCTGCGACTTCGTCCGCGGGGAATTCGTTTACTTCGCACAGCTGCTCTCCCGTAGGTGATAGCGTGATGATATGTAGCCTATATGTTGACCCGACCTATTAGTAATATTCATACAAAAATTGAAGTAAATCCATGCAGTACATTTTGAGTTTACCCCGGACATACAAACAGACAAACAGACAAACAGACAAACAGACAAACAGACAAACAGACAAACAGACAAACAGACAAACAGACAAACAGACAAACAGACAAACAGACAAACAGACAAACAGACAACAGACAAACAGACAAACAGACAAACAGACAAACAGACAAACAGACAAACAGACAAACAGACAGACAGACAGACAGATAGACAGACAGACAGACAGACAGACAAACAAACAGACACACAGACACACAGACACACAGACAAACAGACAAACAGACAAACAGACAAACAGACAAACAGACAAACAGACAAACAGACAAACAGACAAACAGACAAACAGACAAACAGACAAACAGACAAACAGACAAACAGACAAACAGACAAACAGACAAACAGACAAACAGACAAACAGACAAACAGACAAACAGACAAACAGACAAACAGACAAACAGACAAACAGACAAACAGACAAACAGACAAACAGACAAACAGACAAACAGACAAACAGACAAACAGACAAACAGACAAACAGACAAACAGACAAACAGACAAACAGACAAACAGACAAACAGACAAACAGACAAACAGACAAACAGACAAACAGACAAACAGACAAACAGACAAACAGACAAACAGACAAACAGACAAACAGACAAACAGACAAACAGACAGACAGACAGACAGACAGACAGACATACAGACAGACAGACAGACAGACAGACAGACAGACAGACAGACAGACAGACAAACAGACAAACAGATAAACAGACAAACAGACAAACAGACAAACAGACAAACAGACAAACAGACAGACAAACAGACAGACAAACAGACAAACAGACAAACAGACAAACAGACAAACAGACAAACAGACAGACAGACAGACAGACAGACAGACAGACAGACAGACAGACAGACAGACAGACAGACAGACAGACAGACAGACAGACAGACAGACAGACAAACAGACAAACAGACAAACAAACAGACAAACAGACAAACAGATAAACAGACAAACAGACAAAAATTCTAAAAACTATATTTTTGACTTCGATATCGATTGTAGATCACGCCCCAAGTATTCTTTTAAAAAAATATTCCATGTACAGTTTTGACTTTCCTACGATTTTATTATATGTATAGATTAATATTAATACTTATAGATTGTTGTTTGTGATATTTTTGGAATTAGAAAATATTTGATTATGATGATCTATTTAGGCTTCCAAGCACGTATGTTTGTAAATTTATATGTTGTCCACGGCTTTTTCGGAAATTAATAGTCGTATCGAGAGGATTTTAATTAGGTATATTTCAACTTAGGGAATAGTCCAAGTTTCATCAAAATCAGTTTAGTAATTTACTTATTTATTTAGCAATTTATTTTACATAAAATGACATAATACAAAATAACAAACAAGATTTTGTTTGTACAGTACAAAAGGCGAGCTTATCCCTAATATGAGATATCTTACAGCAAACCCAAGACATTAAAATACAATGTTAAAAAATAACAATTGGTACAAGTTTACAGTGTTAATTAAAACCAATAAATTATTATTATTAAAATAAATTGTTTAGTTTCATGGATGCTAATTCTAACTTGCAGATAATCATAATTAAAACAAATATAATTATTGTAACCAGATGATAAATAATGAAGTCTCATTTTTTTATTAAAAGAGCTGAGTGAAAAATTGTAACTATGGATGTGATGTGGGAGCGAGTTCCAGTCTTACAGCAGTGACTGTAAGAGAGTGATAAAAAATAATGGAGTTGTGCATGGGAATACGTAAAAGTTCTAAGTAGTTTTTAAGATATGGTTTTAGCGTAAATATATTGAAGTTGGTTTAATTTTTTAATTACTTTTTGGGGTATAAATGAGCCCTTGTTTCAAGTCTAGTTATAGTTTACTTAAGAAATTTCATCTAATTCTAATCCCCTCACTTTTTATCTAATCACGAATTTAAGCGATTCAGGGCTTTTTTGAAGATAAATCAACTGTCTTAATTCTGGACATCTCGTAAAAGGTAAACGATGATTAGCTTCATTGACATTATGACCATTAACACAGAACACTGCAACAGTGTGTTCCTAACCATTCTGTCCGTAATAGGTTTCTGTGTGTGCGTTGCTCGAATATTACTTGTATGTACATTGACTTCTGTTAGCCTCAAATATTCTGTGCTACTAACTAGGAAATATATTTCTGCAACCTCTAGAGACCGGGCTTAATACCACCGCCTTAACTATTACCTGTTGCAATAGCGTCAATGCACGTCGCTGTTGGGTTTCGGTTTCGAGAGCCAGTAAACACGGATAGCAACGCACTATAAACATCATTTTTGTCTATAGCCGATGGTTACCTCTTTTCAACAAGAGGGTCATCTGCCAATTTGCCATTACATAATACAAAAATACACATACACACGTACTTTCGCATTTATGGGTGGGATATGTTTTATCGTTTCGATTTTAATTTTGCGCGCTTTGTGGTCTAGCAGCCTATTTGACTCAGACTATAAGGTCCTGGGTTCGATTTTTGTGTTTATTAAAAGTGTTCTTAATTATTTTTAAATATTACCGGCAAAAGTATTTTGTGCTATGCAGATTTTGCGTTATGGCTTATAATTCAAATAACTACGCAATATAAATTTAAAACAAAAGTATACAGTTATATAAATAACTATATAGGTAGTAACAATACAACTTATTCAACTTTTATCAAAGAGTTAGCTACATTATGTAACCTAATTCTTTAAGAATTTCCAATAAAATCCATAATAGTATAAAAAGTGTGGAGACCCTTTTGTTATTTAACTTTTTATTATTCAACTTTTATCAAAATGGTTTGTTAAATTCTGTAACCTGATTCTTCAAGCATTTTCAATAAATTCCATAATAGTATAAAAAGTTTGGAGACTCTTTTGTTATTTAACTTTTATTAAAATGGTTTGTTAAATTCTATAACCTAATTCTTCAATAATTTTCAATAAATTCCATAATAGTATAAAAAGTTTGGAGACACTTTCGTTATTTAACTTTTTGTTATTCAACATTTATCAAAATGGTTTGTTAAATTCTGTAACCTAATTCTTCAAGAATTTTAAATAAATTCCATAATAGTATAGAAAGTTTGGAGACACTTTTATTATTTAACTTTCTGTTATTCAACTTTTATCAAAATGGTTTGTTAAATTCTGTAACCTAATTCTTCAAGAATTTTCAACAAATTCTATAATAGTATAAAAATGTTGAAGACGCTTTTTTTTAATTTAAAACATACGCCTACTTTAATTTTCTGCGGAGGTAGAGAAAATCTTCTTTATTTAATACACTAAACTAAGTCTATCAAACATGTCAGATAGGACACGAAGTAAGATTACCGCGCTCGAGATGAGAGCTTTGCGAAAATGTACGATGCTACATTTTATTTCAAAACAATGTAACTTATTGTTTATTAACATGTTACATTGACTAAAATATTATTAAAGTTTTAAAGCTAAAATTTATCATTATTATATCGTAGGTGATTAACATTGTTACTCATAAATGGCTTTCATTTTAAATTTTTCTAAATAAATTAATTGATCAGTTGAATTGGTAGGTAAATTTAAATATACCCATGGAGTAAATGCTATGTAACTTTCCTTGTTAGAAAAAATATGTGGATTACAAATTTTGAAGTAAAACAAATTTTGAAGTATAGACCAACTGCCGTTCTACCAGGCAGGTCGTAAAATGCGACCGATTGGCTATAGGTGTTACTACCATTGTGACTATTAAGTGATAAAATTCCGTAACGTCTTGCCCGGGTATTTGGGAACACCGTCCTACCTATTCCTGCCGCAAAGGTAGGCGGTAGACTTATGCATGTGCCACTGCCATCCCACCACACGTAGAGTAACGCTTCATTAACATCCTTGATGTCTATATGCGATGGTTTTTCTTTCCATCAGGAGAGCCATCTACTTTTTTGCTATCTATAATACAAAATATATGTGTGTGTGTGTGTGTGTGTGTTTGTTTCTTTGCTTTTGCCAAAGAAATGTGACTTTATATGTGCGTAGATAATTAATTTCCCAGACACACACTCACATTTTTTCTATCCAAAGTATGTTCTCTTTTAATCATTAATGTACATCTACAGTGTACAATGCACCTTATTTAAATATAAATCACGGTCAAACATTCACATTAAACACTTTATTCCAGCTATCCCCATTAAATGTCGTGACCACACGCAACATCGTGTTGGTTTGTAATAAAATTCCTGGGATGAAAATATTTACAACAACCAACTGTTCGAACCCTCAATCTCAAGAGCCAACCATTAGACAACGGTTCATTAAGGGGCTGTCATCTATTTATAGCCCTGGAATATTCTCGTATTTCATACCCGACGAGACTCGTAATAGGGCGCACGTGGCGAGCGATTAACCGAAGCTTTTTATGGTCTAAATAAGATAAGGGTACTAAATACTCAGCTATGCATCACTTTCAATCAGGATTGATTTAAACTGTCGACTTTAATATTATATTGTTTTTAAGTTCGCACTAGAGCAAGCTCTTAATTTCATTCAATATTTTATATAAAAACACTTGTACTATTTTACAATAAATTATTATATATAATATTATCCAATCGGTTTCGCTTCTAGATAAGCATCATCAGAGCAATTACAACTTATAACTAAAAATTGCCCTGATGATGCTTATCTAGAAGCAAAACAGGTTGGATAATATATATAATAATTTATTGTGAAACAGTACAAGTGTTTTTTATATAAAATATTGAATGAAAATGGAGTTTCACAAAGTGCCGACGACAAAGAGGGTAAAATTTATATACTTCACCATGATATTCAAAAATTGAGTTTTCATCAATTATTTCGGTAGGTCTGTACGTCTTTTCTTATAGTATCACCTGAAGCATACACGAATGGGCTACCTGAAAATGGAAAGCAGTCACTACTATATATGTTACATGTACAAAATGTACAAAAAGTTAGTTTGCAATTCGGTACCGACTTCTGTGCATATTTGTGTGTGTATATACCTGTCATTACTTTTTGGCGGCTTGACCAATGGGTAGGCAGTTGACGATATTCAACTTACTTTCACCAAACTTAGAATGCGAGAAAATTTAAATTGATTCGACTTAGAAGAATTTGATTTTTTTTTAAACTTCAGTCATCGTATCAATGTTTTTGAATAACTTCCAGCTGGGACGTTCAGATAAAGTATCAAGTTAAGTATTTCAAAATCCAGTCAACTCTTTTGTTCGAAAACCCGAAGTTTTTCAAATACCGCAAATTATGTCAAAATCGGCTGATTTATTAATAGTCGTTTAAGAAACGTTTTGGTCAAAAGCGACTCGCTTATAAAAATTCCGTAGTGACAAATATAGTTACTTTATAAAGTAACCACAGTGTAATTTACTATTTTCAAGGCAATAGAAATTCGTTTCTATTTCTTGAAAATACCATAAAAAGAAATTCATTTTGTACAGCTACGAAAATATTTTATGCAACTATTGAAATTAGTATATACCATATCTCACAAACTAACATGTACGATTTCCTTCAAACCAATTTTCGTTTAAAGTTTATGTTGAATCCGTGACTAAATTCTAAAACATTGTTTTTACGATATTTCACTTTGTAATTCAGAAGGTCTAGGGTGGACTCAATAGATACGTTAGTACATAGAAGTCCTTGGGATGATACTTGTAACCACTTCAGAAGCTTATATTTTAAAAAAATCAAATCTTACATGGAAGTCTCTATATTATTCTCTGTCTAATGATAGCTTACTTGGCTATGCTCTCTTGTATTTCTTATTTCATCCTTCAGTTACACTTATGGAGAGCTACCATTTTTAATTGTAGTTTTCAAAGTCGTACTGCATTATATTATAGTGGTTTATTAAATATTTATTTCAGCCATACAGTATTCAGTCTTCAAAGCAAATGACTGTATCACATGGACGGACCAGCTGAAAGTCAGACGGACAAGCAGACGAACATGAGGAAATAATAAATACGGGTTACGTTTTTTGCCATTTACCTACGAAACACTAGAAAAGGTTTTTTCGTCATCAGTTCAAGATTTTTGCTGCGGATGAATTGTTTGATATACTTAGTTGTCGACAACATGCATGACATAAAAAGGAACAAATTCTTACAATATACAATATACAATAAAAATTACTTACTTACAATATACAAAATTAATTACTTACAATATACAATAAAAAAAAACATATTGTTACAATTACGATTATTTTAGTAGCCACTTTATGTGACCGTTCGTCTGACTGTCGTACAAAATCGGAACAACTATTTCTACCTCCCACCAGAGCTAATCACTGTGAACACAACAGTGATTAGCTCTGGTGTGAGGTAGAAATAGTTGTGTTAGAGGATAGGATTGTAAATATGTGTTGAAAGGTTTATACATTGTCGTTGTTTCTTATTATCATATTTAAACTAACTCATTTACAATAGTAATAATTTTTAACTTAAAGTTCATACAAAATATATTTAAATTAAAAGCCAAACGATTCTTACTTTGACGTTAAACCCGGTTTATTCAACTCATGTTGGTCTGGACCTGCTTTAAAGAATAAACCAATTGCCGTTCCGTCAGGCACATCGAAAAAAGCGAACAATTGGCTCCACGTGTTACTCACATCTTTACTACTATGTGGTAGAGTTCCGCAACGTCTCGCTCGGGTATATGGTAACACTGCCTTACTTATTCTTACTGCAATCGCATCAGACCTTGTTATTGTCGTGTTCTGGTTTGGAGTGTAATGTAGCGGGTAGACTTATGCATTCAGTATTGCCATCCCGACGGATAAAAATGCACCATTAATATCTTTCGTGTCTACAGACGATAGTTTCTCTTACCATGGGGAGAGCCATCTGCTAGTTTCCTATTTTATGATACATAAAAAATAAGTAGTGTATGTATTGTGAAACTGTAAAAATCCTTAAAAAATAATATTACTGCATAAATTTACCATCCAATGCATTAAAATCGTTTTTATTATTTATCAGCTGTAACGTTTATAAATGCACACAGAGGCCGGAATTATTGTTTGGATTAATAAATAGCCGTATTCAAATGCAGTCGGAAACAAACATTTCGGCTAGAACCAATAACTCATTTAAATATACTGGTTATAATTGCTTCAGGCAACCAAATTAGACTGCATTTCTAATGGCTATAATAGTATTTTCCAGCACATGCTCATAATGTGTTTCGTTTCATGCTTAATGGTGCTGGCTCACCACAAAATGGCTTATAGTACAGCTTGCTATAAAAGTCACCTCTGTGGTCTAGTGGTCTAGTGTCGGAGTAGACCACATGATGTCTTGGGTTCAATTTTCGGGTTTCTGATGAAAATAACGTTGCCCGGCTTTGGAAAAAGTGACCGGTTGCCAATAAGCTGGCCACTTATCACATTGTGGGACTAAGTATTTTCGGCTAATAATGGGTTTATTTTTTGTGCCTTTTCCTACTTTATTGGGGATACGGGCGTGAAGAAACTACTTTTATGCTATTAATTGGGGAGTCTCAATAGAACAAATGAGTTTTTTTAATTAACTTAAGCAGTTGCTTCAAATGACCGTTACTGCGAAATCGGGCGTTCTGAAAAAATAGAGTGCTCAACCAGAGTTTAAATTAAATGAGGTAAGAGCTCACCTTAAGGGTATCTCCTGTGAAATCAAACTTCGGCTTAGGGCAGTTTCTTGATAATAAGAGAAAGCGTAAGTGGTATGTGGGTTTCGACTCGTTAATAACTCTCGACACTTGAGAAAAGTCCCCGATGGCAACATTGGCTGTGCGTGTAAATAGTGAAGTGTAGGCTGTGATCGGATAGGAATACAAATTTTATTTACTATCAGGATTAGCAAAAAGTTCCCACGTGTTGATCTGAGCACCTTTTGAAGAATCTGCTTTGACCACCTGACTCTTTGCTAGGCAGTTTGTAAACGGCGAACGACTGGCTATATGAATCGCTAATATGACGACTAGCATATGGCAGAATTCTGTAAAGTGTCAACCGGGTTTGGTACCATCACCTTATCTATTTCTGCCCCAATAGCATCAATGCTTGTCACTGGCATTTCCCAATTTGGAAAAAAAAGACGGTAAAGTTATGCATATGGCATTATCATTAGCTATACGGATAGCAACGCACCATTTAAATCCTCGGGTCTATGGGTAATAGTTAACTATTTCCATCAGAAGGGGCATATGCTTCTTCGCTATCCAATGTAATCAATTAAAACTAAATTTTATAAATAAATATCAGTAGGTACTTTTCATGTAAATACGAGAAACGAGGGAGACATTCGAGTGCGTATTTCAATAATATTTTTATTTTATAACAAGCGACAAAATTTAATTATTAAAAACAACGAGAACATTTCTGTCGTCGAGTCTTTTTGGTTTTAAAATTTATTAAAACCAGCTCGTTATCCAAGAAAATATTAAAAAAGTATCATCACACCCGGTTGCATTCTGTGTTAGGCAGAGTAAACCGAAAGTCTACAGACTCTCTAAGTTACCACGATTCACCGACTTTTCGGTTACCTAACTGAGTGGTGATGCCCATCGTCGGTAAATAAACCTGATAAGGGTTATCGATTATTTTTAGCAATAAGCAAGACTCTACGTGTTCATCCAAGGCACGGGACTGGTAATGGTCGGGACTCTAAGCTGCTGCTGAGATTTTGGATTTTTGAGAAAAATCTCGAAAACACCTCAATAACACTTTTGCCCGACGTGGGTATCGATTTCAGGACCTCATGATCTGAGCCGAATAATGTATCCCGTAGACAACGAGGTAGTTTAGGGTTGCTAAATTTGGAAAGTAGTAGGTAAGAAAATACTATTTTCCAAATTTAGCAATCATCGTATCGCAGAGTGCGGCTAGGTAAATATGGAGGATTTTCGCGTTTCTCGGATGCAATCTCTTTGTTGCGAATACAAAATACTTATTCGCATCGGAGAACGAGCGTGACATGCAAACATGAAGCACGACCACCATCCACTTTTACTTTCACGGATCTTCTAAGTGCCTATAAGAATTTAAGTTAAACATTTTTGTCTTAAGATAAATGCGGATATTATCAAGATGAATGCGGAGCCGTGGTTAGATGAATTACCTGAAATTTTACCAACACTAAAATAGACTTTTTTCCTGTACGCCTTGCATTCTGTACGTCTAAAAAAACAATTATATATATATATATATATATATATATATATATATATATATATATATATACATATATATATATATATATATATATATATATATATATATATATATATATATATATATATATATATATATATATATATATATATATATATATATATATATATATATATATATATATATACAATGCGTTTACCGCCAATTGAATGGCAACTTAGCATTAATATTTTTGGTTTGGTTTTAAAAATATTAATGCTAAGTTGCCATTCATGTGGTGGTACTAACAAGCATTAATGCTTTAGGGCAGGAATAGATAATGCGATAGGGACAAGTCCAGGCGAGATATGGAAGGGATATGTTTATACAATCTTTAACTTTTTACACCTTCTTTTCGTAAATGTAGATGGTTTATTTTTCAAAGTGGCCCAATCAGCTCTTCATGAATTTATTTTAACGTCTTTATTATACACTATTATACACAATCTTGTTTGTAGTACTCATTTAACAACATTGCTTTTAGTAATTTTTAATTTTTATTTTTATTTCAAACTACAAGCTCCATTTTAATTTAAGCAAATTACTTTTAACAATAAACGCTTACGAATCGCGTAAAAACAATTGTTTTATTTCGGTACATCCGTTTACTGAGCATACTGTTAAAGTGCTCTTAAAATAGCATTCATTTCAGTATAAATCGAAAAACCGCTTGTTCAAAACAAAGTGTTCGGAACATATGTTTTGGTCTGGTTAAAATTCATTTTACTAAGGTTATTATACACTAGCATTAGTTTAGTATATTCACAAGCTATTTTATGCAATCATATAGTTAATCTATAATGCAAGAGTTTGAGTGTTTAGATGGATAGATGTTTGGATGGATGGATGTTTGTTACTCAATTACTCAAAAAGTATTGAACTGATTTGAATGAAATTTAGCATACATGTAGATGATGGCCTAGAACAGAAAACATGCTACTTTTTATCCCGGAAAATTAGGCAATACTGCGCAATTCACCAAAAACTTTTATAATACCGCGGACTGCATGCTGCAGATAGTATATTTGAATGTATGTTTCTAATGTTTTTGGACTTTGAATATACAGCAAGTGCTACTATTAAAGTTGTAATAAAGTTGACATATATATTAAACATATAGTTCCAAATGGTTCATCTGTTAAAATGTTTTAAGATCCAGATCCTGACCACTTTTAACTAAAATCATGATCTTCGGATTTACTTGTATTATGCAAATTGACTCGTAAAGACTGTACATATTGAAGGAGGGTGTTCAGAGTACTCGATTCTGATATTGAATATGTAATAAATAGGTACATAATTTTGACCTAATCATCCTATAAAATTGTTCAGTATGGCCCGCGTACAGCGTATTTGTTTACAAACAGCGATTTACCCAACTCGTGGCTAGACAACGTGCGGTTAGCGTACAATTTGAATGTTACTTCACTGCTTTCGTTGAGGTTAAGCATTTTGTTAAGCAATATTCTCATTTGATTTTATTTTTATTGTTTACTTATGATAGTTATTGTGTCCTTCAATTCAATCTTTTACCAGTAATCCTATATACAAAATTAGATATAGACAAGCATACGAAAAAAGATAGACATTAACTGAAGTCAAATATCTTAAAACAATCGTAGAACCATAATTATTAAAAAAAATAACCATGTATTTATGAAACCTTTTATTTTAAATGTCAGTTTTACATCACACATCACAAAAGCTTGTTCCTGTCGGGAATCTCACTCAAATATCATTGATTGATTCTCCTACATACTTCGAATTAGTTACGTTGCGAGTTCCAAAACAGTTTAGCTTTTTTCCAGGGCACCCTGAGCCTGAACCCTGAGATTATCAAGATGGTTGCCGCTGTTCATTCTGGTTTCAGAAGTTACAGTGTTGTAAACGAGAGTGAGCCCATTGCCCTTTATATGTTTACGTTATCTTCATTTTTTATAATGATTATATCAATATCATATCGTATAATTGATAATATCAATGCCGACATAAACCCTGATTTGATAGTATCCGTTCAATAAGTCAATTTAATAATATAGTCTATTATTTAAATATTCGCACTCGCTTTTGTACATTCGCCCATCAAATACACGTTGCCAGATTCATGATATAAACGGCGTTGTGCAAGAGTAACCACCATAATTTCTCACATATGTTACATTACGACATAGAAAATTTATTGAGACTTTTCTGTAAATTCAGTGATTCCGAAATATATGGTTGAGACATCTAAATGAAATAATGTTTTATGTATTCAATATTTATTGGAGTTTTATATTATAAAAGTAATATTAAAACAGATTTCTTAAGATAATGGTGGTCTCATATCCGGTACACGATAATAATTTCTATAAATTATTTCTATGTCATAATCCGTTGAGTATTTTTTCTGTAATAATAACAGTTTTAGAGCTCTAAAATAATACAACTCATAAAGAAAGAGTAAGAATAAATTTAGTAGTTAAAACTGTATAAGCGTGACAAACATACATGTTCTTGTGATTATATGAATATATTATGCTTCTAGATATTTTTAGCATTGGAGATTCATTTAGACAACACGTCATGTTCAAAACAAAAAATCTTCATATTTTTTTATAATTTTCAAACATTGAAATTAGACTTAGTATGCTGTAATTAAATATTTTACTTATTATCATGTGAAGTTCACATTTCGCTAGAATTAGAAATTTCTCTGAAACTATTCTCTTCGTTCTCTAAAAACTATTTAGATTTAATATGAGCAGCTCATTATGACAGAAATCAATGTTAATACAGCGCCCATAATTTCGAGTATCGTCAATGACCATGAAACTGTTAATTAATCTGAGTCGATGTAACGAACATCAACTCAGATTAATTAAGTAACAGTCACAACTCCTAATTTTTATGAAATGAAAAGTGTCGTATATGTTAAAATAGGTTATATATCTATGTACTGATGTTTTGACAATTCTTGCTAAACTATTTAAAAAATGTTCAAACTTAATGACATATTATTCTCACATTTATTCCTTTTTTTGTTAATTGGGGAGTACATATCTTTAAGATAAAACTTTTTGGCTAGGCTAGACTTAAAATGCACGCGGAAACCATACCTTGAAAAATTGGTGGGTTGTAAAGCTCTATAGCGTTTTGCTCGGGTTAGTTTAAATATAATTTATCTATTTTTGAATTATCAGTGATAACAATTGCAGTATGTATTCCAGTTTCAAAAGTAGATTCGTCGATAAATAAATGACGCATAGGGGTCATTATATCACTGTACTAAAAATGGCAACGCATCATAGAGGTTTTAGTGTTTATAGAAAATGAATACCTACCTACTTATATATTTTCATCAGTAGCCTAGCCTCATAACTTTTTATCTTTGACAACAGTCATTAGCGTGACAGATTAAAATTAAATTAGAGTATCTATATCGGAAAACCATACAGCAAAATTATTTATAAAAGTCTCAAAGGAATTATTACTCTGGTAAAGGTAAAAGTATCATTACTTTTAAAAATCAAATAAAGTGTCATAGTAGATTCTTTGAACTACGACTGCAATATCGATATCTTTTTTAAATTAGTGCTGAGATAATTCTCAAATATTTCTTTATTAATTTCAATAACCGAGCATAACCATAACTTACGAAACTAATAACACTGTAGACGCCATAATTTAAGTACCTCGCTGCAGTAACGTCTATTGTATCAACTTCTTGTAATTCCTTGCGTTCTTTGCCTCTTATAATATCAAGTTATTTGTAAACAAGTAGCTGAAATACAATTACACCACTATATCTATTCACTCAGCTATTACGAGTATAAATAGTAGTAAAAAATTTGAGTTGTTTGAACTTATATTAGAAAGAGGAAAGATATGAATTTTGTTTGTTTGTTTGTTAGGATTTAACTAACAAAATACTCGACCGATTTTAAAAATTCTTTCATCTTTAGAAAGCTATTAGGAATGAGCTTCTTAGCCAGGAATGACATAGACTAATTTTTGCCCGACTAATATTAAAGGAAAGTGATGATTTTTAATCACGTGAACGAAGTCGCGAGTAAGCTAGTCGGTTATATATGGTCGGTAAACTTTTATTGACAGCAACGTATAAAGTTTAATGCGTATTGAAATAATTAGGAAAACCAACTACTAGCCTTTTATCTTATCTGACCAAAATATATATCACTTAAATAATTTATTTTTATCACTTGCAAACGTTGTGTTAATAATACGTTGATATGATATTTCAACAATCGTAGTTACTTTATAACCTGAAATAAAATTCGAGATCAAAAATCTAAATATTTACATTGATGTCACTTTCATTTACCGCTTAAATCAATCATTCAGGTATACTCAACATTTGTTTAGGCAGTGTTACTATCACCATGTTTTTTATTTATAAAAAAATAAAAAATGGCAATTTGATAAACCTTTACAATATTATATGGGGTCAGGTAAATACAACAAACATGTTAAACATAATAAAAATAAATGAACATGAAAAAAACCCTAAAATTATAAAGAAAACGCAAATTCAATTACGAAAAAAGCCAAAAATCGAATGAATAAATAATCGAATGAATAAAATAATAAATAAACGACGACACTTCCTCTATAATAAACGTTCATCAAATTATATGTAATTTCATTTGCAATTTTTATGTAATAATATTGTTAGTTTTTAAAATAAGAGTCTAATATTTATTATTTCCTTATTGCCTATATCATAAAAAATGCATAATTATATTTTGAACAGTTAAATTTTATTATTGGTTTGTATTTTAGGTGTTTTATATTGAAAATTGATATGCGATTTAGTTTAATGAATGTAAGCTATACATATAATTTTTTCGTGATATTTTAGTACCTACTTTTTGACTAACCTCATAAACACGGCTGTGACTTTAAATTGACTACACCCTCGTTTACATTTTTGATCTCAAATTACATTTCCAATATTAAGTGAATGCTAAGTTAACGAACGTAACGTCAAATATCTAATGTATAATAGCTTTTATAGCAACTCATACTTAATTAAAACGGTGCTATACTTAGACGCGGTAGGCGAGAAATCCGTCAGTGTCACTAAATATTATCGAACAATGACGCGAACAAGGAAATTCTAATTATATTACATATTTCATTTCTTTTAAGGCTTTGAAGCTTGCTTTGTCGTTTTGAATAAGTGGATTTCTATTTCGCAAGTTAAATACATTTTTTATTTAGTTAGTTTTTTAACGCATTTTTTAATTTACTGATAATCAGGGATAGTATTATTTTATACCCCCTCATTAATAATAATATTATCGCTGGACAAAAAACACGAATTTAGCCATCTCCAAAATAAGCAACATAATAACAATTGTTTTGCTTGTGTAATGGGTGTTAGTCAACTATTCTAATACATAGAAATACATAGTATCGATACTGTTAAATACATAATAAATAATAAAACCCAGAAATCCTATACCAATATCAATATAACACCAATGTATATATCTATGCTTATCATACAAATGTTTGTCCCTGTCGGGAATTGAACCTGAGCCCCATTGATTCGTAGTTAAGTTTGCTAACCACTTGACTATTAGGACGGACTCATTAAATAGATTTATATTATAGTATCCACCTTATTGCCATCTAAAGTTTGCTAGCGTCTATTTTGTTTGATCAGAGCGTAGGCTCTGCTCAAACAATCATCAATAATCATCAATAATTTTTACTAATTGATATCTGTTCGTAAAAAAGTCCCTCAGCTTTACTGGCAAACCGCGAGTGTCAATAGTTTCAAGTTTCTTCAGCAATAACCTTGTAGAGACTGTATAGAGCTTTCGCCAAATCCAGAAAAATACCTGTGCATGTACGTCCACGATCTTAGTTCATTGCAATATAGTTTGTGAGATTTATAACAGTATCTTCAGTAGATTTTTGTGATTGAAAGCCTTACTGAGAATCAAAAGTATATTTTCTTGCTTTAGTTATTTCATCAAATGATTATTAATAAGTTTTTCAGATCATTTAGATAAAACACATAAAACTAAGATTGGGCGATAGTTTTTGATAGTCTCTGCTTCCGTGTTTGTGAATAGGATGAACAATTGAATGTTTGAAAACTGTTGGAAAAATTCCTTCTTAAAGTTAAAAATATGAACTAGTACAGGTGTTGTGACATTTTGAATACGCTTTAGAAATAGTGGATGAATATGATGAATATATGAATAATTAAGTCCAGAATTTCCTCGAAATTGGTTTCAAGCAACACAAAAGATCTTGAATGTGAAGAACTTTCAATATTACATTTAATTTTGGAGATATTCGTAAAAGTGATATTATCTGCAAAATTCTGTCCTATTTGTGCAAAATACTCATTTACTTTATTAACATTTGTGAGGGGTCTTCTAAATTAATACTAAGGAGCTCCTTAGCAGAGTTTTTATTATTAGAGATATTTGAAATTTTGTTAATCATTTTTCACCCTTGCTTAGGATTTTTACAATTATCTAATTCGACTCTCATATTGTTCTTGGACTTTTTTTAATAAACTAATACAGTAATTTCTATACCTGTGGTATATAGTTTTTAATACTTCGTTATTTGGCGATTGTTTCATCTTGTCATGGATATTATCACGGTGCCTGATACATTTCAGCAAACCAGAAGTGATCCAAGGTTTTAAGATATACTTTCTGTTAGAAACTTTGGAAGCAATAGTATTCTTATATAAAGTGACTTTGATTTTTTCAATTAAGATTTGTAAAGCATAATAAGGGTCTTTAATATGGAGAATATTAAGAATATTAGTTTTTACAAGAACATTTATGGCGTTTTCGTAATTTATTAGTGTTTAGTTTTTGGGTAAAATTCATGTATGGGGCTGCTCTATTAAATTTAATAGTACGGGGAAATGGTCTGTGATGTGAGTTTTGATAACAAAGGTTTGAGCTTTATAGTTTGTTCTGAGGATGACGTGGTCTAGGCATTTTTTGACGCAATAATAAATAAATAATAATAAATAAATATTCACGGAACAAATTACACTTACTGGTCTAACCCCAAAAGTAAGCAAATTATTCGCTTGTGTTATAGGTATTAGTCAACTATACTAATACACACAAATACATATATAAATACTGGAATATATTTCATAAACATCCAAACCCGGAAATACAAACATTTATGCTTATCACACAAATGCTTGTCCCTGTCAGGGATCGAACCCGAGCCCCGTCGATTGCCTAGTCAGGATCGCTAACCACTCGACTAACGGGACGGATATATAACATTTTGGTAATGTATGCGCTAGTAAAAGGCCGTTTTCAGCAAGCAAATTGAGGTAGTCATTACTTTTAGAATCTGTACTAGATGGTTTTATATCTGTGTTAATATCACCAATACCAGCGACTGTTTTACTGTAAGATGGTAATCCGTATATACAGAGAATAGCAGTATGTGAAATTTTTACTTGCAGACAATTCACATCACAAAAGCTAGGTTTTTCAATAGTGTGACACAAGTCTTTGTGAACGTAGAAGACAACATCATCATTTTGGTTGCGATATAGATTCACTTTCTATAATATAACATCTTAAGACTTAAAGCACAATTTTTACAGTGTTACTATTGATGTTGATTCCAAATAAATAAATATTATAGCTACATAACAAGGTAATACAACTATTAAAATCAAAACAATCAACATATTATGTAAACCTATATATTTTTCTAAATTTAAATATTCTGTCGCCGCTAAGTCTTATTGACACCTCAGTGATATACCTTGGTGATATCTTCCTTTGGTATCAGTTAGACAAAAGGCACTGGTTCAGATCCAGCGAGTCTCAAGGTTAATCTTTTTTGAATGAATGAATCTTCATCGTCAGTAATGGCCACACTTGAGAACAGCTTAGGAACAGGCTGGGATTTGCATATTTAATGAATAATTTATTTAATTGTCAGTTATTTTTTATGTTATATATAATATACATTTTATTATACATTTTTTGAAAAAACAAACTGTAATTTTGAAATAACTTGTTGTAACTCTACAAGATTTTATGCCCCGCGAATGAAATCCGCGCGCATTTCATAGTTTACCTGATGTAACGTACAACTATTTTTTCAAAATTGTGGCCGCGGGATAAAGGTTGCGACCCTACAATAATGGATTTAACTACACACTAACGATCTCATCAAACAAACGAAGAAATTTAGCGAGCTGCCTTTATTTTACAAAGCGCCTAATTTTCATCACAGCAAGTAGCAGGACTAGAATGATGTCTGTAAAAGAGAAGAAAATTACACGGCTTGCAATATTGCTTCAATAGAGTACTGTTCTCATCTCTGGGCTGGAGCTCCCTAGTACCAGCTTCTTCCTTTTGATCACATTCAGCGTAGAGCGGTTCAACTTATTGACAACCAGGCTATTTCGAAACGGCTTGACTCTTTGGAATTATGTAGAGATGTAGGTTCGCCCTGCATCTTCTATCGTATTTATCATGGAGAATGTTCTAATTAGTTGTTCGGATTTTTTCCACTCTCACCATCTCGATGTCTGGAAATCCACAACGTGCATTTTTTATCGGCTCCTTTTACCCTGTATTACACTGTTGTGGGATTAATTACCAACAGGGGCGCTTACTAACGGATATGACTTAGGGACCTTGGCTACTAGGTGGTAGAGTTCTGCATTGTCTCGCCCGGGTCTGGTACCACCACCTTGCCTATTCCTGCCGTAATAGCGTCAGTGCTTGTCGCTTTCGGGTTCCGGTTTAGAGGGTAGGGTAGCCGGTAAACTTATGCATGTGGCATTAGACCTCACCACAAGATAGCAACGCACCATTTACACCTTTGGTGTCTATAGGCGATGGTTGACTCTTTCCATCAGGAGACCCATCTACTTGTTTGCTATCTAATAATATAAAAAAACCTTCAAGAAAAGAGATTACTCATTCTTAAAAGGCTGGCAACGCAACTGCAAGATCTGTGGTATTGCGGATGATCGTGGACAGTGGCGATCACTTACCATCAGGTGCATTGCTTGCTTGTTTACCCCCTCTTCTTTCTTCTTTAAAAAAGGATAGCAAACAAGCAGATGGGTCTCCTAATGAAAAAATATAACCATGCCCAATAAACGTCAAAATGCTAACGGTGCAATAGTGTTTGTTACTGATGTAGTGTAATGTGTGGTGGACGTGGCTTATTGTGCTACTGGGGTCCCTAATTTTCATCTTCAGTAAATTTTATCCATTTATTATGAATACATAACTTTTTACTTCAATAGCATTGCATAAGTCACATAAAAGATTTGGTTGGAAAGTCGCTATTAATTTTAAATAGGAATTGGATAGGAATATACGAAATAAAATTAATAACTTTTATTTCGTCTAGGTACGTGATAATTTCATCCATATAATTTTCGTTTTTAAATAAACATAGCAACGTTATTTCACTCAACATTAAATTTTGCTTACAATGTTCGTGTAAGTAATACTGAATAAACGAGCTGGAAAATTATATAACATCTCTTGCACACCAGCAGTTGTTAGTTGTTTGTTTGATGGATTCACTCAAGTTTTAATAATTAAACAAGAAACACAATTAAGACAAAGTAATATAAGGAATGTATAAAACTTGCAAGAAATTTTGTTACACAAAGTTTGACACATAAAATTAAGCGATCTTTTAACATTCAGACAGGCTTATGATATATTCAATAAAGCTTTAAAACATTGAATTTAATTAAAAATAGTTGTTTTAATTTATCTGTTTAAAAGCAGATTTCCATATGTAGGTATTTAGCGCGCAGGAGGTTCTACTAAATACGCGGGGGTATATTCAGTTAAGTTTAAAGAAGGAACTGACAACACAACACCCGTATGCTACATGACACGAACTATCTTGAGTTACTTTTGACCCCTTCACAACTCAAAAATTATTTATCTTGCATACTTGAAATTTGGTACATTTATCAAAACCGATTACTTAGCTTGTTTAGAATCCAAAGTTCCATAAATGTAGCACATGCACTTATTGAATTGTTAATGATTAAAAATCGTCATTTTTGTGACTGACTGACGCACTCATATTTCATATATAGATTAAAAACATAACCCACTTCCAAGTGAACTCGAAATTCGATATTTGGCACCAAGATAAACATTTAAAGATATATGAACGAAAAAATCCAAAAATTAAAAACGTCTTAATACCTAGCTGTTGCCCTCGACTTCATTCGCGGTGACACAATAGCATTAGTTGATTTTGCATAGTCGAGTAAAAAATTATCCTAGACTTATGTTTATTTAACACACTTGATTTATAACCAATGATGTAAAAAAGCATAGATGCGTTGTTTGCATTCCAATGGAACCAAGATTTACTTAAAGATATACAGACGAAAATATCCGAAAACAAAAAAATAATATTAATATATATATATATATATATATATATATATATATATATATATATATATATATATATATATATATATATATATATATATATATATATATATATATATATATATATATATATATACATATACATATACATATATTAATATTATATTATATAAATATGTTTGATCTTAGACTCTATTTCTCTTTTATCTCTAAAAATATTATATATTAATCTTATTAATTAATATATAATATTTTTATAAGATGTCCAAATAAACGTAGAGGAAACTGTCGTTATTTACCTCAAACCTTATCTAGAAAAAAACTTAACCATATCCTAATCCAGAATTTCTTTCAAGCTGAATCTGAAGAAGGTTACCTTAAACTCCAAGTTAAGCGTATTACCATCTTATCTAAACGGATTCCTCAAGTTTATAGACGCATTTAAAGTACGCCTGGCAATCCTTAGTATAATAAAATATAGAATTAGAATAATTTTCAAACTAATGCCGTTTGAAAATTCATTTCAGAAAATAATATCTTAAAAGTTTGCAAAAATGGCGATTTTGGAACGAAGTTCCTTACGGCAGGCTTGGAGGGGATAGGGATTTTGCTGCGCGACCGAACTGAAAAAAATGTGATAGTATAACCGTAAGAAAAATGCGTGGAATAAAAGCGTTAAATGAGACGTGCGCAGGCGCGACAGTCGCGTACACAAGCGAGTAGTGCCGTTTAGCCGAAGGAAGTTCGTTCCTACCTGGTGTCCCGCGACACCACATCATTTATTTTTATTATCTATAGACTAACTAATAGTCTCATTAATAAATGTAGTTTGATAGTGTGCATTAGTCAACACTATCTCTTACATCATCACGTATTGCCATGCCATAGTCGATGCGATAAATTGAGTGCTAATATAAACGCTAGATAAAGTACTTAAAAAATAGAACGATTACAATTCCTTAACAAACCAATGAAATCAAAATTTAAAATTTATTAACTTCCGTATCATAGGATTGGTATTACGGATACAGATATACTGGATATAGACGCGTGAGGTCTTAGACTCGATCCCATATATATTTTTAAAGAATATGGTAACCATCGCTTAATAAGGTAGTTAAACTATTAACATGAAAGATCTGAGTTAAAAGTTAGGAAAGACCCATCTGTTGGTTTGTTATTTTATGGTATAAAAATAAAAAATATTATATAGTATTTGTACATATAAATGTGTGGAAAACTCAGATAAGTAACCACAATGGGTGTAATTAATAATTGTGTTTGATAATGTAATTTTGGAACAAGTGGATAAGAATTGAAATTTTGAACTGGTGATGTTAGAGAAAACAGACTGAATGAAGCATTGGAGGCATTACTTCAAAGCACAATTGAAACCCAGTGTACTCGTCTTTTTCATTCTTTGCTCAATTCCAATGCCTTTTATATTTTAAGATTGGTAACAAGCAGATGTCTTCTTTGATGAAAATGCACAATCATCGCCTATAGACACCAAAGATGTAAATGTTTGCTTTACGGATGGCAAAACGGTAATGCCACATCCATACGTTACCGACTGCTTTACTCCCAAACTGAAAAATGACATTGTTAAGGATGGACGGTATTGCGGCAGGAATAGCTATGGTGGATGTACTAGACTCGAGCGAAACGTTATGAAATTCTACCACTTATCAGCAGTCTCGATGATAGTGACATATATACACTTTTAAAGGGTAAACAAAGACGGTGATGATAGGACTAACGCAGTCGAGCCGAGATCAAAAAAAAATGTACTTGATAGTGATTTTCGATGACAATACAAAAATTTCATGCAAAATTGTAGATGTTGACCAGACTAAGAGTCGAATTGGCTGTCTCTAGACCACGAGGCAGTCTGGGAAATCTTTTTGAGCAAAGAAACATTTTTACACTACTACGGAGTGTAGTTCAATGTGTCAACATTTTCATTTGCTTTGTGATCGGCCACCGACACAACCCAGTGGTTATTGTGTCGCCTGGCTTTACGGCAAGGAAAATAGTTCAAATGCAGTCGTATAATAATTTTCATAATTGTTTAACAGGTTTTGCATCGGTACCTATGTATATAATATACGTCAACCCCTTTTTAATTTGGAAAAAGTACTTTGTAAGACTTGTAAGACTGGGATTTATTCGTAATGCTGATGTGAGTGGGTGACTGGCATTGAAAGAAATATTGGCACAAAATAAGAAAAGGTTCGATGATAGATGATACGGGTATCGATAAAATCGTAGATGAAAAATTAAAGAATTTCAATATGGTAATGCGATAATCAGATTAGTCAGGTGTTGTTCAAAATAGTTTTCTTAAATAGTTTATTTGATTAGCAATCAGTTGCCTCAGTCGGTCCTTGAGTAGGTATGAAATAATTATGGTAAATCCAAGGTGTTTAATCGAATTCAATGAAAAAAAAAGCCACAGATTATATATTACCTATGTTTAGTAACAAAACTACAATCAGTAACATCTAAAAAAGCATAGTATGATTTTTTTTTCAACAAGCTATAAAAATACCTTTATAGGTATATTTAAAGTTTCACCCTCGGTTTATACAAGTCAAACCTAATTCCCTGACAACTGAAATGGGTCGGGGAAATTTTAATAATTCTTGACAAACCTGAAATTAGTATTCACAAAGAAATTAAATTTCCAACTTTTACCATGCAGAATACTTTTGTACAAAATCTTTTAAGATTTTGCAGTAATGAACTGAAAAATAATATTTATGCTAGTTTTAATTATTACAATTCTGGAAGTTGTATAAACTGGAAGTCTTTTGCATTTTTGTCGTTATTTCTAACCATCAATATTTTTTTAATAATAAGTTAAAGAAAATTTTATATCAAAGTCTCTTTACTTTTCCAAATTAAGTTTTTAAACATTTTTGTTTATATTTTTGTATGAAAGTGTATGAATGAATACTACGAAACATTATAATATAGATTGACTAATCATCATATTACGAAACATTATAATATTGATTGACTAATTGATTTTATGTAGCAAAGTGCGGTATGTAAGAAGTCTCCTTGATTACAATTCTAAAGTTATATCTGATCCATTTTTTGTGTAGACCTTAATACGGAGTTTTAATACAAATTATAATACTCTATTGTAAACAATTTATTTTAGGATTTGTAATAAATATTAAATTTAATTTGATTTTTTATGTGACAGGATAGCAAACAGGACGTCGCCAAGAGAGCGTAGACACCAAAAATGATTCTCGGCAACCCAATCCTCTAAACTGGAATATGAGATTGACAAGCATTATTGAGACCGGTGGCGGTATTACTAAACCCGGAGGAGATGTTCAGCCCTAACACTAAATAGTAGTCAGCGATATGTTCCAGCTATTTAATAAACAAACCTAACAAGAGGTCAAAGTTCTGTCAACACATCAGACAAATAAATCTTATATGTAATCTCAACCGAACCGCAAGAATTAGTATTGAGCAATCCAGTGAGCTGTGAGCACACGCAACAAAATTACGATTTTGAATAAGCCAATCAGAACACCGTGTTACTTTCCTCCTCGCGCCTCAGGTTATTGACAGAATTAATTTGGTGCAAAAAAATCAAACATTATTAGTATAGTATGGATTGTCAATAGTTTCTGTCTACCAGCATATATACTTTGTAGGCCCAATACCTGCAGCAGAGGCCTATCTAATCTATATGTCAAACGTTTTCTCCAAGTCCAAAAAACCGTAGATAAACTTTGCCAGAAGTCAGATTCTTCTCTAGGTAGTTACGAAGTGAGAATATTTGAACTGTGCATATGGGAGATACAAATACCCTTCCATCCCCCCTTGTGTCTCCCACAAAATTAATTCGGTATATTTCAACAAGTAATTATAACTAATATTTTACATAATTTGCAAATGACAGCTCTCTGATCTTTTGAATACTAGAGAAATTTGATGTTCGATTTGTGAAGGTTCGATTACCGAACAAATGGATTTTACTCTACAAGCAAATGAGGAGACTTTAAATTAATAACGTAGACTTAATTACTTATAGGATACGAACAAAAAAAAAATTACCACGGTATCTAGTTCGCAATGATATCCGCTCACACCACCAGCCATATTCACATTTTTTTCTAAAAAACACGGACCGTTACGCGCACACGTTCCGAGTTCAGTCCGGTGGACCGTGGTCACAAAAATTATTTATGAGTTGCTTGGATTGAATCCGATACTGTAAAGCGTATATTTTTTAAGAGGTCTTGAGCATTGCAATAAACTGGTGTGACAATTGTTTAATTTAAATGGCTTAAGCTACAAAATAATTCAGGTGTAACACGACTTTTTGAGAAAAATATGACTATTTCTTAGTCGAGGATTTTTAATTCAAAAAGAAAATCGATGACCTATGCTTTTTATGTTTTTTTTATATAATTGGTAAACATATACACACGGAAAAAAATAAACAACATATATTATAGTACAAAAATATTTATTTACGTAAATATTAATATATATATTGTTACGTACTCGGGTTCGCAATTGTAAGAAAACACCACTTATATTAAATCCGTGTAATTTACACAACACAACACAACGTAGTACTAAAATACACTTTACACCCTAGTCACTCGCTATACTATCACTTAACTTAGAACACTACACAATAAAACACTTCTCGCTTCGCACTTGGTCACTTGATGTATCGCTCTTGATCGCTTGATAAAAACTGACTTGTGTTTGTCAACATCTCTGTATTTATAGGCAGGGGAAAGTCCTAGCTGGATCCAGAAAAATCTAAATGTATCGGGAAACAATGAATCACTTCTTATCGTAAACATGTAACATCCTAGTACACGCTACTTTCAACCTTATGCCATATCCCACAAAGTCCATTATGACATAGCCCAAGTCAACTATTTGTTTGTCAATAGGAGTAGCTATCTCTTTCTTTTATTTCTAGATAGTTACCGCGCGCGCGCTCCAATTCTACACGCTTCTAGATTATTCGTAACACTATCCCCCTCTTAGTTATGTTCGTCTCGAACATCATTACTTCCATAATAGATGGCTAATCGATCAACATGAACAATCTTCATGGTCCCTCTTGGTTGCTTCTGCACTCGGTAGGTTACGTCATTGATCCGTGTGATTACTTTGTATGGCCCATCCCAACGTCGCTGTAACTTAGGTGATTTTCCTTTTCGTTGAACCAGATTATGTAGCCAAACAAGAGATCCTTCCTGAAAACCTCGATGATTGGCGTTTCGGTCGTATCTGGTCTTCATCCGCTGACTTGATTCCAATGCGTTTTCACTTATTAACGAGTGTATATGCGTAACCTCTCACGAATGTCTTCAACATGTTCTGGTATACTTAATTGGGTCTCTGCATTCGGTGGCGGGCCTCCAGTCATTAAGTCTGCTGGTATGCGTAACTGTCTGCCGAAGTTGGCATAGGCTGGCGTCACTTTTATGCTTTCGTGTTCCGCTGTTCGGTAGGCCAGTAAGAACAGAGGTATGTATTTATCCCAGTCCTTTTGGTGATCTTCTATCAGCTTGGCTAAGTGTCTTTCCAAAGTTCGGTTAAATCGCTCGACCATTCGATCAGATTGCGGGTGATAAGGTGTAGTTCTTGTTTTGTACACTCCTAATAATTTACACATTTCCTGGAATACATTAGATTCAAAGTTTCTGCCTTGGTCTGAAGGAATCTCCAGCGGAACGCCAAATCTGCATATCATCTCATTGACTAATTTCTCAGCAACCGTCGTGGCTTCCTGATTAGGGATTGCGAACACCTCCGGCCATTTCGTGAAGTAATCCATCACGACCATAAAATACTTGTTTCCGTTATCTGTCTTAGGAAATGGCCCAGCCACGTCAATCGCTATCCTTTCCCAGGGGGCTCCCACGTTGTATAGTCTAAGGTTGCCTCGGCTTCTAACCTGCGGACCTTTCACTGCTGAGCATGACGTACATTTTCGGCACCAATTCTCGACATCTTCTCGGCAATTCAACCAGTAAAAACGCTCTCGTACCTTTACCAATGTTCGTCGTACTCCAATATGTCCCCCAGAAACCCCATCATGCAACTCACGTAGTACGTCCTTGATAAGTTTTCTTGGCACGACCAACTGTAGATGATGGTCTCTTCCTGAAGGCTTTTCCCATTTGCGGAATAGTAAACCGTTTTGCAACACAAGACTTTCCCACTGCGCCCAATAACTTTTCGTAATGGCGCTGAAGGGAGCCAGCTCTTGCCATTCCGGTTTTCCCGTGTCTTGTTTCAGCCAATCTATTAGAGGCCGCAAATCTGTATCTTCATACTGGGCCTTACGCATCTCATCAGTTTCCCACCTGTCATCCGTAGGCTTAGCTCGCAGTACTTGGACCCTTTCCTTCGTCTCCATCCTTACACAATGTTTACAATCTTCCGCACAAGGTCGTCGTGATAATGCATCTGCATTCGAGTGAGACCTTCCACTGCGATGTTCTATGTTAAAGTCAAACTCTTGCAATTGCTCAATCCAGCGAGCTACTTGGCCTTCTGGGTCTTTGAATTGTAACAACAACTTCAAAGCAGCATGGTCGGTACGCAGCTTGAAGGGTCGCCCAATCAGATACTTCTTGAAGTGTCGAAGAGTCTTCACTACTGCCAATAGTTCTTTTCTTGTAACACAATAGTTGCGTTCCGGCCGCGATAATGATTTGCTGAAGTAAGCTATCACAACTTCTTGATCGCCTTGTTTCTGTGATAAGATACCACCAATGGCAGTGTTACTTGCATCTGTGTCAACGATGAACTCCCCTTTCCGATCAGGATAGCCCAAAATTGGTGACTCACACAACCGCTTCTTAAGTTCATCGAAAGCTTGTTGACACATGTCATTCCAATCGAAACTCTTCTTTTCTTCAATGAGTCTATGCAGAGGTTTTGCTATTTCAGCAAATCCCTTCACAAAACGTCTGTAGTAAGAGCATAGTCCTAGAAATGCGCGAACTTCGGTCTTGTCTCTGGGTGTTGGCCACTTCTGTACTGCATTAACCTTTTCAGGATCTGTCTGTACGCCGTTTTGTGATATCACATGACCCAGATAGTTGACTTCCTTCCGAAACAAGTGACACTTTTTTGGGTTCAACTTTAGCCCTGCAGCCTGTATTTTATTAAAAATCCTTTCCAGTTGGTACAGATGATGCTGAAAATCTTTTGCTATGACTATTACGTCATCTAAATACACTAAGCAGGCATCGCCTACAAGTCCTGCTAAAACACATTCCATTAATCTTTCAAAAGTCGCCGGCGCATTGCATAATCCAAACGGCATCACTTTAAATTGCCATAATCCTTGTCCTGTGGAGAATGCTGTCTTCTCTTTATCATTAGGGCTAAGTTCAACCTGCCAGTACCCAGATTTTAAATCTAAAGTTGAGAACCAAGACATGCCTGCCAGAGTGTCCAAAGTGTCATCTATCCGAGGTAATGGGTAACTGTCCTTTTTGGTGACTTCATTGAGCCGACGATAGTTGATGCAGAAACGTGTAGACCCATCTTTCTTCTTAACTAACACTACAGGAGAGCACCATGGACTAGAAGATTGCTCTATAACTCCGTTCCTTCTCATTTCATCTATCATCTCCTGTACCTCCTTTTCTTTAGCTATTGGGACACGTCTAGCTTTCTGCTTTATCGGCTGCGCGTTTCCAGTGTCAATCTTATGTTTGACTATAGATGTTCTGCCTATATCTCTATCAGTCTTAGAGAAAATGTTGGCATAACGTAAAAGAAGATCCTTAGCCTGCTGCCGTTGTGACGCGGTAAGGTATCCGCACTTATTCACCAAATCCTTGAGTTCCTGTGGTACGTCTCTTGATGCTGTACTTCCTGTCGATGTCAGTTTTCTTAACGTCATAACTTCATCACTTTTTCCTACAACATCACCTGCTTTAAGCACTACATCACTGTCACTCAGGTTGACTACCTGCACCGCTGCCAAGCCCTTGTCACAAACCAAACTCCGGCCTGTAATACAGTGTGGAATTGCTCCATTGTCTTCAATGGCCATTGTCTCCATTGTCCCCGGCCCTTGTAACTGGTTGGTAACTTCACGCGTACCAATGTCTTCGATCTTGAAGGTAAGATAGTTCTTCTAGCCACTGTTACCTTTCCTTTTGATCCCCCATCCATTAAAATTTCTACTAGCCTACATACGAAAACTCCTGTTTTGCAATCAATCTTGCAGGCATTCTTCTTCATGAAGTCTAAACCAAGCACACAGTCATCCATAATATCGGCCACTACGACGTCGTGAGTGCAATACTCGTCGCCTATTTGCATCACTACAGATGCTTCACCGAAGACGGGTGTTGGCTAACCTGTGACAGACAGAAGCTTGCTTTTCCCAAAATTCCTCAATCACAGGTTGCCATTGTCAGCTACTTCTGGTCGCACCACAGTTCATGTAGCTCCAGTGTCCAGCGTTAAGCTGCAGTTCTTGCCATTAATCAGTCCCTTAATGGATAAACTGTTGCCGTCGCACACCTGGGATATGACAACTTTTGGGGCTGTTTTTCGATCAGCCAGCACCCGCCCCTTGATCCTGGCTGTTACTCGTTTCCCTGGGCTGGATTAACAGGCTGGTTGACCTGCCTGCTCTCTTCAGCTGCTGAGCTTCCGGCCGCTTGCTGTCGCCAATTAACTGCACCCATTGGTTTGATGGGGCAGTTGACTCTAATGTGCCCACGTTTCCCGCAGGCATAACACATGGGGCCCAGTCTTCTAGGTTCCACTTCCTTTGTTTGAGCCACAACTTCTGTAACCTCACGTACTTTATGTGCTCGAGGTTCGTAGCGAACAGCTTCTACCTCCAGTGCATGAGCCAAAGCCTCCTTCATTGCTACGTGGTGCTGAAGGCGAACAGCAGCACGCACTTCCAGGTCTCTAATTCCATCTATAAACGCCTGGACGATGGTGTTATTCACTGTGTTAGCGTCGGCTGAAGGATACGCCTTCCTCACAAGCTTCTCAATTTCGACGGCCCATTGTTGAAGTGCCTTGCCGCTCCTCTGTACACGGTCCTTTAATTGGGCACGGAAAACATGCTCCAAGTGACGCTCACCGTAGCGAGCTTCCAATGCCTCCATCAAATCAGTGAACTGATACTCTTAAGGCATTGCATCCAACACAGAGAGCGCCTGTCCCCGTAACGCCGTGCTCAGAGCTGTTAGGCAATGTTCATCTGTCCAACCACTGGCCTTCGCTGCTATTTCAAACTGAGTGCGGTACGCACTCCATGACGTAAGGCCGTCATAAGTGGGTACCTTTACCCGAGGACCTACCTGGTGGGAACAACTGGTAATGATAACACCTGACTTTACTCCCGTAATCTTCATTTTCATGACCTCCCTTTCCAGTTGGTCCACGTTTTCACTTATTTTGTCGCAGCTTGCCTCCAAGTGGTCAACCCTCTTCTCAAAACCCTTCATGTCGCGCTTGACGAGGCCCACATCGCTTTTAAGCTGGTCTTGTTGCGCCAGGATAACTCAATTTATCATCAAAACCAGATAAATGTTCCTTAATCTGTTGCTGTTGTCCTTGTAGTTGTTCTCGTAGCTCTCGTTTTTGTTGGAGTTGTTGCTCTCGTAGCTGTTGCTGAATAGCTGCCAGTATGACAGATAGATCAGTAGGCGCTGCGCTCGACGATAGTGACGTGCTGGCAACACTTGCGGGTCCATCACCAGCACGCATCTCAGTGTCCTCTGACACCCTCTGTGTCTCAACTTGAGACCTGGTGGTAACACCTTCCTTCGGAATAAGTGGCATTTTTTTTAACACAATTTCACTTCCGACACCAGTTGTTACGTACTCGGGTTCGCAATTGTAAGAAAACACCACTTATATTAAATCCGTGTAATTTACACAACACAACACAACGTAGTACTAAAATACACTTTACACCCTAGTCACTCGCTATACTATCACTGAACTTAAAACACTACACAATAAAACACTTCTCGCTTCGCACTTGGTCACTTGATGTATCGCTCTTGATCGCTTGATAAAAACTGACTTGTGTTTGTCAACATCTCTGTATTTATAGGCAGGGGAAAGTCCTAGCTGGATCCAGAAAAATCTAAATGTGTCGGGAAACAATGAATCACTTCTTATCGTAAACATGTTATGAGTCATAAATCCTAGTACACGCTACTTTCAACCTTATGCCATATTCCGCAAAGTCCATTATGGCATAGCCCAGGTCAACTATTTGTTTGTCAATAGGAGTAGCTATCTCTTTCTTTTATTTCTAGATAGTTACCGCGCGCGCGCTCCAATTCTACATGCTTTTAGGTTATTCGTAACAATATTTTTTCATAATTAATACGTAGTTTTTTTCGTAATTTTTAAATAATTTATTTCTTTTTCAATTTTACAGCTATGTTACCTATTTTTTTAATATTGTTTAGGATATTTCACATTCACATCATATGATTTTTTGAGATCATAGATATCAACACTAAAATGTACGAAAATAAATAAAAATAGGTACCGTCATACCCAAAGCGCTGGCTGGTATCATCAAGTTGGTCGTAAACGAAAAATATGTTTTAGTAATTGATATCTACGATTTTTTTTAAAATTATTATCTAAACTGTTAGATCTTGAACTAATCTTGATTATAAATAAAGTTTGATTGTTGATTAATACGCCAAAACACTTTTAAATTAACCTGTATCATAAACTGCAACCAACACATAACACACAGCACGAATCAAAATGACGGACTAAGTTATTTTAATTTTCTCCAAGAGCGTATTTGAAAAAAGAATGCAAATTTGATGTTATTCTGTACAATGTTTCGTTCGAAAACTATAAAATACCATAGAGTATTGTATTAAAACTGGTAAATGGTGAAAATATTGTGTTTTTGGATGAAGTTAGCGTTGATCCCTATAGAGACCATAGTGTATTGACGGAGTTTTCTCAGAGGTCTCATTAGTTACCAAAGTGTAGTGAGCAGATATGAAAGTCTTTGAACATCTTTATTTATCAAATAGATTAACAGAAAAGTATTTTCACGCCCATATACCCGAAGAGGTACCACCCACGTTTAGCCGAAGATACTTAGTCCCACAATTTGACAGGTGGCCAGCCCATCAGCAACCGGACACTTTTCCAATCCCAGGCAAAGTTATTTTTATCAAACACGGAAAAAACATACTTTTGATTTGCTCGACCCTGGAATCTAACCCGGGACCTCGTGTGGTCAATGCCAACAACGGACCACTAGACCACAGAGGCGATAGATTAGCAACTTAACCAATAAAGCAGGGAAAATGGTAACACTGGAAATAAATACATATATTATGCATAAAATCTTATCTTGTGATACTTTGAAATAAGCACACTGAAACGAGTTCCCTTTATTAGTTTTACATTACCATATCATCTCAGGTAGACGAACTCTTAGTCAGTAATGGATACTGTACATTTTGTGGTTCAGCAAATACCTATATGTGTAAATTTCTTATTTCAGAATCTTCTATAAAACAAATTTTCATTGCTTATAAAGTACTAGAATAGGTATATTTATATTTACGGACGTAAGAATTTTCAACTTTAGCATTCCATTAAATTTTTAAACTTTTTCATTTTTGCTATCAGATTTTTGAGGTCCTGGAAAGCTTTCCTGTCATTTTTTACGATGACGTCAGTATATCGTATGTGTGTGTGAGTGCGAGTGCATACATAGGTGCTTGTGAAAATATAGTGTACAAGCTGCAGCGTGCAGCCCGCTGTATTATAAGTTTTTGAAAAATCCCTCGGGATCAACTTACTTTTCCGGGATAAAAAGTAGCTTATGTCCTATTACAGGTCATTATCTACCTGTGTGCCAAATTTCATTCAAATCCATTTAGTAGTTTTTGCGTGATTGAGTAACAAACATCCATCGAAACATCCAAACTTTGGCATTTATAATATTAATATAGATTTAAATCTCTTACAACTTTTGATCGGCTTGACCGATCGATACCATCGTTTTGAAAATTTAAAAAAAATCAGAAAAGTTGCTTTAATAAAGTTTTTAAAGTAGCTTTCAGGCTAATCCTCAAAATCTAATCACCTTCTCTCATAGAAAAACTGCTTTCATTACCGTTTTAACAATCAAAATCAAACTTACCAGTTCCCGGTCGACAGTTAAGCTGTCAAAAATTAAAATATTAGTAGATTTTGACCTTATTGTCGTATACTGTTTGTTACCCTGTGATATGAAAAAGCTAATGTCACAAAGAGTGTTTATTTTGCGCGCGTTTCTGGCGGATTAGTAATAATATCGCTTACTTATAATATTTCGTTCTTGCCTAATCTTTCCAAATATCTGTTATTCTCGTCGTCGTGGATACCATTGCGATTTCCATGGATGTTGCCATGTTGATTGGGCTTCTGCATGAAGTTAGCGCTGATGTGTTCATCTTCCTTTTTGCGTGTTCACTGGTCGGTGGTCACCAATATTACGATGACTATTTGACAGTTACACATTGGTTACACGTAAATCACGCTCTCACTTATCGCGCTCAGATACCATCGGTATCTTATCGTTACATGCTATATTGCTATAATATACACTTTTACTCTGTCAAATTTTATACTCCTCAGTCAGCGAAATATTCGTTAAAAGGAGTAACTACAAAGATTTGCTCACGTATCAATATATCCATATGGAGAAATAACTAATGCACACATAATTAGCTAATATTAGGTACGAGTACGTTTCATCATTTTATAGAAGGCAAGCAATGAACGTAAGGCCTTTTTCACAAAAAATTAAGTCCTCCCTTAAGTGAGTTTTTAAGTTGGTATTGAAAAATTCGACATGAACGAACTCTACGATACGACAATGAATTGTACATGTAACAATTAAGGCATTAGATTTCAATTATATTTATAAGTCGTTTAACGTTGTCTTGAAACAAAATTATAACTACACTTACACCATCAAAGATTAAGCTAAAATGTAAATAACGAACTCCTAAACGTTAGAAGATAAATGAATATTACACATTCTTTGAAGCCATCCGTGGTGAACTGAATTATTTATGTTCCCAGGAATTACTCAGAGGAGATCGTTTTACGGTCGTCACGAAAAAAACAAAGAGGGGCGGCGTGTCATTAACGTCTGAAACGCACGCGTACGACGTCAAAATATTTTACGATCGCATCGTATATGGTCAATAGTGACATCTAGCGACTGATTTAAAGCCGTTTCGTTGAAAAACATAGGGAATACAGCTGTGGACAAGTGTATGTCTTATTTAACTGCTCGTTTGGTCTTAAAACAACTAACTGCTTTGTGTCTCAGATGTATGGGGACTTTTGTCTTTACAATGTACTCGTAATATTAAAATAAGGCGTATTCATGACACGCTGTGATTGATTACTTTTTAATGGTTCTCCGCTGTGATTGAAGCTAAGCGTCCTATTATAATATTGAATGTAAATAACCTGTGTCATCTGTGTAAATAAAGTAGTTGTACTTATAGCCTATCTTCTTTTAATTTAAATAAAAGTTCATTTATCTTTTGCTTAAGTTTCTGTCAAAATTAACTTAGTGTTATTGCAATATTTTTTGCTACAAAACGAAAAATAGAAAACAGAACTTTTATATATTATAGGATTGCAGTCGACAAAAAAATTGCAATTAACATTGATTTATACAGAATTTTTAATTTGTTTGTTAAAACATACACAAAGACATCATCACGCCAAATCTATTACGGGTAGGCAAATGAACAATGTTTGCCAACTGCCATATATCATCAAGACAGACTTGTTTTACGTCTTCCATATTTATAACTCTCCTCATACCAACATACTGTGATGTTCTCTATAGGAGAGATTAAGAAATTATTATATAGATTCAATATGCTAGGTCGATAGTTGCTAAGTGTGTGATTAGCTCACGAAGGAAAAATTTCTATGATGGACCACTAGATGGCGTGAAAAAGAAAAGAGATTAAATTAATTCATTATGTTTTATTATGAGGGGTAATCTGTCAAAACACATTAAATAATGGTTAATTCAGATTTTAGCAATTGGGATTTCAATGTAAAATTTATACAGAAGATTTAAAGGTTTCATAAATTTGTGTGGTTTGCATAATTTTGAGTATGTTGCCGGTAAAAAAAAAGCATTTGGAGCGTAATGGAACGTCGCGAAAGGTCTTTTAATTAATATTACATATTATTGGAAACAGAATTGATGGAATTTAATTTAGAAAATTAATTGTAAAATTTTGCCCTACGATTTTCAAAAAAAAAAAAAATTAGTAATAGGAAATAATTAAATTGGAGTATTGACTCGATGGCAATTGAACGGATTGGCGGAAATGAGTCCAATGTAGTTTTATTAGTGTGAAACAAAGAAATGTAATTAAATAATGAAACGGTTAAAGGAAGTTTAAAGTAACAGGAATGTATTGTAAATTATTTTAGAATTTTATAAAGAATTGTAAATTGATTTGGAATAATAAACGGAAATTATAAAATAAGAGAGGACTGTATGAAAGGATAAAGAAAATGAAGGTGGCTCTGATTGGTGGAAGAAAAAGAACGCGCGTGACGTCACTAGGACGCCACATTTTCGAGAAAAAGGGGGTAAAGATGGGCGATTGTTACTGATTCTAATAATCGAATGGTTTGGTACTACTAATATTAATATTCGAATACAAAAACAATCGATTGCTAGTTTGCAAATTCGAATAAAACCGCTAGTTTCATTCATTTGCTTTTCCATACAAAACTGGTCTGTATTCACTTACAATAAAGTCTACTTTTAATTAATATTCGTAGTAATAATTAAGTAGTTACTGATTTGCGAACCGCTAGTTTACTCATTCAGTTTGCCATACAAAATTGACTGTCTTTTTCGTACTATAAAGATTACTTTTAAGGTTTATTTGATAACACTAATTAATTAAATTAGTTTTTAGAATCAAAATATTTTTATATGGGTGCAATAAAAACTACGATATTCGAATAAAAACTAGTAATTATCGTTAATTTCGATTGTTCAATTTACCACACGAAAGTGGGTACAATTTGACAATACATAGAGTTTAATTTTAGATGAGGTTACGATTATTCGAATATATAAACTAGTAGTACTGAAATTTCAATCGGAAGAATGAGACGACGCAATACATATTTACTTCTCGCTTCTTTTCAAATTCGAATGAGTTATAAGCTTATTCGATTAATTTGAATGATTTCTACAATCGAATTATTCGAATAATGTCATTCACAATCGCCCATCTTTAAAAGGGGGTATAAATAGCTTTTTGGGGGGGATGGCGCTCTTGGCCCTGGGACTTCGTGGAAGACAGACTAATAGAAGAAAGTTGGAAATTTTCCCGCGTTTGGTGGTTAGAAGCCATTTTCTAGAAGAATCGTCGTCTTGTGAGTAATTAGTTAGGATTTCGCAAATTATTCAGGTAATAACCTTGTGCAAATTCACTTTTATATTAATGAAATATTATTTATTTATTCTGCTTTATTGATAATCTTTCTGGAACAGGCTAACTGAGATACATATTGAATTATGAATTTAATGGTATTAATATTTAATATTAATAGGTACTAACAATAGCTAGGCCGAATGTAAAACAGGTGATGTATATTAGTTTTGTGTGGAGTACTGTATGGAAGTTGGTTTAAAAGCAATGGGGGGTGATCTTTGGCTTTAGGGAAGTTGATCATTTGTATGGAACTATTCGTGTAAAGGGTAACATTAATTGTAGTGACGCCATTTCGTAAATTCACTGTTAATATTTAGAAATAGTGAGATAGGGTATTCTGGGCGAAAGTAGATAGGTAACGGTGTTACCTAAGTGCAGTCATTGTACTAGGTGTTAAATATTATTAGGATTTTAAATTGTTAAAGGAATTAAGTTAGGTCAGCCATTTTGTGTTTAACATTAAGGTTAGATTTTGGCGGTGTATTAGATGCCCGCCAAAGTGAAAGTAAGGGGTATTTGTAATAGTATAGGGTCCCTTATAGGTAAGGTAACGTTATTAATATAGGTTTGTATTAATAATAACATCAAGGTTATATTTTGGCGGCAAAACTTATAGATTCCCGCCAAGGCGAACGTAAGGTATATTTGTAATATTGAGATAGTATAGGGTTCTGTATAGGTAAGGCAACGTGATTAATAAAGGATTGTATTAATAACATCAAGTTTAGATTTTGGCGGTAAAACTTATAGATTCCCGCCAAGGCGAAAGTAAGGTATAATTGTAATATTGTAATAGTATAGGGTTCTGTATAGGTAAGGTAACGTTATTAATATAGGTTTGTATTAATAACATCAAGGCTATATTTTGGCGGCAAAACTTTAGATTCCCGCCAAGGTGAACGTAAGGTATAATTGTAATATTGTAATAGCTATAGGGTTCCGTATAGGTAAAGCAACGTTACTAATATAGGTTTGTATTAATAACATCAAAGTTATATTTTGGTGGCAAAACTTATAGATTCCCGCCAAGGTGAACGTAAGGTACAATTGTAATATTGTGATAGTATAGGGTTCCGTATAGGTAAAGTAACGTTATTAATATAAGTTTGTATTAATAACATCAAGGTTATATTTTGGCGGCAAAACTTATAGATTCCCGCCAAGGCGAATGTAAGGTATAACTGTTATATTGTGTTGGTTTTAGGGATCTTTATAGGTAAGGTAACGTTATTAATATAGGATGGTATTAATAATATCAAAGTAATATTTTGGCGACAAAATTTATAGATTCCCGCCAAGGCGAATGTAATTTACAATTGTAATATTGTACTAGTTTTAGGTTTCTTTCAGATAATGAACCGGTATTAATATATGGTATACTAGCTGTGCCCGCGACTTCGTTCGCGTGGAAAAAATTCTAAAATAAAAACCCGCATAGTTCCCGTTCCCGTGGGATTTCCGGGATAAAAACTATCCTATGTCCTTTCTTGGGTTTCAAACTATATTTGTACCAAATTTTATCCAAATCGGTTTAGTGGTTTGGCCGTGAAAGCGTAACAGACAGACAGACAGACATACAGACAGACAGACAGACAGACCGACAGAGTTACTTTCGCATTTATAATATTAGTATGGACTAGTATGGATATTAGTATGGATTAGTATGGATTAATAATATTAAGGTTAGATTTTGGATGAGTGTCAGCGATAAATGGTTTCCAATTAAATTTTGGTCATATGTACATATTTTTGCTTCATAAACAGAATAAAATCCTTTATCATGAACAAACTAAAACACAGTAAATGACAAACTTAATTAAATTCTTTTGTACACAAACATAAGAATACGTGCTCTAAAATGGAGCTTGAATATTTACACATATGAAATTCAAAGAGTTAATATTATCTGCGAGAAAAGCATAGGGGCTCCAAAACGGCATGGATAAAGCACGCCGCAATTACGACATTAATTAAAAATTGTGAATATTTTGCTAAATTTAGCCACTACTCGATGAAGTCTGAAATTCAAAAACCGTTCAATTCTCAAGGCATTTATGTCATGCATTAATAAATACTCTGTGGGCCTAGTAGTTATCAGGAAACAATTCTGTCAACTAATATGACTTTGAAAGTGTTAAAAAAGTTTTACTCATTTTTGAAAGTCAGTAAATGCATTCTCGAACGAATGAGGGATAAATGCTCCGGCTATATCATGTCCGTCGCTGACCGATTCCTCTTTTCTTTTCTTTTATTTCTTCTATAATATGTGCGTAACTAGCAATAGGATATAGAATAAATTTGATGGAAAAATGATATTTATCCTGAATAATATATATTTTATGTAATTTTCGTTCGGTTTACCAAAATCTAATATAATTAATGTAGCGGACAGTGAAGCGCAGATATTATTATGATATAATATAAAAGCAATAATATTTCAAAAAGCTTTTTCCATATTATAATGGTATTGTTAGGATTCCCTCAATTTTTGCAGGATCTCGTGAGCAGACCCTGACCTGACGGTAATGAAACCACCTAGAAAGTATATACGTTATGTACATTTACATTGCCTTGCGTCGAGTCTTCGAATAATCAAGTAACATGTAAGAAAAAAACCTTTCCAACGAATTGAGAAACTTCTTTTTTTTTAAGTAATTTGAATACTAAATATTATGTGATAGAAATCACAAACTACTGCCTACCGCTAAAATGTAATAATTTAAACGCGGTAAAACTGCAACAACCTGTGTTGGTTCCGGGCTCCTTTGTAGAATAGACCAACTGCCGTTCTGCCAGGCAGGTCGTAAAAGGCGACCGATTGGCTATGCGAGTCACTACCATCGTGGCTACTAGGTAGAGGTAGGTAGAGTTTTGCATCGTCTCGCCCGAGTCTGGTATCACCGCCTTACCTAGTCCTGCCGCAGTAGCGTCAGTGCTTGTCACTGTCGTGTTCGGTTTGGTGGGTAAGGTAGCCGGTAAACTTATGCATGTGGCATTAGACCTAGCCGCAAAATAGCAACGCACCATTAGGTAACATCTTTGGTGTCTATAGGCGATGGTTGACTCTTTCCATCAGGAGACCCATCTGCTTATTTGCTATCTTATGATATAAAAAACCCTACTTCCCATTTTACGTATCTCTGAAATTCTGTATCAGATCTTCACCGAATTTATACGAGACCACACAGAAAGTTCACCTTTCTATAAAGAAAAAAAAAGAAAAATCTACTTAATAATTGACCGAGTTCTAAATCAAGAACTTTCTACTTTTTTCGAATGTCGGTTGAAATTCGGATTAAACTGCGCATGCCTTTTACGTCAATTTCTTAGGTTGTCAGGGTGGCTTTTATTTACACTCAGGAATACATAGATAAAGTACTTACCGATAAAATAAAATCACTCCAATGGTACTATTTTCACCTTGGCTTCTTTTTCGGCACGAATAACATGGCGTTTGACATTAAGCGTTTAACACTAACAAAAATTTGCTCATATGAACGGCCACCGCTTTTCTGCCCAACACTATGTCTATTAGTAGTTTTATGGTCTCAGATCAAAACCTAGTTCCTGCATCAATGAAATAACTCTAGAATTAACATTTACTACGAGGCGTAATGTAAAACTTTTTCTTTAAATTTCAAATTTCCAATCTGCCGTTCTGCCAGGCAGGTTGTAAAAGGCGACCGATTGGTTATCGAGTCACTAACATCGTGGCTACTAGGTGGTAGAGTTCTGCATTATCTCGCCCGGGTCTGGTACCACCGCCTTACCTATTCCCGCCGCAATAGCGTCAGTGCTTGTCGCTGTCGTGTTCCGGTTTGGAGGGTAAGGTAGCCGGTGAACTTATGCATGTGGCATTAGACCTCACCACAAGATAGCAATGCACCATTAACATCTTTGGTGTCTTTAGGCGATGGTTGGCTCTTTCCATCAGGAGACCCATCTGCTTGTTTGCTATCTTATGAGATAAAAAAAAATCTATATATAATCAATTGCTGTTCGTTAGTTTCACTAAAACTCGAGAACGACTGAATCAATTTGGCTAATTTTGGTTTTGAATTAATTGTTGAATTCCAGGGAAGGTTTAAAAGGTGAGAAAATATATAAAAAAATAAGAGTAGTTAAAAAGGCAGAACAAAGTATGCCAGGTCAGCTAGTAAATAGATGAAAATTTTGAAATATTTGCACACCATTTTATGGTAGATTATGTTGATATATTTGATTAATTTTAAAAACTTGTAACACTCACATTTTTGCAAATAAATTTATTTATTTATTTAATACTTTAACGTGAATAAATTACAACTGAAAATAACAAACGAGAACAGTACAAAAGGCGAGCTTATCTCTAATAAGATATTTCTTACAGTTAGCTAAAATAGTAAAATACAATATTAAAACAGAACAGGACACTGTACTGTATAAATATATTTTATTTCATTTTAAATAGTCCTAAAAACTTGTAAAATAGTGATATGCCTCATTATTCGTAAATTGTTTGCTAATGGTTCCAGTTAGCAAAAATGTAAACAACAATTTCCAAATCGTTGATCATAGCTACCCGACGTCAGAGACTATCTTTTTAGAAGAGAAAATACATACATATTATCTTTTAAACGAATCATCTTACAAGGAGTGTGGGACTAATATGGTAAAGGCAGACGTGAGAATAAATAAATCCTATTTTGGTTCCTAGTTTTCCTAGAAGCTAATATATCGTTTACCTCATACTAAATTCTCTCGAAAGGCAACGAATTTTTAATATACGGTCGGTTACTTTCTCATTAATTACTTGAATGTTTAGAAGTTGAATTTAAGATGGAAAAATGTTTCTTATTTTTAATCATGACAGTCATTAGTTTATAATCAAACATTAGTACAGCTAAATCAACGTTATCTCCTTGCAATTTTTTTATAAATTCTAAGAGCCAAAAAGCAAATGTCTTTCCTACTAGAAAGAGACAATCACCGCCCATATGCACAAAAGATGTTAATGATGCGTTGCTATCCATATGTCATAATTTGATGCCAGATGCATAAGTTTACTGGCAACATTCTCGTAACCAGAACACGTTAGTGTCAAGCATTGAAGTAAGTAAGGTAGCGGTACCAAACCTGGACGAGATGTTACAAAACTAAACCACCTAGTCGTCACGATGGTAGTGAGTCGTATAACTAATAATTCGGTTGATAGAATTCTTTACAATGATGTCTAAAAGTCAATTAAGTTTACCGGCTCCCTTATCCTATTATTTATTTTCCCCGTGTTGGTGCGGGCTCCATTGAAGAATACACCAACTGCCATTCTGCCAGGCAGGTCGTAAAAGCCGACCGTTTCTTTTTATATTATAAGATAGCAAAACAAGCAGATGGGTCTCCTGATGGAAAAAGTCAACCATCGCCTATAGACACCAAAGGTGTTTATGGTGCCTTGCTATCTTGTGGTAAGGTCTTATGCCACATGCATAAGTTTACCGGCTACCTTACCCTCCAAACCGAAACGTGACAGTGACAAGCACTGTCATTTTTGCGGCAGGAATAGGTAAGGCGGTAGTACCAGACCCGGACAAGACAATGCAGAACTCTAAAACCTAGTAGCCACGATGTTAGTGACTCGTATAGCCAATCGGACGCCTTTTACGACCTGCCTGTCAGAACGGCAGTTGGTTTGTTCTTCAAAGGAGCCCAGGATCAAGACGAGGATTGACTATAATTTTCACTACCATCGTGACTACTAGGTGTTAGAATTCCGCAACGTCTCGTCTGAGTAGTTGGTACCACCGCCTTACCCATTCCTGCCGCAATAGCGTCAAAGCTTGTCACTGTCATGTTCCGGTACGGAGAGTAGTAGCCGGTAGACTTATGCATGTGACATTGCTATCCCACCACACAGATAACAACGCACCATTAGCATCTTTGATATCTATAGGCGATGATTTCTCTTTCCATCAGGAGAGCCATAGACTGCGTGTTTGCTATTTTATGATATATAAAAAAATTCTTTCATGACACGAATTGACTCTACTTGGCTCAGATGAACTAATTATACTTGGTTTTAATACACGGGACGGTCAAAAAATATTAGTCAGAATTTTGTGACAGAAAATTGGAACGACATATTGAAGTCTGATTGTGTGCTTACAGTCCCGTATCTCAAACGAGCATGTTAAGCTGACAGTACGTATTATCGCTAGGATCAATACAAGTTAGCAAAATACGGCATTTGGAATCTAAAATTTTTCCGCCAGCTATCCGCTAACCGTTGAGTCGTGATTATTCAAAGTATCTTTAAACATTCTGTTTACTCTGCCTACTCTGCATAGAACCCGACATCATATATTTAAAAATAAAGTATATTCACGCCCGTGTCCTCGTCGAGGTAGACAAGTGCACCAACGATTAGCCGAAGATGGAAGTGACAAATGAGAACATGACAGTGACAAGCGTTGTAAGATTGGCCCCCCAATGTGATAGATGGTAAGCCTATCGCCAACCGGGCACTTTCCAAACCCATGCAAAGTAATGTTTATCAGAAAACTGAAAAAACACACTTTGGAATTGCTTGAATCGAACCCGAGTCCTCATTTAGTCAACTCCGACACCGGACCACTACATCACAGAGCCAACTATATTTTTACGTATATCAAAACTATGGAATAAAAAGAATGTTCCTCTCCGGGCCCGTTCTAAAGACCGCCTGCAATTCTACCAGGCAGTTCGTAAAAGGTTTCGTCCAATAAAACGATTAGCTTAGCATGTCACTTCCATCGTGACTACTACATGGTAAAGTTCTGCAATTCATCACCGGTGCTTGGTGTCATCACCTCACCTATACCGGTCACAATAGCGCCAACGCTTATCACTGTCATGTTTTAATTTGTCACTTCCATCGTGACTACTAGATGGCAAAGTTCTGCAACTTATCGCCCGTGTTTGGTGTTACCATCTTACCTATTCGTGTCGCAATAGCGCCAACGCTTATCACTGTCATGTTCTAATTTGTCGCTTCCATCGTGACTAACAGATGGTAAAGTTTTGCAACTTATCACCCGTGTTTGGTGTCACCATGTTACCTCTTCGTGTCGCAATAGCGCCAACGCTTATCACTGTCATGTTCTAATTTGTCACTTCCATCGTGACTACCAGATAGTTAAGTTCTGCAACTTATCTCACTTATTCCTGTCGCAATAGCGCCAACGCTTCTCACGGTCATGTCCTAATTTGTCACTTTCATTGTGACTTCTAGATGGTAAAGTTCTGCAACTTATCGCCCGTGTTTGGTATCACCATCTCACCTATTCCTGTCGCAATAACGCCAACGCTTACCACTGTCGTATTCTAATTTGGAAGGAACGTAACTGGTAAAGTTATACTACATTTATAACTTTACCAGCTAAGTTCCTGTCCATTACCGTCCAGCCTCACAGATAGCAACGCACCATTAACATCTATGGTGTCAATAGGCAATGGTTATATTTTTTCCATTAGACAAGCCATTTGCTTGTATGCTGACTGTTTTGCTACGATATAAAAAACGAGACAAGTGCGAGTAGGACTCACGCATGGAGGGTTCCGTACCATTATCTATAAAAATATTTTTAGTATATGATGTAACTAAAAATTTACTTTTTCCCCAATTTTTACTTTTACTGTACTATAAGACGTTGTTTCGTACCAAATTTTAAGGTTCCGAGTTCACGGGCAGTACCCCGAAAGTTTTGATTCCCTTGAGAGTTTCGAAAATTTGCGGAAATTTGCGACATAAATGGCTGTATCTTTTGATTGCGTTGGTTTAGAAGTTTGATTTTTTCACAGCTTAAAGGGACAGTAGACTTGAGTATTTGATATAAATTTCAGCTTAATACCTCCACGCGTTCTTGATGAAAGGGTCTTGACAGACGGACGGATGGACGGTCAATAAAGTGATCCTTTAAGGGTTTTTTCCTCTCGAGGTACGGAACCTTAAAAAAGGAATTACCACACGTTGGGAATCACACTGTGCATTTGCTTAAACAAACTACAAAACATTTGACGTAGCTTCCGTAATTCAGATTGTGATTCTTACCACATATATGGAGCACACTACATTTGCTTGTAAGCCGCTTGCTGCGCCGCGATCTCTATTTGGGGAAAAAACTTGGCCAGGTCGTAAGTCCGCATTGCGTATTTGAGTATCTACGCAGTCTTATTGCTTTCTGATTCAACGATCTTACTTGTATTATTGAAATTTATAGTATTTTATAAAAATCATCGAATTTGCACACCTGCAGGAGATCATATTTAGGTAATAAGTTCATATTTGTATGATTACTTTAGATTAAAAATTGAATAAACCCCGAGCACATTTTTAATACCAGGCTACCTTCTTGGTTCATGTGCAACTTTTGCAAAGTTAAACATGAAAAATTCTGATGACCTTCGAAAGCGATCCTACAATATCAGGTTAAGGTTACCATGTCATTGTAATATCATTGAAGTAATATAATGTAAAATGTTTTAACTGCAAAGTTTGTACAAGTTGCTTAATTCCAATCATCACTTTGAAAACATGATGTTGAAATAGTTGAACCTATTTTAATAAAAAATATCTAAAAAACAGCACTAAGAAACAGCTTTTAAATAAAAAATGGCACCCATTTAAGAGCTACGGTGACAGACACACTCTCATAGTGGTCCAATACATAATATGTATTTTTGAGTATTGGTAAAAAAACTATACACGATACTTTTGGCGAAGCGATTTGGATTTGTTTTTGATTTTAAAGTTTATTTCTAGGCGTGTTTTTAGACATGCTTTTTCAAAATTGGTTCAGCTGTTTCAAGATTACCAACTTTTTCTACTCGATAAAAGGAATTAATCAACTAAGATACAATGTAATATAGTATCGGAAAAACTGTTCCTCTTGCAAAGACAATAAATTATTTCAAAGAAGAGTTAGATAGACCTTAATAATGAAATTACACTTTCCGAACAAGTAGATGTCAATTTTATTAGTTCGTTAGGGCTAACTTATTTTACTAATTCAGGCTTTACGTTACGGAAATTAATGATTAAAAGGTGAAGTTAAATTTACTTTTTTCAGAGAACTGTTTTATGTGATCTCCATGATGTCACTGAAAAGAAAGTAGATGGCGAAATATACATAGAAAACTTCGCGGATGATAGCAAATTTAATTAATTTCACCTTTTTAGTTGATTAATTCCTTTTCTATGACAACGGCAAAAAATAGGTATAAAACCTACATGGTTAACGTCTAAACCCAGAAATACAAACATTTATGCTCATAGCACAAATGTTTGTCTCTGTCGGAACTTGAATCTGAGCCTCATCGATTCGTAGCTAGGTCCGCTAACCAGTCTACCAACGGGGCGGTCAATTCTGAAAGTGATAAAAATTAATTAATTTATTAATTAAGAGAAAATTATTAATTAATTTTCTTATATTTGCACGGAGGTTATAGGCATATTAAAATTATTTACAGTACCCGGCGATAAATATTGCACATCGAACTTTGGAAAGAGACAATCGGATAATTTCGGCTTCGTAAAGCGTTATCTCTGTCCCACACTACCTATGTGACGTTTAGTCAGTCGTTGTTCAAGTACGATAGAGTGCAGTCGCGTCCCGAAAAAAATATATATTTAGAGTTGATAACACCCACAAATTTAAATAATTTAAAGTTGTAATATGGCATCTTTCGGAAAAAGAGGGAAACCTTTACGAGGTCAGTCACGTGAAATTATCTACAATGTTTATAAATACTTTGTAAGCGAAGCTGATAGATTTAAAAAAAAAGTAGATGAAAATGTAAGTTGTTATTTTAAGAAGATTCAAGAGCGAGTTGCAAATGCCACTGGAATTTCAAGAAGAACTTTGAACAATATATTAAACGAAGTCAGTACTGAAACACATTCGACTGAAATTAAGTTCAGCACTCCAAAAAAAGGGAGACCAAAAAAGCAATTTCGTTTGGATATGGACGATTTTGATTACGATGTTGTTCGAAGAATGGTGTATGATTTTCACTTACGATTTAATGAACTGCCAACAATAAAATCATTAAAAGCTAAGTTATCTGAAGCTATTAATTACAATGGGTCTGAAAAAACGTTGAGAAAAATACTTCATGACATGGGATTTCAGTTCACTAAAATGGAAGATAATCGAAAAATTCTAATGGAAAAGCACGACGTTAGTCTCAAACGAATGGAATACCTTGATAAAATACGCAAATTTCGCGAAACAGGAAAAAATATCGTCTACATGGATGAGTCATATATACATGCATCCCACACTAAAGGGAAATCTTGGAGTGACGATAAGAAAAAAGGAGTAAAAAAGCCAATTTCAAAAGGTCAACGTTTGATAATAGTTCATGCGGGAAATGAAAAAGGCTTTGTACCCGGTGCTTTTTTAACGTATAAATCCACGGACACTACAGGTGACTATCACAATGAAATGAATAACGATAACTATGAGAAATGGCTGGTTAACCAATTAATCCCAAAGATACCCAGTGATTCTGTTCTAGTTATCGACAACGCACCCTATCACAACAAGTATGTTGAGAGACCCCCCAACTCAAACACCATTAAACGGGAAATGATCAACTGGTTAAACAGACATGAAATTCCAGTTGATCCAAAATTAACAAAAACCCAGATTTACGCTATTATATGTCAGCACAAGGGAGGTATACAGAGTTTTCTGTGGACAAAATACTTGCCGAACATGGGCACACTGTGTTGCGATTGCCACCATATCATCCGGATTTTAATCCAATTGAAAATATATGGTCTCAACTGAAAGGCTATGTAGCCTCTAGAAATGTGGGTATGAACTTAACTACAGTAAAAACATTATTGACTGAAAAAGTAAACATGATCGGCGCTGAAGAGTGGAAAAAGGTTTGCGATCATGCAATCAAATGTGAGAATGAATATAGAAGCATTCAACACAGTTTAGACAATTACACTGATAGATTAGTAATAAATACGGCTGATAGTGACAGTGATATTGACCTCTTTGAGAGCACAGATAGTGAAATGGAAGTAATTGAGAATTAGAATTATTATTATTTTTATTGCAATGTCTCATTTTAGCAATAGGTATAATGGTGTTTATTATGTACACTAAAGCTGTAATGTTCCAAAATAATTAAATACGTAAACATAATGTAAAAATGTTTTTTTATTTTATTTTACCCCAACCTAAAGCCATCACTTATAGAAAAATTAGTGTATTTTATACAAAGAATAAAAATATCAAAAGAAGCAAATCATACTTGTTTTAACAGCTCCTAATAGGTACCGGACTGTTTGTATTTTGTGCGACAGAGATAACGCTCTACGAAGCCGAAATTAGCCGATTGTCTCTTTCCAAAGGTCGATGTGCAATATTTATCGCCGGGTACTGTACAATAGCGATCGCCCTCTGGTCGAAATTTGACCATAGACCAAAAAATAAAATCTCTTCTAAATTAGACAACACATTTTACATGTTCTTTATAATGTTTTTCAAATAACTGGTGGAAGGTATGCATATTGTTTATTTTCAACCGACGAAAAAACCTTTGAGTATTAATGGTTTAATACTCAAAGGAAAAAACGCAGGTTCTCTACTTGACATGTATGTATGTAATGTATGTATGTAATACTAGATGCAGCGGATTCGTATTATTAGTTGTATTTTATATGGCAACATTGTGTTGAATACATAAATTGTTTTTACTTTAAATTGGCAGTCTTATAAAATAATACATAAAATCAAATTACCTGAAACTTTCGTGTGTACTTTCAAAATAAAATATTAACTCTAAATTCACGCCTGAAATGTTTTCCCTAATTTATCGTGGAATTTCTATGAAGCTTTACAAATATTGGAGTTAGATAATTCGCTGATTCGTTTAATTTTAGATGCGGGTAAAACTTTTCGAAGACAATCTCAAAAAGGAAAGTCGCACAGAATACTTTAATAATTATTATTTTGAAACTAGCTGATCCACAAGGCTTTGCCCGCGAGAGCGCTATATGGATGTTGCTGGATTAGTATGTCGTTCATTTTTCGTATAAAATTTCATCCCCTTTTACAGCTTTTTGGTGTTGATCTTTTTAAAATAAATTTAGCATGTTTCAATCGGGATCTTCAACTGTCTTCACTCCAAATTTCGTTAAAAACGGTTCAACGGTTTAACCGTGAAAGCATTTCAGACATACAGACTTGTGCATTTATAATATTCGTATGGATAATTATAATATATTATACAAATTATACTATTAATATAAATAAATAAATATTCACGGGACAAATTACACTTATTGATCTAACCCCAAAGTAAGCAAATTATTTTGCTTGTATTATGGGTGTTAGTCAACGATACTAATACATAGAAATACACATATAAATACTTTTACATACATAATAAACACCCAAACCCGGAAATACAAACATTTATGCTCATCACTATACATGTCCCCGTCGGGGATCGAACTCGAGCCCCGTTGATTGCATAGTCAGGGTCGCTAACCACTCGACCAACGGGGCGACCATTAATATACGCTTACACTTTAATTTGACTTCCAAAAATATTTATTTTGATATATTACTCAACTGGTTTTACTTTTTAAAGCATCTTCAGGACGTAATATACATAACTGATCATTGACATTTATAAGACACTAGCGACCCGCTTCAGCTCTACACGGGTAATATAAACAAAAAATCTTAACCAATTATACACCTAAATCTTCCTCACGAATTCCTATTCTAATTTTTTGGTGAAAATCGCATGAAAATCCGTTCAATAGTTTTTAGTTTATCGCAAACAGACAGACGCAGCAGGGGACTTTGTTTTATACTACGTATAGAAAGATGATCCGTTAAGTATATTACATCCTGAAGATGCTTTAAAAATAAAACTGGTTGAGAAATATGTTAAAATATATTATACTTTAATTTGGAAGTGAAATTAAAGTACAGGTGTTTAATAATGGAATTTCAACAAGTGCTGACGACAGAAAGTGTCGAGTATTTTAACATTAAAATCATTCAGTCTCAATCATATTTATCGAGTCCAATATGTCAAATATACTCAGATGACAAGAGAATATCTTAGCAAGTATTGCTTAAGGGATTCGGAAATTATACTTCCTTCATGTTGTTGATCCGCGCCGCCGAATAACGAAACTTTTACCTTCCTGTTAGACATTTTGTAAAAGGGGAACGATTAGACCAAACTGCAGAGCTCTTAAATATCTTGTACGAATTTATTACCTAATTCAATATACTAGTATCCATGTTTTTTATAACATAAGATATCATACAAGCAGAAGGGTCTCCTCATGGAAAGAGTCAACCATCGCCTATTGACACCAAAGATATTAATGGTGCATTACTATCTTGTGGTGAGGTCTAATGTTACATGCATAAGCTTTCAGGCTGTGTTTAACAGTATCGTTTGATTTAAAAGGTATGTTAGCCGGCAAACTAATCCCCCCTGATAAACATATATTTCGTGTTTATATGTGATAGCTTTAAAAAAGTTTACTCGATATCTTGTGATAAAAAACTTATATTTATTTCCGTTTTTAGTCACAATATAAATAAATTGAAATATGTAGTACACGACATAATGAAATAATATCCTTTCTGTTTCATCACAAAGCCTTTTATCTTCATGAAATTTGTAAATATAAATCTATACTATGAATATAAAGTACTAATATACCTTCAGTACTCTACAACGTCGAATATTAGGCGAAACCGTCGTATTTATACCCGCCCACGGGCCACGACGTCCTTAATTTGACTTTTTCAACCCACAATAATTCAATTTTAGATACCTGAGTAGGTAAAACACGTAAGTAATATTCATATTTACATTAAAATAGTCTTGAAAACAAAATCTACTGAATGTAACAATTTTATTTTATGGAACAGGAGGCAAACGGGCAGAGGCTCATCTGATGGTAAGTGATCACCGCCGGCCATGAACAGCTGCAACACCGGAGGTACTGCAGGTCCGTTGCCGGCCTTTAAGGAATGAATACGCTCTTTTCTTGAAGGTCCCTAAGTCGTATCGGTTCGGAAACACATCCGCTGGCAATTGATTCCACAGAGCAGTCGTGCGGGGCAAAAAATGCCTTGAAAATCGCACTGTAGTGGACTTGCAGACATCCAAATGGTGAGGGTGGAATTTAGAATTTTGGCGTGATGTCCGATGGTGGAAATCAGCAGGTGGTATTAAGCCGAACAACTCCTCGGAACACTCGTATTATCTACTTATCTCATGGTAGATATCGAAGAGGCACGGGTTCTCTTCTCGATAGGGACATTATTGTAATTAGCAAGTGCATGAGCGTAGTTGTCTGAATTTCTGGGTTTGGCTGTCTATTAAATATTTTGGTACTTATATAGGTATGTTTTTCTATATATTACATATAGTATCGTCAACTAGTATCTATATTATAAGAAAATTAAGGCCCTGATCAACGAGCAATTACATCCGCAGTTTTATGGCTCGTTGGTGAAGCTCGCCGGTGTATCAATGTAATACCACGGTTTCATATGCCGAGGAGTCTGGCTTGCAGTCTGTCTGGTTTGTTATTTTTTTTTTGTGCGGTAGAATATAATCATAGTTAATGCCGAAGAGTTGAGCGGTATTGGGACTATGATTTTTTTTGGAACGAAGTTCCTTACGGCAGGCTTGGAGGGGATGGGGATTTTGCTGCGCGGCCGAACTGAAAAAAATGTGATAGTAAAACCGTAAGAAAAATGCGTGGAATAAAAGCTTTAAATGAGACGTGCGCAGGCGCGACAGTTGCGTACACAAGCGAGTAGTGCCGTTTAGCCGAAGGAAGTTCGTTCCTACCTGGTGTCCCGCGACACCATTCTTTTTTTATATCATAAGACAGCAAACAAGCAGATGGGTCTCCTGATGGTAAGAATCAACCATCGCTTGTAGACACCAAAGATGTTAATGGTGCGTTGCTATCTTGTGGCGAGGTCTAATGCCACATGCATAAGCTTACCGGCTACCTTACCCTCCAAACCGGAACACGACAGTGACAAGCACTGACGTTATTGCGACAGGAATATGTAAGGCGGTGTTACCAGACCCGGGCGAAACAATGCAGAACTCTACCACCTAGTAGTCAGGATGATAGTGACTTGCATAGCCAATCGGTAGCCTTTTACGACCTGCCTGGCAGAACGGCAGGTGACCTATTTTTCAAAGTACCCCGGAACCAACACGGGGACAGCAGGTATACGTTAACACTTTGAAAAGTTTCTAGAAATCAAATATATTGGATTCATCAAACATTGCTGATCAAAACAAATAAATTTATTATTGAAACCACAGGCCACATGAATTCTAATAGACACTCCATAAAGTATCATATATTTGTAGATATACCGTGAAAAAATAGAAATAAGCCATGTTGTACTATTTTATAGTACCAAATGAGATGAAAAGGTTTAAAAATTACCCTTGAAGTGATATTTCATTGGTAATTACTTTATCTCAGTATTTTTGTGTGTAAACGCAAGCTACACTGACAAATTAGAAACTTGCTTTGAAAGGCGTATTCATTGTCCTCCTTCATATAATCGTACACATAATCCTCCTTCTAGAGTAGTTGGGTAAAAATGATAAAACTTATATACTTCCGCGATTAAGACGAATGCAGTGATAACTTTCAAGCTGTATTACAGCCTCTTAGTAGTAATGTACATTAAGACCTAAAGAAAAACAAAGAATAATAAAGAGTCAGATATCGCAGCATAAAAAGTCGTTTATGCTGTCAATGCGAAAAATGTTTTACCAAATCAGTTTATCTTTTTATAGTAATTAAAAAATAAACTGATTTCAAATATCTGTCAATTCCAAAAAACTATTAAATCGATCAAAATCTGGACTGCTCCTTAAGTTGGAATATATCTAAACTTCATCAAAAAGAATTATCCCGTTATGGCTTATAGTTCCTGAGAAATTCGTGGACAAACATACAAACATATACGTGCTAGGACGCCTGAATAGATCATCACACTCAAATATTATACAATTCCAACAATACATACACACATGTCAAACTGATAACTTCCGTTTTTTCGTCGGTTAAAAATGTTTTTATATTTAAAATTGACCCTTATTAATGCTGAAGCAATTTTTATTACATCATAGGATATCGACCAAGCAGATAGGTTCACTAATGGGTAGAAAGTAACTCGAAAAGAGCATATTAAATTCTATAATAATACCAATTATCAAAACTTATAAAGGAGAATGATGAGATTGGCCTAAATGGACTACAAGAATCTATATTCTTGTAGTCCATTTAGGCCAATTGGATTCATCAAACATTGCTGATCAAAACAATAAACGTCAGCCGAAATTATTAGATTAATTTTATTTACAATAAGTCAATATTAGAATTCAACGGACACTTTTTAATAGCAAATTAATTTTAAAAGGATTTTAGTCGGAAAGTCATGAAATTAATCAAACATGTTCGTTTTTTCTTATTTCTAATTCAAGTAAAGATTTTTCTATTCTGCCATAAAGTTAACACTTTCTTTTATTTCTGATCAACCAAACAAATTATGAAAATGTTGGATAGATAAGACGCAACATTTTAAACCAAATATCGTATAAAATAACAAAAATAAAAATATTTATTATTATAATCGAAATCTACAACATACAATAAACCGTATAAATAAGTATTCTTAGCATCATCCGAAAGAAACAAAAAAAAAACAAGTGTCATTTATTTACGCTGTGAGCGAGTAATAAAAATTTTATGTAAACAAAAGTTTTATCGTTTTTCAATATTTAAGTGGTTAAAATCAAATAATGTTCATGATAAGTAATACAAAAATGAATTATACTTGTGTTGACGATAATATGCGATGTGAGTGGCTTAAAATTAAATGTAAAAATTGTAAAATCAAGTAATATTAATCTTTGAAGAAGTTTCGTGATTTTAGAATTATAAAAAGTGTCTGTGATACAATTTACGTTTCAGAAGAAATTAATAGTGTATTACAATACGGTAAGCAGCTATCATTATGTGTTGCATTTTTGGCCAAATTTGTATGGGGCCTCATCAATCTCGTTTATACAGAAATAATATATGTTAATATGTTAGTAAAACTTCTCAGCCAATATTACGAAATGACTGAAGCAAACACAATTTATTAAATTATAAATTTTTGGAATATGAATTCTGTTTGGGTCTGGCTCATTTAATTCGATAAATTATTTTAACTGAAACGGATTTCCTGCAAAATATTTGTTTCTCCCGAATAAAAGCGATGTACATTATGCAGTAAAAGGTACGTAATAATTTACAAACCATAACAAAGTAGATCACTGAAACGATGGAGATAAAATTTTATTTATAATTTATAATCATTCTTGTACTAAAGACTTGTGTAAATAAAGACTAGCAATTCTCGTAGAAAAGAGATCCTATAGTCTATTTCACAAGTTGAAAATGATGAAAAATAAGGATAATGGTCGTAAAAATACTCACATTAATAGCTCATAAAATGTGCTGAAATCGTTGGTAGCACATTAATTGTAAAAGTTATAAACAAGTTTTTTCCGCGTGTTGGTCCCAGGCTCCTTTGAAGAATAAGCCAACTACTGTTCTGCCAGGCAGGTCGTAAAAGGCGACCGATTGACTATACGAGTTACTGACATCGTGACTACTAGTTGATAGAGTTCTGCATTGTCTCGCCCATGTCTGGTACCACCGCTTTACCTATTCCTGCCGTAATAGCGTCAGTGCTTGTCACTGTCGTGTTCCGGTTTGGAGGGTAAGGTAGCCGGTAAACTTATGCATGTGGTATAAGACCTCGCCACAAGATAGTAACCCACCATTAACACTTTGGTGTCTATAGGCGATGGTTGACTCTTTCCATCAGGAGACCCATCTACCTACTTGTTTGCTATCTCATACTATAAAATAAAAAAAAACAAATAAAAATGACAAAAAAGTGCTTAAAAGTAATTTTAGAATTACTAATGAAATTTCACCAAATGTCAACGATAGGAAATATAAAATATATTAAAATAGCAAATACGGCTGATTTGGCCCTCTTCTATAGAATACTTGAATTACAAATGGAATTTCAGCAAGTGCCGATGATAAAGAGTACAAAAGATGTTATGTTAGGTTTCATCAACGATATATGTATAAATACTGGAATATATTTAGTAAACAATCAAACCCGGAAATACAAATATTTATGTTCATCATACAAATGCTTGTCCTCATCGAGGATTGAACCCGAGTCCCGACGCGTAGTCAGGGTCGCTAACCAGTCGACCAACACGGTGGTCAATATGCAAGTATAAGTAAAACAGTAGTACCAAATAGTCGTAGTAGTAGTAATATTCATAATAATCTGCTTCTTCATTTAATATGTGTCTCTCAAATTTCAAAGTTCAAACTCTCAAACTCATGTCTGAAACATTACAAAAACACGCAAAACGAAGCTACGTTTTATGTGTTGTTGTTACAAAAAAAACCACAAATTAGCTTTACTATAATATTAATTAATCTACGTGATATCGGAGCAGTGCATCCTCAATAATAATACTCTATTATAATCCTCGATGAAACGAGCACGTTTGAGGTCAACCCGTTTGGGATGCATATCGACAGTAAAATGTCGATTTGATACGAAAATTCCAATAATATCTACTATAATGTTTTAAATTATACCTCGTTAAATAACATTTGTAATCTAAATATATTGCTATTATTAACATGCGCACATATTGTATTATACGGTGATCCTAGAAACTATCGCACATATTTTTTTATTTATTTAGCAAGACTACAATAATTTGGTTGACTGTCCAGAACTCGTCCTGTATAATACTAATCCTAATACCTACATCTAGAAATATTCTGATTACTGGCATTGGAATTACTTTTAAGATTGGTTGGTTTTCTAGAATATCGGCACTTGGCGAAATTCCATTGTTATTAGACACTTTTATTATTGCCCTTGTACTTAAATTTCACTTTTAAACATATATTTTTACTATATCACTCGACCAGTTTCACTTATTAAAGCATCTTCCTTAGGAAAAAGTGCTTGCTTTAAAAAGGGAAACCGGTCAAGTAATATATTAAAAATATATGTTTAAAAATGAAATTTAAATACAAGTGTAATAATAAAAGTGTCTTATAACTAGATTAACTTATTCATCAACGTTATATACACCTACATTAACAACCATCGATAGGTTCTATAAGACTTGAGTGATTTTTTTTTAGAAAGTATAGTATCAGCCAACGCAAATCTGTATTTCGTCCGTGGAACTCTCAAATCAGCCGGTCCTTTAGCGCGGCATGTGGTACATAATACATAGCTTATTTTTTATATTTCTTTAAATTTTGTTAATTATTAGAACAAGCAATACAGACTTAAATGAACAATATAAAGGTAAAGTAAAAAAAATCGTCAAAAGGTGAAAAAATTCTCACACAAATTTCCAATGATTTTTAACCCAGAATCATGATTCGAACCCAAGGTTTTACTTTCGTTAGACCGTCCCTTATACGCTGTAAATCTTGGTTTTGATCTTTGGTATTCAGTCTTGATTTTACTAATTTGATCCGTTACATGTTTCTTTAATTAAACTTTCTAAATATAATCATTATAAACAAATTAAAGTCAAAAATTATACGTAATCAATAAAGATAATGAAACACTATTTTATTGCTATCCAATAAATATTAAAAACTATTTATCCTCCATTAATTTTGGTAATGCATACAAGTTTGAAGAAAACATATGGAGTTAACAATATCGTTAATTGTGAGAATTGCAAGCGGACGGACGGAGAATTACAAATATGAGAACGGAATCTTCCTTAAATTTCTTAATTTCTTTATCGCATTAATCAAAATTTTATTGACAAAAAAACTGTAAATCGATTGACCGTGCAGGCCATCTCTGAAACTTCCCGCTAAATTAGTATTTTATGCTCAAAGGAACAAAAACTGTACCTAACCTGTACCATTTTTTTTTCAGAGTACAAAAATCTAAGTTTCGTTATAAATGACAGTAATTTTATTTCTGAAAAGCTATATATTTTGGAAACGATGATTGATTTTGATATTTTGAAGGACATCCAACGCAATTTTTGAGCTCTAAAATGTTTTCTTAGCTACATAATTTATAGGCATCATCATTGATAAATCCTAAATAAATCAACCGATTTGATCCAATTTACGATATTTGACGTTGATTTTTATAGAGTAAATCTGATTATATTTTCAAGTCAAATGTACCAATGTATCGAACATTAGCCTGATAGTTATTTAAAAACAATACCTACGTAAGTTTTCGTAAACAAAAAAAAATATTTAAAAAGCTGTAACTTTTGAAAACGTGATTCGATTTTGTAAACTTTTGAAAACTTGATTCGATTCGAAACTGTATTTGACGTAGTTTTTTAAGTAGTAATATATTGTCGAAGGTCAAAAAATAACTATTAGACACTTTTACTTTTTTTCCACTTGTACATAAATTTCACTTTTATACAATTTTTTAATATATTACTTGACCGGTTTCACTTTTTAAAGCATCTTCAGGATATAATATAATTAACTGATTATTATTGACAAAAAATAACTGGTTTAAAAATCTTGAAGTTATGTCAAAAACTTTTTCCAAAATTTTTCGTCAATGATACCTCCCGAACGGATAAACCGATTTTGGTATAATTTATGCATTGGACGCAGTTATTTAAAGAGTGAAGCTGATAAGATTGTGTATTCAATCGGTACAGTAGACTGGAAGTAATATTAAAAATACTGTTTCACTTGTTTTCGAGATTTTTTAAAGTTTCTCAAAATCTGGACCGAATTGGTTCAAACTTTCAGGAAGTCTACGTTGAGCGGAATCCAGACGCAATTGACTGCACGCACGAAAAAACATGACTCATTGTCACGTTCTGCCTGAGCCGAGTGTACAAGCATGAGCGCGGAACAAGTTATTGAAGAACAGACAGAGTGAAGAACATAGTTTCTCATGACGTTATCACGTAAAATTATCGTCCGTAAACAGATTTCGGAGACAAATTAATTTCCCCATTTGGTTTTTTGCAAAATTGATGTGTAATATATAAGTAAAATGTTTTACCATTTGAAGGTGTTTTGATCGTAAAGCATAGAAAGTTATGTCTGGAACTACTATTCTTGACAAAAATGTTACTGATCATTCTCAATATATTTATTGCAATTTAGAATTTTTTTCATTTTCTCTATTAAATGGAATTGGTTGGGAACATTTATTAGTGTTATTAGGAAAGGAAAAAAATCTACTAAAAAAATTGGAGACAAGTTACAGACCAACAGACCGTTTCATTTTTATTTGTCTACTGTCTAAAAGCAAGAAATTATTTTTGTTCTTAGTATGGATCTCTACCCGTTGTGAAAGTCCCCACTTGAACTACTTTTTATTATACATAAATATTTTGCTTTACACACATGTGATTTAAGTACACGTCCATACGATTTTGGTCTAGGTTTGGAATAATCAAGTATCCACTTTTAGGAGGATTTATTTTTTCGAAAGTTATATATGACAAACCTCAGGATATTTTCTATCTAATAAAATAGAATTATCAAAATCGGATCACTTTGTACAATATTTTGCGTTGTCATACATTAAAATCAGTAAGTGAATAATCAGTTATCACTTGTTTTTGTACCCTTTTGTCTGTAATTAACTGAACTGTTAAAATCGGGCTTCTTTGTAAAAAGTTACGCGTGGTCCAAATACCAATAAAAGTATAGTCTAAGGCGTTTTTTATAGTACCTATAAGATAGCAAACAAGCAGATGGGTCTCTTGACGGAAAGACTCAACCATCGCCTATAAACACCCAAAGGTGTTAATGGTGCGTTTCTATCTTATGGCGAGGTCTTATGCCACATGCATAAATTTACCGGCTACCTTACCCTCTAAACCGGAACACGACAGCGACAAACACTAACGCTATTGCGGCAGGAATAGGTAAGGCCTGACCCGGGCGAGACAATGCAGAACTCTACCATCTAGTAGCCGCGATGTTAGTGATTCGTATACCCAATCGGTCGCCTTATACGACCTGCCTGGTAGAACGGCAGTTGGTCTCAAAAGTTTCTTCAAAAGAGCCTGAGACTAACACGGGGAAAACACTTTTGTATAACACTTTTTTTTAAATATACACATCGAATTGAGAATCACCTCCGTTTTTGGTCGATTGAAAATCGAATCGTTAACCCAATACTATATATCTAGTTCATTAAAGCTCGAGCTATCCAAAACATAGTACAGTACCCGGCGATAAATATTGCACATCGACCTTTGGAAAGAGACAATCGGCTAATTTCGGCTTCGTAGAGCGTTATCTCTGTCGCACAAAATACAAACAGTCCGGTACCTATTAGGAGCTGTTAAAACAAGTATGATTTGCTTCTTTTGATATTTTTATTCTTTGTATAAAATACACTAATTTTTCTATAAGTGATGGCTTTAGGTTGGGGTAAAATAAAATAAAAAAACATTTTTACATTATGTTTACGTATTTAATTATTTTGGAACATTACAGCTTTAGTGTACATAATAAACACCATTATACCTATTGCTAAAATGAGACATTGCAATAAAAATAATAATAATTCTAATTCTCAATTACTTCCATTTCACTATCTGTGCTCTCAAAGAGGTCAATATCACTGTCACTATCAGCCGTATTTATTACTAATCTATCAGTGTAATTGTCTAAACTGTGTTGAATGCTTCTATATTCATTCTCACATTTGATTGCATGATCGCAAACCTTTTTCCACTCTTCAGCGCCGATCATGTTTACTTTTTCAGTCAATAATGTTTTTACTGTAGTTAAGTTCATACCCACATTTCTAGAGGCTACATAGCCTTTCAGTTGAGACCATATATTTTCAATTGGATTAAAATCCGGATGATATGGTGGCAATCGCAACACAGTGTGCCCATGTTCGGCAAGTATTTTGTCCACAGAAAACTCTGTATACCTCTTCTTGTGCTGACATATAATAGCGTAAATCTGGGTTTTTGTTAATTTTGGATCAACTGGAATTTCATGTCTGTTTAACCAGTTGATCATTTCCCGTTTAATGGTGTTTGAGTTGGGGGGTCTCTCAACATACTTGTTGTGATAGGGTGCGTTGTCGATAACTAGAACAGAATCACTGGGTATATTTGGGATTAATTGGTTAACCAGCCATTTCTCATAGTTATCGTTATTCATTTCATTGTGATAGTCACCTGTAGTGTCCGTGGATTTATACGTTAAAAAAGCACCGGGTACAAAGCCTTTTTCATTTCCCGCATGGACTATTATCAAACGTTGACCTTTTGAAATTGGCTTTTTTACTCCTTTTTTCTTATCGTCACTCCAAGATTTCCCTTTAGTGTGGGATGCATGTATATATGACTCATCCACGTAGACGATATTTTTTCCTGTTTCGCGAAATTTGCGTATTTTATCAAGGTATTCCATTCGTTTGAGACTAACGTCGTGCTTTTCCATTAGAATTTTTCGATTATCTTCCATTTTAGTGAACTGAAATCCCATGTCATGAAGTATTTTTCTCAATGTTTTTTCAGACCCATTGTAATTAATAGCTTCAGATAACTTAGCTTTTAATGATTTTATTGTTGGCAGTTCATTAAATCGTAAGTGAAAATCATACACCATTCTTCGAACAACATCGTAATCAAAATCGTCCATATCCAAACGAAATTGCTTTTTTGGTCTCCCTTTTTTTGGAGTGCTGAACTTAATTTCAGTCGAATGTGTTTCAGTACTGACTTCGTTTAATATATTGTTCAAAGTTCTTCTTGAAATTCCAGTGGCATTTGCAACTCGCTCTTGAATCTTCTTAAAATAACAACTTACATTTTCATCTACTTTTTTTTTAAATCTATCAGCTTCGCTTACAAAGTATTTATAAACATTGTAGATAATTTCACGTGACTGACCTCGTAAAGGTTTCCCTCTTTTTCCGAAAGATGCCATATTACAACTTTAAATTATTTAAATTTGTGGGTGTTATCAACTCTAAATATATATTTTTTTCGGGACGCGACTGCACTCTATCGTACTTGAACAACGACTGACTAAACGTCACATAGGTAGTGTGGGACAGAGATAACGCTTTACGAAGCCGAAATTATCCGATTGTCTCTTTCCAAAGTTCGATGTGCAATATTTATCGCCGGATACTGTAACTAGTTGGATGGAGTTTACTAGAGTAAAAATTTCTAAAACTCTCATAAAATTAATAACTCTTCGGAAAAGAGTAATAAAAGTGTTTTATTTGAAATGTTAAACAAATCTGAAATTTAGTCGAAGAGTTTATGGATTTAAGTCTTAATTTTAATGCTGAAGATAAGCCTTTGATGAAGTAATAAAACAATCATAAAAAGTTGTACAATTTTTTATATCACGTAAGTCTCAATTTTATTGTGGGATCAAACTTTAAGAAACACATGCCTCATCAATCACGCCATATTGTTTGTAATAAAATATTTTGGTGCAAAAGGTTATCGTATTTTATTGTTTTAAATGGCGAGACGGTTCATTTAGGATTCAACAGATGTAAACGGTTAGTGAACAATAAACATTCTTTATGAGCTTATACGCAATACGCTTCCCTATTGGTAGACCAAACAAGTAAATTTATTTATTCTTCTTAACTTAAACGTGTATATGAGTCAGTGAAATAAATAATAATTTAGTAAAGAGCATCTCACCTCTCGGGCCACGCGCATAGTGCCCTACATACTACTAGGGCAACTTCTAGCCCATGATAATAAAGCGGACTAAGAAGAGGGCGTTTATCGTTTGATACTATGAACATTTATCCTATTTAACATCAATGACGGATATATCCGCACGACAGGTTCACCCCATATAAAAACTCGAAGTATATTTTATAAGCTTGTCTACTATTAGTGTAAGGTATGAGAAAAGCTATTCGAATTTTCTTGACACACATGTATTCTTATTATTCTAAAATTCTTATCTTAGCTGACTTGAGAAGCCAGAACTTGTGCCCGAACTGTTGTCCATCTTATGCACAAATACATAAAATGACTATAATTTTCATTTTATGCGACCATCGATTTTAAAAATTGTTTTGCAAAAATAAGCTGAATTTTTTTTTTTTTTACTTATCATTAAAATAACTCATACATCATATGAGATGTATAGAATTTCTTAGTATTTAAACTATTTTTAGATAAAAAATAATTATTATTTCTTTTGACTTACAAAATAAAGTCAAGTAGGTATTTGGATAAGGTAATAATTAAGTCAATAATTGTTTAGAGTAAAACATTGTAAAAGGGTTTAACAGATATGTTTTCGAGGCATTCGTAATTGTAAAATTGAAAAGTGAAATGACGTAATATACAAGAAAATGTAATCAGCGTTGCGTTTAACATAATTCTGTATTTTATCAGTTGATGTTTATTAAATAATACTTGCCTTTTACGTCAGTGCTTGTCACTGTCGTGTTCCGGTTTGGAGGGTAAGGTAGCCGGCAAACTTATGCATGTGGCATTAGACCTCGCTACAAGATAGCAACGCAACGTCTATAGGCGATGGTTGACTCTTTCCATCAGGAGATCCATCTGCTTGTTTGCTGTCTTATGATATAAAAAAAAATCATAGTCACAATACCGCTCAACTCTTCGGCATTAACTATGATTATATTCTGCCGCACAACAAAAAAAAAAATAACAAACCAGACAGACTGCAATCCAGACTCCTCGGCATATGAAACCGTGGTATTACATTGATACACCGGCGAGCTTCACCAACGAGCCATAAAACTGCGGATGTAATTGCTCGTCGATCAGGACCATAATTTTCTTATAATATGGGTACTAGTTGACGATACTATATGTAATATATAGAATAGATAGCTAACAGCTATCTTATGATATAAAAAAAAGAACATACGAATTGTATGTAAATATGTTTGGGCATAACATTTTTAATGTTTATTTTTTTACTGTTCAAAAAAGTATACTTCTCGTTATATCCCATTTATATTTGATAAAAATCTGTTTCAGGATACCATAGATATTGGTTTTCATAGATATTGATTGGGTTAATTTGACGTTAGTTAGTTAGTAGTTGCAAATTTACTGCATTTAAATTATTAAATGACTAGTTTTTTCTTTATTAAAATATACTCTTTAACATGTAATAATAAAAAGCATTGCAAAAACTGTGTCTTAATGTGTCCGCAAGTATGCAAATTAAACCTTAACGACGGTTTAAGAGGTGGAGGAAGTGGAGTCTTAAAAAAAGTAAAGTTTTTAAATTTCAAATTTACACTCCAGTAGAGCTCATGCTTCTTTTTGAAGCTTTCAATGCTTAGTTTTGCCGCTCAAAAAACGCCTTTGTTGGATTCGTGTGTTTGTTTAACCCGAACACAAAGAACCATTCGGTCTGAGAGCACGCCGGCTATTGTTTGTTAACGGGATAAAGTTAGCGGAAACTTCACTCATACCTCTCAACAAGTTTAGCTTTAACTTAAAGGCACGAAAACAAAGACGCAACAACTACATAGTTCGAGCTTAAATCAGATAGCTGTTAAATCTTAGATAGTTTTAATTAAACTCCCAAAAGTAGGTTCTATTAAGATTTCTGCTTGAACTCATCTACACGTACAGAATTATAACTTACTCTCTGGCAATCTGAATATATGTAGTCTAAATTTACGCAGAGATAGGTGTTTCTAAATAAAATTAATTAACAGTACAATTTCAGAAATATTACAAGAAGGTATGTAGCCAGAAATGTTTAATCTTCTATAAAAATAAATAAAATTGGAGTGTCTGTTTGTAATATTAAAATAACCGGTTTTAACTAAACGCATATGGATACATGGTACACATACCAAAATAATACTTTTTACGATTTCTCTGTCCGTTTGTCTGTCTGTCTGTTTGTTCCGGCTAATCTCTGGACCGATTTTGACGGGACTTTCACTGGTAGATAGCTGATGTAATAAGGAGTAACTTAGGCTCCTTTTAAAAAAAATCCCATGCGGACGAAGTCGCGGGCACAGCTAGTTAGTAATATACTTAAAGGTCCGGTCAAAGACTATTCAGAATCGATAATATGTTCGGTTTATATACTTAATAAAACAAAAAAAATAAAAAAAATATTTTTATCTGATACAAGAAACAAAACACATAGATATTTCAATTACTTACGCAAAATTCGAACAAAAATATTTTAGTGACTTCAATCAAATTAAAACTGATCGGGAAAAATGTATTTAGAGCGACAGATAACATAATCTAGTCTAATCGACAGATTATATAATACTATCACAATTATAGGTAAATATAAAATGACACACTGCCAGCATTACAGACTTCATTCACAAGACTCGCCGTGTTGGTCCCGGCCTTCTTTGAAGAATAGGCCAACTGCCGTCCTGCCAGGCAGGTCGTAAAAGGCGACCGAGTGGCTACCGAGTCACTACCATCGTGGCTACTAGGTGGTAGAGTTCTGCATTGTCTCGCCCGGGTCTGGTACCACCGCCTTACCTATTCCTGCCGCAATAGCGTCAGTGCTTGTCGCTGTCGTGTTCCGGTTTGGAGTGTAAGGTAGCCGGTAAACTTATGCATGTGGCATTAGACCTCGCCACAAGATAGCAACGCACCATTAACATCTTTGGTGTCTATAGGCGATGGTTGACTCTTTCCATCAGGAGACCCATCTGCTTGTTTGCTATCTTCATTACATAGTATAAAACAAAGTCGCTTTCTCTGTCTGTCCCTATGTCCCTATGTCCCTATGTATGCTTAAATCTTTAAAACTACGCAACGGATCATGATGCGGTTTTTTTTAATAGATAGACTGATTCTTGAGGAAGGTTTTAGTATATAATCCTTTCCGATATTTCCACGGGAACAAAAGCTACGCGAGTGAAACCGCGAGCAGGTCGCTAGTATGATATAAAAAAAAACTCAGTGCATCGAATTCATGAATTTAGTGGGATATTTTTAAACGAATATTTTTATAATTTTGTAATTTTGTTAATATGAAATGTTTCACAAATCACTTTAAAATTTATTTATCACCAACTGGTTTCGCCTTTTACGGCATCTTCAGGGCTATGAGACTTTTATATCATATTATTTTATATTTATTTTATATAAAAGTCTCATAGCCCTGAAGATGCCGTAAAAGGCGAAACCGGTTGGTGATATTAATTAAATTTTAAAGTGATTTGTGAAACAGTATAAGTGTACTAACAAAATTAAAAATGGAGTTTCACCAAGTGCCGACGATAAAAAGTGTAAAATACAGAATATTTTTATATTATCTTGTAACAGTTTTACAATAATAACTAAAACACACTTTCTATTTAATATTTAGTTTCTAATTTTAAAATTTGGCCTGACCTTTAAAATTTACCCTGTATAGCAGACTCTAATGTCATTGTCCTGTTAATATACAGTTCGTAACAAAAACCCTGTCTGATCCTCAAAGTTATTGTTTGGTAGCTTAATATTATAATCATATTATATATGTCATTATTTTGTGTATAATATAGATAAATAAATTTTCACGGATTTGGATGAAATTGCAGGCACACATGTAGATGATGACCTGGAATAACACATAGGCTACTTTTTATCCCGGAAAAATTAGATGATCCCGCGGGATTCGACAAAAACATTCATAATGCAGCAGGGTGTACGCTGCAGCTAGTATAATATAAATTAAAACTACCTGACCCGGCAAACGTTGTTTTGCCACATAAATTCTTAAATTAAAAATAGGGGTTGATTGTAGACGGTTGAAAATTAAGGGTTGTATATGTTTTTTAATGCTGAATCATAAAAAAATAAAAACAAAAAATTTTATCTTAAAAATAAAATAAAAAGTTTAGGGGTGGACTACCCTTAGCATTTAGGGGTATGAAAAATAGATGTTGACCGATTCTCAGACCTACTCAATATGGTCACAAAATTTCATTACAATCGGTCAAGCCGTTTCGGAGGAGTACGGGAACGAATATTGTGACACGAGAATTTTATATATAAGAAGATAGATATAAGGAGATATATAAGAAGTCGCCTCTGTGGTCTAATAATAATAGTAGTAATAGTAATCCGGTATCGGTGTTGACTACGTGAGGCCCCGGATCGGGCAATTCAAAAATGTGTTTTTCAGTTTTCTGGTAAAAAAATAAGATTTTCATTTTTCTGATACATGGAAAGTGTGCGATAGGCTTGCCATCTATTACATTGTGGGACTAAGTAGGTATCTTCAGATAATCGTGGGTGCACTTGTACTACTGCCTACATCTTCGGGATACGGATTTTTGATATAAATTAAATTTAGGCTTCAGTTTATAATTATTTCCTAGTAATTAACAAATGAGATACTCAATTAATTAGTAATAGGTATAATTATTACACTCTATGTATGGCCTAATTACACAGTATATTACAGGAGGTATTTCAGTGCCTGCGAGATTACATATAACGTGTGGGTTTATACATTAACATAATGTTTTTATATTATTCATAACCGTATTATAGAATAATCATATAGTTTTTTTATATCATTATATAGAAAACAAACAGACGACTCTCAAGAAAAACTATCGCCAATAGACATCAATGATGTGAATGGTGCATTGCTATCTGTGTGGCGGGATGGAAATGCCTAGTGCATAAGTCTGTCTCTTTTTACGACCTACCTGGCAGAACGGCAGTTGGTCTTTTCCTCAAAGGAGGCCAGAGCTACATGAGGGAAAATACGCCACGAAGATTATAACCTAACAAAAACACAATCGAGACAACAACCAAACACAAGTTCTCATGTTTGCCCTTTGTTGCGTCGTGTGTTTACAGTTATACAATAGTAAATTATTGCAAAGGCCGCAAAATAACAATTGCAGGTCGAGTATGAGTTTGAAGACCAAGCCGCAGGCGAAAGCCTCAATGATACGAAACATATATTTTTTTTCTCAAAAAATGCATATTTAAATGCAATTAGAATTTATTAAATCTCTCGGAAATAAAAAATACTATTTATATAATAAATTTAATTTATCTGTTTTTGTTTTGAATTCACTGGAAGCAGATTTTGCCATTGTTAATTTGGCATCAAATCTTAGATCTGGTGGACTGCAGCCAATATCCATTTAACTTTCGGAACCGTCAGAAGTAATTTTTGATTATGCTTTTTAATAAAATAAGAGCATCGAGACGATCTTCTTGCTTCACTACCAAATTATTATTTTTTCCGACTGTGCCTTAAAGGTAAACGCATTTGTGGCTATACAGCCACGAGAACGCAACTTGTACTAAGATAAAGGAGTTCTTTATTAAAATTAGCACGCCTTTTCTTACAACATTGCGGGCACGTTTTTTGTTCCAAATAAAAAAAAACATGCCGGAAATGACTTAATTTTCTGTGTATGTAAATACGACACTTCGCGTGCTCTTTATTCAAACCTAATAACTATTTCCGTGCATGTTTGACAGAAATTATATAAATTTAAGCCCTAATTATGCTTTAATAATTGAAATAGCTTAGATTCAAAACAAATACATATATTGTGGATGTGAAACAGTATAAAACTTTATTAGTTGAAACTAGGTATAACATACGTGTACTTTAATTTCACTTTAGATACAGACTAAATTATTAAAATAAATCGACCGGTTTCGCTTTTTAAAGCATCTTCAGGAAGTAATATTTTTATAGAGTAAATACACAATAAAAGCTTGTACTTTTTTCGTGATATAAACTAGTTTCAACTAATAATGATGGAATTTCACCAAGTGCCGTTACTTGAAAGTGTAAAATATATGAACACCAATTTATATTTTATGAAAATCAATACGATCCAATCTTATCAAATACGGATGATGGAAAGTATAAATTATTACAAATATTCCTTTTACAAAAGAAACTGCAATAACAAGATATCATTATAATTAGTTGACGTATTTGAACATCAAAGTAATAGGTGGAGTTTCGGTCACAAATAAAACTAAATCTAGCGACACTTTTACGCTACACATGCATGTGACACATTGAAAAGGGACAGCTCGACATGAAAGGCTTATTAGGATAAAAATAGTAGCCTTGTCAGCTTGCCAACTTGGTTTTTTGCTATTATTTTCGAGATAAAATTTGGGTCATCAAAATTTAATAGGGTAGCTTAAATGAAAAAGGTTCATGTCAATACATATTTATATTCGAACAATCGGACGTTTGATACTATATATATCCTAACGAAAATCATGAATTCTGAAATGAGTTTGTTTATTTGTTTGCTACGCTTTCACGGCTAAACTGTTCAATCGATTTTGATGAAATTTGGCATGAAAATATTGGAAGGTACGTGATAAAATATAAATGAACTATTTTTAGAGAATTCATTCACTAAGTTGCTAAAAATAGGAGATAAAAATTAGAATGAAAAACTATATCGACAGGCGAAGCTGCACGTATCAGCTTGTAATATTATAGATGTGAAAGTCTGTGTGTCTGTCTGTTACACTTTCAAGGCTAAGCCGCTGAACCGATTTTGATACAATTTGCATTAAAATATGTAGTTGAAGACCCAGGGTCAAACTTAGCCTAACTTTTTTCAAAAATAGAACTTAAAGTGCTGTAATAGGGGATAAATTTTTTTATGAAAAACTATATCGAAAAAATGTTGATTTACAGCGGGTGAAGCTTCGTGGGCCAGCGAGTGTGTGTATAAATGTTTATTCAACGATAACATGAGTATTATTGATTGGAACGTGGTAAAATTTATTAGGCGTATTTGAGATAAGCAGTATTTTAAATCAAACACGAGGTATATTGTTCATAAGTTCGTCGAGATGTAGAGGCTGTAAGAGTGCGTTAGTGTATTAGTGTGTACTTGTTCTTGAGGGTTTGTGTGACATGTTGTGTATGTGTGTATTTTTTGTATGTGTATGTGTAAAAATGTGAAATATGAAACAATTCTCGATTGATGACAATAAAAATGATGGTGTTATTTTAATAGCAGGAATTTTAATTTATTTAGAAATTAGAGAAATAGTTACTAAAAGTCAATAGCTCTGTTCAAAAGTGCCTTTTCTGCATATGGCTGTGAAATAAGTTGTCACCACATTGCCACATTTTAATTTTAATTGGGAAAGTAGCCGCTTTTGTTAATGTGGTATTAACGTCATTGGCGTTTATAAGCGATAATAAAATTCCACCAAGAGGACAATGTTCTTGATTGTTGTCTTATGATATAACATATTGAATTTTTGTATGATGAATTTTCAAAAGAAAGAAATAACAATACCCTTAATTACAGTTTATGCTGTCTCAATAATAAACTTGTTTATTATACAGCTCTGTAATTAACAGATTTTTTTGAAATATAAATAGACTGTGTACTATTCAAGGTGTCAGGTGTATTCATCATCTATATGTGTATCAAATTTCATCCAAATCGGTTTAGACGTTTTAAGAGGTTGAGTAACAAACATCCATGCATCCAAACATCCAAACTTTTGCATTTATAATATTAATATAGATTAACAAATACACACATAAACATTGCGCTGAATTAGTCCAGTAGAACAACTTCTTAGTACTTCGCTCACTTGATTAATTAAATTCAGATGTTATACTCTATATATCTACCGCTCCGTTGATCGAGTGGTTAGCGACCCTGACTACGCAATCAACGGGGCTCGGGTTTGATCCCCGACGGGGACAAGCATTTGTGTGATGAGCATAAATGTTTGTATTCCGGATTTGGGTGTCTATTAAATATATTCCAGTATTTATATATGTATTTCTATGTATTAGTATCGTTGACTAACACCCATAACACAAGCAAATAATTTGCTTTGGGGTTAGATCAGTAATTTGTCCCGTGAATATTATTTTATTATTTATTATTATTATACGGTTTAAGAGCGACTTCACTTAAAATGGTTCGATTAAAAGAAACAAGACATACATCACTGGTAAAAGGTGAAATTAATTAAATTTGCTATTATCCGCGAACTGTTCTATGTATCCTCCGTGATGGTACCGAAAAGAGTGACGTCGGTTTAATAAATGGATAAGATTCACCGATGGTTCCGATCAAACGAAGACCCCCAGCGGCACACTTATTCGCCCACATCCACCACACTTTTACAACCACGACCACGCCGGCACCAATCACAAAAGCACATAATTCATGTACGTACCCAACGCACGTTTCACTTCGAAACCGAAGCATCTTCAGGAGAAACGAACACTACCTCAATCTACGCGAGTGTAAGTAATACACTCGCGTAGAGTGAGGTTCGCGTAGAGGAGTGTTCGTTTCTCCTGAAGATGCTTTACCTTTTTAATAATGGATTTCCGCAAAGTAACGCCTGAATCAATAAAACATCACTGGTGGTTGGTAGGTAGCAACGCAATATTAACATCGTTGGTGTTTATAGGCGATGGTTTTCTTTATCCATCAGTAGAGCCATCTGCTTGTTTGCTATCTTACGATATAAAAAAATATCTGCTACAGAAAAGTAAATACCGTCACATAATATGTTTCTAGATGAATGCATTGCTAATATATTATTGATTATTATCTTGAAATATTGCACAATTAAAGTGAGCTACAAAAATATGATCCTTAGTCTTGACTTATAAGATTACTAGCTGTGCCCGCGACTTCGTTCGCGTGGAAAAAATTCTAAAATAAAAACCCGCATAGTTCCCGTTCCCGTGGGATTTCCGGGATAAGAACTATCCTATGTCCTTTCTTGGGTCTCAAACTATGTTTATACCAAATTTTATCTAAATCGGTTCAGTGGTTTGGCCGTGAAAGCGTAACAGACAGACAGACAGACAGACAGAGTTACTTTCGCATTTATAATATTAGTATGGAAGTATGGATAGTATGGATTAGTTCATCCATGCAAGACAATGCCTTGGTAAATTAAATATTGGTTATTATATTTGTGGTGACATCGTAATCAATACCTATGCTATTTTGACCACTAATTAAGTTTAATCTTAACCACAACACAAATAACTAATAATAATTATAAACGTGTACATACTTACGTAGTTATATTAAAATACAATTAAATTACTCATAATGAACCCATAAGTTGATGTCTTGATATAACTAACAAAGTTATAGTCATTATCATTTAAAACTGGGAAATTAAAAAAATCCAAAATTAACTAAGCTTTAGTTTAAAAAACTCAAAACATACTTGATATTGTATTACAATAATTAACAACCAAAATTCAATAAATTAAACTATCAAAATTTCAAAACGTTGATAGTATCTATGTTTGGATAGTATATACGAGATACGTTTATTTTATTTTTTGATTTTTGTGTTATAACACTCACCCCGTGCTTGGGAAACTGGAAAAGCCTTAAAAATAACAAAGAAAAATATCAAAACGAGATTTGAACCTGCGACCATCTCCCTAAAGCCGGGACGCTCTTCCACTGAGCTAGTGTCGAGAGGCTCGAGGTGGTTTGCTTCTTCTTTGCTAAATGATCGATTACATCGATTATACTGTACTGATCGCTAGATATACATACGTATAACTAGTTAAATGAGTTCATCGTTACAGATGAAATTCACATTTAATTAGATATCTTTACAAAAATTACAGTAATGTAACCCAAGGTATATGCTCCCACTATACCGAGCCTTTACCGTACTATTCCAGATCATCATGTACCTGTCTGCCAAGTTTCATTCAAATCAGTTCAGTAGTTCTTGCGTGATTGAGTAACAAATATCCATCCATCCATTCATCCAGACATCCATCCATCCAAACACCCAAACTTTCGCATTTATAACATTACTAGCTGACCCGCCAAACGTTGTTTTGCTAAATATATTTATAACAGTATTTCTCTACTATATAACGGATGTTATCTATACATATAATAAAATCGTAGGGAAGTCAAAACTGTACATTGAATATTTTTTTAAAAGAATATTTGGGGCGTGATCTACAATCGATATCGAAGCCAAAAATATAGTTTTTAGAATTTTTGTCTGTTTGTCTGTATGTATGTCCGGGGTAAACTCAAAAAGTACTGCATGGATTTACTTCAAATTTTGCATGAATATTACTAACAAGTCGGGTCAACATATAGGCTACATATTATCACGCTATCGCCTACGGGGAAGGAGCAGTGCCGAGTAAACGAAGTCCGCGCGGACGAAGTCGCTGACAACAGCTAGTTATACATATAAACCTTCCTCTTGAATCACTCTATCTATTAAAAAAACCGTTACCACTTTGCTAACGTAACTAATATGTATGTTCATGCCAAACAACAGCTTTCTAGTAATAAGGATCTCTGAGTTATCGTGCGGACGGACGGACGGACATAGTGAATCTATAAGGGTTTCTAGTTTACTTCAGAACCCTAAAAACAAAAATGTTTATTCAGTAACTTTAAGGAGATATCTTTTTGTTACTATTGGGGTTTTCTTTAAACTGCTATAATGCATGTACTAGGAGACTCCGAAATATCACCAAAGATAAAACATTAGAGTATTACTATCGTGTGGCAACGTGTTAATGGCACTTGCATAAATTTACCAGCCTTACCTTAGCCTCTAAACCGGAACATGACAAGCATCAACGCTATTGCAGCAGGAATAGCTGGTACCTAATACCTGGACGTGACGTTGCGGAACTCTCCCAACTAGTAGTCACGGTGGTAGTGACACGTATAGCCAATCATTCGCTTTTTACGGACCAGTATTTTTAAGGCTAACGTTGAGTCAAAAAAAATGCTTCTTATGTATTTGCGCTGATTTAGCTTTGCAAATTAACCGGTTAACAAGCCCTGGCTAAATCACTTTTACATTCCTTAAGTTATTCAAAACTATCAATTTATTTTTACAATTCCTCCGTGCATATAAGTTACTGTTGCTGTTGCCCGCGACTTCGTTCGCGCGGACTTCGTTTTCTCTGCACAGCTCCTCCTCCGTAGGTGATAGCGCGATAATATGTAGCGAAACCCGACCTGTTAGTAATATTCATGCAAAATTTGAAGTAAATCCATGAAGTACTTTTTGAGTTTTACATATATTGACTTTACTGCGATTTTATTATATAGATATTGAATAATTTGTACATACGCAGGAATTGTAAAAATAAATACAAGGCTCAAATTCGGCGGAACATTTTATTGAGCTCTACTGAGCCGTTACAAAACCATTGAGTTATGAATTCATTGTATCTAAAGTCACGTGGTAATTTTTTATTGCTCATTGAACTGCTGTTTCAACGTTTTCAGTAAAAGGAAAATACGAGCATAAATGCTAACTGAATATATACTAATCTTTTATAAATTTACTTGTAATTTTGAAAATACTTTAAAATTTTTTCCCGGATTTGAACTGCCACGTAGTTTCAGCAAATGAACAAAGGATATACAGGCTGATTGGTAAGTCTGTATATATAGAAAGACACGATGATTAATAATTAAAATTATTTAAACTTTCGTGAGAAATTATTTAGATTAATAATTACTTAAATAAAAAAATGCAATAAAATGAGAATCTTGGTTAACCATACAGAAAACCTCGATGAATTTAGTGTAATAATATTTTGCTTTTGTGCAAATTATACGAATTGATCTAGCCCCAAAGTAAGCAAATGGTTTGCTTTTGTTATGGGTGTTAGTTAACGATACTTATACATAGAAGTACATATATAAATACTATTACATTCAGACACTCAGAACCAGAAAAACGTCTATGCTCATCACACGCTTTTCCCTGTGAAGATTTCTTTACAGTCCCGCGCCTAACGCTGGGCACAATGCCACGACTCCACCCACCACTGCTAGTCCAAACGTCGCACTAAGCCAAGGTTCGGTCTCACTGGAGACAGCCCTTAGCGCGGGCGTTTATAGGCCCAATATTAATTTAAGTTCTGGCTGAGCACTATGCTCGCTCAAAAAGCCCGGTGACGCTGTAACGACCCATAAGGTCAACTGTAATAGCCATTTCGAAAAAAAATCACGTAGCACATACTTTTTCATCTATCTCCATCTGACTATGAGCTAAAGAAAATAAATGTAAATAACATTTCAAGTTCTTCCAAAAAGACCGAACATTGACGAATACTAATAATGTTTTTAACCAATATAATCTATTTATAATGAATACGTTTACAGGTTACTATACAATAAACTGTTCATTGGATATTAATCACTACGTATCGCAAAGGGAGCTTCGTTATGCATACCAATGATAAGTAATGTATTTAATATTAAATTGTATCGCTGTGATTATGTGAATCTATATCCTGCTACACAGGTTGACTGGTAATGGATTGTACATATTAAATGACACGCAATAGTTAATGGTCATATTAAAGTAATATATGCTACACTCTTTGCTATCGGCACTTGGTGAAATTCCATTTTCATTCAATATTTTATATAAAAAACAAATGTACTGTTTCATAATAAATTATTATACATGGTGTTTTTTTAACCGTGGGACGGAATCAAATAGGTGGAAATTCACGCTTATACATATCAAATAAACATATTTGAGAAAAATAAAGTGTTAAATAACCAAGAAAACAGTAATTGAAATGCTGTCAAATATCTCATGACTCATAGTTACCCTAGTCATCGGAGTCATTACGATTCACGAATCATCATAATAATATCAGTAGTAGGTAGATAGATAATATAAATCTACCTACCCGTTTTAAATTAGTGTGAATTGTGATTAATTTTTTCTTTATACTCTGTTTTTGGTTTAGTTAGGAAGAACAGGCAAAAATACCAAGGCACTAAACAATAACAAATATTTTGAATAAAAAAAATAGGCACAAATAAAATGTAAAACACAGCTAATATTTACCTTAGTATTTCTGGCGTAAATGAAATCATCCTCTTAACAATGATCGAAATTGACTTAATTAATTATCAACATTTTACAGTAATCTCAACTGTTGAATTATTCTTCTGTATTTGTCGATTTGGGACATAATCATTACGTAACGCAGAAGCACGGCCATATCCCAATTTCGATTGGAACACTGATAAAATGAAATTGTTATTATTAGTCGAACACTCACAAAAATATGCACAAAAATATTATTGCATTCTTGGAAACTCATCCGGACATCGCAATTCTCTGGCACTACTATTCTCTGGTACGCAGGGCTCCGCTACCGGCGCTCATACCGCAATAATTATTACGTAAACTTGTAGTTTATTGCTCAAACACGCGCCGCATCTATGATTTAATTATTTTATTAGATAATTATGTCAAAAATTAAAGTCATATATTTTATAGATATTTGGGCTTAGAGTCGAATACTGAGTACACTTCTTCAATAGGTCTCATAGCTAAAAAACAGCCTGTATATATTATCCAACCGGTTTTGCTTTTATTCACCGGTTTATAAGATCATCAGGGCAATTACAACTTAAAACTATAGATTTTTTTTGTCTTTTAGGTTTTTTTTTTGTATTTTCATTAATATATATTTAGTTATGTAACCATCTATATTTTTGTTCTATATTGACGCCAAGGGTCTATAAGTGTTTTTAAGCGATAGATGTCTCTTTCCACCGGAAGAGCCATCTGCTTGTTTGCTATCTTATGATATAAAAAAATAATTATGTTTTTAGCAGCACTTGTAGATTTAATATGAATAATTTAGTCTTTCCAGAAGACTAATATGATGATATTTAGAAATTAGCGAAATTTGATATTAAACATAAAATAAAGTTATAATTATATCAAGAGTTTATAGTTACAGTTTTTACGACTGGGGTCACTTTCTCCTAGTCGTACTATTAAGTTTTAAATTATAGCAATTATGTAAATTGCGTAACTTTAATTAGGTTATAAAATACAGAAATTTTGGTATAAACGTGTTCAAACTGATTAGAATATTTACACGTATTGAATTCTAATTCAACAGAAAACTAATTTGAGTGAGTATAAGGTTGCAATTACAACCTACATATAAGTTCTTTGTAAATCACATAATTTCGCAAAGCCTAAAATATTCATGATATTTCTGACCGGGTTTAAAAACGTTCACAAATCTTTAATCCCCCATGTTATTCTGTTCTCCTTTGAAGAATAAACCACTGCCGTTCTGGCAGGCAGTTCACAAAAGGGAAACGATTGGCTATGTAAGTCATTACCATTGTAGCGGTTCAAGCAATTTACAAACGCTAAAAGAGAAAAATAACAAAAATAAAAAAAAAAATTCAAAAAAATCCTCTATCGTGATATTACAGTTATTTATCTTGAACACACTATATTATACAAGTTTCAACGCTTTTCAAATGGACTTCTGTCCCAGGCAGTACACCTTATCTCCTTGTGTGACGTCATCAACCTCCATAGTTATGACATCATCCTGACAAAAGTTGATCTATCGGTTCTATCACTATAACCTTCAGCAGTACGGACCAGCGGCGCTACACCATCGTGGTTACTAAGTGGAAAAGTTCTGCATTGTCTGGCCCGTTTGGTACTTCCTCCTTAACTATTTCTGTCGCAATATCATCAGTGTTTATCACAATCGTGTTCCGGAATGGAGGATAAACTTGGCGGTTAACTTATACAAGTAGCACTACCATCCCGCCAAACGGATAGCAACGTGTCATTAACATCTACATACAGTGCCTATAAGCAATTATTGTCTCTTTACATTAGGAGAGCCATTTACCCCGTATTGGTCCCGGGCTCCTTTGAAGAATAGGCCAACTGCCGTTCTGACAGGCAGGTCGTAAAAGGCGACCGATTGGCTATTCGAGTGACTACCATCGTAGCTACTAGCTGGTAGAGTTCTGCATTGTCGCATTAGCGTCAGTACTTGTCACTGTCGTGTTCCGGTTTGGAGGGTAAGGTAGCTGGTAAACTTATGCATGTGGCATTAGTTTATAGGCGATGGGTGGCTCTTTCCATCAGGAGACCCATCAGCTTGTTTGCTATCTTATGATATAAAACAATAAACAAACAAAACATCTGCTTGTTTGCTATCTGATGTATGTATCTTGTATGATATAAAAATGTCTGATTTTGTAGTTCAATCGATAGTTCAATTTAATTATTTCACGTTCCTGTTTCCTAAAGTCTATCTGGGTCCCGGCTATCGCGAAAAATAGCAGGTCGGTAAAATGCGGCTATGGCAAGCACCATTCATCTCGCCAACCGACAAACCGGTGAATCGTTGTGATCCGGAAAGTCAATAGCCTATCCCACTAAGAAAAAGGACACGATGATACTATTACTGCTACTTAAATGGATATAACATACATATTTTTAACTTTGGAAACTATGCTTTTATATAAAACGCTTGCTACATCCTATAATTCGTTAAATTATAAAAGTTTTTAAATGAATCTTACGGAGAGAACTTACTTGTCCTCGATAAAAAGTATTTTTATGCTATTCTAGGTTATCTACTCGTACATGCGAATTTTATCCCAATTGGCTTAGCCAGTTTTTGCATGATTGAGTAACAAACATCCATACATGCAAACAACCAATCTTTCGCATTTGTAATATTAATATATATACTATACACTCTAATATTACGATTTATTTTTAAATTTTCTAATATATATTTTAAAACCTTATGTTCTTTCCTATCCCTTATATTTTTAGATTTTTATTTTGCCCAAATAAGAATAGACATATTAGTTAAGTTCTTTTCCTAAATACAAGTAACAAAACCTAGCTTTTATTGGGTGTGTATTTCAGTTCTCAAATGTTATGAAAGTTGACAAGTTTTTTAGGCTGTGTGGTTTACAAGGAATCCTTATAGTTTCAGCATGTTCGTCCATCTGTCCGTCGGTATGCCCATCCATCCGTCAGTATGCCCATCTTTCATTGCCTCTTCTATAAATCCTTCGAAACGAAAAATTCTTAGTCAAATCACAGTATTTATACTAGAATAGAGATTTTGAACAGGTAAATTAGTCCCATTTAAGATAAAAATTATAAGAACAATAATAACTCAATCACGAATTCAATAAAAAATTACTTTATGCATAGAACCGTAATGCTAGTTTTATAACAATTCGTCAATCATATTGAAAATAGGTCAATAGTGTCATTTTTGGTAACAGAACTATTTAATTTAATTTACAGGCCTAATTTTATACAAAAACATTACCGAAAATATAAATACTAAGATATAAGTTCATTCTTTATTATTTAGAATGCTTATATTTTACCAGAAAACAACACTGTTACCCCATTTACTTGCCTAAAATTTGATAATGACCCATTTTTTCTTACCAGGAGATTAATAATATAGGGTTTCCTTGCACTCTGAAGTCACCCTTTTTACTGGCTGTGGGTTGGATTATAGATCTATCCACACACTTCTCAATATAACTAACCAGCGAAAGGCATGCCCTTTTAAAATTAACCTCAATTATATCCCAAGAGTGCAAATTTAATCACTGTCACAAACTCACAATTTACTGTAAGAGCCACCTTTACAGACCAAGTTTTGATGTTATATATTTTCATATTATAAACTTTATACTTAAAGTTCTTATAAAGATAATTATAATACAAGTTATCATAATAAGGGTTCGGTAGGACTGGGTTAGCAGATAAATTAAGTCCATTATTTAGCAAACTGGTACATTGTTCGGTCGGGATTATCTTAAGTTCTTGTCACGTACGAGATTTAGGGTAACAAAGAGAGCAAATACTCGTACCCAAGTTACCGGAAGCGTCGGACGTGGCAATATGGGAATAGTCGATGCATTAAAAGATATCAATAATCTGACTCACTCATCCGAAGTTATAAGATTATCTGTAGATTTCTTTGTTAGTTAGTATCTTCATGCCCGTACCCTCAAAGAGGTAGGCAAAAGTACAACCTGTGCACCCACGATTAGCCGAAGATACTTAGTTCCACTATGTGTGGCAAGCCTATCACCAACCAGTTAGTCTCCTAAACAAGCCCTGAGACTTTAAATATTTGAAATAAACTTATATGTACTTTTAAGTTATGGAAAGTAGAAGGTAAACATTTCAGTTAGTTTTATATAGAGACTTTAGGAATCAGGAATGGTAAATAATTAAACTAATCAACAAAATCAGATATTTATTTTATATCATAAGATCGCAAACAATCAGATGGCTTTCCTGATTGAAAGAGATAAATGTCATCTATAGACATCAAAGATGTGTTGGTGTCCGTATGGAGAGAAGGCAATGCTATATGCATAAGTCTACCGGCAACCTTACCCTCCAAACCGGAACACGACAACGACAAGCATTGACGCTATTGCGGCAGGAATAGATAAAGCTGCGGTACCATATACCCGAGCGAGATGCTGCAGAACACTACCATCTAGTAGTCACGGTAGTAGTGACACGTATAGCCAATTGGTCGCCATTTACGACCTGTCTGGCAGAACGGCATTTGGTCTATTCTTCAAGGGCCCGGACCTGGGTTTTTAAATAAGTGTCATTTCCTTATAAATCCGTTTCCACATGCAAAATATCATCCTAGCGGAGCTCGCTCACCTAGTAACTTATTTATACATCTAATCAGTTTTTCTTATTATTTTTATTTATTTATAAATTTTTGTGTAACTAAATCACAATGGATTATATAATGCCTTTACTATTCGAATAATCCATCCATATACATACTAATATTATAAATGCGAAAGTCTGTCTGTCTGTCTATCTATTACGCTTTCACGGCTAAACCGCTGGACCGATTTTCACGAAATTTGGCATGAAAGTAGTTAAAGATCCGGTCCGGATAAATATGGGGTAATTTTTTTTTCAAAAATCAACCCCTACAGGGTTGAAATAGGGAATGAAATTTGTATAAAAAACTATCTCGAAGATATGTTAATCTACTCGCGGGCGGATCTGCGCGGGTCAGCTTGTAACTAATAATTTGAGAATCTCCTACAACCCCAGGCTAGAATCGCAGGCGGAGAATATTGTCTGCCTCATTTTATCTTTATATATCCTGTGTGTAGTGGATTCTGCCAGAAATTGCAATAATACCTGTGCCTGACCTTTAATGCAAATTGGCATTCTCAACCAATTACCCTAGCAATGCCGATAAAATTAGGGTGAGAGCCGATCACAGTGACAAAATAAAACGTGCAGTACACTTCTGATCATGCTGCGATTAAGGAAACCAGTTGGGTGTATAAATATATCCTAAGAGATTAAGGGTTAAGTAATACAACAATAAAGTTTGTGATTTTGTTTGTAGGAAAATGGAGAAATTTATGGACCTATCGAATCTATTATAAAAATTCATTCTCCAGTTGAAGGCTGCATTATTTTTGAGTGACGAAGGCTAAACTTTATCGCAATTTTCTCACGGGATTGAAATTTACGTGGGCTATGGGAAATTGCTAGTAACTAATAAAGTCGTGAACTAGAAGCACAAGTAAGTATATCTATGCTTCCGTACTACCGATCCAAATCCAAAAGTCTATCTGTTTATCTGTTATGCTGTCACGGCTAAACTGCTAAACTGATTTTGATAAAATGTTGCATGGATGTAGTTGAAGATTCGGGATCAAATATAGGCTAATTTTGTTTTAGAGAAGGTTTGCAACTACGCTTAACGATAAGTACTAGACGGCCATGTGTGGCGTACCTGTGTGATTTATAAACCTGTTATTGTGATGTAATTCTATCGCATCTTGAGGGCGTTACTCTGCCCAAAAATTATTCTGTGCGTGTAAAAGTTATTTGTTTTATTCGGCCCAACTGCTTCTCGGTTATAAGAGTTAACCTCTAGAGGTTGAAAGTGTGGATGAAAGTTTGTATGCAAAACTATATCAACGATATATTAATTGTGGGCAAAGCTCCAAGGGTCAAATAGTTTAAAATATTTAAAGATGTAGTTTCACCAAGTACTGACGATAGAACGATATTAAATTCTTAAGACGTAAACCTATGTGTAGACAAAAATAAATGGAAGTTTTATTCCAGCTAAGACAAACTTATTTTAGGATAAAGGTAACTGTTGCCATAATGTAAGTAAAATATTTTGGATTTAGCATAAATCTGTCACTGTCCTTTATATGATAAAATTTTGCCTTAAGCTACCCGACTCAGCTTCGCATGGCTATATTAAAGAAGAAAAGAAAACAAAACCTCTTTTTTAAATTTTTGTTCGACATAAGTAGTTTTCTTTCACATTTCCGTACGATTTTTCAATTACTTTCTTTCGTATAAAACTTTGTTATACAATTCCAAACGCAAAAAAGAAAGAAAATAGTTTGGAAAATTCAATTAATACACGCCGTTACGTTTTTTTTTATTTTTAACTTGCATCTTCCCAAAATTTTGGCTCATGATTTTAACAAAAAAAAAACACAAAAAAACATAATTAGATGAGATGTCATTTTTAATTCTATAGTAAAACTGAGTCAAAGAATTTCAACCAGAGGGCGATTGCTAGAGACCTAATAATAAAAATTTAAAAACCCTTGCTATCATTTGATTCGTAAGATATGTGCCCATTATTTACTTGTAAAAAATTGTTAATTTTTTGATACCATTTCTTTGAAATAAGTTATAAAAGAATTTTATTAAACGTTCATCATAAATATTTTTATATAAAATTTAAAGAATATCATACAACCACCTACTCTCTTTCTCCATTCTAAAGATAATATTAATAAAAATATTTCTCTAACAGTATGTTTATAAGGTTCAATGTCATTTGTACCTGACAAGAAAAGTCTAATTAATATTTGAGAACAAGCAGTGCGAGCCAATTATGGCTTGTAAATATTTATATTCTTTTACACCGGGAAAATGCGAATGAACAAAAATCTTTTTTTAATCTACCAGTTTGATTGTTTGTTAACTAGCGCTCGTTTCCTCTTTTATTAAAAGGTTTTTATAACTTCTGGATGTATGCGACAAATTGAGCGCTAATTTACAAGCAGGATGAACCAAATTTAATGAATGATATTATGTAGGTCATACTGTAAGTTTTGCGTAACTTAAAAAAACAGCATGTTATAACCAAAATATTATGTTTATTGCTTTTCAAAATAATGCGAATCGATCGCGAAAGCGATCGAACCATTTTTAAAACAGGAGGGCTACAGAACTTTGATGTGTGATAAAAAAACAACTGACAAATTATTTTCCGCCAACTGTTTTTTTTTTAATACTAAGAAGGTTGCAATGTTTTAATTACCATTGTTGCTACGTCGCTTAGACATAATATCGAACGAATTTAAATAGGTATTTTTTATTAATATGAGTGAGATGAATGTATAGAAAAATATTTTGTTTAACGCAAGCCGATATTAAATTGAAAAAATGCTGTGAAGTTTTCGGATTAAGTGCAAGTTTCGGTGTATAAACTAAATTAAGTTTAGTATTATTTTAAGTATAATATTAAAATAATCTATACATATCTATATACATATAATAAAATCGTAGGAAAGTAAATGTATGTCCGGGATAAACTCAAAAAGTACTGCATGGATTTCCTTCAATTTTTGCATGAATATTACTAACAGATCAGGTCAAAATATAGGCTACATATTATCACGCTATCATCTACGGGAAAGGAGCTGTGCGGAAGAAACGAATTCCGCGCGAACAAAGTCGCGGGCAACAGCTAGTAGGTTGTATGGCTATTGGCTATCAATAACCAATTATTTATTTAATCGATAAATCATTATACTAACTCTAAATTAAAATTAAAAAAAAAAAAACGACACTTGCCTTGTTAAGTTTAAAAGTTTATTATCTAAGTATTTTGCATCTGGATGCGAGAAGTTTCTATTTCACTTTATTCATCACGCAAATGTCATCGTGAAAAATATCTTACCGCAACGAAACGAAAGACTCCAAACTCTACTTTCTTAGCACTTTCTGTCTGTGCGTTACAATGACACTTTAACGGCCCCATGTTCAATTCCTCGTCATACTGAGTACTAATGAAACTTAGTACTTATAGCAACCAAACCAATGAGTCGAAACTTGGTTGTCTCGTCAAAACTCTGAATCTGGGAGTTTTAGTCCCTATATCCAGGCTTCATCATGAAATCAGCTGGACAGTACCATAATATTGCATTGACATTGAACTTACACAAGTTTGCCAAATCACATATAACTATATCTATAATGCTAGCTGTGCCCGCGACTTCGTCCGCGTGGGATTTTTTTTTTAAGTAGCCTAAGTTACTCCTTATTACATCAGCTATCTACCAGTGAAATTCCCGTCAAAATCCAGAGCCAGACAGACAGACAGACAAAAATGGTAAAAAGTGTTATTTTGGTATATGTACCGTATATTCATCAATATGCATTTAGTTAAAACCGGTTATTTTAATATTACAAACAGACACTCCAATTTTATTTATTTGTGAAGAAGTACCTATAGATGTTTAGATTACAAATAAATAAATAAAAATCGCATTGATCAAAGCCTTTATAAGTCGCTAAATTTCTTTCATCAAGTTGGAAAGAACTTGTGAACTTTCAACGGCTAAATAGATTCTATTGAATTATAGCTAAGAACCATCTCGCAAAATTGGGCTTTCAAGTAAAAAAAAAACCGCAACTAAATCGGACCATCCACCTGGGCGCTCTGAAACTTATAACATCCTCGTTTTTGCGTCGGAGGCAAAAAAGTAGTAGTAAAAATTTTACTAGAATATAATATCTATATCATTTCCATTGGTAATAATTTTGTGTTATTCTAATTCCAACCCCGGCTTACTAGCGAATAAAACAAAAGTATTCTTTTGTTTTATTCGCCCATCACACCGCGCGGCCGGTCGCGCATTTTTCCACGCCGCAATTCGCGTCGCCAGTAGCTGTGGCATATTTCATACAGTTTCCTACATTTGTTTTCGCTCGCAGTGCCGCAATTTGCGTCGCAGGTCGCGCCGCGCGAGCCGTTAAATAAGTGATCTGCTTATTTGCTATCTTATTAGGTAAAAAATACAGAATTTTCAATATATATTTTTTTTTTATATCATAAGATAGCAAACAAGCAGATGGGTCTCCTGATGGAAAGAGTCAACCATCGCCTATAGACACCAAAGATGTTAATGGTGCGTTGCTATCTTGTGGCGAGATCTAATGCCACATGCATAAGTTTACCGGCTACCTTACCCTCCAAACCGGAACACGACAGCGACAAGCACTGACGCTATTGCGGCAGGAATAGGTAAGGCGGTGGTACCAGACCCGGGCGAGACAATGCAGAACTCTACCACCTAGTAGCCACGATGGTAGTGACTCGATAGCCAATCGGTCGCCTTTTACGACCTGCCTGGCAGAACGACAGTTGGCCTATTCTACAAAGGAGGACGGTTTCTTAATTGTTTTATTTTACTGTCTGATATTACTTTTAATTAGTTAGATGTTTTTTAATATCTCTGTTTTTACGAAAACAGAAAACTGTTTTATGTTATAAATTCATAACTTAGAATAGACTTGAATGTGAGTTACTGTAATAAACTAGGTATGATACAGTACGCTTGCGAAGTTAACACAATTCAGGAATACGAGCGCTATCTTAAATGTAAGTTGAGTCAGTATAACTTAATGGTGTACTTATCTCATTGCACTCTTACATTATATAGACGTAATATGAAAAGATATTTTTAACCTGTGCTCGTAGCAAATAATAAATGTTAATAAAGCCATAACTGTCATGTTAGTAACAAAAATTGTAGAAGGCGCCTTATATGCTTGTAGAATATTTTTGTCAACAAATGGTAATGGTATCATTTTAATAAAAAAAAAAAAATTTGTCAAAGCAGAGAATATAAGTATTAAAATTATATGATTTATTAATTTTGCTTAAATATTAAAAAACACTCCAGAAAGAAAACTCACTTTAGAATTAATAAATATGGCCATAATATTAGTGAAGCATTGTCATCTCCGTGTGGAGGACCAAACAAGACAAATATAAGTTTACCGGCTACTTTACCTTAAAAACTGGAACACGACAGTGGTAAGCGTGGATACTATTTTAAAAGGATAAAGAAACCTAGGCAAGACGTTGAAGTAACCGTCTAGTAGTCATAAACATATTACTAACACATTAGGTAGGTAAATCGTTTTGATGATCTATACCATAGAAGCGGTTCGGACCAACACATTATTTTTATACCCGACTATAGGTCTAGAAAGATGGTTATGATATTCGCCAGTTGTACTCATATGTATGTGAATGTAAGCCTAAATGAAATGGGAATAGTAATTGGCCATGACACGAGTTAGTTCGGATCTCTCAAGAAGAATAGACCATCTGCCATTCTGCTAAGTAGTTTGTAAAAGGCGAATGATTGGCTTCGTAAAATACCACCTAGTTGTCACTACCATTTTTTTTTTTTTTTATATTATAAGATAGCAAACAAGCAGATGGGTCTCCTGATGGAAAGAGTCAACCATCGCCTATAGACACCAAAGATGTTAATGGCGCGTTGCTATCCGGTGGCGAGGTCTAATGCCACATGCATAAGTTTACCGGGCTACCTTACCCTCCAAACCGGAACACGACAGTGACAAGCGCTGACGCTATTGCGGCAGGAGTAGGTAAGGCGGTGGTACCAGACCCGGGCGAGACGATGCAGAACTCTACCACCTAGTAGCCACGATGGTAGTGACTCGATAGCCAATCGGTCGCCTTTTACGACCTGCCTGGCAGAACGGCAGTTGGCCTATTCTACAAAGGAGGCCGGGACCAACCATCGTGACTACTAGGTGATAGAGTTCTTTAACGTCTCAGTTGAGTTTCGGTACCACCACCGTACGAATTCGTGCCGCAATAGCATCAGCTCTTGTCACTGTCATGTTCCAGTTTAAAGGCTAAACTAGCCAGTAAACTGATGGAACTGGTATTGCCATCTCGAACACAGATAGCAACGGATCATTAACATTTTTGGTATTTATAAGCGATTTTTTCGCCTCTGTGGTCTAGTGGTCTAGCGTTGGCGTTGACCACATGAGGTCCCGGGCTCGATTCCTGGGTCGGGCAATTTAAAAAAAAGTGTTTTCTCATTTTTCTGAGAAACACAAAGTTGCCCGGGATTGGAAAGTGCCCGGTTGGCGATAGGCTTGCCACCTATCACATTTGCGGGACCAAGTATCTTCGGCTAATCGTGGGTGCACTTGTTGTACCTCTGCCTACCCCTTCGGGGATATGGGCGTGAAGATACTTTTTTTTATAAGCGTTTTTTTTCTTTTCATCGTGAGAGCTATCTGCTTCTTTTGCTATCTTAGAATACAAAACGTGTCGATACGAGACATACCAATCTCTACATTAAACCTATCAAATTTCTCTCGTATTTATTCAAGCGCTAAGCGATTGTTGGGAGATAAAAGTAATTAATGGATATTTAGTGTCGGACTAGGGACGGTGATAGAGACGGTTGTCACGAATGTAATCGCGAAGGGAACGATCATTTTGACTTTTTAATTCTACTTTCTTTATAATTGTAAATATATATGATATTTTTTTCTATTAGGTTTTATGTGTTCATTGAATTATTTGAATTCTGCATAATAATATTGTTTCCTTAACTTCTATGTTCATTTTAATTTCAATTTACAATTGAACATATAATTCAATTTAATCAATAATTAATTAAATACTTAGGTAAGATAATATCCACTTAACATAATCCTGAAATAATATATTTATGAATATAAGTATTCTCTCTCTCTCTGTGTGTGTGTGTGTGTGTGCGCGTGTGTGTGTGAGTGTGCACGTGTGTGTGTGTGTGGGGGTATATGCCTGAATCTGGTGTGTGTTAAAGTAAATTCGGAAATAGTATTGATTCACATTTGAATCCGGTAGGTAGCGCTGCGATGTATTGAATCAGAAACCAGAAGTACTTTATTCAACATAACTTTTTACAAGTTATTTTAACACGTCTACATATTTTTTAAATTTAAACACTACTACCGGATCGAAACACACTGAGAAGACCCTTATTTTTATAAATTATTAATTAATAATTGGATCGCCTTTGTGGTCTAGTGGTCTGGTGTCGGAGTTGACAACATGAGGTCCCGGGTTCAATTCCCAGGGCGGACGATTAAAAAATGTGTTTTTTCAATTTTCTGGTAAAAACAACGTTCAATTTATTTATTTATTTTATTCAATTTTTTTTTTCAATTCAATAGAAAAGTGCTCAGTTGGTGATAGGCTTGCCAATTATCATATCGTGGGACCGCAATTACGTCTTTCGTCCCAAAGTTATATGCGCGCTTAGGTACACGCAGTACGGAAATATGCGAAAATAGCCGATAATAGTCGGTCACATCTGCATTAATATTGTCACAGCAAGAAGCTTTGTGACGACAAACGCAAGAGCGGTTGAGGCATTACACATTATTCTTAAGAAATTAAGCCATTACAACATTAATTTTTCGTTTATTATATATTAGCTGCAGCGTGCAGCCTATGTGCTATTCCAGGTCATCACCTACCTGTGTGCCAAATTTCATTTCAATCCGTTCAGTAGTTTTTTGCGTGATTAAGTAACAAACATCCATCCAAACATCCATCCATACATCCAAACTTTCGCATTTATTTATTTCGAGTTTACAGAGAAGAAATATGTACATTTGAATTGTGGATGTATTCAGATGTATTACTTAGGTATCGGATTTAGTAAAAATGCTTTATGACTTTTTATAAATTGTCAGTAGGTATAAAAGTTGTGTAAAAATAAAAATAAAGTACGATGGAGTTGTTATTGCTACAATGGTGTGAAAAAACTTCTTAAATAAATATTGAATAGGAGGGTGAAACATAAATCTATGTTAATATTTTTAATTACGAAAGTTTGGATTTTTGGATGTATGAATAGATTTATGGATGTTTGTTACTCAATCACACAAAGATGACTAAACCTATGTAGAAGAAATTTGGCACAAAGGTGACCTGAAATAGCCGATAAGCTACTTTTTATCCCGGAAAAATGAGTTGTTCTCTTGGGACTCACCATAAACTTTTGTAACGCAAGCGGCTGCACGCGGCAGCTGGTAAAAATTTTATTTTGTCCTTAAAATCAAAAATCAAAATAGCATTTATTTGACGTAAGTACACTCGGTTACACTTATCGATGTCAAAACATAATATATAGTAGCCTATACACATAAAAATACATAAGAATACAACATTTTGCAGCTAGAGAGAATACAATTTTTGCAAGTTAGGATATTTAACAAATCCATCATGAAATTTAAAATAATAAAAATAATAATAACATAGTATGTACTTGTGTCAAAATTAAAACAATAATAACAATAAAAAGAAATGTCGGGTCAAAGCAATGTCATAAAATTATTTGAAAAATAAAACATAACGACAAAATGTTATTGATATGATTCGTCAAATATCTTCAGTTAAAAAATAAAATAAAAATTTCGGATGATAAAATATATAAAAAAATAAAAACCAATTGCAATCATTTATCTACACTGAAATTAAAATTAATTTTATATCCAAGTGTATTTGTCGTTAATAAATTCTTGTACTGTGTAATAACTTTTCTGAGATAGTTTTTTCTTATTTTTGCTTTTAAATTGATAATTTAGTAATTTCACTTGGCAGTTTATTATAAAAGATACACTGACATAAGAAGGATTTATTAACTTTGCTGAGCCTAGAAAAAAAAATACATAAGAACACAAAATTTTGCAGCTAGAGAGAATACAATTTTTGCAAGTTAGGATATTTAACAAACCCATTATGAAATTTAAAATAATAAAAATAATAATAATATAGTATGTACTTATGTCAAAATTAAAACAATAATAATAATAAAAAGAAATGTCGGGTCAAAACAATGTCATAAAATTATTTGAAAAAAAAACATAACGACAAAATGTTATTAATATGATTCGTCAAATATCTTTAGTTAAAAAATAAAATAAAAATTTCGGATGATAAAATATATTAAAAAATAAAAACCAATTGCAATCATTTATCTACACTGAAATTAAATAAATTTTATTTCCAGGGGTATTTGTAGTTAATAAATTCTTGTACTGTGTAATAATTTTTGTGACATAGTTTTGTCTTATTTTTGTCTTTAAATTGATAATTTAGTAATTTCACTTGGCAGTTTATTATAAAAGACACGCTGACATAAGAAGGATTTATTAACTTTGCTGAGCCTAGAAAAAAAATACATAAGAATACAAAATTTTGCAGCTAGAGAGAATACAATTTTTGCAAGTTAGGATATTTAACAAATCTATCATAAAATTTAAAATAATAAAAATAATAATAATATAGTATGTACTTATGTCAAACTTAAAACAACAATAATAATAAAAAGAAATGTCGGGTCAAAACAATGTCATAAAATTATTTGAAAAATAAAACATAACGACAAAATGTTATTAATATGATTCGTCAAATATCTTCAGTTAAAAAATAAAATAAAAATTTCGGATGATAAAATATATAAAAAAATAAAAACCAATTGCAATAATTTATCTACACTGAAATTAAATAAATTTTATATCCAGGGGTATTCGTAGTTAATAAATTCTTGTACTGTGTAATAACTTTTATGACATAGTGTTTTCTTATTTTTGCCTTTAAATTGATAATTTAGTAATTTCACTTGGCAGTTTATTATAAAAGACACACTGACATAAGAAGGATTTATTAACTTTGCTGAGCCTAGAAAGTGGTGAAATTAATGTGTCAATTAGTTGTGTTAAGGCATATTACTCGGTTGCAACATTTAAATTAAAACAATAATATAAAACTAAGTTCAATTGCTATTTCCTCATACCCTAGTAATAACCAATTTTAAACTTAGTTTTCAATTTCCAAACTCGTCTCCTGAGTGCAGAATTACCAACACTAATATAATTTGCAAAATGTACACGTTGTACATTGTAGCGTACATTTTAATGAGGCAGAAGTATGGAGCTGTAAAGTTCAATCAAATTTAAGGATCACGTTTCCCAATCTCCTTGTTTGAAGAATGCTGCTAGTAGATATTATTATATTTTATACTTTTTATCGCCGAGACTAACGGCCGGTTTCCGAAACAGAAATTAATTTGAACAAGCGATTAATTTGTATTTAACAGATCATTTGCTTGTAAAAATTTTGTTAAATATAGATTAATTGCTTTTTAAAATTAATTTACGTTTAGAAAACTTTCTTTTTAAACTTTATATCTTTGTTAGCGTATTAACGTGAAAGAAAAACTTTGTACCCCTTTTTAGGACAATTGCGTAAACAGTGGAGTATGAAATTTGGCACAGGTAAAGTTTACATTGCGGAGAAATGCAAAAATCTGATAAAATAGAAATATATTAAGAAATAATTAAAAAACATTACACACATTAAATTCTTGTGTAAAGTATCGTAGCCCTGAAAATGCCATTGAGCCGTTGAAAGCAAAACCGGTTGGCGATATATACAAAATTAAAAAGTGTTTTAGTACAATTGAGTTTTGAAATGATCGATTTCGGCCATCGGTAGTTATTTCAAAACTCAATTGTACTAAAACACTTTTTAATTTTGTATATATCGCCAACCGGTTTTGCTTTCAATGGCTCAACGGCATTTTCAGGGCTACGATACTTTTATAAAAGTATGGTGGCCCAGAAGATGTTATACTTTTATAAAAGTGTCATAGCCTCGAAGATGCCATAAAAATCAAAATCAGTTGGCGATATAAACAAAATAAAGAGTGTTTTGAACTGTTACAAGTGCATTTTAACATAATATGTAATTATTAAATAATTTCAAACGGCTGCACTCACGTTTTTATCGGAGTATATGAGGTCCTTAGTCAGGGTGAGTTTGACGTTCGCTCGTATCGCGCATAATCGATATAATTTTTGTGTTGCAAAAAAGGACCATTCGGTTTATCCTTAATATGAAACCAACAGAATCGTTAAGGAATAAATTTAGGGAAATTGACATACTTACTGTAAGTTTCCAGTTCATTCTCGAAAACTTACTTTACATAAAGAAAAATATAAGAAAGTTTCAAAAAAATCACTCTTTAAATAACAGAAACAAGGACAAATTTTTTAATTGAAGATATAAACCATTGACGAATCATATTTAAGAACATTTTGTCGTTATATGTATTTTTTTTTAAATAATTTTATGACATTGTTTTGACCCGACATTTCTTTTTTTCTTTTTTATTATTACTTTTTTTCGATATAATTAATTTCATTAGGGATTTGATTAGGGAAAACCAATGTGTAAAAAAATCCTGTCTGATCCGAATAGGTAGGTCAATTACGTTATCAAAAATATATATATCGTACTAGCTGCAGCGCGCAGCCCGCTGCATTTTTTTGCCTGTCTGCCCTGCCCGCAAAAGTTTTTGGTGAATCCAGCGGGATCACCTATTTTTTACGGGATAAAAAGTAGCCTTTGTGCTATTTCAGGTCATCAGCTATCTGTATGCCAAATTTCATTCGGATCCGTTAAGTAGTTTTTTAAGACTTTGTAACAAACTACCCTCAAACATTAAAAATGTTAACTCGATTCACGCATTCAAAAAACTATTATCTCAATATATTATAAGTAACAATTAATAGTACATTATAAATACGTAACGGTTATGTGATGTGAAAAGTGTCATTGTTTTTTGTATCCTTTGTGCCTTATTATCATTATTTAATTAGGTAAGCTGTTATACTTTATTTACCATTTTTCAAAATTTTATTTTATCTTACCTTTATTTACGTTATTTATATCATATTGCATTGTATTAAGCGTCTATCACCGCATTGTTAACTGACGAACACCTTTTGTTTTTATCAATTGTGTTATCACGTAAGCGACAATCTTGTCTTTGTGATAATAAATGTCTTTAAACCTAAACCTAGTTTTTGCGTGATTGTGTAACAAACATCCATCCAAACATCCAAACTTTCGCGTTTATAATACTAGATGCAGCGTGCAGCCCGCTGCATTATAACAGTTTATGGTGAATCCCGCGGGATAACCAAATTTTTCCGGGATAAAAAGTAGTCTATGTGCTATTCCAGGTCATCAGCTACCTGTATGCCAAATTTCATTCGGATCCGTTCAGTAGATTTTGCGTGATTGAGTAACAAACATCCATTCAAACTTTCGCATTTATAATATTAATATAGATTATATAATGAATAAATTTTAAAGTTCCTCATTTTAGTATAAAACGCAAGTTCCCATTAAATCAAGCAAATGTTTTGATAATTATCTATCCATATATATATATATATATATATATATATATATATATATATATATATATATATATATATATATATATATATATCCATAAAATAAGAACACAGTGTGGTTGGTGGGTTTTTTTACACACTGTATATGTCATTATTTTTTTACACACCGTAATATGTCATTATTTTTTGGATATTGATGGATAAATTTTTCCGATCAAAATTATTATTATACAAAATATTTTTAAACATTACTTGTTCAAATCTAAAATGTAGTTTACGAGTATGTGAGTCTTAGTAAAAAGCGGTTCTTTAGTAGTCGAGTCGCTTCGGTACTAAGACTACGGAATCAAACGCGTGTTAATGGAAAGTGGTATGGTCCACTTCAGAATATTTGCTAAATTTGATCGATATTGACGGATTAATTTAAGTAAGACGGATTTATTATAAAATATCCTAACATTTTTTTATAAAGTTTTTTTTGATAACGTCATCCGCCCATATGATTCTTTTAGATTATCATACTATAAGATTGGACAGGGTTTTTGTTACTCACTCTATATATTTTTTTATTGTTAAAGTCTGATATCAAACTTGGAAGAGATTTTATTTTTTTAGTCTATAGTCAAACGGAATAAAAAATGTTAGAATTTTATCGTCCAGAATATCCTAAGGTCGACTAGAGGGCGATCGCTGGCATAATATTAATAGTCTTGATAAGCTAAAGATATTAGATAAGCTATTAAACTAACAATACCCAACGGTTAGCCAAGTTTAAGAGCCACTAGACCGTGGCTTTTATTACAACTGAACGGGAAACAAAGCAACGACCACGAGCATTGAAACTTTATGGTTTTTATTGGAGTTCGGGTTGAGGTTAATTTAACAAACAATCCCGAGGGTTTCGTGAAATTAAAAGGAACTAATGAGTTTTTTGAACGTAATTTTATTAAAAATTCAGCAGATTTAGAGTTTTTTTCAAGTACGACTCAACGTTATATTGATTTAAATTAAATATCATTGGGGCTCTTCAATTTAAGGGACCTTATACAGAAAAGATTACTGATTCTGGAAAGACTGGAGTTATTGTACAAAATTTCTGAGTAGAGGGGGCAAACGAGCAGATGGTGCACCTGATGGTAAGTGATCACCGCCGCCCATGGACGTCCGCAATACCGGGGGTTATTGCAGCTGCGTTGCCGGCCTTTTACGAATGAATAAGCTCGTTTCTTGAAGATCCCTAAGTCGTATCCATTCGGAAACAACCCCGAGGGTAATTGATTCCACAAAGGAGTAAAGCGAGGCAAAAAGTGTTCTCTCTCTAAATATTGCATATATTTAGAGTAAATGGAACCTTCTCTACACACAAAACACAAGGGGTCCGCAGGGCTCTTTACTCTAAGCTCTTACTATGGTTCCATATATACAAGGGACGTTCCACGTACAACAAATATCACACTAGCCCTTTTGGAAGACAATACACCACTAATATAAGCGGTCAATTTGTCTCGGTAGTCTAGCAGTACCTGCTTTGGTACAGATACATTTGAATCCTAGATCGGAAATCATTCTAAGTAAATTTCTCAAGGGACATGAGTGTTACGGTACTTATTTCTATTTATTTATATAAATAGGCCTATTTCGATGAAGAGGTTACAGCGGGCTTGCAACTACATATTATGTAAGTAGCTGTTGCTCCGCGACTTCGTCCGCGCGGACTTCGTTCACTCCGCACAGCTCCTCCTCCGTAGGTGATAGCGTGATAATATATAGCCTATATATTGACCCGACCTGTTAGTAATATTCATGCAAAATTTGACGTAAATCCATGCGGTACTTTTTGAGTTTGCCCGGACATACATACAGGCAAACAGACAAACAGAAAAAATCTAAAAACTATATTTTTGGCTTTGATATCGATTGTACATTACGCCCCAACTATTATTTAAAAAAAATATTCAATGTACAGTTTTGACTTTCCTACGATTTTATTTTATGTATATAGAAGATACTCTGGATGCGATATATTTTAATAAAAATGTTCTGTAATTCATCATATTGTTTTTTAATACTCTATTTTTACCTTGAGGATAAAGTTATTTTAGATTACCTAATTGAAAATATTTGCTTAATATGTAGCAGTTCCTATGTATGTTTCTTAGACTAAAGTGACGTCATAAAGTAGAATGGATAATCATCTCTTTGCTAGGTTAAGAAAAAAAAAATACATTATATTTAAATGTAAGTGAATGTCTTCATTTTTTTACCTTACTTTGGAGGGTAGAATTATGGAAAACTATTATTGTGGTCAAAAAGTGTCCAGAAAAAGCGATAAATTACGGCAGTGTCTCAGTAGCAAGTCTATTTTAAAGATGTCTCCAAAAGTTATTAGAGTAGGACATTGAATTAAACACGAAAATGAGCTAAAGCACTTTTAGCGATTGTTTTACCTATATCCTCCCTATGCTCTACACAGACAAGGCGTTATCACTTTAAAATTAAAAAATACAAAATGAAAAAAAAATTGTATATTTAGCGACATTTGTAACAAGTTGTTACAAATGTCGCTAAATTAAGTAAGTTTTATTTGAAAAAATATAGGTACCTATATATTTTGATCGTTATTATCTATATTGATATTATAAATGCGAAAGTTTGGATGTTTGAATGGATGGATGTTTGTTACTCAATCACGCAAAAACTACTGAACGGATTTGAATGAAATGTGGTACACGGGTAGATGATGTCCTGTAATAGCACATAGGCTACTTTTTATCCTGACAAAATTAGGTTATCCCGCGGTATTCACCAACAACTTTTATAATGCAGCGGGCTGCACACTGTAGCTAGCGTGATATAAATCTGTACCTTGTTCTTCACGATGTTGTTAATATTTTTGGCACCTATTTATGATCTCCGGGTTATATACAGATGCAAATAAACTATATATATAGTTTAAAAGGCAATCATAGGAAAGCTGATTTTATGATTTTTTTTTTAATTCGTATGACTTGTTTCTTATCTTAATTGATTATTATAATTTAGTTCAAACTTGAAAAAAGAAAGATGTGTCACATACACTTCTTTCCTATAAACACTTATATATGAATTTTAGAATAACTTACTATAAGCTACAAGAATAATTTACCCCCAGGGTCCAATATCTATAATAAATTACAACACAGATATTCAGGAGAAATAAAATTATTTTAAACATTATAGAGTAAACTTGGTAATTTTTTTTGTTGTCTTATTTATTGAAATTTTATGCACACTAAAAATATACATTTTTGCTGAATAAATAAAACACGCACGCACAAACGGCGAACTTAATGCCTGTTGGCATTATCCACCAGTCAACCTTTGGGCTAACAGAAAATAGCTGTGAAGGTGCCACTGAGCAACTTAGATTACATGTAATTAATAAAAATTTTGTACACATACATCCATATTACAATATTTATCTACATACATACATATACATAAATAAGAAAGTACCTAAACATACATACATAAATGCATACATATACTCACTTAGACATAAAATACATAGTTATATATTTATACAAACATACACATGTCTTCGTGCTCAAATAGATAGCATCTTAAGTAATTTATGACATTCTCCCAAAAATATGTTATAATGTCATCTTTTTTAAGACTGAATATGAAACAAATGCAAATATTTGGCAAACATTAAAGTTTATTAATACTTTATTAAGTAACAGCGGGACAGGATATATTTGCATTTGGTATAATAAAATTTGGGACAATTTAAGAAATGGACTAATGGAATTTTGATTTTAGAAGAAGAAATATGCAAATATTTGAGAGAATTGATGACAAAATAAACTTCTTGTACACATCAAATACAGAACGTTTTGCCAGCCAATAAATGGCATTTACTGGCGTTTTGCTCACTATGACTATACCGTCAGGAGGAGGAGGCTTAACAATGTTTATAAATAAAATATGTTTTAGACAATTAAGTCTAAAACATATTTTATCTATGCAAAAGTCGTGAGTGCGTTTCGCGTCGCACCGTTTTGCATTGTGAACCCAGATTAATATGTGATATTTTTTCTCTTTTTATATCATAAGATAGTAAACAAGCAGAACGTTCTCTTGATGGAAAGCGACAACCATCACCTATAAACACCAAAGATGTAAATGTTGTGTTGCTATCAATAAGCCGGGTTAATAATGCCACTTAAACTTAATGAAAATATTACGGTTGACGGTTAACGGCGCACGAACCTTTTATTTATATGAGGTTTTATTAATTTTTTATACATACATTAGACGAGAGACGGAATTGAACCTATGAAATTCACGCTTAAACATACGTTTCTATATTATAGGCATTCTATTAATCCCTAGTTCGTCTCTTGTGCGCTTGACGTTTATGATTAATGCATTTTATGGAATAATTAGATCAAAAACTAAAGACATATATTTCATTGGGCTCAGATCAAATACTGAGTACACTCCTTCAGTAGATTCCTTGTATAAAAATCAGCCTGTACATAAATTTAGCAAACAAACAGCTCTCCTGACCTTTCGTATTAATCGTGCATTGCGTTCCGTTTGGCGCGATGGCAATGTCACTTGCATATGTTTACAGTCTACCTTAATCGAAACACGACAGTAATAAGCATTGAAGCTATTGTGATAGGAATAGGTAAGACGTTGATACCAACACACGGATTAAATGGATGCGTCTTTCAAGACAATTTCTTAATTTAGCAGCGTAGCTTGCAATTACATACAGAAATACAGAGTTATACTACTTACCTACCAATGAAATAAAATTATTTCAAGGGTAATTTTAAAACATTGTCATCTCATTCAGTACGATAAAACAGTATATGGCGTATTTCTATTTTTTCACAATATAACCCACAAATGTATGAAATTTTTCACAGTAATAGGAGCGATTGCTCATATCCGCGGCGACACTTTTCCTTACAAATTGCGTGTCTATTAGTATTCACGTGGTCTGTGTGCTGACATCTCAGTGAGACGTTGCAGGACTTTACCGCCTAGAAGTGACATGTTTTGGCCAATCTTTCGCCCTTTACAAACTGCCTGGCAGAGAGGCAGATAATATTTTCTTTAAAAGTGGTCCATAACACAAGTTAATACTTAGTGTAGGAACTGCAAGACATATTGCACACTACAGATAGAATAATAGTAAGTAAATATTGTATTCGTAATTTTTTAGTGTTTAATGGAGATTTATCGATGGAAATAAAATTTTTATTTATTTAAAAAAAAATAGAAATGGCGTGAAGATGTTTATTATTCATTCAGATAGTTATCTATATTTCTATATTAATATTATAAATGCGAAAGTTTGGATGTTCGGATGGATGTTTGTTACTCAATCACGCAAAAACTACTGAACGGATTGAAATGAAATTTGGCAAACAGGTAGATAATAACCTGGAATAGCACATAGGCTCCTTTTTATCCCGGAAAAATTAGGCATCCCGCGGGATTCATCAAAAAATCGTATAATGCAGCAGGCTGCACGCAGCAGCTAGTTGTTCAGAAATTTGTATTTACGTATTTGGGATTTGCAAAAATAGATAATTTTGTACCTATAGTTTTGTTAGAATAGAATAGAATAGAATATATTTTATTCAAAATAAGTATAACTTATACATTTTTTGAACGTCAATTAAAATAAACTGGAATAACACTTTGAAAGCACATGATATAACTAAACTGACTAAAAAAAATGACAGAATCAATAATTAAGTAGAAAACTACAAATTAAAAGCTTGTGTCGATTGTATCGTGAACTTATAAAGTAAAGCACAATATATTGTAAACAAAACATAACATAGCAGCGAAGGTTTTGTAGAAAACACAGAAATTAGGAAGAAATATATTAACATTATAATTGGCAAACAGGTAGATAATAACCTGGAATAGCACATAGGCTCCTTTTTATCCCGGAAAAATTAGGCATCCCGCGGGATTCATCAAAAAATCGTATAATGCAGCAGGCTGCACGCAGCAGCTAGTTGTTCAGAAATTTGTATTTACGTATTTGGGATTTGCAAAAATAGATAATTTTGTACCTATAGTTTTGTTAGAATAGAATAGAATAGAATATATTTTATTCAAAATAAGTATAACTTATACATTTTTTGAACGTCAATTAAAATAAACTGGAATAACACTTTGAAAGCACATGATATAACTAAACTGACTAAAAAAAATGACAGAATCAATAATTAAGTAGAAAACTACAAATTAAAAGCTTGTGTCGATTGTATCGTGAACTTATAAAGTAAAGCACAATATATTGTAAACAAAACATAACATAGCAGCGAAGGTTTTGTAGAAAACACAGAAATTAGGAAGAAATATATTAACATTAAACCTATAAGATTAATCATGAATATTTTGAATGTATAATAGTCTAATTTTAAGGAAATTTTGCAAATAATATTAAAAACTTAATACAAGTAGTTATAGGAATTGCATAAGCAAGCGAGTAAGCAAGGTTAAGCCAAATATTTTGCAAGCAATCGATGTGGATATTTATGAAATAGAAATCAAACTTAGAAAGTGCTAGTACATAGTAGATGCAGGTATTTTGTTCTCTCAGATTTATTGACAAAGATTTCAACATCGTCTAGATAAAAAGTATCAGCAAGATTTAATTTATTTCTGAGAAGATGAGCGTCATCAAGCAAACCTTAGATTTTTAACGCGAGGATTTTAGGACATTTGAAAACGTAGAAATTTGAAGTAAAAAAATGATCAAGTAAAACAAAATTTTATTGGAACTCATCATTATATCTTATATAAATAATATATCTTAATATATAGAAGCCGTACGGTATCGGTAGACAAATTGTCTACCATTAAAATTTTAAAATAAATGCAAGTATTTTGTGTACTTACAAAAATAAGCTAAATTTCTTTAAAGTCTTGGCACTATTAAACTTTATATTGAGGAGGACTGCATTTATACAATATTTTTTAATAAAATACATTAGAAATACATTAAATTGATACATAAACATTACTCACATTACATTCATGTGACATACATACATACACACATGTAAACTTTACTATTTTCTTTACAGCTAAAATCAGTTGTCAATATTAAAAGAGATTTTATTTTTTAGTCTGTGGTCAAATTTCGGCCACAGGAGATCGCTAGTTAAATATAAAGTATGAATTTTATCTATAAAGGTATGCTCATATTACTAAAATATGTAATGCACAATTAGCGCTCATAAAACTCGTTATCAAAAATTTTGAAAATAGCTCATAAGAAAATTTAAACAATTTTACGTTAATTTTTTTATCGCTTACAAATAATCTTACTTCATTAAATATGTTAATACTCACCTAAATTGTCAGCTCGATGCAACGGAATGACGCAGATCCATAATACTATCAACAGTCGCGTCTTTTGGGCCATTATGTCCAATTATAATTTACAACTACACTATCATAGTTTTAGATCACACGTGACACTTTTCACTTGTACATGAAACATTTTTTCGTAGTTTTAATGTCACCGTAACTTTTATTATAACTGCCGATGTGCAGCAATTATTATCTGAAACAAGAGATACATTTTAGTTTATATTTTGTATTGCACCTCATAAGCGGAGCATTGAGGGAATAGGTATACCCACAACATATTAAGGTTAAATATTTTTCTGGACTTAAACTGTATACAGAGTGCCGAAAATAGAATCCATGTTTTTAATGCAACATGTCGGAGATAATTAATTTAGACCGTACATGAAAGAAATCCAAAACACTCAATAGTTAAAACACAAGACAATTTTTTCAATTTCATAAATTCAAAACATACTATTGTTGCGAGGGGTCATTGACTCCATGACTTACAAAAAGTATTCAGTACTATGCATCACATTTCGTTGATTCGTTCATCTGCAATCAAATCTCATTTATCGTTTAGGTATCAGTTTGATTTTTAAATAAAATATGATTCACTGAGACTTTGTTGCAAAATATCAACAGGTTATTAATTCAACGAAGATTTTATTTATCTATCTACATTGATGTTACAGTTACTGTCATGATTAGCAATCTTTGCACATCTTTCTGACACAAATAAAGTTTACATCACTTTTTGCTAATCGGCCATTGCACAACTTTGTTGTGCACAACTTTGTGTTGTGCACAACTTAACTATTTAGATTTTTACACTAACTACAAGTTTTATGTTTTTATATCGAAGTTAAATCAATTACCACTTAGTTTCTTTTGGATAATGATTGCTTGAAATGAATCCCGAATTTAGAAAAAGAAAACACACTAAACATTTATGTGTACCTATCTATTATTATCTCAGATCAGTGGCTAGTGTACCCATCTGTGACTTCGTGACGAATTTCTGACAAAATCAAAACAAATACTGTAATTATCCTGGAATAATTATTTACGACTCCACTGTAAATATTTAGTTGTGAAATTAATAATATTATTAAAAAACAAATTTACTATTAAGTTTCACATTAAACAAAGTAAATGTGTAAAATATTTGATTTAAAAGTATTTCTTTTGAAGCAAATATTTGCAATGACCCAGTCGGCTGTCGTCGGTAATCGGTATTGCGAACTATCTACCTACTGACTTTTATGTTTGTTTGTGTTATAACACTGTTAATTAAAGAACATTTATAGTCGAGCTGTAAATTTAATTGTTGTTGAATGTTTGTTAATTGTTAGATTGTAAGTACCTACCGATCAAAAAAAAAACACAGGGTATTTTGGTGCGTGTCTTTCGGAGTGACAAATATTAGATAAACTGAAATAACTTTCTACGATTTTTAAAACAATGAAATAAAATATATCGTTAGGAACAGTCATATAAAATATATAAAATATTGAGACTATAATTTGATTGAATTCTATCATATTCTATACTTTCCATCGTCAGCACTTGGTGAAATTCCTTTGTTATTAGACACTTTTACTATTCCACTTGTACATAAATTTCACTTTTATACAATTTTTTAATATATTACTCGACCGGTTTCACTTTTTAAAGCATCTTCAGGATTTAATATACTTAACTCTATACTTACTTAACTGAATTCTATCATTTTATTTAAGTGTTACCATTGTATAAAACTTTAATTAAATTTTCATTATAAGTATGAAATAAAATTCTTGCTGGTTTTATATTAAAGAATAGTTAATGCAAATTTATTTTTTGTTCTTTTAAGTATCCATAAAGTGTCTACGCAAAATCTTAGCTCAGAATTCTGTCAATCTAGTTTAGATTTCTGAGATTAGCAGCTGTTGTACTGAAGACACCCAATGACAAGATAAATACCTAACTACAGACTACTAAGGAGAGAACTGATTGTTTACGTTAACCTTACCTAAATTCTAACTTTATTTAGCTGACTATTCCATAACTTAAAAAAATATTTATTAAATGCGGATAAGTTAAGGAGTTGATATAGAATTTTAAGGAATATATTAAACGTTAAGGTAATAACGTAAAAAAAACGATGTATAAAGTCTTGCCCGTGTTCTTTGCCTAGTTTACAGATGTTTAGTGAATGAATAGTGTAGGGGGATTTTACCGTCGATAAATCAGTTTTATGTGTAAGTTGATAACATATTTTTCGAATGACACCAGTAAAAGTTAATACATAATTTTATTGTTAAAAAATCAATTGTTTACAAGAGCTAATATCACTTCGCATTGCTCCGTGACTTCATCTGTGATAGCTTCACGTTGCTACGCATAATTTCAGTAACCTAATATTGAAATGGTGCTTTATGCGTCATAATAAATTTTATACTATTTACTTTGCTTGTTTTTTTTTATTAGTTAAAATAATTATTTAATGATCAGGAATTATTTAGATGGAGTATTATTCATATGGAGTACATGTTTGAGTTGTCGGCACTCTGTATATTGTATACATATGTCACTAATACAATAAAAAAAAACAATAATATTTTATAAATAAAAAGAATAAATCTTTTATAAATACATTTAATACTTTAAAAATATTTATTATAAGTATAATATATCAAAAAAACTGATTTAAAAATAATTTATGGATTTCCGGATGTTTGTATAATATATGGGGTGTGCAACGATTACGCTCAAAACAACGTATTGGTACAATTTTTTTTACAGCTTCAGTGTATCACGAAAATTTTCGCTAATTTAAATTACTATCTAATTCCGTGTCGTTAAATTATTATTTAATTAAAAGAGTGTTATGACTTATGAGGCGTGCACTTTTAGATTTTTTTAACTTTTTAAACTCTAAACGAATATGCCCAAATCTTAAGCCTCAAATGATAAATATGATAATTGATGATGTGATATGATATGATTATTACCAAAACATATGATACCCAAATCCCTATTAACCATAGGAATACAGTTTAATATATGTACCTATGTATGTATGTAAAAAGTATCATCACGGTCATTCTCTTTGCGGGGTGAGCAGAGTAAACTGAACATCTATAGACTTTCCGGTTCACCACAATTCACCGCTTTGTTGGTTAACGGGATGAGCGGTGCACCCTATATATGTTTTAGGACTTTCAAGAAAAACCTCAAAAAAGCCTCAACAACACTTTTGCCCGACCCGAGGTTTTTGAGACTTTTCCTCAGTGAATCGTGGTGAACCGGAAAGTCTATAGCTATTAGTTTACTTTGCCCACCCGCAAGGGAAACGGTCGTATGATACTTTTTTTATACTATTTATAAATTGTTCCAACAACTTTGACGTTCGTAGAATGTTTTTATATCTTGAATAACATAAAATTTTTGGGTCTACCTACATGTATGCCCAATGCCAATAGATGATAACCAATTATCACTTTAAAGTTATGTAAGTTCGCGCTAAATAACAAAAAAAGTATCTTCAATGCCGTATCACCAAAAAGGTAGGCAGAGGTACAACAAGTGTACCCACGATAAAAAGATATTACATCTTATACACACAATGTGATATTTGGCAAGCGTATCGCCAACCAGTCATTTTTTTATCCCAGTTAACGTTGTTTTTGTCAGAAATCTGAAAAAACATATCTTTTAAATTGCCTGACCCGACACTTGAATCCGGGACCTCACATGATCGACACCAACACCGGATCACTAGTGACTAGACCACAGAAGCGCGCTAAATAATATTCATATTTAATCAGCGTGTTTTTTCTTTATAAATATATTTTCTAAAAAATATGATTTTATAAAAAATATACTCTCAGGTTACTATTATTAAAAGTATAAGAAGTTAAAGTTTCAAAAGTATCACACTTATTGAGATGCAATCAATAATGCTTATAATACCCACAATGCTTTCCTTAAAAGCCAACTTCGTAACAAATTCTCTTTAAACGATTATAACAACTTTAGAAAGTAAAATCTCTTCGTAAGTGGTTTCAAGTGTTCCGTTGCTAAAGTTCTAATCGTAGATACGGAATTAGTAGCATTAATAGTAGATCCACAAAAGATAGGAGTACGCGCCAATACAAATAACGGAAAAAAACTTCAAACAAGTCGTTTTATTCCGTTCTCGTTTATTTTGGCCGGCCTCTCGTTCAGAATGAGAAAACAATGTATACAGTCCGTAAATCTTTCAATTTCCACTATATCCTGGGTAGCATTTAAGGATACTTTATATAGGTTTACCGTTTTCCTCTTAGTGACTTTAGCCGAAAAATTTTATTTCTTTTTCCCTTTAAAAGGTTAAGGACGTATCACGTATATCACGTAATAAAATAAGAAATGGACAGTGAGTACACATCTAAACATACGGGGATAAAACCTGAAATTCTTAGAAAATCAAAACCTGAGGAAATTAGCAAGAAACTAGTTTTATTATATGTTTTCAAAATATTGCCCATTCACATCAATAAATCGTGCATCCGATGAAAATCCGATGAAGCGGGAAAAGCACTTTGCCCACTCGTCCATAGAGGTCCATACAGGGTTTCAAAACGCGTCTACTGCTTCTCAGCGTCCTTAAAACATTTTCCGCGAAGTTTTTATTTTATTTTATAGAATAAATAAAATACGAATGGTGCAAGATGGGGGCTGTACGGTGGGTAACCTAGTAAATCAACGTCTGACTTCTCCAAATAGTCGATTGTTCGCCCGACGGTGTCCCACAAGGCGTTGTCATAGTGGAGTAGGATTCTACTGTGAGGTCGTTTTTCCCGAACTTTTCCAAGACAAGTGGCAAACTATAGTTAGTGTAACACTTTACAGTAACTGTTTCTTAATCCTCTAAAACAATTGTCACGTAATGACCTGTCCTTTCGAAAAATGAGGTGACTATTTTTTTCCCACAATTCAACCTCTTTTCACTTTGGTTGGCAGCTCCTTGAAAGGAAACACCCACTGAGCTGACTGTCTTTTGGTTTCTAGATCATAACAGTAAATCTAGTTTTCACCACCCGTAAGTATGTCGAACACAGCATTTGAGTCACCTCTTTGAAGCATTTCACGGCACCAATCAACACGGAGGAGTTTTTGGGCCTCCGTCAAATTATAAGGTATCCATGGATACCTCATAATTTGAGGTTCATGGAGGACTTTGTGCGTTTGACTCATACCGATGCCTAAGCTTGTCTGAATCTGTTGATAGTTCAGTCTTTTTTCGATCTCTATCATACATCGCACAACACTGATGTTCCCTTCAATCATAGTCGTAGAAGACCGTCACTCACGCGAACTATCGGTGACATTAGTGCGACCAGTTCTAAACTCATTAAACCATTTGTAAACAGTGGAAAAAGATGGGCTTCATCGTGAAAGGCCAATCGAAGTATATCATAACTTTCTTGTTGACACAAATTACATTGAAAGTCATAAAAAATCACGACACAAAATTTTCTCGCATTAAATTTATGCTGACGTGACACAGACAATTTTCAATTTGCCGCCAAATCCTAAAACAAATAATATTAAACAAATAATATTAAATAATACTAAATATTGGCAAAGTTATACTTATTTTTTATTATATTGTTTACAAGTGGCCAGTTCTAAAAAGTTTCAGTTTTACTTTCATACATATATACATACAAATAAATAAAAGTGGAGTATCTGTTTGTAGTATTAAAATAATCGCATTTTAGTAAATGCGATTATTATACATACATATACCAAAATAACATTTTTCACAATTTTTGTCTGCCTGTCGGTCTCTTTGTTTCGGCTAATCTCTGAAATGGTTGGCAAAATTTAGATATTTTTAGATATTGGTAGATAGCTCATATTATATAATAAGGAGTAACTTAGACTACTTTTATATTAAAAATGTTTCCACGCGGACGAAGTCGCGGGCATAGCTAATTCAATATAAAACAAATAAGTATCATCACGCTAATTAAATAACGATCTAGGCAGAGGTCTTAAACGTTGCGTATATCGAATAGAAGAAGATTGATGTCTTGTCCAAGGCACGTTGATGATAAACGAAATCCTAGGCGAGGCTTGACCAGTTACTGTCAAATTATTCACTGTATGTAAAAGTCTCTAGTACACTTTGGTACCAAAATATTTTCTACTTAGTAGTAACATCCTTGCGGGTTAGGCAGAGCAAATTGAATTTCTATAGACTTCCCACTTCACCAAAATTCACCGGTGTGTCAGTTATATAACACACCAACCGCTAGACTCCGAGCTACTGGGATTTTGAATTTTAACTGTCTAAACCTCGAAAAACCACAATAAAAATTTTGCCTAACACGGGGATTGAACTCACGATCTCATCATCTGAGCTGAATATGCTTTCGTCTAGACCACGAGGCGGTCTATCAGAGGCAGAGTCCCTAATAATTTTATTTCAATTCATAGCATGACATTTGCTACTAATATCCTATTTTTTCATGGAATTTTCTGTAACATAAAAAAGTATCTTCACAGCTGTATCCTCAAAGAGGTTGACATAGGTACAATTAGTGTGCACCTATGATTATCCGTAGATACTTAGTTCTACAATATGGATCTTATCAAATCCCGGGCAACATTATTTTTGTCTGAAAACTGAAAAAACACCATTTTGATTTGTCCAACCCGGGAATCGAACCCGGGACTCATGTGGTCCACACAGACACTGGACTACTAACCACAGAGGCGTTTTTTTTTATTATTCTGTAATATTTTTACACTAGTGATACTATTTAAGCCTAGCTGACCAGTGTAGCTTCGCCTACAAGTGAGAGTAATATGTCGTCAATAAAATATTTTATACAAATTTTCGTCCCTTATATCCTAGGTCTACCGGCTACTTTATCCTTTAAAATGGAACACGACAGTAACAAGCTTTGTGGCTGCTGCGGCAGTAATAAATAGGTACTAGTAGGGGAGGCCAAGATGCTAAATGGGTAGTTACTTGAGCGTCATAGGGACCCATTGGATTTTGTAAATTAAATTATAGAAACAATAAAAGGTTATAATATGGTGTTTTTCATTTCAATGGTGGAGAAAAAATCGACGGATAAAAAAAAGAAGCTATGACATGGAAACATTAAATCGTAACAGATTAAGGTATGGTGGGTTAATTGCCACCAAAAATTTAGAAAATTTGACGATTCAATTGTTTTGTGAGGGATTGTTTTGCGGGAGATGCTATTGTTTGACCCTGGTCCTCCTACTATCTCCTTGCCAAAGGACAATGACCATAGATAGCAGCATGGGCCGCAGTATAGGGCTGCGTCAATTCCAAACCTGTTATAGAAGGATAATAAATGTTTAAAAATCACCCTAAATTTATTTTTCGAATCTAAAAACCCGGGTTTTTAAGTTATTTAGAAAAATGTAACATAACCTCAAAATTAAAATAACCTATCTTCAACGATTTAAAATCAACAAGATATCCCTGCGGTATAATTCTATGATCCATAAAATCGATTTAAAATAACCAAGACGAATTATTTTGCCCATTTTACTTTTACTATTTAGTAACTGTTTAAGAAGAGAATTAAAGTCATCAACACAACAGAACAAAAAATATTATTAATGCCGGCCGGCTCACGAATCACAATAAAATGTCAATTCTCAATTGTCATTTTGCGCAGGGGTACAGAATTGAATAGGGATGAAAATTACATACATATTAGGCCGATTCAAAAAAATCGACTATTTTTTTTTTTCGATACTGAAACTCAAAAACCTTCGGAAAGGTGTAAAAAAAACACCTGTAAAAATCTGAGCTCTTAATATTAATATTTAAGGGTCGCGCACTGCGAATTTCTATTTCCTATCTAAATAACACAGGCAAAATTTTTTACAAACTTTAGAATTTTATCACTTCCGAGTGGCTTGCTGGACGGCTAAGATTATAGCTGATTCTTGTAGAGAATTTGACGCTCTATAAAATAGGTCTCTTGTAAATTTTCGATTATTCGACTCTTTTAAAAGATATTCAAAGTCAAAGATAAACCTAGAAAAAATTAAAGGTTTTTTTCAACACAACTAAAACACAACTATGAATCTACAGAATTGAACTATAAATTATAATAAATATTCAAGGTAAGATTAAGAAAGATAGTTCAGAACAGAGCGGCACAGTGACAAGTGAAGTAATAACAAATATTTTTTTGGTTATATCGATAAAAAAGAGCACTACTCCCCTAATACACTACTGTTGGTAATTTTCTATTAAATAATGCGACTTGGCTTAAATCTTGTCAAAAAAAGCGTCTATACAAAACCACAAATAAAATGGACTAAGGATAATCTCAGAATTACAAAAATGCTTCAGAAAATATCGCTAAAAGCAAAATTTTATAAAAAGTCTGGTAGATCAACCAAAAAGTAGAAAAAAACCTTTAATTTTTTCTAGGTTTATCTTTGACTTTGAATATCTTTTAAAAGAGTCGAATAATCGAAAATTTACAAGAGACCTTTTTTATAGAGCGTCAAATTCTCTACAAGAATCAGCTATAATCTTAGCCGTCCAGCAAGCCACTCGGAAGTGATAAAATTCTAAAGTTTGTAAAAAATTTTGCCTGTGTTATTTAGATAGGAAATAGAAATTCGCAGTGCGCGACCCTTAAATATTAATATTAAGAGCTCAGATTTTTACAGGCGTTTTTTTACACCTTTCCGAAGGTTTTTGAGTTTCAGTATCTAAAAAAAAAAAATAGTCGATTTTTTTGAATCAGCCTAATACATATATACATATTTATATATATATATATATATATATTTATATATATATATATATATATATATATATATACATAGTATCGATGATTCGTTTTGCCTAATAATTATGATGCGATTATTAAGCGCGATGATTTAAGAATAGGATGAATAATTCGGATTATAGCAACAAACTAATTTTACATATTTTGAATAATTTGTATAAGGTTTTTCCTCCCGTGTTGGTCCCGGGCTCCTTTGAAGAATAGGCCTACTGCCGTTCTACCAGGCAGGTCGTAAAAGGTGACCGAGGGGCTATGCGCGTCACTACCATTGTGAGTACTAGGTGGTAGAGTTCTGCATCGGCTCGACCGGGTCTGGTACCACCGCCTTACCTATTCCTGCCACAATAGCGTCACTGCTAGTCGCTGGCGTGTTCCGGTTTGGAGGGTAAGGTAGCCGGTAAACTTATGCATTGGCATTAGACCTCGCCACGAAATAGCAACGCACCATTAACATCTTTGTGGCTATAGGCGATGGATGACTCTTTCCATCAGGAGACCCATCCACTTGTTTGCTATTTTATGATATAAAAAAGGCAATACAATTGTATTTCAATATTACTTTATTCAAAGATTTCTGGTGCGTTAAGGAAAGTAGAATAAATACTACGGAAACACAATCTTATTCCATTGTATTAAGATCCTGATGAGTGAACTGAAGAAAATCTGAAACTTACCAAAACCTGTATAGTATAGGTTTTCAAAACAAGCATTATTATACTAACAAATATACCTATACCTACTTTAGAATTTATTTATATAAAATCGAAGTAAAAAAGCCTTCAATCAGATTAAAATTGATTAAACCGACCACAATCTGGGATTACAACACAAGTTATCTAAACAGGTAGAATTTTACTAGAAAATACTTAAGGAAACAAATGATTATACAAAATGTCTTAAATCGATTCGGGAACTTAATAATCAATAATTAGACAAATTAGTTCACCATTGACGTTTCATTGTCTTTATTTAATTTATTTGTTTCCGGTGTAGTTCAATTGACGCCATTTGTAAAATATCAATTATACGTTTTACTTTATTTTAAATAAAATCCCCTGTTCAAAACATATTTTCGGATAACTAGGTAACGGTTAAAAATTAAGAGGAAAATTACAATATTAATTTCGTTTTGACGCAAGAGAAAAACAAAAGAGAAACCATGAATGGGCAATCTCCTTTATCAAAATGGTTCAGCCAAAAAAATTGCCAGGAAAGCATAACCGACAGACAGATAAACAGACAGACATACAACAGACATATAACATTAGTATTCAATTCATACTAACTACAACTAAATATTGCAACACGGATAAAATGAGATTTTCAAGTTCCTCAACACAATTACACTTTCTGTAAGTAATATTTCATTGAATTCAAGCCAAGTTGTCCATTTCATTTCTCCACTTATATTTTATATAATTGATTTCAGGTGTTAGCTCATAAAAATTAACTATATACAATTACGTCCCGTTTGTCGAGTGTTTAGCAATCCGTAACACCGCCTTATCTATTTTTAGCTTCAATGCTTGTCATTGACGTGTTCCAATTTGGAGGGTATGGTAGCCGGCAGACTTACATATGACATTACCATCCTGTCACCCAGATAACAACACACCGTTAACATCTTTGGTGACTATAGACGATGGTTTTTCTTTCCATCAGGAGGGTTATCCGCTTGTTTGCTATCTAATAATATAATAATAATAATAATAATCTATACATATAATAAAATCGTAGGAAAGTCAAAACTGTACATTGAATATTTTTTTAAAAAAATACTTGGGGCGTGATCTATAATCGATATCGAAGCCAAAAATATAGTTTTTAGAATTTTTGTCTGTATGTCTGTTTGTCTGTTTGTCTATATGTATGTCCGGGGTAAACTCAAAAAATACTGCATGGATTTACTTAAAATTTTGCATGAATATTACTAACAGGTCGGGTCAACATATAGGCTACGCTAGCACCTACGGGGGAGGAGCAGTGCGGAGTAAACGAAGTCCGCGCGGACGAAGTCGCAGGCAACAGCTAGTTATATAATAATAATATAACAATATTCATGGGACAAATTACACTTACTGATCTAACTCCAAAGTAAGCAAATTATTTGCTTTTGTTATCCTTATAAAAAGAGACGAACATTGCCTGTAGGCACCAAAGATGTCATTGCTGCGTTGACATCTGTGAGGCAGGTTGACGCCACAAACATTAATTTATCTAACTAACCCGCCAAACTGAAATACGACAGCTACAAACACTGAAGCTATTACGACTGGAACAGGAAATGCAGTAGCACCCAACCCAGCCGAGGTGTTGTTCACGAATATTTTTTTTAAATAATAAATAAATAAGAAATAAATATTCACGGGACAAATTACACTTATTAATCTAACCCCAAAGTAAGCAAATTATTTGCGTGTGTTATGGATGTTAGTCAACGATACTAATACATATAACATAGATAAATACTTTTACATACATAATAAACACCCGAACCCGGAAATATTATAATGTATATTATATAATACTAATACATAGATATACATATATAAATACTTCTACATACATAATAAACACCCAAACCCGGAAATATTATAATGTATATTATACTTATCTGAGTATAGAAAAAGAATCAGAAGAATTTAAAGTGTCATTTAAAATCAAAATTATGTTTAAATTTCGCTTTATAATTTCTAACGACAAATTTATTGAATATCTGAAAACGGAAAACGATTTTCTAATTGAATTCGTAATTGGCCAAGTAAACTATCCTACGCCCAAATTGTCCGTCCTTTTTAACGCTCCATTTCTCGGCCCACTGATTTAATAATGGACCTTGCAGCGTCCAATTTCAAATTGAGTCATGGATCATTTTTACATCATTATTGTTTTTTAATGACTATGTTTTCAATTTATGAGATAAAAGATATTTTGCTGAACATAAAATACTTATATATGTCGCAGTGAAATTGTCAATAGCCGTTAGATTATAATCCACCTAGGGATTTTATAATTTGGTTAGGTTAGGTTAGCAGTTAAATTATAATATCACTTAGGTAAATTATAATCTAACGGTACTGACAATTTCACTGCGACATATACAAGTCTTTTTGTAAAATCATTTAAAATAGGTGACATCAAAGTATGTAACATTAATTAAATCTTTTAACTATTATTAAATATTTATTACTTCAACTAATAGAACCACTTAGGTTTAAAAGTATTAAGTAGGTCACGAAGGGGCAGTGTGAAAATTACCGGCTCATATCAAAACAATGTTTGTGAAACACTGCTTTAGGCACATTTGCCTTATATTAGTATTTTGTGGAATTTATAACCGGCCTAGTAAAAATCCCGCGTGTCGATATTTTTCTTTGTTGTTTTTAAGGTTTTTCCAGTTTCCCAAGCACGGGGTGAGTGCTATAACACAAAAATAATTAGAAATACGAAAGTACTGATCAAAATTATAAATGTGAATTTCATCTGTAACGATGAACTCATTTAAATACGTGTGTATAGCTAGCGATCAGTACAATCGACGTAATCGATCATATAGCAAAGAAGAGTTTCGCCGCCTCGAGCCTGTCGACACTAACTAGCTCAGCGAAAGAGCGTCCCGGCTTTAGGGAAATGGTCGCAGGTTCAAATCCCGCTTGTCGATATTTTTCTTTTTTGTTTTTAAGGCTTTTCCGGCCTAGTATGTTTCCGAACAGATGTAACTTAGGAACCTGTAAAAAAGAGCTTACTCATTCTTATTTTTTGTATATATGGAGACTAATAAATTTGGTTTAGTTTTTAAGTATTTTTTTTATATAATTAAAGTATCACAGTTTGTCTTTCAAATAAAATTAAAGTTAAAGCCCGGCAACGTAACTGCAGTATTAACGCAACTGCTATATTAGCCGCAACAGGTATTGCGACTTTCCATGAGCGGTTGTGATCGCAATTACTATCAGGTGAGTATCCTGAGCGTTTACCCTTTCATCTATAAAAAAAATATCTTAAAAATATAATAATCTTATTTTCAAATTTCACCCTGATTAACATATCAGCGTGAAAGTTAAATAAAAATATATTTAAAAGCTATGGTCTGTGGTCTAGTGGTCCAGCGTTGGCGTTGACCACATCAGGTCGCAGGTTCGATTCCCGGGTCGGGCAATTAAAACAAAAAGTGTTTTTTCAGTTTTCTGATAAACACAAAGTTGCCCGGGATTGGAAAGTGTCCGGTTGGCGATAGGCTTGCCACCTATCACATTTGTGGGACCAAGTATCTTCGGCTAATCGTGGGTGCACTTGTTGTACCTCTGCCTACCCCTTCGGGGATACGGGCGTGAAGATACTTTTAAAAGCTAAAATTCGACTACTGAAAAATGATTATCTAGAAAGTATGAAATAAGAAAATATTTTCATCTTAAAATCTACACAAAATCTACACAACTACACAAAGAAATAAAATTGAAGTCTCTGTTTGTAATATTAAAATAACAACTTTTTACTAAATGTGTGTTTGTGTACACACAAAATAGCATTTCTTTCAATTTTTGCCTGTCTGTCGGTTTGTTCCAGCTAATCTTTAAAACGGCTAGACCGATTTTGCCGAGACTTTCACTGGCTGATAGTTGATGTAATAAGGAGTTAGTTAGGCTACTTAGACTTGTTTATTTTAGTTTTTTTCACGCAGATTTTTTTTCTATTCGCGGTCACAGCTAGTACCTATTTAAATTTATCATCTTTTAAATAAACAAACTGTGTGTAATATGTTTTGATATGTTAAATATAATATATTCGTAGTTATGTTCAGATAATAGCCGTGGACGTACGCCACTTTTCCCTCAAGCTTATGATGGCTGTTACGTAAGAATTATGTATTATTTTGTTGTTAGTTGGCGTACGACTACGGCTATCCTCTGAATGGTTACAATCGTGATCTTATTAAAAGGTATAAAAAAATATGGTTTTTAGATATATTCTGTAATGAAAGTATAAATGTAAAAGGTAAATGTAACGTGTATGTGTATGGATGTAGTACTATAGCAAATTGATTATATATATATATATATATATATATATATATATATATATATATATATATATATATATATATATATATATATATATATATATATATATATATATATATATATATATAATATTATATTTTATGTATAATTTAAATTTTTAATTTAATTTATTTTCAGTGAAGCAGTATTTGGTAGGTTCAAACCAACGCTTATAACCACCCCAATTTTTATACTGGTACTAACACCCCAATTTCTTGTTCACCTACTTACAGAGCATGTGTTGTGTTTGAGTTCATCAAATAGATTCTGTTCCTGTGCAAATATTACACATGGAGTATACAGCTAGTCTAACGAAAACATAATATGTTGTTTTTTAAGTTTTTTCTCACAAAACAAACTTCACCAACTGCAGAAAGGTTTACATTCAGTTTGAATTAAAAACCCAGACCCCATTAATTTCCACAGAGCAAATACATTCGAAGTCTGAAAACAGAAAACGTCGATCATATAATTGAATACTTAATTGGCCGAGCAAGCTAGCTCCCACATCGTCCACCCTTTCTAACGCTCAATTTTTAGGTTCACTGGTTTAATAATGGTTCAACAAAGCATATAAATTTTGAAATAGTAGCTCAGTTATATGGTGGGACTGGCTTTGACATACATGCATGAGTTCCAGGGTCGATTGTTTCTGGAAAACATAACTTACCCATTTGTATATTCGCTCGATTTCTTGATAAGTTATCTACAGATATATGAGATTTAATACGGCTAGTCAATCATGGGTTTACGCTGAAGAGAAAGAAGATATAGGAAACAAACGTATCTTAAGAGGGAACCGACCTTTTAGAGCGAATCGATATTTTAGCTATCTACAGTTATGGTTCTGACTAGAATGGGCTATGCGAGTGCGCATTTTCATATTTCCTTTTTTTATTTAAAAATATCTACAAATGTCTGCTTCAAATTAAGTATTTTTTTAACATATTATTTTTAATTATAAAATAGCAAACAATCAGATGGCTCTCCTGATGGAAAGAGATAACCGTCGTCAAGAGACACTGAGGATGTTAAAGGTGTGGCGGGGTCTTAATGCTACATGCCTAAGTCTACTGACTACCTTACCCTATAAACCAGAACAATACAATGATAAGCGACTACGTCTACAGGCGATTGTTTGTCATTCCATCACGATAACTATCTGCTTGTTTGTTATCCTATGATATAAAAAAAGAAAATCTGGCCATTATAAAACTAGCAAAAAGCAGAGCTTTGGGCTCGCAAAGTTATTCTAGTTAGTAATATTGTTACGAAAGTATTTTTATGAGAATTACATATTTTGATGTATGGACTTTATTTATAATTATCTAACCTAAAAAAAATCCAGCGTATTTTTACCCAAAAATTATATTCGCATCAAAGGCATCGTCAAGCTTTGGTCCAGGAGAGCGCAGTAAAATAAAACCAAAACAAAAAAAACATGTTTCTAAGACTAAATTTTTTTAATACTTACAAAAAAAATTCTTTATAATTTTCTTGATTTATTAAAAACACGATTTTTATTATTATCATTGTTATCTACACTGAATAAATAAAGGTTTTATACTAAAATTTTACACTATATTTTCTGGTCTACCTATAATATATTACGGTCTACCTACAATATGTAGCAACTCAAGATCCAATTCGCGCCACCACTTCGCTCTTAAATTAAAAAGTTATGACATTTTTACATACATGCATACACAGATACATACAGAGTACAGAAACAGTGACGTCATTGCGAAAATAGTCGAAAAAGGTTCCTAGGACCTCAAAACGTGGACATCTGGTGAAAACTCGATTTTTGAAAATCGGAACAAAATCAATAACTTATTTATCTATTCATGTACCGGAAAGTTAAAAAGTACAAGTGTATTAATAGATTAATATTGTATTAAAACAAAGTCAATGAAAATGAATTAAATCTACCACGCCAAAGCTAAAACCTAAAAGTGCGATATTTTTCAGTAAAATATACCACAAAAGAAGATAGATCGTCGCCTAGTGTAGCTTTGGAGCATTTTAACTCGTTAGTTTTATAATAGATGGCGTTAGTAGTGATAAAAACTATAATACAGCATGTATCTTCTATTTTTTTATGTTTATAAAATGGTATTTTAACGGTAGATCATATCTAGACATGAATTTAAACTACCACGTCAAAGCTTAAACCTAAAAGTGCGATACTTTTTGAGTAAAAGGTACCACAAAGTACATAGAAAGTGGCCTAGTGTAGGGCTCACTTCGCTCGTACTAACTAAAGCTGGTCAATATCCGTAGTCTATTGCTCAAAGATAAAGTTAGACTCATTCAAAACTACATAGATGATTACTAAATTAAAGGAGCCGAGATTAAAATGTTTTTACATCTACCATACTTTCTCCACCTTGCTTTTTCGAAATAACACTTTTATAGAAATCTGAATAATATCTTCAAGGGAAATAATTTAAATCCGATAAGGCAGTTCAAACCACCTTCAAGCATTTTATTGATTTTCACCCTCAACATTTTTTCCATAAAGGAATCAGTAAACTACTTAAAAATAAAGTGAATGTATAAATAATATCTGTTCTGATTACGAGTGGATATATGATTATATAATATTCTTTTTCATTTTATTTGTCTTTTATTTAAAACGATGTATATTCACATGTCAGAAACTAATTGATATAATTATACTAGCTGACCCGGCAAACGTTTTTGCCATACAGATTACTTGTATTGAATATTTTGGTGAGGTACTTGAAAAACAAGGGAGGGGAAGGGGGGAATTGAAATAAAAACAATCCTATCTTGTAAGTTGGACCAAAAAGTAGATTTCATTAAAATCGGTTCAACAGTTTCGGAGTTTTGTTTTAAGGAAAATAATATACATGTATTATGATTATCATGTATGGCGTTACATGAGTGTCGTGTGTGTAGTATTTTTAGTTATAATTTTTAATGCATATTATTTAAAAATATTAAATTTCTCTTTAAGATAATTAATCTTATTCATCACTTATTTATACCTATGTCACAGCCAATTTGTAATCAATTTGTATTCTATAACATAAATTGCATCAATGTCACCTATAAAGTTCGATATCACTGACGGCCGACGGAACCTCTTTTTTCCGAATATGGGACTTAAGGGCAACCTACACAACCTACTTTTAAGTAAGAAGCCGGATAGGGTTTTAGTTCTAAACGACCCATTTACATGACAAGTAATTTAAACAATATGCCGCGGCAATTTGTTAATTGCGGCAGTAAATGTCATGCATTATATAATGACGCCATTTTACATTTTGAATCCGAAGAAGGCATAACCTTTTCTTTGCTTGTTTAGCATTAATATAAAAAATCCAAAGTGCACAGTCCCCAACAAAGCTGACATTCAAAAATATATGTTTTTGCATATCCAATCTTAAGCGCAAGATTTATAGTTGTTTTTGCAAAGCAAAGTACAAAAAGTAATAAAATTGACTTCGCACCTTCTTAATACAATAGTTAGGCCCGATTTTTCAATGGCCAGTTAAACAAGGAGATAACATAAATGCCACAGTTAACACTATTTTAAATTTTTCAATTGACAGATAGGCTCTAACGGTTAGTTAAATGCTCTAGCTGGCGAATAAACTTAACTGTCCCTTTACATCCCAGTTAGCTTGTTAACTGTGCAATAATTTAGCTTTCTAGTCAATGTGCGCGCCATTTGTATATTCGTGTTTTTGCTTTTATACTAAAAAACTATGGATATTTTATTTTTTACTGTTCTGTGACGATTTGCCACAAATTCGGTTAATAATCTCACTTTACTCGTATTACTACTCCGTGTTGGTCCGGGCTCCTTTGAAGAATAGACCAACTGCCGCTCTGCCAGGCATTTCGTAAAAGGTGACTGATTGTTGATGTTTTATTTGTGATAGTTACTTGTGTCACCCGTCGTGGCTTCTAGGTGGTAGAATTCCGCAATGTCTTTTCCGGGTATTTAATACCACCGCCCTACCTATTCCTGTGTAATGTTGTGTTCCGATTTAGAGGATAAGGTAGTCAGTAAATATATGCATGTGGCATTGCCGTTCCGCCATACGGATAGCAACGCACCATTAATATTTTTGGTATCTATAGGCGATCGTTTCTCTTTATAAGATCGGTTTATAAGATCATCAGGGCAATTACAACTTAAAACTATAGATTTTATTTTGTCTTTTAGGTTTTTTTTTTTGTATTTTCATTAATATATATTTAGTTTAGTTATGTAACCATCTATATTTTTGTTCTATATTGACGCCAAGGGTCTATAAGTGTTTTTAAGCGATAGATGTCTCTTTCCACCGGGAGAGCCATCTGCTTGTTTGCTATCTTATGATATAAAAAAGTACCTACCTATACAAGATTTGCAAAACGTTCGCAATTCACTATATTTTCCATATTTTAAATAGCAACCAAAGCAGGTACTTGTAACAGCACTAGAAACTATTCAAACAAATGAAGAAAGTACAACACATAGCTTTTGATTCGAAGTTCGAACGAAAATAAAATAATAACAAAGAGACAGGCCAAGCGGACATCTGGTTACAATTTACGCCTTCGGACTTACGGCGTATTATGACAGCCCCTACCATATTCAAAGTTCTCTACCTCTTTCTAAAATCTGTAAACGTACATAAGGACGTCTCGCTCTCGCTGATATGTGTGAAGCTAGTCACAAAAATCAGCCAGGTAGCTAACTGAATGTTATCTGTGCTTTGAAAATTGAAACCTTTTAAACGTTTGTTAAAATCTCAGTTAAAGTTATTGAATGGTTAGCTATCTGACGTTTTAAGTGACCATTGAAAAATTGAGCCTTAGACATCAAGCGCAGCTAAACTTTATACGGACACAAATACAAGAATGTATGCAACTGTACTTCAACAATCAAAACTCAATTACAATTAGTGCCAATAATTTTCCATACTTTTGACAGTGATATGAGCGTTCGCTCATATCCAATATCTAAATATGACAAACGCCGTGTCTAGTAGTATTTATGTGGTCAATGATCGCGACCGACGCGATTCTATTTGAAGTAAACGCACAATTTAAAATATTGCGTTCATTTTTAGGGGACTATTTTGAGACACTGATTGTGTAAGTGTTGTTTACCATCTAATATTTTTTTATCATAAGATAGCAAACAAGCAGATGGGTCTCCTGATGGAAAGAGTCAACCATCGCCTATAGACACCAAAGGTGTTAATGGTGCGTTGCTATCTTGTGGCGAGGTCTAATGCCACATGCATAAGTTTACCGGCTACGTTACCCTCCAAACCGGAACACGACAGTGACCAGCACTGACGCTATTGCGGTAGGGATATATAAGGCTGTGGTACCAGACCCGGTCGAGCCGATGCAGAACTCTACCGCCTAGTAATATATAAATAAACCTATATTTCGTCGTTCAGCGTTCATTACCGCGAAAGTGAAATTGGGTAACTTTTCAGGAGAGATATAAAACCGAATTGCATCTAATTTACAGTTAGACTATTATTAAATAATATTAATATCATCATATTCTGTTGCTTAAATAACAGTTAAATAACTTTGGTTTATACATTTTATATTAACGCAAACATTAGATAAAATTCGGTTTTATATCTCTCCTGAAAAGTTACCCAATTTCCCATTCGCGGCAATGAATGCCGAACGACGATTTGTATAGTGATATTTGTTTATTGTTTTATTTGTTTATTGTTTTTTTTTCGTTTTACATCATAAGATACCAAACAAACAGATGGCTATCTTGATGAATAGAGACAACCATTGCCTATGGATAACAAAGATGTTAATGGTGCTTTTTTACCAGCTACTTTACCCTCCAAACCATAACACGACAGTGAAAAAGCACTGACGGTATTGCGGTAGGAATAGGTAAGGCGATGGTACAAGACCCACGCGATACAATGCAGATCTCTACCACCTAGTAGCTACGATGGTAGTGGCTCCCAGAACTCTACCACCTAGTAACTACGATTGAAGTGACTCGCATTGTCAATCATTCGCTTCTTATGAGCTGCCTGGCAGAACAGCACCCTTTTGAAGAATATAGTATCGTATATTCTTCAAAGGGGTCCGGACTAACACAGGGGAAAAGTTTTTTTTTATATTAAAAAAAATATATTAAAAAAATATATAAAAAAATATAAAATAGGAAACAAGCAGATGCTTATAGACGCTAAAGATGTTAATAGTGGATTGCTATCCATGTGGCAGAATGGCAAAAGCTATGAATAAAATATTGCACATGAATAAGTCTACCGGCTATCTTACCCGTCGAACCGCAACACGGTAGTGTCAAGCACTGACGATTGCGGTAGAAATAGGTAAGGCGGTTGTACCAAACCTGGGTGAGACAACGGAGAACTCTACCACCTAGTAGCCACGATGGTAGTGACTCGCATAGCCAATCGTCCACCTTTTACGAACTGCCTGGCGGAACGCCAGATGGTCTGTTTTTCAAAGATGCCAGGAATATGTAAGTATGTAGACGAGTGCAAATAATAATCATTTGTTTGTGTGTCGTAAAATACATCGAGATTATTCTTAATACCTCGTTTTATGCTACACAGTTGGTTCAAGCAAAGTGGTGATTTTATTTGAGGCAAGGATTATACCAAGGATTTATTTGGGGAGAGCAAATCTCTATAAACATAGTTGAGGAAAAGCTAGATCATATTTTATTCATAGCTATTTTCGTGAGTGCTATTAATAAAACTGAAATCAAGTTACATACATCTTTATATACATATATATTGCTTTATTTTTAAACGACTAACCAAAAAGTGGAGGTTACTCAATCTCTGAATAAAAACGAACAGGGTAATATATATATATATATATATATATATATATATATATATATATATATATATATATATATATATATATATATATATATATATATATATATATATATATATATATATATATATATATATATATACAACTAGATTTTAATAAACTGATATTAAAATAAATTAGCAATTTTTATTTTTTAAATGATTTCAAGAAACAATTGTTCTAATAACCTGATGATAAAATATTAATTAACTAATGCATTTACTTACCTTAAAATTTTAATGTACGTTTCTAGATTTATATTCAAATTATTCCCTTATCGGAAGCCAACTGTTGGGAACGTGTTGCCTTTTTGGCGTTGGAATTAGAAAAGAAAGGTTCTTAGCCCTATCCGCCCCTATCCACCCATCAATGATGTTTTTTTGCAAGTTCATAGGTATAACTGATAAAATATTAGTTAATTAATATTTTATCATCAGGTTATTAGAACAATTGTTTCTTTAAATTATTTAAAAAATAAAAATTGCTAATTTATTTTAATATCAGTTTATTAAAATCTATTAATAATTATTTGAATATAAATCTAGAAACGTGCATCAAAATTTTTAAGGTAAACGCATTTGTTAATTAACATTTTATCATCAGGTTATTAGAACAATTGTTTCTTTAAATCATTTGAAAAATAGAAGTTGCTATCATCATAGGTATCAGTGTAAAACTTCAATTCGCACATTTGCAACTATGTCGCGCAAAATCTTGCTTTATTAAATAAAAACATAACAAGAATATAGTATGTAATTTGTCTGTCTGAACACCAAAGGTGTAGTCGAGTAGATAAGTGCATAATTTAGTCGAGTTGATCCAATTAATTCTATTTTCAGGGGCGAGTAGCGCATGCCCCGCTTACTAGCTCACTGACTAAATAAGTGTGAACCCTCGTGGAGATGATGTGGATATAGGTAAAATCGTACGCACTTTGGTCAAAGAGTACTACTATCTACTCATGTGCTTTGGCCAAGTACAGTTCACAAGTGAGCTGTGTTTCGCAAGATGAATATCCTGCAACGCGATAGGCGCGCGTAAAACACAACGCAATACCACTAACAATAACAAATAAAAAACAGGATAGTTGACACAAAAAATACAGTTATGATTTTATTTGGCTAATAAATACTATACAGCGTGGTTGGGTACAGTTGACTATGATTCTGAGATGGAAACCGATAAAAATTCGTGTGGGAAATTTTTAAATCTTGATGAGCTTTTTACCTTAACTTTGTCTAAAATAATTTATTCTAATACCTTACTCTACAGCGTTTGTAATAAAATTTAAGGAAATACACAAAATAAGTAATTCATTATACACCAATGGTTCCGCAAACGCAAAGACTTAGAGCATTGCATTGTGCCTTTACATTGCATAACGTGAAAATAAGAAAAAGTCATAAAACGCACTAACATAAAACCGACATGGTTCCTTAATTTTTCAGCAGACCGTCCTTTACATGTTGTATATAGTTTTTTTTTTTAAATTATTGACAGGAAAGCGCTTGACAACGATCTCACCTGGTGGTAAGCTAAGATGCTGCCTAAGATGGAACGTGCTTCCCTAGAAGGTACCTGTTCACTCTTCCCTTGAATATCCCCAGATTGTACTATTCGGGAACTCAGATTCAGGAAGCGTTTTCAAGTCTCTTGCGGTTGTTATAGCAGCAGTTGGTTTATTACTTCTCGATATTTTATGCGTTTGTAATACTGAATGTTACAAATGAGGCTTATTTAGTATTACTGACTGGCTTATGCATAATTTACGCCATTAGTTGTTAACATCCAACACTGTTATAGGCTGCCAACAAGTGACAGATTTATACATTTTCCGCCAATAGTCTTTTCAAATTTGACCTTAACTAATCAATAAACTAGTTTACAATTATGTTTATTATTATTTTGAGAATGAAACTGTAATTTTGTCGCTTAAATACACTACTACTTCTTCGTAATTATTATGAAATTCGAAAATAGACTAAATAACAAAATCTCTTTTCAATTTGATAAATGACAAGTCGAAAGTACACCGTATATCCATGTATGTATATTGTATACTATCTTTACAACACTTATATGTAGTGTGTGTGTGTAATGTTTACTTTTATTTATTGAATATATTTTAATTCGTTTTATTTAAAAATATTAAGCTTCTACAGTTCTGCAATGTAAATTAATCGTGCCAAATTTTATATTTCATCATTTGCGGAATTGTCTGAAAAGTTATAAAAGTTTTTCCTTTACGCGTTAATGTATAGACTAGCGATCGTCTGTGGCCGAAATTCAACCAAAGACTAAATAATAAAATCTCTCTTAACTTTGATAACTGACTTTAGCTGTAAAGAAAATAATAATATACTCGTACATGTGTATGATGTGTATATTGTCACGTACATGTGTGTGATGTTTATTTTTAGTAATTTAATGTATTTCTAATGCATTTTCTTTCCAAATATTAGGTTTCTGCAGTCTTTTGCAATGTAAACTTTAATTGTGCCAAATTTCACAGTCCTTCGTTTGTTCGTTATAGTATGGGTACTTGACTACTGACAAATTTACTTTTTCTAAATACATAATAATTATTATGTATATAAAACATCCAGATTAATATAAACAGATATGTAAAGCGGAATTTTCGTCAAAAATTTCTCACAGTTTTTGTTGCCATTCCTATACAGGACAGGAAACCGCCCATTATGATAAATTAGTTTTGCACATGTCTTCGGTTATTATCCATACTAATATTATAAATACGAAATTAAATCTGCGTGTTTGTCGGTATGTCTCTTTTTCACACCTAAAACAAAGAGTTTAAGATCCGAAGAAGGACATAGTCCTTTCAACGGAACTATGTGGGTTAAACCCCGGGACTTTCTTTAAACACAGTAATTGGGAGTTACTTAGGCTACTTTTATGTTTGAAAATGTTCTAGCTAGTTTACTATAAAATTGTTCAATAGCTCGTAAATTATTACAGTTCCTCATTCGTTTTTGTCATTGGCAAAAGTTTCTTATTTACTTACCCTCAACAATAAATAAATTCTCGTGAACCAGACGCGATTTAAAGCTCATTTTCATTTAAAGTGATTTAAAGTATATTGTTTCTTTGATCAATCATAGTGGCGAAGGTATTGAAATAAAAATATTTTTAACTATGATTGACGGCAAAGTGGCTCATGTTTTGTCAGAAACTTTATGAAGTGTTGTATATGTGCCATTTGCAATGCGAGACCTAAAGAGACGAATAACAAAAAAGGAAGCTTCAACTACAGGTTTGTTTTGCGCTTTTAGAAAAAGTGCAAACTAAACCTGTGGATGAAACTTTCTGTCGATATGGGTTTTCAGCTTTGCATTGTTTACATTGTTGGATCAAGTTTTTGGAACTTATCTTTTATACTTTTTTTACAATCTAGGCTCTAATGTAAACGCATCAGTTCCTGATAAATCATCCATCCATACTTCTATACTAATACTATAAACATGAAAATTTGTCTATCAGTCAGTCAGTCTGTTTATTGGTCCAGCTGTCTGTGGCGTTTTTACAGCAAAACCGCTAAATTAATTTTGATAAAATTTTGCAAGAGGATTGAAGACTCGTCTTTAAACATGAGCTACTTTAAAAAAAATCCTTGTGGCTCTGAAAGAAGATTTGAAATTCAATATTTTATATTAAAACACTTGTATTGTTTCACAATATATATTTATTGTGAAACAGTACAAGTGTTTTAATATAAAATATTGAATGAAAATGGAGTTTCACCAAGTGCCGAAGACAAGGAGTGTAGGATATAGAAGTTTGTGTGAAAGAATACATTAATGACATTCATACTTTATAAATACGAAAGTCTGCCCTTCCCTCTGTCTATCTATGTGTCTTATACGGCTGAAACGCTAAACCAATATTAGTGACATTTGGCATGAAGATAGTTAAAAATCCTGGGTTAAACATAGACTAACTCTCTTTTCAAAAATCAACCCCTAAGAGGCTGAAATAAGTGATGAAATTTGTGAGAAAACTATATGGATATATTAATAGCGAGCGCTCTCGTAGGCAAACCTGCGCCGGTTTGCTAGTAGTAAATATTTGTCATTTTATTCACGTACCAGTGAAATAGGAACAATAAACTGTTTAGTCATAGAGATCAATACATTTTTTGTCGAACGAATAATAAATATAGCAAGAAAATTCGAGATGATTAATCATTCAAGCCGCTGACAGGCGGAGAAAATTATGTAAATACGTTACTATAGTGCTGGTACAAAGAGTTATATACTGACATTAAGGGTTGTAAATGAGGCGAATAGTTCTCTTGTTATGTTAATAGGAATCACTATTTCGTCTATTCTGGAAATGTTATATATCTTTCTGATGGTATTATTATTACACGTTATTATTACTAACTACATATCTACTATAAAAAACAGTATCTTGTGAATTAAGAAAAGATAAAAAGATATTACTTATTAATGCTATATTTTCACACTTATAAGTAAAGTTGCAGAAATGGTATTAAAGCTGACAAATATTTCTATTTAGTTAATATGTAAATCTTAGGATTTATTATTAAGTAATTTAAGATAATAAATAATAATACTTTTACTTCAGTCGAAACATACAGATATAAATTAAAAACTTTCTTTACCTATAATCAAAGGCATACTGTAAAAACTATGTTAAGTATTAGTTTTGCGTCGTTTATAAAAATGTATGTTTTTTTCTCATTTTTACACCATATTTGGTATAATATACCTCTATATCTTAATAAAACATATTATGTTTGATAAACAGGTATAAAATATCTGTAAATACCTAATACCCATATTCTGAAAAACATATTTTTTTCGTCATTTCTTTCTAAACTGTTTTTATTCATCGTATGTAGACAATACATTAATAATTCAATTTTAGTTTGCTAGGTTTGAAACACTGAAAATAAGATGATGCTATTTTTAATGATAATACAGATAATAAGCTAGAATTATTATGATAATAAGCTATGTGCAAAGAAACATATAGCTCTACTTATGAAAAGAGGTAACTACTTCCTGTAAACACCAAAAATGTTAATAGTGCGGTGATATCTGTGTGGCGAGATGGTAATACTATACTTAAGTTACCATGGTAACATGGTCATGCATATTACAAATTTTCTAAAGTTTGGAAAATTCAAAAGTACACGGCGCGACGCTTTTTTTTTCTTTATATTATTTATTTAAAAAAACAGATCCGAATGAAGCAATTTTCAACAGGGATCTATTTTGAGTGAATTACATAATATTGATGATAAAATAAAGTGAATTCATGAAGTCAATCAACCTATTTTGTGTTTACAGACATAACATTTTATTCGACGAAATTTTTTAGAGTAATTTACTCTCTTTAAAGGCTTAAAGTTATACAGAATTTGAAGAATTAAGGTTTCTCTTTATAATCATATACTTTTTATATCAAATTAGTGTACCTATGAATTTTAAACTGAGTGTGAATTAACTAAGTTGGTTGAGTCATACATTTTCTTTCAATAAAAAATAATGCAAGTGCAAAAATAATGCACGAAATGCATAAACTTTTTATATTCGGCGTAAGGCATTTTCTAAAATGAATTTATCTTTGCAATCTATCGATGGCATTTATACGAAGACAAATTATAGAATTTGCTTGCGTCATATATGCCAAGAAAGCGCTGGATGTCATACGTGTCCAGCATAATAAATAAATAAATAAAATGAATAAATAAATAGTCACGGGACAAATCACACTTACTGATCAAACCCCAAAGTAAGCAAATTATTTGCTTGTGTTATGGGTGTCAGTCAGCGATACTAATACATAGAAATACATATATAAATACTTTTACATACATAATAAACACCCAAACCCGGAAATACAAACATTTATGCTCATCACACAAATGCTTGTCCCCGTCGGGAATCGAACCCGAGCCCCGTCGATTGCGTAGTCAGGGCCGCTAACCACTCGACCAACGGGGCGGTCGAAATAATAATAATATACATTACAATTGTAATATACAATACAATAATAATAGAAATAATAATACATTCAGAATGCTGTTGAGGCTACCTCATTTTTGCAGTGCATCAAAGATGTTTGCACAGGATAAAATGGATGGCCTTCATGCCATTATTCGCAAAAAGGCAGCTTCTCTAATTACGAAACAGTCACAACATACTGAGAACAGCGGATATGTATAACACTTCTCTTGTGTGGAAAATTTTTATATACAGATTTATAATACAAATAAGTTAATGGTCATTTAGCTTAATTTTATTTATTTGATTTTATATTTAATTCAATTTGTATTTAATTGTGTCTAATTTATAAACATATTTCTATCTTATGTTGCTACTAACAAGTAATATGTAAACTGCTAACAATCATGGGTGTTAACTTATCTGAAATTAAATGAATTATTATTGTTTTACTATTATTTTAATCTCAGGTCAAGTTTACCAGTTATGTAACCCCTCCAAAACGGAACAAGGCAGTGACAAGCACTGATGTTATTGCGGCAGGAATAGGTGAGGCAGTGGTACCAGACGCGGGCAAGACAAAACAAAACTCTATCACCAAGAAGCCACAGTAGTAGTGACTCGCATAAACAATCGGTCCTCTTTTACGAACTAGCTGGCAGAATGGCAGAAGGTCTATAAATAATAATATAATAAATATTCACGGGACAAATTACACTTACTGATCTAACCCCAAAGTAAGCAAATTATTTGCTTGTGTTATGGGTGTTAGTCAACGATACTAATACATAGGAATACATATACAAATACCAGAATATATTTAATAAACACCCAAACCCGTAAATACAAACATTTAGGATCATCACACAAATGATTGTCCCCGTTGGGATCGAACCCGAGCCCCGTTAATTGCGTAGTCAGGGTCGCTAACCACTCGACCAACGGGGCGGTCAATGCAATGCTTCAAAGGGTCACCAAAAATCGTTCGTGTTTCGTTAACAAACGATTTTTGGTGACAAGTAACGGCGCGGCCTTATCCTACAAAGTAAAATTATAAATGTGAAAGTATATTTGGATGGATAGCTTGTAGTTACTCTTGTACGCAAACAGAATATAGTGTCTTATTCGTCCCGTAAAAATAAGTTGATCCCGTGGGATTCACCAAAAATGTATATATATACATATATATATATATATATATATACATATATATATATATATATATATATATATATATATATATATATATATATATATATATATCAATTGCTGTTCGTTAGTCTCGCTAAAACTCGAGAACGGCTGAACCGATTTGGCTAATTTTTGTTTTGAATTAATTGCTGAAGTCCAGGGAAGGTTTACAAGGTGAGAAAATATAGAAAAAAATAAGAGTAGTTAAATAGGCAGAACAACGTTTGCCGGGTCAGCTAGTTTAATATATATTTCAACATAATATATTATGTGTAAATGAATTACCGTTGGCATTTCCCTAATACTTTTCCTTCCGAAGCGTTCGCTAGTGCTGACATATCTATTGTAATATTAAATCATTGGGTCTCGGCAATTTGTCATTGCTAACCGTACCACCCTTATTTATGTCAAGCTCTATGTACCGTTCAATCTATTTTATGTCTTCCCCATTTTTTATCTTTGCCGCTCTACATACAGTTTTGTGCTAAAATTTAATTGTACATTTTTTTATTTATGTAACTGGTGACCAACCAGAGGCATAGAATATTATGCAAATTAAAAAAAATATTCGAAATGTAACTAAATAAGAAAATAAAAAACAGATACAAATTATAAAATAATGAACTTGTATTAAAATTAAGATAGAAAATGGCTCTGATTAAGTTAGAGGGACTAGATATAAGATATATTGTGTGATATTGACAATATAGTCCCCCAAGGGATGGGTTTAACCCTCTGAGGAAAACTAAAAAAAAACTAGTGGTAGGCAACCCTTACTGTGCAATTGATAGAATTCGATTCCCGCTAATTGCCATTAACTATTTTTTGTATTTCTTTATCTATATATTCATACGTGAATCAAAAATTTTAAACCCCTTTTTACGGCAAATACGCGAATTAGACATAGTTACACAAGCAAAATAATTTGCTTACTTTGGGGTTAGATCAGTCAGTGTAATTTTTCCCGTCAATATTTAGTTATTTATTTATTTATATAATTTTTTCGTGCGTTCGTGTGTGACTGAATTCCTTCTCAATGGCTGGACCTATTTTGATAACAGGTTTTGTGTGCATTCAAGTGGATTTGAAAAATTTTGTGTCACAATTGAACCTGGTAGGTGGCGCTGCGATCGGGTAAGGGTAGTATCCTAGATACCAAATTTACTGTTAAATCACTAAACCGATTTTGATAAAAATTGGCAATGATATAGTTAAAAATTCGAGGTCAAACATTGGCTTATTTAAAAAAAATGTCAATCCCTACGGAACTGAAATATTGAATGAAAGTTTGTATGAAAAATTATATCCACGACATGTTGCTATACTCGCGAGGGAAGCCGCGCGGGTCAACTAGTTTTCTAATAATCTATTAGCGCGTTTGGCTGTGGTGTATTTTTCTTTAATTTAAATATGCTCATCAAATTAACAAATAGTCTCTTTCGTCTAGAAATTAGCTGGTTAGATTGTGAATTTTAATACTCGATTCTAGGGTTAAACAGATGACGTATTTTTTTGTGTAGAATCAGTCCAAAATCTTGATACTATTGCACATTCATTATATAGACTAGCTAATTCTCAACTTTACACGATAGTCAATTTCAATTCAATTGAGTTTAATATTTTATTGCAGGGTTAAGAAAAAATGAATAAGAAGGTATTGTATGTATGAAAATCTAAATAATAATCCAGATTCTATAAAATTGTTACACTCTATTGTGTAGATTACCTTATACACAGCTCACATGATATTCATAGTAATAAAATCCGTTCCATACCTTAAATAGTAAGACTCTCTCTTACTAAAAAGTTTTTCTCGATTATCGTAACTAACGATAGTATTTAAAGTTAATGCATGTAGCGACGGTGACCGCCACTAACCTTACCAGCTCATTTACTGTTGTTAGTAGTTACAATGGTAAACAAGAAAATCTAACGACATTTAGTTTTTTCTAGCTACTAAATTCAAAATAAAATCTAAGTGTAATTAGGTATATTTACTTATTTATTTTCATTTTACTATCGCTGGACAAATTACACAAATTGATCTGACCCCTAAGTGAACAAATTATTTGCGTGTATTATAGTTACCAGTAGTAGTATAGTTGCCAGTCAACGATACCTATACATAGAAATACATATATAATTACTGTTACATACAAATACACCCCCAGACACCCAGAAATACAAACATCTACGCTCATTATAGAAATGTTTGTCCCTGTTGGAGATCGAACCCAAGCCCCATCGATTTGTAGTAAGGTTCGCTAACCACTCGACCAATGAGACGGTTATTAAGTTATCGAATATGATATATCTATGATATATAATATAATATATCTATAAATAATTAACAGAGCTTTTGATCTATTGCTAATTTTGTCAATAGAGATGTAAGGGGTCGATCACACTCAAATAAAATCAGAAAAGGCAAACTCATCTCCAAATTTATCTCTCAATTTTATTTGACCTCGTGTATGATGAATTTAAAAAATACCTCACTTATTTTATGGACGCCCCCTAAGCAATAGGTAGCAAAGTGATGAGTTTATCTAATTAATATATGGTCTATAATAAAATATATTACTTATACGTGTTTTTATAAGTGATGTTATTTTTATTACTATATGACTACCGTGATACATTTTATATATTCAACATATCAAAAATAGCCAGTGAAAAATATTTCCATGTCACATAACTTCTAATGAAACACATTGCAAAGCTAAATTTATTAATAGATCTGGCTGAAAAATTATAGAAAATATTCCTACACATTCCTAATAAAAGATTGCTACTTATATCTAATATATAACTATAGAAAACTTCATATATTTTATTTCCATCATAAATATTTATAATGAAAATAAAATATACTTTTATCCTTTTAGGTTAGGACGTAGTTAATATTATGTAACGTTTTACTCTACATAAGTCAACTGGAATATTATGTAAAAAATCCGGAAAGGAAATCCGGAAAATCCGGAACATTTTATATATTAAACATGTTATAAAAAAATAGTCAATGAATTATATTTGCATGTCACACGTCTTTTAATGAAACAAATTGCAAAGCTAACTGTACTGTTAAATCTGGCTTAACATATTCCAACATAAAATATTCCCGCATATGACCAAGATCTAATATGTTATAATTTTATTAACAGTTACACAACACTTTATGTATTTTATTTCCGTTAAAATTCTTACTTACATAATCTTCTATTAAATCCAATTGCACATTATCTAACTAAACAAAATTATTTCTTTCAATTTCTAAAACGAGCACTGTAAAATTAAAAATTCCCGCACGACTTAACACAGTATCAATTACAGGTTCACTCTTTGATTTTCACTAACAATCCAAGCTCAAATGTGAGAAGGCTGAAAAAGTTTTCAGTTTTTTTCCACGAACTCGCGGCGGAAAAATTATAATATAAACGGACGTCATTCCACAACGACGGTTTCGAAATGACTGCCTCAAACAGATGTGATATACAGAGCTTCCCGCGAAATCATCTCGCCCGCCCAGCCCGTAGCGAACTTTATTCTGAAATATTTTATAAATACTTCCGGTCTTCTCATTGCAAGTCTTTCATCGCTCCTTAATTAATATGAATTATGTGCTATGTTTTTCTTGTGAACGTTAATCATTATTATTTAATTAACGTAACGCTTTCCCTTAATTCAGGCTTAAAAATTTGTCTCGCAATATCTCTATAGTCTTTATAATTTGAGTTGTTATTAAAGTACACTGTATATATTTTTTTGTGTCGTTTGAGTCCGAAATAAAAAAAAATTTTGCCAACTATAGATTTTTGTACAGTCGAATGAAAAAATATACGTACATATCTTTGCCAAATCTAAAAACGCCTAAAGACAATTAATTGAGTGCCAAGTTTCACTATACTTTTTTAGAATGAAAACTAATAGGTGGTGGAGTTCCGCAACGTCTCGCGCGGGTAATTTTTTTAAGCCAGAGAGTTAAAACCGCCCGCTGGGGGAGTTCATTGTTTGATTCTGTAATAAATCTTATATCTAGTCCCTCTTATATACAATTTAATCAAAGTCTTCACGCTTAAACAATTGAACCGATTTGGATGAAATTTCGTACAGAAATAGTTTGATACCCAACAAAAGACATAGAATAATTTTTATTTCGGATCTGGAGCAACGTTGTTTATATAACAAAGCGGAAAAAACACATTTTTGAATTGCCTGACCCGGAAATCAAATCCGAGACATTATGTGGTCAACACCGACACACGAGCACTAGACCACAGAGGCTATCTTATTATATAAAAAAAACTTATATAAACTACAGATAAATCGATGCGATTATTTTTATAGATATCAATCACTCCTAGATGATTTTGGTAATTATGTTTTTTGCAAATGCCACAAGCAATATGGGTCTTGGAAAAAGTGGCAGCTTCAAACCTGAGAAAGGTAATATGTAACATGGATTGTAAATTGTAACATGTTTAACACAGTCTGCAATTAAAGGTGTTCAAGCTCGGATATATATATATGTATGTATATATATATTATTGATGTCCAACGTCTTTCTCACTTTTGTGCAATCTTTGAGAGTAATTTCGTAAAATAAGACGGAAGTGTGTCATCACGCCAGGGAATTTTACACCCGTTTTCAATATGAAAAAGCAAATAGATAGGCGCTTGATTAAGTGTAATTTAATTGTTACAAATAACTGCATCGACAGATCATGAATTTAAGGTCACCAAAATTCGTTAAATTAAAAGAAACTTTACTTTTGCTTTGAATACAGCGAATATTCACTGTAATCATTTTGCTTTGCATCAACATTACTAATAAATACCTCTTATGTACTTTAATAAATCGTAATCTACAGTATCCCTTCTTACTATAACAGAAAATATACCAGCGTGTAATATCTTAATATGTAAAAGCCAACATATAATGGATATCACTTAAAATCAAAAAAGGATTGTCTGATTGGGTATCTTGTAAAGTTGAGCTATCATTAATTTAACAAATAACAACCGTATTGAAAGAATATATTTTTTTAGAATTCAGACCTTCTGTTCTGTATATTTTAATTGTGTTCTCTCTCTCTCTCTCTCTCTTTTTCATTTTTTTAAGTTATACTTGAGCCATTACTTTAACATTTTAAATCTTATCATAGGATAAGTATATCGTACGATATTAAAATATATTGTCTATTTCAGGAAGTTTGGGTTTAAATAGTTCATGTTAAATTGAGGTGATGAATAAAATAGTATTCCATGGACAAATTAACTTTTGTAATGATAGACGCCGGAACCGGAATAAATATTTTACACGAGTTCCAAATGTATCATCGGCATACTATTTATGTATTTTAACAGTTTTACCGTGCAAGGGAAATTTTAAAAACATAAAGAAAAATATTTTCCGTGGTGAATTTTTTTTATCATAAGATAGCAAACAAGCAGCTAAGTCTCCTGGTGGTAAGAGTCAATCATCGCCTATAGACACCAAAGATGTTAATGGTGAGTTGCTACTTTGTGGCGAGGTCAAATGCCACATACATAAGTTTACCGGTTACCTTACCCTCCAAACCGGAACACGACAGTGACAATCATTGAAGTTATTGCGGCAGGAATAGGTAAGGCGGTGGTACCAGACCGGGAGGGGGGGAGGGGATAATGCAGAACTCTACCCAGTAGTCACGATGATAGTGACTTGCATAGCCAATCGGTCGCCTTTTACGACCTGCCTGGTAGAACGGCAGATGCTCTATTCTTCAAAGGAGCCCGGAACCAACACGGGGAATTTCAGTCGCATTGAAAAATTTAAGATTTGTTTTACTAAAAAGTTGTTTTTGAATTTCCCGAACCGATAATCGAACCCGAGACCACTAGACCACGGTAGCGATTAGCGACTACCTTTGTTAAGTTTTTCATTAATTATTTGTTATTGTTTCGAATCTGTAAAACAACCTCGTCTGCGCAGTGGTTAGCTTATTTGATACAATTTTTGTAAGTAAAGACGGGACACCTCCGCCCATTGTTATTCACAATACTTGAGAATACCAACACCGATCTTGTACAACGCGGTCACATTACCTTGACGCATCTCTGGAATATAAGGCTTCCCTTAGGTCGCCTGGTTAATAATATAAGTGTCAGTATGGCCATGATCAGCATCTTTGTTACCGATACGCGCGTCGATAATTTGGTTAGTTTTCTGTTATTGTTATATTAGTTTTGGACATTATTGTTACGTTTTGCATTAAATGACGTCATAAAAGGCATACGTCAAGTTAATCTGACCGCTATGTAGTTGTGTTGGTTTTAAGAATGAGTAGGGTCTCAAAGGTCCAGTAACACTTTCACCGAAGAAGTAGTGTGGGAAAAAATGCCTAAAGAATCGAACGTATATGATTTTATAGACATAGAATAGTGACAGTGGAACTTTGAGTGTTGACACGATGTGCGATCTTCATGATCGCACATCGTATCAACACTCAATTTCATTTTCACTCAGTTCCATTCCACAGCAAGAATTACAAATATACCCAATTTTTTAAAATATGGCACGTGATTGATACAACAAATCTTTGCCCAATGAAAAATAATCAAGCCGATTATAAACAGACTGGTCGTCAACACTTTAATCACTTTACAGGAAAAAATCTGGTATTCAGGACCTTCAGCCCAGGTATAAAAACTATCGAGTTGGATACATCATGTGAACCGAATTTGCGCCTTACAAAGGTGCAGGTAATGTGCTGGCTAGAAGCACTGCTGCACTCTGATGAGCAAGCCAAGGTTTTAAGGTTTATGCATTTTTAACAAATGGAAACGAAACTAAACGATGTTAAATATTTCGTTTCCAATAAAATACATGCTGAGGCTGCCAGAAAAGTATTTTTAAAGCGAAAAGACACGGAAAAACTTGTTTTTAGCGGTAAACTTTGCTGCATAGTAATGTCTTGTGACGGTTAGATTTCATTTTAGTCTATTTAATTTTGAGACTATACTGAGTTGATTTTTGACTTCAGACGCAACATATTTTTCACACTATTCGACTTATTCTCAAGAATATCGCTGCGGTCCGAGTATGAAACATCATCAATATCGTCATGTACATCAATACTAAATAAAGATTGAAGAATATTGGTGAACCGGAGGGTTATCTATTGACATAAGGTTAATTTTGGCTGCCGCACATACAATGATTTTTTTTCCTCATCGTGCAATAATCCTACAAGGAAAGTCATATAAAGGTACCTGTTCTTATTTTTAAAGATATATAATTATAATTTCTTCAAACACTGACAGTCTTTTAAAATGGTTATCATGAGACGGAGATTATTAATTGATAGGTCTTTAAGCTCTAGGAGGTCTTAAGTTGCATTAAAATTTACTGTGCTACAATAAGTCTTAAGCTGATTAGACATTGCAGGTCTTAAGACAATATAACAAGGATAATACTCAAAACAAATTATTTTTTAACATTTAATCGAATCTCGTTAAATAATTTGTTTATTAGTATGTCACTGAGTGTTGAAAATTCTCAATTTTACTTTATTGTGTTAAAATTAGTAAAATAAATTCTATCACGCCGGTCTTTTTGCAATATAGGCAAGATAAATAGAATGTCAGTAGATGTTTGGGTTCACTTCAAATCCTCTTTAGTTTTCAAAATATATGGTTATCACTGGTACAGCGTTATATCTAAATAACTATGTAATAATTTATTATGCTTCATATTTTTTTTAATAAAAGAAAAAATGTCCCTTCAGAAAACATTTAAACAATAGGCTCTGGTGACATACCTAGTAGGTAAATAAAAACAATAATAATTCTTTATTTACTGCTCACGAGGAAAACATACAATCAAAAGTATGAAAGTTTTTGGTATCAAATTAAAGTGTAGTTAGTACACACCTAAAAAATGAAAAGTTTCCTTTTGAGCGTCTGGAGTCTGAAATCTGTACCAAAAGGCTACTGAGGTTTTGGTTTTCGAAGGATTTTTGAAATGTATGTAGTAACTAATGAGATACGGCAGGTTTTGTGCAATTTTAAAGGTTTAATATTAAGTGGAACCTAAGACTAGAAAATGTAGAGAGAATTTTTACTCTATTAAAACCTAGAAATTTTCAGTTTTATTCTCTTTTTTTAGTTAGTTTTTTAGTTAGTAACTTTATTTAGTTCTCGATTTATCTTCGTAAGTAATGCACTTCCTCAACTGTACATGATTGTATTTATCTGGGCAACTATAATTCAATACGAAGTAACGTAGTCTATACATTATCGGTAGGAGAGATCACATTACGGTGCTATTGAGTAACACATATTAGTTTTGACTGAAATCACGATGAAAAAATTTGTATGTACCGACTAAAATAGAACCGCAAACAAATTTAAAAAAGCGTTAGTGCTTATCACTGTAGTGTTCTGGTTTGGAGGATAAGGTAGCCGGTAAACTTATGCATGTGGCATTAGACCTCACTACAAGAGGGCAAGGCGAACGAAGTCGTGAGCCCAACTAGTCTATACATACAAATAAATAAAATTGGAGTGTCTGTTTGTAATATTAAAATAACCGCTTTTTACTAAATGCATATGGATGTATAGACAATACATATACCAAAACAGCATTTTTTACAATTTTTGTCTGTCTGTCTGTCTGTCTGTTTGTTCCGGCTAATCTTATTAATATAATAAATAATCAAAAACTTGGCCATCATGCAAGCGGCAGGCCCGTACGACAAAATAACTACAGAAGACAATCTAGATACACCTAGTCTTCGAGCAACGCACACATAGACAGCTCTCACGGACGTGAAATCTCGGTAGTTTCGGTTTAATGCGAGAGCGGTTGCAGCTAGTTTATAATGTTAATGATATTCTCCGCCGCCGCCGTTAACAAACTGCCGCGGCATATTGTTTAAATTATGTTTGGTTTTTTTGTAAGTGGCTTATTTATTCTGAACTTCGATTTTATTATTATTATACAATTATTTAGAACGCCATTTATGTCATCAACTCAACAACAAATAAAATACCATTGTTCACAATTTTTGTCTGTCTATCTGTCTGTTTGTTCCGGCTAATCTCTGAAGCGGCTGGACCCATTTTGACGGGACTTTCACTGGCAGATAGCTGATGTAATAAGGAGTAACTTAGGCTACTTTTATTTTAGAACTTTTTCCACGCAAACGAAGTCGCGAGCCCAGCTAGTCTATACATACAAATAAATAAAATTGGAGTGTCTGTTTGAAATATTAAAATAACTGCTTTTTACTAAATGCATATGGATGTATAGACAATACATATACCAAAACAGCATTTTTTACAATTTTTGTCTGTCTGTCTGTCTGTTTGTTCCGGCTAATCTCTAGAACGGCCGGACCGATTTTGACGGAACTTTCACTGACAGATAGCTGATGTGACAGGGAGTAACTTGGGGTTACTTTTATCGAAATTTTTCCACGCGGACCAAGTCGCGGGCTCAGCTAGTTTAAAATAAAAAGAAAATCAACTTCATATTGTATTATTATTTCACATTTGATTATTTAATGTCATTATACATATTTAAAAAAGCTTTAAAAATATTAAGGCGAGGCATCGGAACAAACGGGAAAAAACTGGTTCGTTAAATCACGTTTTTTTGTATTGATTGTTAAATAACAATTTTACAAAAAATACACGATATACCTGAAGATATTATCTAAGGAATGTGCTAACTTATTACACGATAGAATGTACTTTACTCGATCATATAAAATTCCGAAAACAGGCTAAAAAAATCTCTAAAACAAATAATTTGTTTATAATATTTCTAATCTTCCACATGAATTTATATGGTGATATTTAGTTTTAAATACAAAAAAGAATGTACTAAATGTTGGTTTTCAGCTGAAGTCCTACGTTTATTTATCCGAATATTAACACGTTTCCCAACGGTTTCAGAACATACTGCGCCGTCAATTTCCTATAGAACTGACGCACGTCAAAAGACCTCGCCTTAATAGTCACATTTAAAATTTAAGTCATCTATAAAAATAAATAAAATTGGAGTGTCTGTTTATAATATTAAAATAATCGATTTTTACTAAATGCATATGAATGTATACACGGTACATATACCAAAATAATATTTTCTACAATTTTTGTCTGTCTTTCTGTTTGTTCCGGCTAATCTCTGGAATGGCTAGACCGATTTTGATAGGACTTTCACTGGCAGATAACTGATGTAATGAGTAGTAACTTAGGCTACTTTAATTTTCAAAATTTTTCTACGCGGACGAAGTCATTTATAAAATCATTCACCTTAAACCTACAATTTTGACCAGAGGAGGAAAAGTCATAAATAATAAATAAATATTCACGCGACAAATTACACTGACTGATCTAACCCCAAAGTAAGCAAATTATTTGCTTGTGTTATGGGTGTCAGTCAGAGATACTAATACATAGAAATACATATATAAATACTTTTACATATATAATAAACACCCAAACCCGGAAATACAAACATTTATGCTCATCACACAAATGCTTGTCCCCGTCGGGGATCGAACCCGAGCCCCATTGATTGCGTAGTCAGGGTCTCTAACCACTCGACCAACGGGACGGTAAGTCATATAACCTTTTTGGTGTAAAATTATAAGTTCTACGCATTTTATTCAGAACTTTTCAGAAAAGCAAAAAACGATTTAATTTTTTTCAACACTTGCCGGTGGTTGCCGACCAAATTACCTTTACACATCATTTTCATATCATTAAGACTAAATTATATGCAAAATGTAAAGAAGAGTGACATATTTTGATTTAAAACTTTACTGGAGTAAGATACTAGTGTGTTTTTTGTGACGACCCTAGCGCGACCGCCGAGTTTAGGTATAAAAAGTGAAGTACATAGTACATACACAAGATTGACTTCTGTGATATTCTGTGCCCGTACTTTCACGTGTCGCGAGTCGCGACGGCAAATAAGCAATGAATTTTGATATCTATGCACACGTGCCCACATTTAATATTTTTATTGGATAATTAGGTCAAAATTTAAGTACCTAATTTTTTACATATTCATTATCAGAATCAAGTACTTAACACCCTCCTTCAGTACGTACAGTTTTTTACTATTCAACCTGTATACGAGTTATTTTTTTTCAACCTGTATACAAGTTATGTATGTATATCAAATCGATTTATTTTATAAGCAAAGCAAAAGTAAAATATTTTTATGGTTTAATACCAGAGAGTTTAACGAACTACATATTACAGGAGCTTTAAGTAGAAGTCATGTCCCATTTCGGCAACACTCGCTGCAGCGCTGAAATAATGATAAATCGTCCAATCAAAGTCAAAATTAAGCAGCGATGAGGCGTATAATAGGTATATTGCATTCGCGACGAAAAAGTCGTAACCGTCGTGAATTTCATGGCGCGTACTCGTTTGGTATGTTTAATACGCGTCCTTACAATTAACATCAACTCTTGCATCGTTTTCGTGTTTAGCATTTTCCAGATTTCTACGTAGCTATAGTAGCTGCTATGGTACATCTATATTCCACTTCGAAATTAGATTCACGGATGACGGAAAGCAATCCAGTGACTTAGATGTAGTGTAGTAGACTTCTGTTCAACAATTTTTACGACTACTTCGAAATACAGTTTTCCGGATTCAGATCGGAATTAAAATTTAGCTTCGGTTGCGAAGTGAAACGTGCTATAAGTATGTATATTGTGTGCTTTTTATTTTGCTGCCGCGGCTGAGAGTATGGTGGATGCTAGTGGCTAATAATGCTGTTGCGGTCTTTATTTAGCAGTCCTCTATTTATTAAATGGATTAAGCTACATTTATTAAACTGCGGTCTTTCTTATTAGGGTTAGGGTTCTTATAATCAACGATTCGTCATTCTTAGCAGTAATCATTAGCAGCCAATCTAACAATAAATAAATAAATATTAACGCTACAAATTACACTTATTGATCTAACCCCAAAGTAAGCAAATTATTTTCTTGTGGTGTAATGGGTGTTAGTCAACGATACTAATACATAGAAATACATATATAAATACTGTTACATACATAATAAACACAAAAACTCAGAAATACAAACATCTATGCTCATCACACAAATGCTTGTCCCTGTCGGGGATCGAACCCGTGCCCTATAGCTTGCGTAGTCAGAGTCGCTAACCACTCGACCAACAATAACGAGGCGTTACACAAATTGGTTGAAAATTTGGTACTTTGACATTTATATGAACATTTTTAGCTTATGCTTCGTAGAAAATGTTACTGCTCGTAACAAAAACAAGTCGTTTTACTGATATAGGAACTGGGCATTGGTGGCATTACGGAGGTCACACACAATTGTTCATGGAAAATTCAATTAATTCCATTTTTGAATTATAATTCCCGCAACGTGACTTCTGAATCAATAAAATAATATTTATCTATATATAAAAAAATTAATATTTGTCTGTATGTCCTTTATAGAATCGTAAACTGTGCGTTTAATCATGTGATGACTCAGAGTTGGTATGACCAATTTTTGACAAATATTTTAGTTGGTGGCGTAGCAACGCGCGCAGGGTAGCTAGTTGTATATAAAATATGTTCTATGTCAGTTAAACTTTTGGTGATGTTTATACCTGGTTATATATTTGTAAATCCAATGTGTTAATGGATATGTAAATTAATTAGAATAATTCCTAAAATATTTCCTTCCGAAAATGATAACATGATCGGAAATAAAACAAATTTTGTATTTATCATTCAGTTTTGCCATTGTTTAACCAGAAGTTATACATTCTGCGTAAGCAATGAATAGCGATATAATTTTCAAATTGAAACCATTACATGATTATTTAGAGCATACATTACCTAAGAATACTTGATGCTAAATAGACGCATGTTTTCTATTTAATTTTCTTTTGCTTTAAAATTGAAATAATAAGAGACTGCAAAAAATGCTTTGCTATCTTTTTAATTACTTTATAAACTATCTAGCTGTTGCCCCCGACTTCGTTCGCACGGACTTCGTTTACTCCGCACAGCTCCTCCCCGTAAGTGATAGCGTGATAATATGTAGCCTATTTGTTGACCCTGTTAGTAATATTCATGCAAAATTTGAAGTAAAACCATGCAGTAGTTTTTGAGTTTACCCCGGACATACATTCACTATCCTACGATTTTATTATATGTATATGTAGATATAAACCTATGTACGTTGACATCTTACATGTAACAAAAAGGACATTGGAATTGTAGCAGTGGAATAGATGAGGCGTACATCACGCCCTTATGAATTGAATTATTTCAATACATAGTAAATATTAGATACAAACATTTGCATTTGCAACATACTGCAGTTAATATTTGTTATCTTCTTACACGCCAAAGCTTAAACTAGTGCATGGTTAATCTTCTACCTCGTCTTTTTGAGCTACGATTGTAACAGCATTGTCTTAAAACGATAACGTAAATTGTTTAGCGTACGTTTTAATAAACAAACGAACGCTCTACAGCAATGAATACTCCAGGATTAAACATTAATATCCGGCTATGTACAGGGATAAAAGCGTTTTAATTTCCAGTCATGATGTGAGTATCCGGAAGAGAGTATAAAAGGGCTCGAACCAATATTAGAGTACCATTTTGTTATCCTGCTTAATTAATTAGCTTTTTTAATGGTGACAGTTAGAATTTAATGTAATCATTTAGAGGATTCTATGGCTTTGTTTGTTTTTTAGTCCGTGTATCAAGTTCCATATCAAGGAACTTAATTTAGACGTAATAACGTCTTATAAATTGATGGTGACCGGATGCACGCACGGAAAATTGTCACGTTCCACCTCATCCGAGTGTGCAAGCGAGAGCGCGAAACAAGCAATAAAGAAGCACGATCTTGTTTTCTTATTATTACGTCTTTACGTCCAGAAACCGACTTTAACCCTCGATCAGGCATAGTACGATTTATCGACCACCTAGTTCTTAGGTATACAATATATATACTAATAGGCAGTATACTGGATGGATAGGATGAACATGTGCCCCAAAAATGCCGACTTACAATCTGCCTAAAACTAGGCTTTCTCCAGTAGAACTGACAAAACACAATGGTGATTATTCATCCATCTAGAATGAAAAGGAAGATGTTATCAATTAAACTGTATTTTTTAAATATTTGATACGTATTACTACGTCAATTACAAACCAACTAGCGACACGACCCGGTTTCGCATAAGTGCACGGATTAAATGGATACGACTTTCAAAGCAATTTCTCAGGTTGCCAGCGTAACTTGCATTTACACACAGAAACACAGAGGTATATATACTACTTACCGATGAAATAAAATCCCTCCAAGGGTAATTTAGATACCTTGTCATCTCACTCTGTAGGATAAAATAGTACAACATTGTTTATTTATATTTTTTCACAATATCTACAAATGTATGACATTGTTGAGAGTAATAGGAGTATTTGCTCATAATTCGCGGCGACACGTTTCCTTCCCAGTGCCGTGTCTATTAGTATTCATGTTTTCTGTGGTTTTAATGATATGCTGTAAGAATATTTGAAACTCTCGGCATTACTCTAATATTTTAGGCGTATATTATCCTTAAAAACTTTCCTCTTGAATCACTCTGTATATTTATGAAAACCGCATTAAATCTGTTACGTAGTTTCTAAGATTTTTTCCCCGGGAATTGACAGTACGTATCATTGCCATCGTGACTATTTGGTGACAGAGTTCCGCAATGTCTCGCCCAGGTATTTGGTACCACCGCATTACATGTTCTTCCCCCAATAGTGTCACTGTCGAGTTCCGATTTGGAGGGTTAGGTAGACTTATGCATGTGGCATTGCCATCCTGCCACACGGATAATACCGCACCATTAACATCTTTGGTGTCTATAGGCGCTGGTTTCTAATTACATCAGGAGAGCGATGTGTTTATTTGTTATCCGCCCCGTTGGTCGAGTGGTTAGCGATCCTGACTACGCAAGCAACGGGGCTCGGGTTCGATCCCCGACGGGGATAAGCATTTGTGTGATGAGCATAAATGTTTGTATTTCCGGGTTTGGGTGTTTATTATGTATGTAAAAGTATTTATATATGTATTTCTATGTATTATTATTATCGTTGACTAACACCCATAACACAAGCAAATAATTTGCGTAAAGTAATTTAGGGTTAGATCAGTCAGTGTAATTTGTCCCGTGAATATTTATTATTATTTATTTATTTATTATTTATTATTATCCTATGATATAAAAAAGAACATGCAACGAAAGCAACCTTGTTTTATAGTATTTAAATAGCTATGTACTTTAAGGATGGTCCTATACCAATTTATATCAAATTTATTGAAAAAAAAAAACATTTTGATATACACAAGTAACGATAATGGCACCTTGTGCATTATGAAAAAGTTTATCCATTAAAATGAAATCCGTTGGAAATTTTTGATGTTTTGACGATTTTTTACCATAATATTATATAATTTTATTTATTTTAATGCTCTACAGTGCTTTTTCTAAAAAAATAGTAAAATTTAAGGAAATACACAAAATCAGCAATGTATTATGCGCCATATGCCGCGCAAAATAAACGGCTGATTTGAGACTTTCCGTGGACGGACGAGTCGGCGTAGCGTACGCTTTGCATTGCGCGGTGTGAAAATATGAAAAAATCATAAAACGCAAATTTTGCATTTCCCATAAAAAAAGGATTGCCATCATTACTAGAATATAAGAATTGTAATTTTTTTTATATTTTTTGCTTTACCGTCCCTTGCACACTATATATATGTATATATCTATTCTGAAAATCTAATTCAGGTTTCTAAAGATCTCTACATGGGTTCGGAAATTGGCTCTAGCACGAATTTTAATCATATTTAGAATTTTAATCCACATCCGTTTGGTAAATAAACATGAAAAACAGTTACGAAGTAATTTGATTTCAATATTGCAACCGCTATTTCTAGCGGGAACTATTTCGCTCTGTGCGGCTACGAGTTAGTACTAAATAGATTTCCTACTACCTACGACTACGCGTTTTAGTTTAACGTTCAAAGAGGTGAAGAACTTTGAAAGTGTGAAGTCAATAAATCTTGTTGAATGGTACTTATAATACTCATATAATAAAGTTTTACGGCAAGCGCAAATGGTTCTCAACCACCTAAACTAGATGTGAATATGCTTTTAATTTTTTTTATTATATTTTTAACTTCCCGCTACGTATGCAGATAAGGAAGTTACTGATTTTAGCCCGGTTTGCGGAAATTGAGTTTTCACCAGATTCCACGTTTCACCAATCCACGTTTTGAGGTCCTAGGAACCGTTTCCGACTATTTTCACGATGACGTCAGTATATCTGTATGTATGTATGTATGTGTGTAGGTATTTATGTATGTATTATGTATGCTTTGTATGTATGTATGTATGTGTGTGTGTGCAACCAATTGAAACGCGGTTGGTGGCATTCGATCAGATTCTGCGCAACTTAGGCTTCCTAAAAATTTGAACCAAGTCGGCCCAGGATATGTTGAGAAATTTTTAAAAACCAAAAAAAAAATGTTGGCGAAACAGTATTTTTTTAATATAACTTCCAGATTAACGTATTAATTGAGTACAACAACTAATCAGCTCTATTCCTTATAAAACTACGTGGTATCGCTATATAAACCCGCTTCCGCTAAATCTCCTTTTCCTCCTATATTCCTGGTCCGGTCTCCTAGTAAGCCACGAAATGCACTGAGAAGACCACATATGAAGCTACGGGGTGAGGGGAAGAGGGGAGTGCGCGATTCGCAGTGCCACGCATTCGCAATACGGCCGCCGTTAGAACTAAAACGAAAACGCATCGCTGTTTCGCGCGCGTGTGATATCCGCAGTTTCAACCGCCGCTTTACAACCTAAGACGATAAAGTGTGGTGTATAAACTCCGGAAGAGTCCAGGTTAGTGGCTTTCCCGTTATTTCCTCCCTTCTCGAACCAGCACCTGTTTGAATACAGTCAACCGCCGGTCTGTCATTTTGGCAGTCTAGAAACTTCTTTCTTCCGCAGTCAAGTGATAATCATATCGGTTATCGCTTGTGGTCCTTCCCTTTTATAACCCAGTGGTGCCTTTATTCGTGGTACCTATTTTGGTACTACGTTTCGGTTCCACTACGTCTAATGCGTAAATTGCATTAAAATCGGTTTATCCGTTTTATTACTACGATTATTACAATCGTTGACAAAAAATTTTGAAAAAAGTGTTTTTTGGACATAACTTCGAATTTTTTCAACCAATTATTTTTTTGGTATTCTACGGTATTTAAATACTAAAAAAACTACGTCGAATGCCGTTTCAAAAATCAGAATCGAATGTAATTTCCAAAAGTTCAGCTTTTCATATATTAAAATTACGTTGTTTAGCAAACTTAATATTTTTGAAATAACTTTCAGGCTAGTACACCCATTGACTTAAAAATACCTCTTAATAAATTCCGCAAACAACTATTTGATTTACTTCTAGACAAATCTTATTATAATGTAAATGAATTTCTTGCTGATAAAATTAAATATTAATCTAATAATAAATCTTTTATTGTATAATTATAAAAAAAATGTTGTAATTAATAAATTTAAACTAACATGAATTAGAAATTACTCTTTTTAAATTACAAGTATGTTGATTTATAAAATTGTATATTAAAAATTGTAGTTTATGAGGTAGAACATGTTGATAAATATACATTAAATTGTACAACTTAACTAAATTGTTACAAATTATCTATTATCTTTCTTCTGTCTTTAAACTTTGTAAAATGTCAATATTTTAATTAAACAAAAAATGATTTTTGTAATTTATAGAAATAAGTTGTGATGTGAAATAATGTTTGTAATTGTATCATGTAACTATAATTTAAAAAAAAAAACAATCCCGCTGAGTTTCTTCCGCCGGATCTTCTCAGTGTGTGGCCGCGTTCCGATACGGTAGTAATTGTAAAAAATCGACTCACAACATTTTTAGCTTAATGATAAATAATTATAATTGTAAAATATTTGCACAGCATATCATGGTAGAATATGTTGGTAACTTAATCAAATTTTAATAACTTGTAACTCCCATATTCTGGTAAATAAATAATTTCTTTCTTTCTTTCTTTCTTTCTTTCTTGCGATTCCAGTTGCTGCGCCTGACGAGGTATCTTGTCAGGCACTTGTATGTTGACGGTACATTATCTAAGTCGTCTTATGCACGTAGAGAAAGTTAAAAATATTATGTAATGTAACTGTAAAATAAACAAATAAATGTTACAAGTCATCAATATAAATAAAAAATATCAGTTCAGAGTTTGGTTTGCGAGCTCTTTCGTACCTTTGAATAACACCTTAACTTATTGGACTCAACTATTGCAATTAAGAAGTGATAATTATTACAGTTAGCAACTACGATGTTAGTGATCAATCCATTTCAAAAGTTAACAATTCGGTGAATTTTGTACTGTTGAATAAGGGAATTCATTTATTTCATACATTCGCATTCGGTTTTAGTAAGTGATTCCGCAAAAAGTTATTCCATGGATTGAACTACTGAATTTGAATGAAATTTGGCACATAGGTAGATGATAACCTGAAATAGCACATGGACTACTTTTTATCCCGGAAAAATTAGGTGATCTTGCGTGATTCACCAAAAACTTTTATAATGCAGCGGGCTGCACGCTGCAGCTAGAATATTATAATATTCATTTAACAGACGAGGGTTGGTTGTATTATGCCGGACAATACACTGAAGGTAGACTCCGCGTAAATTTTTAGAAACAATTTTCATGGCGTTCCGACCAATGACACTACATTCCTTTATACAAATGTTGGACATATTTCTTACTCATATATCGATTTCCTCCATATTGACCCGGGTCCCCTTCCATCCATAGACCACCTACCATCCCCCAGACGGTTCATAAAAGACGAACGATTAGCCATTCTTGCCACCACAACCGTTTCGCCCGGGTTTTTTATATCATACAATAGTAAACAAGTAGAGGAGTAGGAAGTTAGAGATACAACAGTCGCCTGCTGATACTAAAGATGGTAATGGTGTGTTGCTATCCTTGTGATAGGGTCTTAATGCCACATGCATAAATTTACCGCCATCCTAACCTTCCAAACTAGAATATGACAGTGATAAGCACTGACGCTATTGCAGCAGGAATAAGTAAGACGGTGGTACAAGACCCGGGCGACATAATGCAGCACTCTACCACCTAGTAGCCACGATCGTTTACTTCTTACGAGCTAGCAACGGCAGATGATTTATTCTTCAAAGAGGGTCCGGACCAACGCGGGATAGAATGCCTTGTAACAAATTTTTGGCTTACAAACATATTAGCATTATGTAATTGTCTGTGGCAACTATTCTCGATTAAATATATTTGCGTATTTATTTTTTTCTATGTAGGTGAAATGCCCCTTTTGTGTAACCATTCGTTATTAATGCAGGGTTGTCAAAATATGTATAAACTTGTGCATTCGTAGTTTGTGTATGTATATCAGGAATAAAATAAAAAAATTGCGTCTATTATCTTGAACCTAGAAAACATTCCGCTCCTTCCTATATCCCACTAACCAGCTTTTCACATCGTGCAAAGTGCTAACAGTCCGACAGCTATTTGTTTTAAATGTAGTATTATAACAACGCTCTGCTCTTTCTTATTCTCGTGATCATGAAAACACAAGGCGAAAAGATAGAGCTTGTCCGTACAACAAAATGACAAAATTTGCATTTTCATCAAAATTTTACGTATTTTTAGGTCCACTTCTGTATAATAGAATCAATGCAATAACAAATATTTATTCACAAAATTTTGGGAATTGCAAAAGTTTGTAATTAACATTTTACAAAGCATGTCTCATGATGACACTGAGAAGTTATTATTAGTTTGTAAATAAACGAAACTTAAAGTTATATATTTTAATTACGTTTAATTTTTCTCTTCTTGTTGTTATTTGTGATAGTTTTAAAGAATTACTCTGTTTTCCCATTTTATATACTATTCCTTAAGTTTAAGTCTTTAATTTAATAACATGGTAAACTATGCTCACTTAATTTTTTATTAGTGATTATTAAAATGATTGTATTCCCAGCCCCTATCGCCTGAAACACAGGTGAACCTAGTTCAGGCAGATACATGTTAAGTCAGCTCATAAGATAGTTTTTAGGTATTTTATTATTCAGTGTAATGCACAATTTATTTATCTGAATAAATATATTTTGATTAGATTTGATTTAATTTGATACTAGCTGACCCGGCAAACGTTGTTCTGTCTTTTTAACTACTCTTTTTTTCTATATTTTCTCACCTTTTAAACCTTCCCTGGACTTCAACAATTAATTCAAAACCAAAATTAGCCAAATCGGTTCAGCCGTTCTCGAGTTTTAGCGAGACTAACGAACAGCAATTGATTTTATATATATAGAATGGTAATCGTTATTTCCGAAAACTATGAAAGTGATACCCATATTGATTTTATTGAAAAAATCGCGGCCGCCATCTTATATCATTTTCGTAATTGTCACCCCGAAAACCATGAAAACAATACACACATTAATTTTATTTAAAAAATTTGCGTTGGCCATCTTGAACCTCAAAATATGTTGTCGTATTAACTGTGCCCGTGACATCGTTCACGTAGAGTTTCTAAAACAAAAGTAGCTTAATTTAATCTCTAATATATTAGCTATCTATCAGTGAAAGTCCCGTCAAAATCGGTAAAAAATTGTAAAAAAATTTATTTTTATATATGTACCATGTATACATTATGTACCGTACGCATTAAGTAAAAAACTATTATTTTAATATTAGAAACATACACTCCAATTCTATTTATTTGTATCGATTCGTAATCCGCACCACCGAAAACCATTCTAAGAAAAGACAAAATATCTAACAATAATAGACAGTAATATTCATAATTTAACCTAATATCGCTAGGCTAATATTATTGATTTCGTTTAAAAGAATATACAAAGAATACCTGCTCTTTAATCAAAAGTATCTCCCAAAAAAAATATATGTAAATAATACACAATAAATACAATATATTGATTATAAATGAACTATTGTAGAACAACAAACCCTGCCTGAAGTATCCCAAGCGAGTGTATGGCAGCTTAGGCTCCTTCTCCCCAACAAACCCCACACGATTGCCCTTTCTAGACGTGTACGTTGGCCGACTGTAAGTGTCATAGGCTGTAGTATTAGTATCGGTAACCAACACCTATATAACAAGTCAATAATTTTGAAGTTAGACCGATTCGTGTAATTTTCCGAGTGACATTTATTTATTTATTGTGACTGTTCTTTCGTAATTCGCCAAAAATATCTTATTATACTTAATCTAGTTATAATTGTTAATCAAAGCACACAGGGTTGGGAATAAGTAATGTAAACTTTATAAAGAGTAAATAGGCTACATAAATAGCCAGCGCTATGAGTTTTAAGTGCGTACATACTTGAATACACTTCACCTACATTGCGAATATTACTTGCATACGATGAAGTGAAAGATATACATTTCTTTTGTTTAAGTACGCTCGCTCAAGAGGTCTTAATGAGCGTATACAGGATAACGTTGTATATTACAATATACTTTTATAAGATACATTCCTTTTGTGGAATGTTTGTGAGACTTTGCAGTATCATTCATTAACTTAGGTATACTTTATTATACTTAGTAATAGAGTTCCGCAACGTCTCGCCCGGAGTATTTGGTATCACCGCTTTAACTATTTCTGCCGAAATAGCGTCAATGCGTGTTTCAGTTTGGAGGGTTATGTATCCGTTAGATCCCGCAATACCTTCTCTGTTGTCTATCGGCGATGGTTTCTCTTTCCATCAGGAGAGCCATCTGCTTGTTTGCTATCCTGTGATATAAAAACGCAGGATCATTCCACAAACCGATTGCAAATATCCTGTATTTTTGGTACCTTGAATCCAGGAGCTACCTACTCGCATTTTAATTCTACGCCATCTATATTCAGGAAACTCCTGTTTAGTTGATATTTGGCAGTTTATATTTGTCGACCTTTGCCGTTACATTTGGAAGAGCATAAATAAGAAAAATATTCACTTCAAAATAAATTCAGACATGGCCGTTTTATGTTTCGTTTGCTCATATATCTATGTGTAATTTAAGTACTATTTAGTGAATATTTTCCTAAATAGTATTAAAATTAGACATAGGTGTCTACCCTGCAAACCCAGTGTTGAGTGAAGCCGAAACATCGATAAACAAGACCCCTGTATAAGTTAGCTTGATCTTTTAGACAGACGAGATAGTGATGGGAAACAGAAAATATCTAGTAGTCCAAAAAATAATTGTGACGAGATTGTGTGCGTGTAATATGTGTGAAATTCTTTATTGCACTAGACTTATAAAATATTGGGTAGATAAGCGACGGTGGGTCCATATTTATAATAAGTACCTATTTAATATTACAGGGTTATTTTTGGACATCCCGCCAAATTTAAACAGACCATGAAATTAAACAACTTTCCCAAAGAAACATGGGTCGAAAAGTAAAAAAAAAACCGATGGCAAAGTCCATTTAGTCCCCTTTTAAAAATAGACCACTTACCATTCCAATTACTATGAAAATCTATATTATTAATTAATTTTTAGGGTTCCGTATCTAAAATGTAAAACGGAACCCTTTTACTAAGCCTCCGCTGTCTGTGCGTCTGTTTGTCTGTCACCAGGTTGTATCTCATAAACCGTGATAGCTAGAAAGCTAAAATTTTCACAAATTATGTATTACTGTTGTATAAAAAAATGAAAATATTAAAGGGGGGTTACAATAAACGTGCTTTTTTCGTGTTTTTTTGCTATGATGGTTCGGAACCCTTTGTGCGCAAGTCCGACTCGCACTTAACCGGATAAAAATCCCATATTAAAATTTTAAAATCCAAATTTTCGCATATAAAATATTACATGCGAAAATTTGGATTTTAGATAAATGTATGTTTGTTACTTAATCACGCAAAAACTACTGAACGGATTTCAAAGAAATTTGGCACACAGATAAATGATGCATTGGAATAGCACAAATGCTATATTTTACCTTGGAAAAATTATAAGTGATCCCGCGAGATTCACCAAAAGTTAAATAATGAAGTGGGCTGCACGCTGCAGATAGTAATAATATAAATGCTATTAAAATAATATATAATATGCTTATTATTGCCATGTTCCGGTTTGGAGGGTAAGGTAGTCAGTAGACTTATGCTTGTGGCATTACCATCCCGCCACATAGATAGCAACGCACCATTAACATGTTGGTTGGTTGGTTGTCTCTTTCCATCAGAAGAGACATTTACTTTATTGCTATCTCATGATATATATAAAAATACTACCACTATATTTATTACTACTAAACTAATAACAAGTGTTGGAGGTAAAAACAAAAATTGGAGACAGATTATGTCATAACTTTGAGTATTTAATACCGAGGAAAACTGGTTTATCAAGTTTAATAATTACTATAGCATTAAGTAAATTATTATAAGTCAAGAAGAAATTTCATAGTTAAGATATAACGTTTCTCTTCCCATTAGACACTAATGGGAAAAAACAAGAAATATTGCATAAAAAGCGGCTTTCTTTTAATCACTTATAATTTTGTTGTATAGGTTTGCAATTAACAACTGATCTACTGGCCTCAAGAGAAGGCTGTATGCTAATAATCTTTTTAATTGAATTTTCCACACTCAACTGTGTTAATTGTACGTATAAAAGTCCTCACTTATGAAGAGCTATAGATGAAATAGGAATATGCAGGAAAAAGCATCGGACAACAGACATTATTGTGTTGGACCGGGTCCCTTTTCTTTTGCCTTTTTTCCAGGAAATTCGTAAAAGGGATTAGCCTAACGTGTCACTACCTTGAAAAGATCCGCAATATTTAATCTAGATCTAGATGTCTAATCTAACACTTTATCCATTCCTACCGCAGTGACGTCCGTTTTTTTTCTGTCGGTTTCCAGTTTGGAGAACAAGTTTGAAGTTTGGCCCTAAACTTCAAATATGACCGCCCCGTTGGTCGAGTGGTTAGTGACACTGACTACGCAATCAACGGGGCTTGGGTTCGATTCCCGATAGGGGCAGGCACATAAATGTGATGAGCGTAGATGTTTGTATTTCTAGGATTCGTTGTTTATTAAATATACTTGAGTACTTATCTGTATTTCTATGTATTAATATCGTTAACTAACATATCATATCAGAAGCAAATAATTTGCTCACTTTGAATAGATATAGCTACTCGTGAAAAATTATCCCCCGTGTTGGTCCCGGGCTCCTTTGAAGAATAGGCCAACTGTCGTTCTGCCAGGCAAGTCGCAAAAGGCGACCGATTGGCTATACGAGTTACTACTATCGTGGCATTGTCTCGCCCGGGTCTGGTACCACCACATTACCTATTCCTGCCGCAATAGCGTCAGTGCTTGTCACTGTCGTATTCCGGTTTGGAGTGTAAGGTAGCCGGTAAACTTATGCATGTGGCATTAGATCTCGCCACAATATAGCAACGCACCAATAACACCTTTGGTCTCTACAGGCGATGGTTGACTCTTTCCATCAGGAGACCCATCTGCTTGTTTGCTATCTTATGATATAAAAAAAAGATATTTTATTATATCAGTATATTAATACGTAAAGGAAAAAAATTGTACCCCTTTTTAAGACACATGCGTAAACGGTGGAGTATGAAATCTGGCACAGTTAAAGTTTACATTGCGGAGAACTAGAGAAACCTAATATTTTTAAAAAAAAATTATTATGCATAAATACATTAAATTAATAAAAATATACATTATACACACTACGTTCATGTGTTATACTAATTGATATTGTGGCACCGCTGGTCCGTACCGCTGAAGGATCATAGTGATGGAAGCAGCGAGCCGACTTTTTGTCAGGATGACGTCATAAATGTTGAGGTTGATGACGTCACACAAGGACAAGGAAGGGGTAAAGGAAGATCTTCCCAGCCAGGCAAGGTGTACTGCCTGGGCACCGAAGTCCATTTGCTAAGCGTTGAAACTAGTATATATAGTGTGTACAAGATAAATAATTTTGATATCGCCATTCAGGATTTTTATTTTGAATTTAATTTTTTCCATTTTTTTTATATTTTTCCTGGTAGCGTTTGTAGATTGCTTAAACCGCTATAATATTATACACACACTAGCTGACCCGGCAATCGTAATATAAATTATTTAATTTAAAAAATATGGGTTGGTGATAGAAGGGTAAAAATTTAGAGTTGTATGTATTTTTCAATGTTAAATCATAAAAAAATAAAAATAAAAAATTTAGTCCATAAAATAAAAAAAAAATTAGGAGTGGACAACCCTTAACATTTAGGGGAATGAAAAATAGATGTTGGCCGATTCTCAGACCCACTGAATAAGCATACGAAATTTCATCAAAATCGGCTAAGCCGCTTCGGAGGAGTACGGGAACGAACATTGTGACACGAGAATTTTATATATAAGATGTATAACATTACTTTTTTTCGGCTAAAGTCTGTTGTCAAACTTAAAAGTCAGTGGTCGAATTTCGGCCACAGGCGATCGCTAGTTATATTAAGCTTATGCAAGTGGCATTACCATCCTGCCACACGGATTGCAATACATCATTAACATTTTTGTGTCTGCTTCCTTGCTATTCATGGTATTGAAAAGATTATGTATATTTGATTTTACGTCAGTCGTCAAGCTTCATCGAATCAAACACGGAACATTTATAACAAGGGGGTCATTACCAGGGCATGACATAACAGGCAGTTACAGTTAAGCATTCCCTGGATTGTTTTATGCCGATTTTGTTATGTTCTAAAAGATGTTGAATTTCTAATGATTTTAAAAAAACAGCCTTATCCTCCGGACAAAAACAGAACGATATTGCGGCCGAAATTGCCAATCCTGGATGAGATAGTAGCAAGAACGTCAAGTCACGCAGACATAATTGTACGATTAGCCTTCGATTACCTCGGAGCAACAGCTTTAAATTTTTTTTTAGAATATTTATATGTTTGATAAAGTAGTTCATTGCGAGTTTTTGGAATATCTAATTTTATAAAAATGTTCGTAATATCCCAATAATATAATAATAATAAATGTAAAAGTTTGCGTGTGTGTTAGTGAGTTTATTATTTCTTCACTATTTAACGACTTAGTTAGTTTAGAAGAAATTCGCTATACAAATAACTACCTATACCAATATCTAACACGGATGCTAATTTTTCTCTTGGAAAATGCATAATTCGGGATTTATAATATCATTCATAGTTGCATCATCATGCAAGTTAGTAATATTTATTTTTATAAAAAAGAACACTAAATCAAAGAACAAACTATCAGATTAAAAATAACGATATATTACGTATAAAAAAAGAAAGAATTTCCAACTTCAAGATAAAATCAATGGGCTGATAAGAACCCAATAAAATAAGCTCAAATATTTCTTAACTACTACTAGATTTTCCTTATGTTAAAAGGGAAGTTAGCAGAAAATTTGCCGTGTAATGTTAAAAATGGCCGAATTCCTAAGAAACCTTGGCTTGGCTTTTCTGTGTACTAAACATGCTATAAATTTAAGTGGTAGGGGATGTCGACCCTTATCTAGTGGGTATCAGAATGTATAAAGGAAGAAACACACACGCGCATCTGTAACATGTTATCAGATTCGTATTTAACAAAAAGAACAATAAAACAGTTATTTTGATTTAATATTGCTAAGTCAGAATTGAAAATTTGAGGCGGTACATAATTTTTGACTTAAAAAATATAAAACGTAGTTTTAATATGAGTGATTAATTAAAATCGTACTAAAATACTACAATTTTTACCACCTAACTTACTATTTTTCCCCTCGGTGTTGGCCCGAGCTTCTTTGGAGAATGGACTAACTGTGGTTTTGCCAAGCTGGTCGTAAAAACAACTGATTAGCTATTCGTGACACAACTATCATGACTATTAGGTGGTTGAGTTCTGCAACGTCTCACCTTGGTATTTGGTGCCTTACCTATTCCTGCCGCATTAACGTCATTGTTTGTCTTCATCATATTCCGTTTTGGAGGGTAAGGTAGTCGGTAGAATTACGCGTCTGCCATTGCCATCCCGCCACACGGGTAATAACGCACCATTAACATCTTTGGTGTCTATAAGCGATGGTTTCTCTTTCCATTAGGAGAGGCATCTGCTTGTATGCAATTTTATGGCATAAAAGAAATATATTAAATTTCATACAAATATACACATTTTATAAAAATATATTTTGCCTAATAATAAGCCTTGTATAAATAACGTTTTCTATCCTTTCATCGGCCATTATTTGTAAATAACTCATCATCATCATCTTTATAAAGTAAGATGATGATGATGAGTTATTTTTAGTTAGAATAGATTATAATTTTTTTTATAGAAGAGGGGGCCAACGAGCAGGAGGTAGGGAAAATATAGAAATCACAGGGTGCCAGGTCGGGGCTATGCGCAGGATGAGTGACAAGATGTACTTTTTCGGAAGCTAAAAATGACTGTTTTGTTGGCTGTGTGTGTAGAAGCGTTATCATGGTGTAGGAGAATGCGGCTTTTGGGTCGTCTTTCGCGAACTTTTTCTAACACCCTGGGTAAACAAATGGTAGAATACCACTCGGCATTAACACTCTTTTGATGTTCAAGTGGAATCGTACAGATGGGACCCGTAGCTGAGCAAAAAACGCGATCATTTTTTTACCAACGTTTCTCATCTGTCTCACTTTTGTTGGTCTGTTCTCATTTTCAAACACCCATTCACAAGATTGCTGTTTTTGTCGGGTTCAAAACAATAAATCCACGTTTCGTCTCCTGTGACAATGTCATAAACAGCATTAGAATGTCCGTGGTCGTACTTCAGTAGCATCTGTGAGCACCATTCCACGCGAGCCCGCTTCTTCTCCGCTGTCAGTTCATGAGGGATCCAACGACAACAAAGTTTCCGAACTTTCAATTCTTCGTGTAAAATTTTCTGACTTTGGCTCATACCAATCCCTAATTATTAGTCCTCGAATTGTCTCATAGGTAATCCGAAGATTTTCTTCAATTAACCGCTTAACAGTAGCCACATTATTTTCGTTGACGGCAGTTGAAGGCCGCCCTTCACGAAATTCGACATGTAAAGAAACTAGACCTCTCTCAAATTCAGCAAACCATCGCCTCACGGTGCTCAAACAAAATTCTTCTCTCCCAAAAGCTTTTTGAAGACGAGTAGCACAGTCTTGCGGAGAAAGGGAACTTTTAAAATCATAAAAAATCATCGCTCTAAAATCTTTTTGACTTAATTCCATTTTCGTTGCGTACGTAGAAATTTGATGTGTGATAAAAAACAACTGACAAATAATTTCCCGTCAATTGTTTTTTTTATTACTAAGAAGGTTGCAACGTTTTAAAAATATAACATTCGAAATTCAAATAGTTCCGATTAGCTAGAAGTGCAATATTTTTAGTGTGCCCATGTAATTACGAGTATTTATTTTATGACGGACTTATAATTATTAATATGTCAGTTTTGGCCACAATTGATCATATTTATGAACTTACTAGCTGTTCCTGCGACTTCGTCCGCGTGGAAAATTTTCTACAAACAAAAGTAAATCCAAATCTGTTTTGTATTTCTATGTTTTTATAAGAATAAGAATAAAAAAAATGTTTTATGTACCACACAGCACTATACATATACAGTAAATAATAATAACACGCGTACAGATAAGAAAGAAAAAAAAACAAAAATATATTATCTAATAATAAATATAATAATTATTAATTTATTAAACAAATTAATAAGTACTAATATTTATTTATATCGTTGACTAGCACCCATAACACAAGCAAAGTTACTTCCCTTGGACAGCAATATTTATATTTATAAAAAATCGGTTAGTAAATAAAGGATGTCTGAGGTAACAAAGATAAAAAATAATAAAACTGAATTGAAAACATTCTCCTTTTTAGAATACGACAAAAAAGTCGTAATCAAAACTAATTAATTACCAATAAAGACTGAAAAATAAAATATACATGTTACATAATGATGTAATAATTAATGTTTCTAGTAATATATTATCGAAATATTTTTTTTAAATTTTAATTCGAATTTAATTACTTTTTGCCCAGCACTGTGTATTATTAATTTCAATAAATGTTCATATCTACAGTCAAGTGTAATACAACAGTAATTCAAAAAATTATATCGAATTTGAAAATCGGTCAATACCCATATCTCAAAAACTACTGAACCGATTTGAATGAAAATTAAATTGTTCCCTAAGTTAGAATATACCTGACTTAAATCAAAATAAATTATTTTGATATGAATTTAGTTCCTTAGAAATTCCTGGACAACCATAAAAACTTACAAACATGTACACGTGCTTGGACGCATGATTGAACATCATACTCAAATATTATCCAATTCTAATAATATTACAAACGTATATGTCAAACTAATAACCTCCGTTTTTTCGTCAGTTGATAATGGAATATTAATGCCGTATGCCTGTTCTCTTCCTCAAAAGCCATTATGGTACATATATTTCCCCTAATGAGTAAAAATATTAATAGCTACGATATTAATTACTATAGCGAGAGAAATTTATTACATAACCAAGGCTTAATCACCAGTACTTACAGTAAATGAGTGTACTTAAATATGCATATTTAGCTTTTTTCATATTTGGAGTAAAATGCATTGAATACAAATGATTGCCCATTTATTTTTATACTTTCCAACAAAGCTGTATTAAGGAACGTTAAAAAAGGGTGCTATTTAAGCGTACCTACGAGTATTGTATACATTATATAAGATATTATGTGATTGCCAGAAAAAGGTACAAATAATACAGACAGTCAGATACAATCTAATATAATCAAACTTATTCTACACGTAGAGTGTGCAAATACATGATTGTCTAAAATTTATATTAATTATTTTATAATAATATTTCAAAGTCATAGACTAGTATGTTGTGTTGAAATCTTTCTAATAATCCTGTATTAGTTCAGGCTCCGTTAGAAGTATAGACCATCTGTCATTCTGCCGGGCCATTCGAAAATGGCGAACAACTGGCTAAACATGTCACTAACATTGTGACTACTAGGTGGTACCCGCGATGTCTCGCATGGTTTTGGTTTGCCTATTCCAGCCGCAATATCAGCCATGTTTCTTACTGTTATGTTGCGGTTTGGAGGGTAGCCAGTATATATTATGCTTGTGGCATTATACGAGATAGGTATGCCTGGATAGGGAGATGATATTAATGCATCATTAACATCTTAAATTGGATACTTTCCATCGTCAGCACTTGATGAAACTGAATTTTAAAGTTTTAAAAGTTTTAAAGTTAAAACTGCTATAAAACATACGTGAATTGGAGTAGAAGTGAATTTATTTGTAATATCCACATTAACATCTTTGATGTCTATATGCGAATATTATCTCTTTCTATCAGGAGAGCCATAAGTCTATTTATATGTATATATATATATATATATATATATATATATATATATATATATATATATATATATATATATATATATATATATATATATATATATATATATATATATATATATATATTAATCTCGTTTATCGGCTACCACACTCTCCAAACCGGAACACGACACTGACAAGCATTGACGCGATTGGGGCAGGAATTTGTAAGTCGGTGGTACCAAATACCCGGGTGAGGCAATGCAAAACCCTACCACCTCGTAGTCACGACGACTGTGACACGTGTTGCCAAACAGTCGCCTTTTACAACCTGCTTGGTAGAACGGCAGTTGGTTTATTCCTTAAATCAGCCTGGACCAACACGGCTAAACTATAAACTTGGGTCAAGATGTTCACTAAATTTATATGAAAGTGAGCAATATACCCCACGAAACAATTGTTGTGTGTTGTTTGTTTGTGTTTCCAAATTTGTAAAGCGGTATTGAAGTAATCGAAACACTTAAATCCAAAACGGTTCTGACAAAATTTCAATCCATTCTTTTTAGTCAGTTTAAAAAAGTGACTCAATAAAATAAGAATTCAACGATATTTATTCATTTATCAATACTGAAATATATTTGATAATTTGAAATACAAATATTTATGCTCATTATTCAAATGTTTGTTTTTGTCGGGAATTGAACCCCAACCCATCGTTTATGTAATCAAGGTCGCCAATCACTTGACCAATGGTGCAGACAATTTCAGTACAATTCATAATTTTGGCATGGAATAAAAAATATTTTTCAATACTAAGTTTACATATTTTCCAAATCAATCTTATCAATTTTATCCTCAATTGGTACATTAATCTGGAAGTTATTAAAAAAGTGCGGAACCCAATCGAATGCTACCAACCTCGTATCGATCGGTCCATCAACGCGTTCAAAAGTTATGTTATGTGTATATGTTATGTTATGTATATGTTCAAAAGTTATGTCTATGGCCGAAATTCGGCCATAGACAATAAAATCTATTTTTGTTTACTTGACTTTAATCCGTAAAGAAAATAAAAATATTAATAAAAAATAGTATATAATATGTGTATATTGTCGTGTATGTCACATAAATTTAGTGTGTGTAATATTTATTTTTATTAATTTAATGTATTTCTAATGCATTTTATTTAAAAATAATAGATTTCTGTAGTCCTTCGCAATGTAATCTTTATTAAGTGTGCCAAATTTCGTACTTCGATCTTCGCGCAATTATCTTAAAAAGGGGTCCAAAGTTTTTCCTTCACGTATTAATATATAGATATCAAAAAGTATCCTAGTTAGAGCCAATAAGAAGTTAGGAATAGAAAACAATTAATTGCAATGTTAAAGAAATATCCAAAGTGACACTTCGTTTAATGAGGAATTTCATTTTAAAACAGTCTTACGAGTATTTATCAAGTTCGAGATATTTTTAAGGACTATAAAAATAAAAAGTTCTCACAAAAAAGTATTTTAATTTATAATTAATTTTTAAAGTCAGTGCACCACCTCAAGATCTTTTTTTTTTACTTTGAATGTTTTCTTTCTTTATCCTAAATTTGTTTCGACTATATGTAGTTGAATTTCGAATAAAGAGTGATCGCTAGTATATTATGTACTCTTTTGCTGATCCGTTTATCCACTTAATTCGATGAAAAGTGTGAAATATATATTTGGTATTTTTTTATTACACCTAAAGACATTATTAAATATATAGTTGAAAAAGATCGAACATCGCATGTTTTTGAAATTCAATATTTCTTTTGTAGCTTTCGACTATTCATCAACCAAATATATAGGTATTATTTTATTAGCGTTGACCTCAGGCTTACATCCCGTCTATCGACATATCTAATTAATCTTATTGACGCCCCTATATTTAATCCGTCCCAGCGTTAATGGATATACCAAATGGCCAATGACTTGTTACGCCCCATTTATGTAGAAAAACGTATTTCCATTGTATAAATCTATGTGATTAAAAAAGAATCACCGAATTGTTTGCATACACAATGTTTTTTTCCCGTGTTTAATCCAGACTCCTTTGAAGAATAGACCAACTGCCGTTCTGCTAGACTGGTCAAAGGCAACCGATTGGATACGCGAGTCACCACCATCGTGGCTACTAGGTGATAGAGTTCTGCATTGTCTCGCTCAGGTCTAGTACCACCGCCTTACATATTCCTGCCGCAATAGCGTGAGTGCTTGTCGCTGTCGTGTTCCAGTTTGGAGGGTAAGGTAGCCGATAAACTTATGCATGTGGCATTAGACCTCGCCACAAGATGGCAAAGCATTAACGTCTTTGGTGTCTATAGGCGATGATTGACTCTTTCCATCAGGAGACCCATCTGCTTGTTTGCTACCTTATGATTTATAAAAAAAACAGACATAACTTCGGAAGAAATGTGTGTTTTTTGATGTGAATACGTCTTTAAATTTGCTTTCATAGTGACGGACAGTTCAAGAAAACTGATGATAACAAAATTGGGGAATATAATTTGGTACTATAGCTATATAACTATCATCAACATCCAAAATCTAATTATACCGTTGGATAGTTAAAGGAACAAAGATTTTTCGGAGCTAAGTGCTGACTACAATGCTATGCTGAGGATGGAGGGGGAGGTGCCACTATTTTTGGTAATTTCCCTTATCTTCCCTTAGTATATCTTTTCACTAGGAGCATTAATAACATGTAATTAAGTTTTGTTTGACATCTCTTTTAAAGATTTATCGATTGTATCGATTGTATTTATCGATTATAGTAGATATATATATGGCGTTTTAATAAAAAAATAGGATTTTTTTTATCGGTTAAAAAATCTTTCAAATGTCAAATTAAGATAAAAAGGGCATATACCATCTGAACAGAAATATAAATAGCAATACAATGATACCCATATGAAACAGGGAAAAAGTCCCTAGGTAGATGATGACGCCCGAATCGATCAACGACGGCAACTGTACGACAAATGATAAATTGGTAAAGCGCTTGTTGGCCCATGCGTAATGTAGGTTTCCGAAGTTGCCCATCACCCTGACTTAAAACAATGCTTTTAAGCAATCACCCTAAAGTTCCATTCACTCTGTTCTCTGCACATACTCTTTCGACATCGGCAGTGTACCTTATATCCCTGTTATAATCAAATCCAAGATGCACAAACTCATCCAACTGTTCCAGAACTACATCAGCGACCACAACTCTTACATCCGTTCTGTTTGCTTCTCTTTCAAATACTAGTACTTTAGTTTTCTTCGCATTCAGTTTTAAGCCCATACTCTTACAATCATCATTCGTAACTGTGACCAGCGTTTAAAGCTCAGATGGAGTTGAATCTAAAAGCATACAGCGTCATCTGCATAAGTTAGATAGTTTACCACTACATCACTAATGCGCATTCTTACATTCAATAAATCTTTTGAGATACTTATCCAGATATAGGATAAACAACCGAGCTGACAACACACCACCCTGCCTGACGCCAATATTGACATCGAACCAGAGCAATATGTTTTCGTCTATACAACTCCTAGTCGTACTATAATCAAGCATACCACAATCTTTCACACCAGGGACTAATGATGACGATAGAAAAATACTTCTTCCGTATCATGGGCACACCAGTGGTTTCTCTACCTTTGCGCTTAGTCTCTTTTACACATAAATCATCCAAGCATCTGTCTTTCATTACATGTATCAATTTGTACGTCTTCTCTTAAAACTGTTGTCAATATTTTACACAAACATATTTAAAATGAATATATGCGGCCATCAATTTCTAAACTGTTATGTCAAAATAAAGATAAAGTATTAATTTTTACTTATTATAAAAATATCTAATGAAATATCAAGTATTGTTAATTATTATCATATTTTAAATTAATATGGTTTTTGAGCTTATATAAAGTCAACTATTTGATTAAGGTAATTATAAAGTCTAAATAAACTATTAGAATAAAATCTTATAAAAGGGCTGACAGATATGTTTCGAGGCATTCGTTTTTGTGAAACTGAGAAGTGAAGTGTCGTAACATACAATAAAGTGTCATCAGTCGTGTATTTTGTATTTAATATAATTCAATATTCCGTCATAATAAATCTTTTACCCTTTTACCAAGTGGAGCGAACAAAACCAAACTTTTGTACTATGGTTTCATACTATGAACATTCAACCTATTTAATGATGGATACATCCACACCACAAGTTCACCGCCTATTAATCTTTCTCCAAGTGCATTTTATAAGTTGTTCGACTATTACTCAAGCAGTATATTTTTGCTTTTAATTTCATTATATTTATTACTGCCGTGATTTTTTTTTCTATTCATGACATTATTTCCTACCCCCAAATTCAACCGCTTAGGTGGCAGAAGGGGAGAGACCTTTGGTCCCTCGCAAAAATTTGGAATTTAAAGCCTAATATTTCAGAAACAAGTCCCTTAATCGAGAAATTGTTTTTACAAACCGACAAATTTTTCAAAAACCTATTTAATGATATTCCAAACTATGGGGTACACGAGTAAAAAAATTAAAATCCCCACTTTACATGTGGAGGAGTTGACCTAAAAAAATGTTGCCGTGACTACTATGTATATTAATGCATAATCACAGCTTTCTAGTACTAAGGATCTCTGAGGTAGACTGCGGACACACAGACGGACGGGCAGAAGGACGGACCGAGATACCGAAACTATGAGAGCTCCTACTTTTGCTTCGGAACTCTAAAAAAAATACCGAAAAATATGACACATTATGTAGACGTATTCACGTAAAAATACACGGCTGTGTCAATGACACAGCCACAACCCGTTTTTTTGCGTCAAATTAAATATTTTTTTTTGGTTAAGTTTGTTATTGTCAGGAAATTAAAAAGGTTTGTTTAAAGGAAAATATTAAAAATCATAGGGAAAAGTTTTTAAAATCTTACCCGAACGGTCTGCAGAGTGGAAAATTAAGTTCATCAATCGTTCAAATCTAGTGTTACTTATTTTTTCTTTATTATAAAACTAGTTGAACCACGCAGCATCGCCAGCGACGATTCAACTTATTGTCGATATTATTTTTATACAACATTTTATCCCCTTTTTCTGTCTATTAGGGGTTGATTTTTGGACAGAAAAGTAGCCTATGATTGACCCCAAATCTTTAACTATGTCTATACAAAATGTTGTCAAATCTGTTTAACGGCTTAGCTGTAAAAGCATAACAGACAAATAGACAGACAGACATACATAGACGAACTTTCGCATTTATAATAGAGTAACATCAAGGCCTCTGTGGTCTAGTGGTCCGACTTCGGAATTGACCACATGAGGTCCCGGGTTCGATTCCTGGGTCGGGCAATTCAAAAACGTGTTTTTTTTAGTTTTCTGATAAAAACAACGTTGCCCGGGATTGGAAAGTGCCTGGTTGCCACCTATCACATTGTGGGACCAAGTATCTTCAGCTAATCCTGAGTGCACTCTGTCTACCTCTTCGTAGATACAGGCGTGAAGCTACTATCATCAAGGCCGGTTCTAGTGCAGGGTAAACAAAGTAAACCTAACATCTATATGATCGTGGTGATCTTTCCAGTTTACCACGATTTACCGGTTTGTTGGTTAGTGAGATGAGTGGTGATCCCCGTAGCGTATTTTACCGACACAAACGAGGCATGGAATAAGTGGTAATATGCCAGACTTCGAGATGCTAATGAAATTTTTGGATTTTCGAAAACCTCATACTTTTGCTCGACCTGAGGATCGAACCTGGGACCTGATCTGAGCCGAATTGATAATAATTCATTGATAATATTGTAATAGTAACAGTCACAGTATAGTAACAGTCATTGATAATATTAGTATAATATATATAAAGCAAATATTTTATCTAGATGACTTGATTTTTTGAAATTAATTCAAATATAAAATTTATACATCACTAGCTGACCCGGCAAACGTTGTTTTGCCATATAAATTATTGAATTAAAAAATAGGGGTTGATCGAAGAGGGTTGAAAATTAAGGGTTGTATATATTTTTAATGCTGTATCATAAAAAAATAAAAACAAAAAATTTTATCTAAAAAATAAAATAAAAATTTAGGGGTGGACTACCCTTAGCATTTAGGGGTATAAAAAATAGATGTTAGCCGATTCTCAGACCTACTTAATATGCTCACAAAATTTCATGAGAATTGGTCAAGCAATTTCGGAGAAGTATGGGAACGAATATTGTGTCACGAGAATTTTATATATAAGATATTATACCCATTCAAATACATTTTTTCACATTTTTGGCAGGTCAATATTTTTATGGTTAATATCAGACCAGAAATATGGTACAGGTTTTTTTATATCGTAGGATAGCAAACAAGTTGATGGTTCTCAAGGTGGTGGATGGAAAGAGACAACCGTCACCAATATACACCAAAAATGTCAATGATGCATTGCTGTTTATATGGCAGAATTAGAATGCCAAATACATTAGTTTATCGGCTACCTTACACTCTAAACCAGATCACAAGAGCAACAAGCACCGACGCTATTACGATATGTTAAGTAGGAATAATTTTGGTGGCATTACAAAAATCCGGGCGGGACGTCGCAGAATCTAGTTAATTATTATGACCTTAGTAACACATATTATTTTTTACAACTTTACAAGATAGAAATAAGCAGGTGCCTGATGGAAAAAGATAACCCTCGTCCTTAGACACCGAAGATGTTAATTGTGCGTTGCTATCCTTGTAGCGGGGTCTGAATGCTACGTGCATAAGTTTACCGGCTACCTTACTCTCCAAACAGAAACACGGCTGTGACAAGCACTGACGCTGTTGTAGCATGAAAAGGTAAAGTGGTGGTAACAGACCCGGGCAAAAGGTGCAGAGCTCTACCACCTAGTAGCCATGATGGTACTGACTTGCATAGCCAATCGTTCGCTTCTTACGAACTACTTGGCAGAACGGCAAATGGTTATTCTTCAAGGGGAGCCCGAATTCACACGGGATTATAATATAGCAGATATAATATAGTAAGATTTTTATTTATATATATTTTTCTAGCGACCCGCCCCGGCTTCTCACGGATTACACTACCTACATAGGTACTTAACTTATAACTTCCCGCTACGTATGTATAAGTTACTGATTTTGCCCCAATTTTCGGAAATCGAGTTTTCACCAGATCTCCACGTTTTGAGGTCAAGGCAATTTTTTGCGACTATTTTCACGATGACGTCAGTATGTCTGTATGTATATATGTATGTATGTGTGTATGTGAGTATGTGTGTTAATAGGAACAGCATAATCGTTTTCTCCATGAAAAAATACATCTACTTACTAATTTTCATGACAATTGGTTAAACGATACGGAAGTCGGTACATTGCAGCGCTATGGTGCCAATTTGCGTCAATTGGAATAGCGTAATCATTTTCTCTATGAAAAATGCATCTGCATACTAATTTCTATGATAGCCAGTTGAACAATACGGAAGTCGGTACACTATAGCTCCACCTGGTGGCAGTTTGCATCAATGGGAATAGCATAATCGTTTTCTTTATAAAAAAATACATCTACATACTAATTTTGATGACAATCGGTTGAACAATACGGAAGTCGGTACATTGCAGAGCTATTGAGTTACGTCAATGGGGATAGCATACAAACCTTTTCCGTAAAAAAACGTATACATATCGATTTTCATAATGATTGATAAAGTAGTTTCTGAGTCTATCGATTTCATTTATACAAACATCCTCTTTTATATATATACATTATTAGCTCTTACTCAACTTTTACCAGATATCTGACAATTAGGTAATTGATCAACTCTTTGAAACTGGCCCGGATCAATATGGGGGCTGGATAAATATATACAAAAATGTATACAAAAATATACAATTATATCATCTACGATACACATTTGTATAAGAATAAGAATTTATTTATTTGAGACGCACACCTTTCTAAGCAAGCAAAAGTAGTTTAAAAAAATAGTTACAATATTCATACTTTTGAAGTTATAAACACTTATTAAAAAAATTGAGAAACAAAGATAAAAAAATAAAATAAAATAAATAAATAATGGTGGTGCACCGTCTCAAAATGGCAATACCACTCACCATGTGTTGGAATTGTGTATTACAACTATTATATTCCTACGATCATAAAAAGCTATGTTAAGATTATTTAAAGCTATTTTGTTGCCTTGTAATTATTATCTTTATATGCATATAATTTTAAAATTAAATATTGGTACATCACTAATAAGAATTATCTCGATACGAGAAAATCATTTTAGAAGCATATTCATCGCTCCATAAAAACGTAATTTATTTTGTGGGGACGACATCCACGCACAGTAAGATTGTTTATGTTCCTTGTCTTTCTGTAGATGTACATTTTTATCACATTTTTTCTTGTGAGCAAATGTTTTGGGGGCGTCCACAAATTACGTGAGATGTTTAAGGGGGAGAGGGGGTCGAGTCAAATCTCATCTAATCTTACGTTGGGGAGAGGGGGGGTCTCAACAAATATTACGCATTTTTTTTTCTGATTGAAACAGAAAAAAATATATTATTTTGGTCTATTATCCAGATTGTACATGCTTAAGATTTAATCTTAAGCGTAATAATAATAATAAATAATAAATATTACGTAAAAAAAACAAATAACACTTAATGATCTAAAACCCAAAGTAAGTAAATTATTTGCTTATGTTATGGGTGTTAGTCATCGATATTAATACATAGAAAAAATCATATATAAATACTAGAATATATATATATATATATATATATATATATATATATATATATATATAATAAACACCCAAAGCCGGAAATACAAACATGCTCATCACACAAATGCTTGTCCCCGTCGGGGATCGAACCCGAGCCTCGTTGATTGCGTAGTCAGGGTTTCTAACCACTCAACCAACGGGGCGGTCATCGTAATCATAATACGATTAAAATTATTCACTAATTCGGTCTGTAACAGACTTCATCTATCCCTTAAGAGGTTTAGTGTAATAAAAGAAAATAATAAGAATCTATACTATTTTTTTTTTTTTTTGTTAAAAATATGTCTGAATTATGTTTAATAAATAATATCAATGGAATCAAAGATAAAAATAAATAAAAAAAAACTAATTCTCATTAATATATAAGACCTAACATATAAACATATAAAACCTTAGGAAAGGGGAACGAAAAAAAAAAAGAATGATAGGATTTCAAAAAATAAGGGAAAAGAAAATTTGAAAAATTTAAAGAGAGAAAATGGAAAAGAAAAACAGAGGTTATAAATAGACCTGAAGATGAGAAAGAGGGATTTTTGCTTCTCGGATGAGGAAAGGGATTTTGTTTCGCGAGTGAGAAAATGAATGTTGAAATTTTCATTTTAGAGATTAAGAAGAAGAAAGTTCTAGTGAGAGTTTGAAAGTTCTTGATTTGACGAAGATATTCTTCGTTTGATACAATAATTATGAAAATCGGTGGGAAATTGGAAAGTTTTGACGTTAGAAGAAATATTCTTTGCTTGATACAAAATTTATTAAAACAAGGATTAAGCTGAGAATATCTCAGTGATATTCCGGAGTGTAAATAATATTGGAAATATTCTTAATGTGAAAAAAAAGGGATTGGTAAAAAATTGTATTGATCAAAAACCGTGAGTATGTAGAATAGAGATTTATTCAGGGATTACGTATGTACTTATGCAACTTCGTATTTGATTTGGTATTCGTTGGGTTTATTTAAATCTAGCAGTATTGGTAGAATGTAGTTTTATTAGAAGGTAAATCTTTGAATGCGGTCTATACAACTTTAATAAACATATTACCGATAAATATGTGATTAGGTTTACAAGAATGAAATTGTGCAATATGTTGTGTAAAGGTGGATCGATCCTTGACTGAGTGAAGAATGTTTTTTGTATGAAGAAAGGAAATTATTTATTTTAAGGAATAGCTGTTGAAAAGATATTTAATAACATGGGAGAAACGTGGACTTGTTTGCTTTATAGAAATTGTGTGATATTATTATTAGGGAAGTCTATTTTGATTTTAGGAAAATAAAACCTTAATTTCTGTTCTTTTCTTTCCATGAAAATGTGAGCAATGGTTGTGGAGCTATTGCTGCCTCACAGTCTTGCAGCAGGGTTGCTCATCAGGGCGCAGGATAAGTCGGAATTCTAAACAACACAGGTGATGTAGTTTTCCAATTTAAATTAAATTAGTGTGTGTGATAAATAAATCATTTTGATTTTATTTCAGCAGAGTCGTACAAGTGACTAAGATTATTATGTTTGTATAACTATACTAGACTAAGTAATGGCTTTACTTTATCAAATTTCAGTGCTTGACGGATAACAGTTTATTAATTAATTAGGAAATGGATTTATGGATTTAATTATATGTATATAGATTTTCATCATCGGTATTTAAAGGAAACCCATTGCCTTTAGACACTATTGTTATTATACCTATACCTCACAATTGGCTAATATTGCTATGTTTATTTTTCACAGGAATAAGTAATGGCTTTGCATTATCAAATGCCAAAAGCATGTTGGCTAAATAGCTTATTAACTAACAAGGAATAGATTTATGTGCTTTAATTGTTTATACTATACTTTTACCATATGCATTTGAACTACCATTATTGCATCTTTACCTTACAAATGGCCGATATTGCTATGTTTGTTTATTTTTCATAGGAGTAAGAAATGGCTTTGCATTACCAAATTCAAAGGCATGTTGGCTAAATAGCTTATTAATTAGGAATAGATTTAAGTGCTTTAACTACTTTATACTATACTTTCATCATCGTCATTTGGAGGAATTCCATTGTTATTAGTTACTAATACTACTGCACCTGAATTAATATTATCAACTAGTTTCAACGTACAATTCGCAACATTATAGAAGCGAATCCCGCTGGATCACTAGATTTTCCCGGGATAATAAATAGCCTATGTACTAATCCAAGTCATCAACTATCTGTGTTTAAAATTTCATTCAAATCCGTTTCGTAGTTTTGCGTGCGTTTTATCTTTTAAAATCTACTAACTGGTGATAGTTACCACATATCTTTATAGATGAGAACCGACTAAGGAAGTTCTTAGAATAATTTCCATAGTACAGTTGATCCTGCTTGTTATTTAAACTTTAGGGATCGAGAGCTGATTCCTTTGGAGTCTTCGAGGCCGCGTGGGGGCGACTTCTTAGCTGTCGTCGGAGCTGAATGCAGAGTTACTGTAGGTTTGTTGCAGAGTTGGAGGTATGGCTAATACGATTTTATTTCTGCATTGTTATAATTTTGAGCGGTTATAATTTTTTATGAAGGAACAATTAGGTGATAGGATAGGGCGTGTAGATATTAGGTGGGAGAACTGATGCTTTAATATATTGAGGAATTTAAGGAATACTTTGTTTATCATTGACTTTCAATTAAAACTAGGTGAATCAAGCTTAGGAAATATTTATTATAGAAACTTTTCTAGTTAAAATGATTACTTGAATTAATGCTTCAAATTGGATTAGGAGGAAATAGGAACTTTTAGGAATTGAAGGCAAAGGGTCTGTTACTGTAGGAATAATATATTACAACCAATAAGTGGGGGCGTAAATCTACACAAAATTCACACGAAAACCTACCTTAATATGAATTATTAAAATTATGAAATGTTAATACGAATTATTATATCCTATTATAAAACTAAATATTAACTAATACGTAAATTGATTGCATAGGCCAGTCTCTTAAAATCAAATCTTCATAAAACATTATTTTATTTACAATCAAATTTAAAACCGAGTACAAATATTAAACGGGATAATCACAAACTAATACAAATTACTCTCTTCGTGTCTAACAAAGGAATAATTAATATAAACTGAATTGTTGAATTAAATTTGGAGCGAAAATCTTAAATGACTTTAATAAAGCTTCAGGGAGTTAGAGTGCAAGAGAGGAATGAATGAACTTTATTCCAAACGTTTATGTTTATTTAACCATATTTTGTATAAATTATTTACTTAATTTAATTAATTATTTATTTATTTTATTCTTATTTTATATTATTTATATAGGGATTTAGGAGGATAGGAATTATAATATTAAACTTCTTTATCAAATTAATTCTTTTGGATAATTGAAATATTATTGTTTATAGTGACAGTGCATAACAGATCTTTTAGTAAGATAGGAAGTTTACTAAATAAATCTGAAATTAAGGTTAATTACTAATTTTGGATTAGATATTTTTACCTTTTTACCTTGGTAAATAGATCATGTCATCTTCATCTCACGGGAATATCGACTTTACGAAGGCATCAAGTTGTGCTGGGTGTATCTATATAAAGACATACAAGTAATGTTGTCATTATGGTCATCTTCTCTTTACCAGTGCAGACACACGGTTCATATGCCCCTCTGTCGCGAGCATGGTATTTGGGGCGATAACCCAGATAAACACCCAACTATACCGCCAAGCAAAGTTGATCCATTTTCATATCTAATCATCTCAGACATGAACTATTTTACAGAACTAGAGTTATTTGTCTAAATTGTTTATCTGTATATATTCATATATTAACCTGGATTCCATGATTGAATCTATACATCATAAGGATTGTACAAATGAACTTTACTTATGATTATTCGGGTGGATAGATGTTTCATAATACTGTTCACTTAAAGCAACAATAGATCTAAAAGCGTTGATTTCTAAAAGTTCAGACCTTATTAAATTCTGAAATTTGATTAAAGAGAAATTGAAATAAGAGTAATAGAGCTCTAATAATCTGGAGAAGACATAAATAACTTAGTTTCATTAGAAAACGAGTATAAGACGAATTGTTTGGATTCTAAGATGTATTGAGTATTCAATCACAATATTAGTGAGTTCAAAGATCTTACTAAATTTCAACTATAACTTCAAATTCAATTAATAAGTAATATTTCATTGCTTGTGGTGACTATAAATTATTAGGGTTATAGGAGGAAATTTGACTATAATAACTTTAGAACAAAGGTTAATTTCTAGTTCAGTAATAATTTATTTTAATTATTTGGCTTTTTGATTGGACCATACCTTCGTCACAGGGTAGTGTCGGCTTTGCGAAGGCATCAGGGTTGTATGCATGTCGCATGCATTGTGTATATCTATATAAAGGCACACATGATAATATGTTGTCGTTATGGTTATCTCCTCGTTACCAGTGCGTGGTCCTCGGATAAGCCCCACCGCAAACTGTGTATTCAGAGGGTTAACCCAGATAAACACCAACTATCTATCGCCTAGCAAAGTTGAACTATTTACATAATTAATCAAATCGTCAACCAGGTATGAGCTACATCACAGAGCTGGATATATTAAATTGCTTGTTTTAATGTATTTTTATACATTAACCTGAGTTCATTTGACTTTCGTCATAAGGATTATCTTAATTGATTTTACTTATGAAATTTTTATGATTTGGATTATTTGAAGTTCATTGCGAGCAATGATTACTTTTATATATGTTTATTTATCGTGTACCGATTATTAATGTTTCGGTATTGTGATTGAAGACAACATATTATCTGTCTTAGTTTTGTCAAGTAATTGTTAAAACAAACTTGCACAAACTTTAATTGTAAACTTGAGAATTATATTTATTATTTGGCTTTTGACTGTGCTCAATACAAATGATGCACCTTGGTCATGCCAATATTTATTATTACTGGCTGTTACTAAAATAACAACAGTATATACTTTATCAACATTTATATACTCCAAGTCAATGCTATCGCAAACTTGAGTACTTTATATATTATTTTAATTATTTTACTTTGATCAAGTCAATGCTTAATCGTATACTTGAGAATTATATTTATTGTTTGGCCTTTTGACTGTGCTCAATACAAATGATGCACCTTTGTCATGCCAATATTTATTTATTATTTTGTTACTGTTTGTTACTAAAATAACAACAGTATATATTTTTATCAACATTTATTTACTTCAAGTCAATGCTTAATTGTATACTTGAGAAACATATTTATTATTTGGCCTTTTGACTGTGCTCAATACAAATGATGCACCTTTGTCATGTCAATATTACTTATTATTTTGTTACTGTTTGTTACTAAAGTAGCAACGGTATATATTTTTATTAACATTACTTACTCCAAGTCCATGCTTAACTGTATACTTGAGAAACATATTCATTATTTGGCCTTTTGACTGTGCTCAATACAAATGATGCACCTTTGTCATGCCAATATTATTTATTATTTTGTTACTGTTTGTTACTAAAATAGCAACAGTATATATTTTTATCAACATTACTTACTTCAAGTCCATGCTTAACTGTATACTTGAGAAACATATTTATTATTTGGCCTTTTGACTGTGCTCAATACAAATGATGCACCTTTGTCATGCCAATGTTACTTATTATTTTGTTACTGTTTGTTACTAAAATAACAATAGTATATATTTTTATCAACATTTACTTACTTCGAGTCCATGCTTAACTGTATACTTGAGAAACATATTTATTATTTGGCCTTTTGGCTGTGCTCAATATTAATGACGCACCTTGGTCATGCCTATACTCATCAACTTCCAAACAATGTATTCACATGTTTGGACATTAAACTATATGGCTATCACTTTGTGACCCCACAATAGTAAAGCCTATCTGCCAATAACTTGGTTCTTCATAATATATTGATTTTCTCTTTGAGATTAAGGACTTTAGTTCCTTTTAGTTTCAATATACTTCTGGGGGATACGGTAGGAAGGCCTTCAGCCGGCATGGTATCCACACATGTGAGGCGTGGCGGCGCCTCTTACATATCCCACAATAATAAAATTGCGGCACTAAAGTGCTTTACAACTCCCAACCTAAATATTACAATAATTTTATCCATATATTCCATACTGCCGTACTTCTTTCCTTTAGATGAAGACAATGTAATTATTAATATCATCATATTGCTTTCTTAAGCTATATATTTTATTATGTATTTTATGTATATATTTAATATATTATTCCCTTCCTTAAAGTCAAATATCTTTATTATGTACTTATGTATCTATGTAATGTATTACTCCTTTTCTTAATTCAAATATCTTTATTATGTATTTATGTATTTATGTAATATATTACTCCCTCCCTTAAGCCAAATATATTCAATTTATTAAATTTTAGTCCTTTAAATCAATCTATAGTATACATTTCCTGATAAAGTATGGTTGTTCATAAGAGATGAAGTGTACCTTTGAAAAGAATGATTGGGTAAACTATATAACACAAAATGAGTCCTCAATTTAACACTAGATGAATCATTTGGCCAGATCATATTATTATAACTCTGTTGACTCCTTTATAAACGAAATATAACAGACAATTTTGTTATATTTAAAATGTGCGTTTAGAGGGTCTTCGGGAGAGTTTGTTACAATTTGGTGCCGCGACGCAGGACATAATTTTGAACACAGTTAATCAGATTACAAGAAAAGTATTTCTGAAATTAAAAATTATCTGTGACTTATATGACAAAACATAGGTTTTGTCACAATTTGGAGCCGTGACGTGTGACAAAGGTCTTCAAACATTTCATCTCGGTAAACATTTAAGCTAGACAAACATATTTTTGAGCAGAGACCTTAAATTTATGGATAACTTGGTATTGATTGCTAGTGTGAAAGGGTAGAATGATTTGAGTTCATAATACAAAATATTAGGTTGTAGTAATATTAAAATAAATTCCAAATAGATAATTTCATTCATGGTAAAACATGACAAAAGATAAATATTTACTAAAATGAGTTAATCGAGAACGATCTTAAAGTACAATAAACATAATTTTAATCTAGACATAAAATCAAAATCAACTAGTAATTAGTCGTATCTTCATCCAAATGACTAAAAATCATTACTTCCTTTTTCTCCGTCGGGTAAGTAGCCTATATCAATTCTTGTTGACTCTTTTATGGTTAGAGTAGCTTCTAATGGTTAAAGTGTTTTAGTTCAGTCCAGTGGTTAGGAGTCTATTCATTACAAAAATATAACAAAAAAACATAATAATAAAAATTCCGAATAGTATTACATATTCTCAATAAAAAGGATAATTAAACTTTAACATAATATTTATAAAAAATATAAATAAACTACAATGATTATACTTAAATTAAGACCCTTAAAATTGTACTCTATCGAATTAAATTTAAGAATTGCTAAGTTTTAGTTCTAACAATCTTGAATTTTTATTCAATCTAATTTGTTATACACGAATAATTAGTAGTAACTTATTTATTTAATAACTAGCTGTTGCCAGCGACTTCGTCCGCGCGGACTTCGTTTGCTCCGCACAGCACCTGGTCGCTAGGTGATAGCGTGATAATATGTAGCCTATATGTTGGCCTGGCCTGTTAGTAATATTCATGCAAAATTTGAGGTAATCCATGCAGTACTTTTTGAGTTTGCTCCGGACATACATACAGACAAACAGACAAACAGAAAATCAGACAAACAGACAAAAATTCTAAAAACTATATTTTTGGCTTTGATATCGATTGTAGATCACGCCCCAAGTATTCTTTTAAAAAATATTCAATGTACAGTTTTACCTTCCTACGATCTTATTATATGTATAGATTTAGTTTGCGTGATCCAAAATCAATACCTCTTTTATTTAGTTGAGTAAAGGAAACCTACAATAGTGTTATAACGAAATTAAACGATAAGTAATTCACAGCAGTTTATTGCACATTGATTCAAGTGTTGTACTTACATAGTTATAAGAGTTCACCTACAAGTATATTAACATGAGCTAAGGTAAGGTATATAGTTTTCATATAAACTTTGACTCTTATTTGGTTTTATCTAAAGAGTTTATCCCTTATAGGAAAGATAAACAGATATTCGTATATATACCCAGGCCAAATTTCATCAAAATCGGGTCAAGTGTTTAGATGTAAAAAGGTAACAGATAGACTTCGCTTTTATATCTATGTTGATCCTGAGTGTTCATATATACCCAAGCCAAATTTCATCAAAATCGGATCAGGCGTATAGTTGTAAAAGGGTAACAGATAGATTTTCGCTTTTATATCTATGTTGATTCTGAGTAATCGAATATCCCCAAGCCAAATTTCATCAAAATCGGTTCAGGGATTTAGTCGTGAATAGATAACAGATAGACAGACTTCCGCTTTTATAATATTAGTATGGGAGTATGTACTTGTTCATTCGAAGACTTTAAATTATTACTATATAGAGTTGCATCATAATCGACACAGCGGATTGGCCGTGATAGCGTTTAATACAGATATAGTTATTTTAGAATTTATATATATTGTTATGGATTATTTTCATGTGGATTTATGTTTTATAAAATTAAATTAAGATATAAAAGTATGCGAGATAAATTATTTTTGTTTTAAAAACGAGCTAATCCTTTTAAATTTTACTCATAATATTAAAAAAATATGTAGTTTTGTTATTAGTTTCGGGTTGTTAAAACATATCGCGGTAATATATACATATATATATAAAACCTTAATGGTGAGATCTAAATTCAATTTTAATGACAATATGGTTATAAATATGATTTGAAGGATACGTCAGAAACTTGAGCTTGATAAAGTTGTCATAATCAACAGTTATGGTTGTTGTCATTTTGCGTAAATAATAAAATTAAAATAGAAAATTTAAATTGAATATAAATAAGAAGAAATACTGACATTATATAAAATTAAATTAGGTAAATAAAATCTTGTTATTTGGTTTGAAATAGGGTTACAAGATTTTCCATCTAATGTTAGTGTACAAACCTATTAGTTGCAGATAACATACGAACCTATAGTTGAACATTTTAAATATATATAAATTTACATATTTTTAAATTTATTTTATGGTTATTTAAATGAAATGAATTGAATTGAACGATGTTGTTGAATCATATTACATAGTATAACAGTAAAATATATAAACATTTACTTTTAAGGTGATTACTTTTTCTTAAAATGAAATTTCAAAGTATCTTCACGCCGTATCCCCAAAGCGGTAGGCAGAGGTACAACTAAATGATTTGTTAATTATAAATTAAAATGTAATAATATAAGGATAATAATCTGACTTTTAATACTTTTTATCAGTGTATTTGATAAAATATTAAAATAGATAGATAGCTAGGTTCATTTAAATTCGGTTATTTACTACTTCTAAAGATGAATGTACTTATTAAATAATTTGGGAATATCGGAATTCTTATATAAAAAAAGAGTTTATTTAATACTTATGTAAGTAAATGAGAATCAAGTACACGTTTAATTGTAAAACAATAATATTGGAATAACATAAGTGAATTAAATTATAATTTCAAAGCTTATTTGATAATGTAAAAAAAAAAAAAATGCGATGTAGGTTACGTATTAGAAGTTTAATTTTAGCCACATTCTGCTCGTGGTTACTTGTTAAATCGGAAATTAGTTTAAATAGTACTAAAATAAAAATAAAAGAATTAAAAATCGGTTTAATGGTTAACATTTGTGCGCATTATAAACGAATGTTTCTTGTTGGCAAAGGCTAAGATAATAAAAAATCAAACAATATGTACAATACAACTTAACTTTGATTGAAATACATTTAGAATCATTATTACACATTATTTTTCGATCTGTAGGGAGAGGTGCACTTATAAAAAACATTTTCGCAACTAACGGTTGTAACATATCATACCATTTTTATTATGAATAAATGTGGTTACAATAATTTAGAAATTCAAGGGTAATTTAATTCAAGAGCTGTTATTGATAATAGAGAACAATGTTTAATGTAAAATTTTCTATATACTTAATCATTCGTAATTACATAATATCATACCTAAAATATAAATATCAATTTAATCGAAACCCTTCTAAAAATAAACTATACCAAATAAACAAATAATAAAGAATTTCCTAGACTGATTATCAATTAACCTAATGCTAATAAATAAGGATATTCAAGCTATTCAAAGCATTTATCATATTTTTAAATAGAGGCATTCAATTAAATTAATTATATACACAAACTTAATAAAGTAAACCATACCTTAGTTATCAAAAATGTTTGCAAAATTATAGTATACCTACAAAGCTAAAGGAACTTAAGAGATAGTTGTAGAAGTTTTGGGATGTAACTAAAATTACTGTTAAGATGCATAATTTGAGAATAAATTAAGATTTGATAGTTCAATTTTGTTCAATTTTCATCATTTGCATTAGGGAGAATATTTCAACGAATTTAATATATAGAAAGGATTAAATATATTACTTTATATTTAAATACTATAGAACTTAAAATATTTTTACTAAAGTTAGCCGACTAAATATAGGAAATTTTAGAATTTTCGGAGGTTAAATTTTTTTTTAAAGTGATTTAACTGTTCTTTTATGTCGATTACGTAAGGAAAATAGGATTGATATTAGGAAACACAAATGATTTGATAAAATAAAATAAATTTTATAAATATTATTACACAACACCAGATTAACAAGAGCTTATCATTTATATACCGATAGTTAAGGAGTAAGATTAGTTAGGGTTATACTATTACAATTATAGATAGAGAAGGAAAGTAATAGGTAGTGTAGAAATTTTAAAATAGTTTGGCTTAGGTTGACAGAAACTAAATAGGGATTTTGAGAAGTAAATTTATAGTTGGAAAAAAAAAATTATTTAACTTAAGTGGGGGCAAGAATTAATCACTAACTCTTTAATTTTTTATATTTCTTGGTTTAAAAAGGGGTTATGTCGTAGATTGTGGGTCGTCGGATATTACATTTAAAACAGTTGTTACTCCAACAAGAATATTTAGGATAAAAACATTTGCGTAGGTATAGTTAGACAATTGTATATATGTATGTGAAAGTATATAGGTGTAGGTATATATAGGAGCAGATAGGATTATTTTATGATATAAGGGTTTTAAAGAAAATAAATATTAACTAAAATTTAAAATATTACTTTCATTGAATATATACAAAATAGTTAAAATTATGTAATATTTTATCACTTATACACTTGTACTGTTTCACAATAAAGCTATTATCATTTATTACCAATCGGTTTCGTTTATACAACATCATTAGGGCACCTTATAAATGCAAACTCATTAATAGTTCTTGTAGTTATTAGTAGATTTACAAGAGGGATAGGACAACTTCAATATGTTTATGGAATAATGAGTTAGAATTGAAAGGAGTAGGTAATATAAAATAATAATAATAATAATAAAAGAAAAAAAAAAACTTCTAATGACGTGTCACCGTTTGTATTTTTCATGATAAACGGGTATATACTTACGCATGTCGCTCTATAGGAAACTTAGTTTTCATGTCTTGAAATTGAGGCTGATGACTGTTTCATATTAGTGTTTGGAATTGTGAATGGGCCAAGTTCAGAAAGGGGTTAGTCTTTGCTTTGCTTTGGCACAAAGAGATGCGCGAATGCAGCACTATAGGGGATCAGGGTTATTCTTCCGTATTTGAGCAATCGCCCTGATAACTACGCAACACAGTCAATCAAAATAAAGGTTGTGCCTGAACAAATAGTCCTTAGTGTGAGTTGTTGTGCAGGACTAGCTAAATATTAAGGAATTAGAATATTTATTAGGGACGGATGATATTGATATACGAATAGATAACATAATAATAAAGCGAATGTTCCAAATTCAGACTATTTGAAAAAAAAAGAGATAAGATTTTAACTTACGACTCCTGCTTCGCGAATTTAAATAAATTTATAAAAATGTCATAACGATAAAACCAAGGTCTTTCAATTTTCTTTTAACAATTATTTATTAATTAAATCACAGAGATTTGAGATGGGGGATTAGCTTATATTTCGGGTTTTGCTTTTAATTAATTTAGTTTAAAGAAAAACTTATTATTATCGCAGTTAAGAGAGTAGGGTGACCGCATTTTCCTTTCTTTCTTAGAAAGTTGGATTAGTGATAAATTTTATTATAACATGATCGTTGGCAAATCATTTATAATAAAATTTAGGGGGCGATTGTAACAGACTTCATCTATCCCTTAAGAGGTTTAGTGTAATAAAAGAAAATAATAAGAATCTATACTATTTTTTTTTTTTTGTTAAAAATATGTCTGAATTATGTTTAATAAATAATATCAATGGAATCAAAGATAAAAATAAATAAAAAAAAACTAATTCTCATTAATATATAAGACCTAACATATAAACATATAAAACCTTAGGAAAGGGGAACGAAAAAAAAAAAGAATGATAGGATTTCAAAAAATAAGGGAAAAGAAAATTTGAAAAATTTAAAGAGAGAAAATGGAAAAGAAAAACAGAGGTTATAAATAGACCTGAAGATGAGAAAGAGGGATTTTTGCTTCTCGGATGAGGAAAGGGATTTTGTTTCGCGAGTGAGAAAATGAATGTTGAAATTTTCATTTTAGAGATTAAGAAGAAGAAAGTTCTAGTGAGAGTTTGAAAGTTCTTGATTTGACGAAGATATTCTTCGTTTGATACAATAATTATGAAAATCGGTGGGAAATTGGAAAGTTTTGACGTTAGAAGAAATATTCTTTGCTTGATACAAAATTTATTAAAACAAGGATTAAGCTGAGAATATCTCAGTGATATTCCGGAGTGTAAATAATATTGGAAATATTCTTAATGTGAAAAAAAAGGGATTGGTAAAAAATTGTATTGATCAAAAACCGTGAGTATGTAGAATAGAGATTTATTCAGGGATTACGTATGTACTTATGCAACTTCGTATTTGATTTGGTATTCGTTGGGTTTATTTAAATCTAGCAGTATTGGTAGAATGTAGTTTTATTAGAAGGTAAATCTTTGAATGCGGTCTATACAACTTTAATAAACATATTACCGATAAATATGTGATTAGGTTTACAAGAATGAAATTGTGCAATATGTTGTGTAAAGGTGGATCGATCCTTGACTGAGTGAAGAATGTTTTTTGTATGAAGAAAGGAAATTATTTATTTTAAGGAATAGCTGTTGAAAAGATATTTAATAACATGGGAGAAACGTGGACTTGTTTGCTTTATAGAAATTGTGTGATATTATTATTAGGGAAGTCTATTTTGATTTTAGGAAAATAAAACCTTAATTTCTGTTCTTTTCTTTCCATGAAAATGTGAGCAATGGTTGTGGAGCTATTGCTGCCTCACAGTCTTGCAGCAGGGTTGCTCATCAGGGCGCAGGATAAGTCGGAATTCTAAACAACACAGGTGATGTAGTTTTCCAATTTAAATTAAATTAGTGTGTGTGATAAATAAATCATTTTGATTTTATTTCAGCAGAGTCGTACAAGTGACTAAGATTATTATGTTTGTATAACTATACTAGACTAAGTAATGGCTTTACTTTATCAAATTTCAGTGCTTGACGGATAACAGTTTATTAATTAATTAGGAAATGGATTTATGGATTTAATTATATGTATATAGATTTTCATCATCGGTATTTAAAGGAAACCCATTGCCTTTAGACACTATTGTTATTATACCTATACCTCACAATTGGCTAATATTGCTATGTTTATTTTTCACAGGAATAAGTAATGGCTTTGCATTATCAAATGCCAAAAGCATGTTGGCTAAATAGCTTATTAACTAACAAGGAATAGATTTATGTGCTTTAATTGTTTATACTATACTTTTACCATATGCATTTGAACTACCATTATTGCATCTTTACCTTACAAATGGCCGATATTGCTATGTTTGTTTATTTTTCATAGGAGTAAGAAATGGCTTTGCATTACCAAATTCAAAGGCATGTTGGCTAAATAGCTTATTAATTAGGAATAGATTTAAGTGCTTTAACTACTTTATACTATACTTTCATCATCGTCATTTGGAGGAATTCCATTGTTATTAGTTACTAATACTACTGCACCTGAATTAATATTATCAACTAGTTTCAACGTACAATTCGCAACATTATAGAAGCGAATCCCGCTGGATCACTAGATTTTCCCGGGATAATAAATAGCCTATGTACTAATCCAAGTCATCAACTATCTGTGTTTAAAATTTCATTCAAATCCGTTTCGTAGTTTTGCGTGCGTTTTATCTTTTAAAATCTACTAACTGGTGATAGTTACCACATATCTTTATAGATGAGAACCGACTAAGGAAGTTCTTAGAATAATTTCCATAGTACAGTTGATCCTGCTTGTTATTTAAACTTTAGGGATCGAGAGCTGATTCCTTTGGAGTCTTCGAGGCCGCGTGGGGGCGACTTCTTAGCTGTCGTCGGAGCTGAATGCAGAGTTACTGTAGGTTTGTTGCAGAGTTGGAGGTATGGCTAATACGATTTTATTTCTGCATTGTTATAATTTTGAGCGGTTATAATTTTTTATGAAGGAACAATTAGGTGATAGGATAGGGCGTGTAGATATTAGGTGGGAGAACTGATGCTTTAATATATTGAGGAATTTAAGGAATACTTTGTTTATCATTGACTTTCAATTAAAACTAGGTGAATCAAGCTTAGGAAATATTTATTATAGAAACTTTTCTAGTTAAAATGATTACTTGAATTAATGCTTCAAATTGGATTAGGAGGAAATAGGAACTTTTAGGAATTGAAGGCAAAGGGTCTGTTACTGTAGGAATAATATATTACAACCAATAAGTGGGGGCGTAAATCTACACAAAATTCACACGAAAACCTACCTTAATATGAATTATTAAAATTATGAAATGTTAATACGAATTATTATATCCTATTATAAAACTAAATATTAACTAATACGTAAATTGATTGCATAGGCCAGTCTCTTAAAATCAAATCTTCATAAAACATTATTTTATTTACAATCAAATTTAAAACCGAGTACAAATATTAAACGGGATAATCACAAACTAATACAAATTACTCTCTTCGTGTCTAACAAAGGAATAATTAATATAAACTGAATTGTTGAATTAAATTTGGAGCGAAAATCTTAAATGACTTTAATAAAGCTTCAGGGAGTTAGAGTGCAAGAGAGGAATGAATGAACTTTATTCCAAACGTTTATGTTTATTTAACCATATTTTGTATAAATTATTTACTTAATTTAATTAATTATTTATTTATTTTATTCTTATTTTATATTATTTATATAGGGATTTAGGAGGATAGGAATTATAATATTAAACTTCTTTATCAAATTAATTCTTTTGGATAATTGAAATATTATTGTTTATAGTGACAGTGCATAACAGATCTTTTAGTAAGATAGGAAGTTTACTAAATAAATCTGAAATTAAGGTTAATTACTAATTTTGGATTAGATATTTTTACCTTTTTACCTTGGTAAATAGATCATGTCATCTTCATCTCACGGGAATATCGACTTTACGAAGGCATCAAGTTGTGCTGGGTGTATCTATATAAAGACATACAAGTAATGTTGTCATTATGGTCATCTTCTCTTTACCAGTGCAGACACACGGTTCATATGCCCCTCTGTCGCGAGCATGGTATTTGGGGCGATAACCCAGATAAACACCCAACTATACCGCCAAGCAAAGTTGATCCATTTTCATATCTAATCATCTCAGACATGAACTATTTTACAGAACTAGAGTTATTTGTCTAAATTGTTTATCTGTATATATTCATATATTAACCTGGATTCCATGATTGAATCTATACATCATAAGGATTGTACAAATGAACTTTACTTATGATTATTCGGGTGGATAGATGTTTCATAATACTGTTCACTTAAAGCAACAATAGATCTAAAAGCGTTGATTTCTAAAAGTTCAGACCTTATTAAATTCTGAAATTTGATTAAAGAGAAATTGAAATAAGAGTAATAGAGCTCTAATAATCTGGAGAAGACATAAATAACTTAGTTTCATTAGAAAACGAGTATAAGACGAATTGTTTGGATTCTAAGATGTATTGAGTATTCAATCACAATATTAGTGAGTTGAAAGATCTTACTAAATTTCAACTATAACTTCAAATTCAATTAATAAGTAATATTTCATTGCTTGTGGTGACTATAAATTATTAGGGTTATAGGAGGAAATTTGACTATAATAACTTTAGAACAAAGGTTAATTTCTAGTTCAGTAATAATTTATTTTAATTATTTGGCTTTTTGATTGGACCATACCTTCGTCACAGGGTAGTGTCGGCTTTGCGAAGGCATCAGGGTTGTATGCATGTCGCATGCATTGTGTATATCTATATAAAGGCACACATGATAATATGTTGTCGTTATGGTTATCTCCTCGTTACCAGTGCGTGGTCCTCGGATAAGCCCCACCGCAAACTGTGTATTCAGAGGGTTAACCCAGATAAACACCAACTATCTATCGCCTAGCAAAGTTGAACTATTTACATAATTAATCAAATCGTCAACCAGGTATGAGCTACATCACAGAGCTGGATATATTAAATTGCTTGTTTTAATGTATTTTTATACATTAACCTGAGTTCATTTGACTTTCGTCATAAGGATTATCTTAATTGATTTTACTTATGAAATTTTTATGATTTGGATTATTTGAAGTTCATTGCGAGCAATGATTACTTTTATATATGTTTATTTATCGTGTACCGATTATTAATGTTTCGGTATTGTGATTGAAGACAACATATTATCTGTCTTAGTTTTGTCAAGTAATTGTTAAAACAAACTTGCACAAACTTTAATTGTAAACTTGAGAATTATATTTATTATTTGGCTTTTGACTGTGCTCAATACAAATGATGCACCTTGGTCATGCCAATATTTATTATTACTGGCTGTTACTAAAATAACAACAGTATATACTTTATCAACATTTATATACTCCAAGTCAATGCTATCGCAAACTTGAGTACTTTATATATTATTTTAATTATTTTACTTTGATCAAGTCAATGCTTAATCGTATACTTGAGAATTATATTTATTGTTTGGCCTTTTGACTGTGCTCAATACAAATGATGCACCTTTGTCATGCCAATATTTATTTATTATTTTGTTACTGTTTGTTACTAAAATAACAACAGTATATATTTTTATCAACATTTATTTACTTCAAGTCAATGCTTAATTGTATACTTGAGAAACATATTTATTATTTGGCCTTTTGACTGTGCTCAATACAAATGATGCACCTTTGTCATGTCAATATTACTTATTATTTTGTTACTGTTTGTTACTAAAGTAGCAACGGTATATATTTTTATTAACATTACTTACTCCAAGTCCATGCTTAACTGTATACTTGAGAAACATATTCATTATTTGGCCTTTTGACTGTGCTCAATACAAATGATGCACCTTTGTCATGCCAATATTATTTATTATTTTGTTACTGTTTGTTACTAAAATAGCAACAGTATATATTTTTATCAACATTACTTACTTCAAGTCCATGCTTAACTGTATACTTGAGAAACATATTTATTATTTGGCCTTTTGACTGTGCTCAATACAAATGATGCACCTTTGTCATGCCAATGTTACTTATTATTTTGTTACTGTTTGTTACTAAAATAACAATAGTATATATTTTTATCAACATTTACTTACTTCGAGTCCATGCTTAACTGTATACTTGAGAAACATATTTATTATTTGGCCTTTTGGCTGTGCTCAATATTAATGACGCACCTTGGTCATGCCTATACTCATCAACTTCCAAACAATGTATTCACATGTTTGGACATTAAACTATATGGCTATCACTTTGTGACCCCACAATAGTAAAGCCTATCTGCCAATAACTTGGTTCTTCATAATATATTGATTTTCTCTTTGAGATTAAGGACTTTAGTTCCTTTTAGTTTCAATATACTTCTGGGGGATACGGTAGGAAGGCCTTCAGCCGGCATGGTATCCACACATGTGAGGCGTGGCGGCGCCTCTTACATATCCCACAATAATAAAATTGCGGCACTAAAGTGCTTTACAACTCCCAACCTAAATATTACAATAATTTTATCCATATATTCCATACTGCCGTACTTCTTTCCTTTAGATGAAGACAATGTAATTATTAATATCATCATATTGCTTTCTTAAGCTATATATTTTATTATGTATTTTATGTATATATTTAATATATTATTCCCTTCCTTAAAGTCAAATATCTTTATTATGTACTTATGTATCTATGTAATGTATTACTCCTTTTCTTAATTCAAATATCTTTATTATGTATTTATGTATTTATGTAATATATTACTCCCTCCCTTAAGCCAAATATATTCAATTTATTAAATTTTAGTCCTTTAAATCAATCTATAGTATACATTTCCTGATAAAGTATGGTTGTTCATAAGAGATGAAGTGTACCTTTGAAAAGAATGATTGGGTAAACTATATAACACAAAATGAGTCCTCAATTTAACACTAGATGAATCATTTGGCCAGATCATATTATTATAACTCTGTTGACTCCTTTATAAACGAAATATAACAGACAATTTTGTTATATTTAAAATGTGCGTTTAGAGGGTCTTCGGGAGAGTTTGTTACAGGTCGAAAGGAATTAATTTCATTAATACTTCGACGCTATACATTACTACTGACTGCTAAATAATCATATTTGTTTTATACCAAATAGTTCAATTTAATCTGAATTTACGGTACAATGTAGCCCGTCCTTTGATTTCGCGCCATTATCAAAGGAGTAGACATTCTTTTTTTAATCGCAGTAATTACGATTTAAGTATTATATTGTTAAATTGCTATGATATAACTCAGCAATATTGATTACTAGGCAATTTTTTTTTCTTTTTATAATAAAAATCCAACGCGTTTACATATTTAAGAAACCCAAATTTTGAAAAATCTCACGTGAGACTGGGGGATGGGGGGGGGGTTGAATAAAATCTCACGACATCTCACCAAGGGGGGAGGGAGGGACAGAAAATTAAAAAAAACACCTCACGTAATTTATGGACGCCCCGTTTTCAGACATAATATGTGAAATATTATAACATACATTGTAATGTCACGGTTAAAATTATTTTTTAATTTTTCGTGTGAACTTTTGGGCTAACTTTGTAAATTGCGCGTTTAGTTCTTTTCTGTAAAAAAGCTTATTAAGAAGAATTCCATATGATAAACTTCTTCAAATTTTGATACATTCTTCTCTAGTCAAATTCTACTAAAACAAAATCAATATTTGTATTACAGGAAAGAACTGAAAACGCAATTTACAAAATTGCATACAAAATATCAAATAAATACAAAATATCAATATAAATCAAAAGATCATGGGAAATATTAAAAAATAATTTTAACTCGTACTATAATTTAAAAAAAAAAAGTATTTTATCCGTAAAAGTAATTAAGACGTGTGCGATGGCTTTTATTATTGGAAATTAATGTCACTAGAAAAGTTTGCATATCGATTTGTATTAATTAATAGTCCATAATATCAGGTAAATCTTATAAAAACTCATTAGATTCCTAAAGATTAAGTTCATTTTCATTAAGTTATAAGTGAATATCTACGTGCTTATAAGAGGCGTTTAATATCAATTGTTTCGTTTCTTTTTTATTGAATACTAGCTGTTGCCAGCGACTTCGTCCGCGCGGATTTCGTTTACTCCGCACAGCCTCACCCCCGTAGGTGATAGCGTGATAATATGTAGCCTATATGTTGACCCGACCTATTAGTAATATTCATGCAAAATTTGAAATAAATCCATGCAGTACTTTTTGAGTTTACCCCGGACATACATACAGACAAACAGACAAAAATTCTAAAAACTATATTTTTGGCTTCAATATCGATTGTAGATCATGCCCCAAGTATTCTTTTAAAAAAATATTCAATGTACAGTTTTGACTTTCCTACGATTTTATTATATGAAAAGATTATTTTATTGAATATTATTAAGATTGAAGCAATGTATTTTTTTATTACATTAGTCACTTTGGTATATTTACCAATTTGTATTTATTATACTTTAAATAAAATTTAAGTTACATCAATTATTATGGATTCTATGCTTAGTTCATATAGAGTGCGATTATACCAAAACGGACAAAAATAGAGGCCTGTGGAACATAGAAGACAACGGCGACACTTTGGAATTTTCAAATTTAAATAAAACAACAGAAAATAAAAGATTGTCTTGTCTATAGTTCTATTCTATATTCAATAACAAATACAGTTTTTTTTTTTTAATTTTGAAATCCTTTGAGCGCATCTTATTGTCAAAAATGCTTTTATTATTTATAGTTGTATATTATGCTTTTCAACAATTCGACAAGAGTTCCTACGTGAAGCGAATTTCTGTTTGGAATAATTCAATTTTGGGGAAATGCCTTCATGTTTGACTTTAAGTACTTTTGTCTTATATTTTCTGAAAAAAAGCAAGATAGAGATTTGTAAATATACTATAATATTGGGACTATTTAAGCAAGTTTCATTATCGCATTAAGAAAAATGAAAATTAGAACACAATAATCAAATGTTGCCGCCAAAGTCAAATTTTACTTAAGAAATAAATTTAGAATTATGATCTCATCATTCTAGTGTTTCTTATTATTGATTTCATAAGAATCAATGAACATTAATTTGAAAATTCGCTTTATACTAGTTAGCTAGCATGGTAACTATTCATTACTAAAACCAATTCCGCCATACCGGCCGAGTACCGGAGCTTGAGTCTATAAAATTGCCCAATTTTCAAACTTCAATGCTACCTTTAAATATCGATAACTTTATGTTATATCTTGTTGAGTGTTGAATTCTATCGGTATTTGGATTGGAAGATGGTTTAATAATATTTTGTATGCGTAGAACATGCAGCATTCTTTTAATATCTTATTATTTATCCCTGCAGTTGGTCCGCGCCCCCTTTGAAGAATAAGCCACCTGCTGTCTTTCATTCTGTCAGGCAGTTTGTAAGAGGCGAACGATTGGTTATGCGAGTCACTACTCTGACGATGCGCCGATCGTCACGGGAGTTTCTCTGTTTGGCTGCTGCTCTGGAGTGGCACTCCTGGTACCGGTACTCGATGTGTTTTAGTTCACGAGGAACTTTTTAAATAAATTATAAATTAATTCTTGCAATACTTTCATGTTTTTCGGACACATATTTTTTATATAATATCATAGATAGCAAACAAGCAGATAGATCTCCAGATGGTCAATATACCATCGCCTATAGACTCCAATATCAACCATCGCCTATAATCTAATGCCACATGCATAAGTTTACCGGCTACCTTACCATCCAAACCGGAACACGACAGTGACAAGCACTGACGATATTGCGGCAGGAATAGGTAAAGCGGTGGTACCATACCCGGGCGAGACAATGCAGAACTCTACCACCTAGTAGTCGCAATGATAGTGACTTGCATAGTCAATCAGTCGCCTTTTACGACCTGCCTGGCAGACCGGCAGTTGGTCTATTCTTCAAAGGAGCCCGGAACTAACACGGGGAAAGTCCAGCACAATTTACAATTCCATTCTATTCAATGTCAATACTACAATTCTATTTGTACCAAAAGAACTTAATTTAAAATGAGACAAGTGGCCAGCCATGCACTATTTCAATTGTAACACAAAGAAGGTGTTACACTACCATCGTGGCTACTAGGTGGTAGAGTTTTGCATAAACTCGCCGAGTGCTGCTACCATCGCCTTACCTATTATTACCGCAACAGCGTCAGAGCTTATCTCTGTCATTTTCCGGTTTAGAAAGTAAGATAGCTGGTAAACTTATGCATATGGCATTAAGACCCCGTCACAAGGATAGCAACGTATCATTAACATCTTTAGTGTATATGTACGATGCGACGAAACATACAGAAATTTGTAAGAGAAGCGTATGACTAACATTTTTAACATGCATCTTTGTAGGTATTTACTTATCAGTCCAACGAAATAGCTGTGAATAAAATATTGAAATGTAACTGTGCAATATCAGATTAAGTACAGAAAGCATTGGGAATATAAAACAACAAAACGTGAAAATATTTGACGCATTAAAATTTTAGAGTCTCATAAAAATATTGGCTGGTTTTTATTTAACGTCAACTTAACTGTTTGAATATTCATACGTGGTCTGAAACGCGCCTTCACAATTCAGTATTTCCTGAAATAATATTTGTCGGAAGTTAATAATATTATCCCATTGTCATGGATTGGGTATGTTTGGCATTTTTATTTGGAACTTTTTTGTTTATATATTATGTATAACCATAAAATAGTTGCTAATGAATCTTAAAATATACAATTTATATGTAATAATTTATGGTATGCAATATTCATGCATTGGGTATCAATATTTATACAAAATCTATACATATAATGAAATCGTAGGAAAGTCAAAATTGTACCTACATTGAATATTTTTAAAAAGAATACTTAGGGACGTGATCTACAATCGATATCGAAGCCAAAAATATAGTTTTTAGTATTTTTGTCTGTCTGTCTGTCCTTCTCTCTGTCTGTCCTTCTGTCTGTCTGTCCGTCTGTCTGTCTGTCTGTCCGTCTGTCTGTCTGTCTGTCCGTCTGTCTGTCTGTCTGTCCTTCTGTCTGTCTGTCTGTCTGTCCGTCCGTCCGTGCGTCCGTCCCTCCGTCCGTCCGTCCGTCCGACTGTCTGTCTGTCTGTTTGCCTGTTTGTCTGTATGTATGTCCTGGGTAAACTCAGAAAGTACTGCATGGAATTACATCAAATTTGGTATAAATATTACTAACAGTTCGGGTCAACATATAGACTAGATATTATCACGCTATCTCCGATCTGTGCGGAGTAAACGAAGCCCGCGCGGACGAAGTCGCTGGCATCAGCTAGTATTAATATAAAAATAAGCATTTTATATGGATTAAACTTGCAGAATATTAGTACATAATCTTTTTGTATAGTATCGTAAATGTCCTCCAAATACAAATAAATTATCGACACTTCTTTTATCGAACGTGTCAATGTTATTTTATAGAAAATTTCAGGTGCTAAGGATATTGCTATTTCCATCCTAGTCAGTTAAAATAAAGGAATAATTCATTTATGGATTAGTAAAATTATATTTAGTAACTTAAATAATAAAGTCGAATCAAGTTTATATATTTAGTTACATTTAATTAGAGATTACTGACATTGAAATGGTGTAAATTTTATATTTCGATTAAAATAAAGATTCGACTGCAATCAACATGATTCCATACTTGATCCCTAAATAGTAAGGTGAAATCAAAACGAACCAGAAGTGGAATCCTAAGGGACATTGATGGTCAAGTAGCATTACTTGCGATTTCTATAATCTAAGTAAGAAACCAGAAAACAAATTGCCATTTTTAAGTGGTAACGCATATGTCCACCAAATATGTGTACAATTTTCTGGACATTTCTTTCATCAAAAAGGTTGTATTTTTATCGAAATTGCAGATAATAAAGATTATAATAATGAAATAAAGTTAAATTTCTACTGCTAAAGAAAAGCGGAACACATTATAAAAATAGATCCAGTTACAATCACATCCGAAGAACATGAAAAACAATTTAAGATTCTCAATTGAATGAATTTTTATTATGTATACCAGCTGATCCAGCGAGTTTCGTTCCTCCTAACAGCCAATGAATAAATAAATTTAGGATTTCGAGATTAATACAAAATTGTTAAATTTAATTTTTCATTAGGATATTAAACATAAATAAAATAGATATATAACATACGCAAACTTAAAACTAATGACTACTGTTTTTTCTTATATTTTTTTGTAAATGAATATCATAGTTTATTACTTATTATCCTATTCCGGATGAAGGCAAATTTAGAAACACAAAAATCATATATATATATAAAAACCTCACTATTACTATTAAGAGTCAACCATTGCCTATAGACACCAAAGATGTCAATGGTGCGTTGCTAATATTTTAGTTTTTATTAGTTGATAACCTAATGAAACACATAAATAAAAAATCTACTGAACTGATTTAAAAAAAAAAATTGTTAATTTAAAGGTGTATTATCAAGGAAGTAATACATGATACATTATAAATCAGATTAAGTAAAAGAATGCTCTAATTTTATTGGTTTGCCAATTTATTAATTAATTTAATTAATAAATTTATGTTGGCTAAATTTATTAACACCAATAAATTTAGCCAACATAAATAGAATTATTGCTTTTACAAATGTTATTTTTTTATGTTATATATCTTTATAGGAAATACTTTGTCGGAACTATATGTATATTTCCTGTTTGTACGACTTTTAATATTTAAGGACTAGTGTCTAGTTAAGGTTGCTATATCATGCTAAGTCTATACGTTAGGAAAACTATTAGAGCGCTCATTGATTTAGATTTTGCTAAAGCCATCTGCATAGTACATCATCGTGATTGAACGCCGTGGGAACGTTGCCAAACATGAGCACAAAATCCATAATTTTGTTTTCCTTATTTAAAGAGCAAAGATTTTAATCGGAGCTAAATTAACATTTTAAATATAAGACGAAAGAATATTTAGTTTCGAGAATATAATATGTATTACAAAATTTAATTAATGATTTGGAAAACCAGCATACCTAATATGATGTCAATAATTCAGAGATCTCGTCGACTGATAATTCAAAAATCATTGGAATCTTTAAGCGTAATTATTGCCGTAACGTTATTTATTGAAAATGGCAATCGCCCTCAAGTCGAAATTCGTTATTAATTTTATGAAATGAAAAATATTTATTCGCAACAATATGGGTGTTACAAGTTATTAAAACGAATTAAAAATATTCTACCATGACATAGTGTGCAAATGTTTAAAAATTATCTATATATAAATATTTTTTTTTAAATTATTCGAACGGCATGAATATTATAGTATGAAATTTAGTACAGTTAAAGTTTACTCGTACATTGCAGAGTAAGAAGTGTAAAAACCCAATATTTTTAAATAATATGCATTAGAAATATTTTAAATTAATAAAAACAAATATTACACAATTGGAGAACTAAAATATTTTTGTCAGCCCATTTGCAATATATTTATTGACGAATTTGTTGGATATAAAATACTTTTCATCCATTAACCAGTTCGGTGAAGGTCGGTCGTCTTGTAGTGAGATCCAATACTATAGGTAATGTTTGTTAATTTTGACTATGCTTCGGTTGCGAAGTGAAACATGGCTTAAGTACGAACATTGAGTTCCTTTGTTTTTGCTACAGACATGGTTTCACCACGTGTGGTATTAGTGGTTAATTGTGTCGCTGGGATCTTTATTTTTCAAATCATGATCGTGGGTTTATTCCATTACCAACACTGCTTTTTTTCTCTTTGTGTGGCATCGCAGAGATCATATCTAAAAGTTTGAGGAAGATTACAAAATTGAATCAATTTCTTCTGTGAGTCATAAATTTCACAATGTTACTCTGAAATCTATGCACATAAAAATCAATCCCTATTCCATAGTCACGAAATCAAGCGTAAATGGCTGTACCGATTTCGTTAATTCTTTTTTTGTTGTGTTTGTGATTGTCAGGAGAAGGTTCTTATAAAATAAAATATTAAGAAAATTGCGCGGAAAATTAGAAAATTTATGAATACTTAACCACCATATAAAATTCAATGCCCTTTCGGCTGCCTGGAAGGACAATTTCGAATACTTTATCCCATATAAATAGCGTGTCACGTTGTTTGTCCGCTATGGATTCCTAATAAATATGGCAAAACAACTTCTGTCGGGTCAGCTAATTTTATATATTTATTGCTTCGTAGTTTAATCATAGAATTAAACCATAAATAAAAAGTATATACCTATGTGCGTGTGATAAATGTATGGTTATGTGTGTAATGTTGTTTAGAATTCCAAAGTCAACTATAGATACCCTTATAGTTTCGCCATGTTCTTCTATCTGTCCGCAGTCTAGCTCAGAGATGCTTAGTACTAGAAATCTGTAATTTAGCATGAATAAAACATATGCTAGTCACAGCAATAAAGTGGTAAAATAAAATCTTAAAAAATATTTTTTTAGGGTAGCTTCTCTACATGTAATTTGGGAATGTTATTTTTTTCTCGCGTACCTCACAGTGTGGAATATTATTGGATAAGTACTCAAAAATATTTTAGGCTTGTTAAAACAAAATTTTCGATTAAGGAATCCGTTTTTGAGATATTAAGCATTAAAATGTTTTTTTTTTTGGAGTCAAATGCATAGTTTAGCACAGTTAAGTTTATCAGTAATAGTCGATCAACTTACAAAATGTATTTGGTAAAGTTTTTATAGGCGGTGAACCTATGGTGCAGATATATTCGTCTTTGATATTACTTAAATTAAAGAGTAAATAGTATGAAACAATAAAAAAGTCTTTACAACAGACAACTACGGAACTCCGCATTGCGCGTGGCCGGAAACGCACTTTGTCATGTTTAAAACTTTATTGTACACAAAATACAATTGTATAAAAATATTAGCTTTTTGCTCTCCTTATTCTTTTAACTGTAACTGTTTAATACTAGGGTTGAAATCCTGAAACATCTTGCCCAGTTATGATACCACTGCCTCATGTTTCCTATACTGTCAATTTTTTGTTACTGTCGAGTTCTGATTTGGAGGGTAAACCAGTAACCAGTAACTTATAGTAGCTAGTAATTTATGTGGTATTAAAGTCCCGCCACACGAATAGCAACCTAACATTAACATCTCTAGTACTTATAGAAGACGGTTGTCTCTTTTAAGCAGGAAAGCTATGTACTTGTTACTGTGCTATCTTATGATATGAAATAAAACTGAAACCCCCCAGTCTGCGTAATTTTCTGCGTAAAAGAGTTAAAAGTTTTTACTTCCCGTATTAATATATTTAAACATTTCAAATAGCTCCTAAATTAATATTGAGGCGATTATATTTAATATTAAATTCATTATTCTTAGCACTATTTTGCAAGTCTTATTAATATTAATATCGCAAATAACATCGGTTATAGTGAATGCGATCCAGCGTTTTATTCCCGAAGGAGACGTTTCACGGAAATATACCGAAATGAGTTTTATTATAATTAATTTTAATTAATGAATTTTGTATTTGTTGATAGCTTTGGTGGAATCTATATCTATACATATAATAAAATCGTAGGAAAGTCAAAACTGTACATTGAATATTTTTTTAAAGAATAATTGAAGCGTGATCTACAATTGATATCGAAGCCAAAAATATAGTTTTTAGAATTTTTGTCTGTTTATCTGTATGTATGTCCGGGGTAAACTCAAAAAGTACTGCATGGATTTACTTCAAATTTTGCATGAATATTACTGACAGGTCGGGTCAACATATCGGCTACATATTATTACGCTATCACCTACGGGGGTGGAGCTGTGCGGAGTTAACGAAGTCCGCGCGGACGAAGCCGCAGGCAACAGCTAGTATATTAATAACAGCATTAGTTGAATGGTAAGAGGTTTTTGTCTAATCTACATAACTACGTCTTATCAAATATTATATATATTAGATATTCGACCGCCCCGTTGGTCGAGTGGTTAGCGACCCTGACTACGCAATCGACGTGGCTCGGGTTCGATCCCCGATGGGGACAAGGATTTGTGTGATGAGCATAAATGTTTGTATTTTCGGGTTTGGGTGTTTATTATATATGTAAAAGTATTTATATATGTACTTATACGTATTAGTATCAGTGACTAACGCCCATAACACAAGCAAATAATTTGCTTACTTTCGGGTTAAATCATTAAATGTAATTTGTCCCATGAATATCTAATTAGACGTAATAGATTCTAGTTGATATTTTCCCCGGCTGATACCTATTCTACAACAACAAATTTGATTATCCATTTGTACTCCGGGCAGGAGTTTGTGCTTAAGATAGAGAAGATATCTGTTCTCATCATCTCAGTAGCTTTGAAAGCAAGAATTCGTCCATCTTTTGGCTACGTGTACACTATGACAACCATCCCCGCATCTGTGCTTACGTTTAAAGGTAAATGCCAAATCAGACCGACGCATTGAACATATCCGAATTGCAACAGATTTCGAACAGCACAAAGTTGAGTTACGAGCATATATGACTGCTCAACTCTTCTATCTCACTAGCAATGAGCTTTATAAACACATAGTAACATATAATATCATTGCTCACTAGTATGAACTGACGAATCAGATTGTTGTAGCTTATGCTGATACTGAAATTTTGTATCATTATTGTTCATCACTATATACCTACAGCATATGAGAGTGTATTTATGCTTTATGATCATCTTGTGTTCGAAATTCTACTATATAGTAAACAATAAAATATCTTTAAATTTAAGAGCAGACTTCAATTGCAAAGAAAATAGGATAACATTATAATCATGTATGTCACATGAATTTAGTGACAACGACAATGAAAATATATTATTTAAAAATATGAGTCACTGATAATTGCTATTAGCTTAGTAAAGTAGCAGAAGAAAAATGTGGGATTTCTTTATTTCCCCGCAATGTAAACTTTACTTGGTTGCGTTACCTCAGCGGAAAAGTTTCGATATAAATTATTCGAATTTAATTGTGTGTGATAATTTTAAATTTGTATCCAGGCGATTTTAGGTTATTCGAAAAAAACTGTTTCGGAAACTTTTTTTTCAAAAGCGCCTTATATGAAAGACGTAAATGTGCTTAAATGAAATGTATGCGTTATAAAACTCCGAAAATATTCGTCTTTCCGCTAGGGTAACTAACGTTTGGCCGAATGCTGGATTTTCTAAATGGCTAGGCGTAAATATATGTTTTTTTTTACTCAGATTACTATTAATTTGTGTGTAATGGTTTTGATTACAAAAATTTGAAAAATCAAAACCGTTTAAGAGATAAAAAAGATTACATAAAAAAAGGTTTTTGCATCCTATTACTTAAAATAGATGTAGTATAGGTCATAATTTAACACCGTACATACACAAAAAAAAAACTGGAATAATTTATTTTCAAACTTTTCCGCTGGAGTAACGCACATATTTTATCTATGACAAATTCCATACACAATCGTTCGAGTGGTTTCGGGTAGATTCGGCTTTTGATTCACGTTATTCAATAGATACTAGAGATAATAGAGATATATATATTCAATAGATAATAGAGATATATATATTCTCGAGACAAATTACACTTACTGATCTAACCCCAAAAATAAGCAAATTATTTGCTTGTGTTACGGATGTTAGTCAACGATACTAATACATAGAAATACATATATAAATACTTTTACATACATAATAAACACCCAAACCCAGAATGACGAACATTTATGCTCATCACACAAATGCTTGTCTCCGTCGGGGATCGAACCCGAGCCTCGTCGATCGCGTAGTCAGGGTCGCTAACCGCTCGACCAACGGGGCGGTATATTACGTATGTAATTCGTATATGTTTATGTATACATGTATGTATAATGTATATTATATGTCTATGTATGTATTTATTCATATTCATTATATGTATGTATTTCTGGGTTTGGATGATAATTACGTATATCACAGTATCCATATATGTATTGCAATGTATTAGTATAGTTGACCAACACCAATAACGCAAGTATTTATGTATAAAATTATGAATATGTATTACATATTCATACATGTAGGTTATTTGTTTTAAAGTTTTAATTGATAAGCACTTGTAAATGGGGGGGGGAGATGTTAATTGAGATAAAAACTAACCTATCGTTTTGGACCAAACAGTAGATAATTACATTGAAATCGGTTCAGTAGTTTCGAAGTCCATCGCGGACAAGCAACGTGACACGTAATTAATATTATCAATTGCACCATGATTCTGTAGATTTTTTAAATATAGAAAATTTTATAAAATGGATTTACATGGTAAAAATGTTTTATAAAATTGTAACTATTAGACCCATAATTCAAAAATAGAATAATAACGTTAAATTATTATTTTTTTTTCAGATTTTCTGTATCACAGTCATAATATTCCTTATTGAACATAACAAAGCTATACGACTACACAAACTATTTCAATTTCTTGATGGCTTCAAATCCGAACATAATCTCCAAGGGCATCTTCACGTCGGTAACGATTATGCTGTGTTTCTCAGAAAGCCCAAATCTCACGATAAATTCTTAACGTACGAGCTTTATGAGGCGAAAAATGTTCCAGATACTGATAGCTATAAACCTAGATTACTGGCGATATCAAAAGTGCCTGTTATGTACATTCGAGATCAACTAAAGATATTTAGGGGAGAACTATACATGGCTAAATATGTGGATAGTAATGTAGTGCCGGGCACTCAAGTGAAATCGTTACGAGAATGGCAGATAGATAGAGCATTAAACTTCAGTGACAAAATACTTGTATTGTCTCAGCAGCCTAAAGTGTTACGGTCAATAAAATTATCATGATACAAGATTTTCCTTTTTAAGCTGTTTCTTTTACTTGGAATGAATTATTTGAACGTTTTCGCTATTTAATTTTCTTATCAGATAAATATTTTTTGGTTAACTTATGTATATGTCATTATATTTCTTTCACACCAGTGATAATGCACTATAACTTGGCGTATTTCTACTGCTGTGCTTTAGATGGTCGTGTTGTGTTTTGACGCTAAATACGGACGTTACATCGTAAACACGCGTACGGCAAAACAAAATTAACATCTTTGATGACTATAGGTAATAGTTTTTCTTTTCTTATGACCATCTGTCTGTTGGTATGCTATATCCATATAATGTCAACAGGCAGGCATTTGTTACATTTTATTATCTTTTATTATTGCATTATATTTAATAATAAAAAATAACATAATGGAACATTAAAATATAACATACCGAACATATCACACAATTTTATCTAAATAGCCCTTACAAGACCCTCACCTGAACAAATAAATAAAATTGGAATATTTGTTTGTAATATTAAAATAATCACTTGTTACTAAATACATATATATGATTGTATAAATAGGTAGTACATATACCAAAATAATATTTTTTACTATTTTCGTCTGTCTGTCTGTTTGTTCCGGCTAATCTCTGAAAGGCTGGACCGATTTTGACGGGAATTTTACTGGCAGATAGCTTAAATATTAAGGAGTAACTTCTACTTTTATTTTAGATAATTTTCCACCCAGCCGAAGTCGCGGGCACAGCTAGTTATTAATATGTTTGAAGCACATTTCAACTTGAAAGCTCGTCCAGTCATTTTTGTTGACCGTCATAAGATTAATAATGTTTAAAGGAGATCACATTTGAGTTCCTCGTGCGTGTGAAATTTTATCATTAGCATAATAATTATTATCATAAGAAGAAAACAAAAATCACAAAAATTGTATAAATTCTCGCTCGAATTGCAACAGGCATTGTTACGACAATATAAAGCTCTTAATAGCCAAAATAGCGTAGCATCTGACAAAATACTGAAATGTAACACGAAATAAAACTACCTCTAGTTATCTGACGGGCATGTCAAGTAGCAATGCACTAAATTCCATACACATTTTTACCTTAGATAGTGTTTTAGAAGAGCTAAACGTGAAAAAATTAAAATAAAAGTAGAAGGAAAAACTGGATATGGTTTTTCTTCCGTTATATTACTTTTAGCTTAATAACGTGGTTTTGAATTTTATGGAGTTGATGAATTTTCTTGTTGCCTTAAATTTTGAAAAAGGTCAATGTTTTTGGTATTGTTGTATTATAAAATAGTTTCTTTAGTCATTATGTAAACAGAAACTTATTGTAGATGTAAATCATATCTGTTGTAAGAAACCCATGAGAACTGTGGGGGGATTTTGCGATTGACTCGCTCGCGGAAAATTAACATAGGGGTATATATTTCGCTTATGTTTAAAGTTCTCTACAAAACATAAGCCCTTTATAAAGAGTCGGGAATCTAAGGGATTTTGTCAAATTTGAAACAAACGATCCAATAACTTTGACTTGTAGAAATTGACAAATTTTACTTTTTAGGGTTCCGTACCCAAGGGATAAAACGGGATCCTATTACAAAGACTTCGCTGTCCGTACTGTACTGTCTGTCTATCACTAGGCTGTATCCATAAACCGTAACAGATAGTTGAAATTTTCATGGATGGTGTAACTCTGTTGTCGCTACAACAACATATACTAAAACAGAATAAAATAAATATTTAAGGGGGACTCCCATAAAACAAACGATAACTGGTAGATGCTTGAAATATTCACAGAATATTTAGTTATATATTCACATTAAAAATAAATAATCAAAATAAAATAAATATTTAAGGGGGCTCCCATACAACAAACGTGAATTTTCCCCGTTTTTTTATGGAAAATGGTACGGAACCCTTCGTGCGCGACTCCGACTCGCACTTGGCCGTTTTTTTTATTATTCTTACGTTGTTTCCTTCAAAATAAAAGAAAATGACGTACTCGAAAATTTCAAGACAACGTTTTTTGCAACTTTACGTTCAGATTTTCTACATATTATCTACACTTTTTGGCTGGCAATAATCCCACTATACCCTAATCTGATGGCCTGAAGTATTTCCATGTCAACAACTTTTTATATTTTTGATAATCTGTAGACGCTTCTTCTCCACAATTGAAATGAAAAATATTATATTATAATCATTTATTTTTCCTGTATCTAATCTACAAAATTCAATTTGTCCTACGACGCTCGAGTAAATCCCCATTTAGCATCACGGGCTCCACTACTACTATATGAGATGGTTATCTGAAGTTGCGGCTGCAAGAAAACTTTTTTATAATTTTTACATATGCCAATACCTACCACACATTTAAAACACCAATCTTGGTAATGCTAGGAAGCCTTAACAGATGTCTATCTCAACCCTGTGCTAGCAGCTGTGATGGACTGACATGGACATTATTCCTAAATTCCAAATGCTCTGTTATATACTATCTAATCCCAACGATCTTTGAATATATCGATATGATAGTAATCACCCACCCATTCTAATATAAATTTATACTAGGCATTACGTATTTACCAGTTTTTTTTATAAAAAAATTTTTCCCCTTTACAACATCACTACTTCATACTATTTGCATTCATCTATAATTAGTCAAATCGCTCTGACGTGCGGGCGTTAACAGTCTAAAATTAAATTTAAGCTCTGTCTGAGTACTCTGCTCGCCCATTTTCTCATTGCGGGTATTCTGGCAACACCGACAATCTAGACAAACTCAAGTTATCAGCTATTTTCATTTCGTAAAGTTAGTCATATAAAATTAAATTTCTTTTTAATGAAAATAATATGAAAAAATGATTAGGAAATCCAAAAATTGCACGCCTGATAATGCTCGTTTAATTTAAAAAATAATTAAAAGGTACTGAATTAGACAGTAATTTTCATTAAAAATTAATCCCGTGACATACTCACGTTGTTAAAAAAATGATACCGATACGTTTGGTTGGTTGGTGAAATTAAAACAGTAATAAATGTGTTTATAAAAGGCTTTTTATTTATATCTGTGCACTTATATTAGTGTATTAGTGGAAGATAAATAAAATAGACACAGTTTAGGTCCAGAAAAATGCTTGACCTTAACATTTTGAGAGTAAAGCACTCCCAAAACGTTCTGGATGATTTCTTGAGGGACAAATACTAAAACAAGCGTTAAATGCTCTTAGTTAAGTGTGTCAATTTGATTTTGTCTTAATTATTTTCTTTTGACGTTAAACTTGCATAAACGAACCGCGCCTAATTTTTTTAAATTTTTCATCAGGAGAGTCATCTGCTTGCATGCATTGCATCAAACAGGTGGGTCTCTTAATGGAAAGCCCTAGCTTTGTTATAAGAAATATTTTGAATCTAATGATTTCAAGCATAATTTTTTTAAAGTTTTTGTACATTCTTTTAAAAGAATACTTAAGTCAAAAATAAGTTTACTAAGAAAAATAAATACTTTGGAAACAAAAATACTCTACTAATCTTGGGGAAAATATCAAATGGTAACAATTAATTTATTGCATAAAAAGATTATTTGATCGTAGTCAGTTTACTTCCTTTTAAATTAATATATTAATTCGGGAGACAATACTATTTTTAATTTTAAAATTGTAGCATTAAAAAAAATCGTAAGATATATTAATTGGTATTTCATGACGCTACAGAAAATAAAGCAAAATTTTTGACGACCTTCTTCAGCGCAGGAATTAAAATGATGACCGGGAATAGTACAAAGGATACTTTTTATCCCCGAAAAATTATTTATTCTCGTGGGATTAATCAAAAACTTATGATGCAGGATGCTACACGGTGCAGACAGTTAATTTTATAAATGCGATAATTTGGAAGTTTGCATGTATAGATGGCTAGACGGATGTTTGTTGCTCAATCGTGAAAAACTACCGACCGAATTTGGATGAAAATTAGCACACAGGTAAATGGTGACCTGTAATAGCACATAGGCTACTTACTTTTTACCCTGGAAAATGAGTTTTCTCATGGGATTCATCATTAACTTTTATAATGCTGTAGGTTGCATGGTGTTATAGCTAGTATTATAAATGCGAAAGTCTGTCTGTATGGTACGCTTTCACGGCTAAGCCATTAAACTGATTTGGATGAAATTTGGCATAAAAACAGTTGAAGATCCAGGGTCAAACATAGATTTTTTTCAATAACCAGTTCTTAAGAGGCTAAAACAGAGGATTGAACTTTGTAAGGAAAATTATATCGGCAACATGTTAATCTAGTTGCAGGAAAACCAAATACAGGTCATCGATATAAGAAACTAGCCCATTTATACGTAATATAATCCAAACATATTAAACCTAATTTCAAATATTATAACGTATTCAGAATTTGAAAATAAAAATTAGCCTCAATATTCAAATTATGCCAACTAAAGTTTTTGTTTGTGTATAAGAAGTTTCCTTACAAATGGTCAGGGATAATCACTAAGGGGCTTCCCAAACACAAAACTTTTAAAGAATCTCAGTGAGATATTCTAAAATGTCTTATTCAATGGTTGTTTTTGCGGCGCCCTCATGAATTGGCCATTTGTAAGACAAATAGCGGCTACATTATTTTTCCTCTTTTCTTTGTTTTCAGTGAATTTCCTTTTCATGCGATTATACTCGAAAATATCGATAATAGGAACTTCACTAATGATTTCGTTATTTAAGGTTAAAATAATACATAAAAACGGGATAGGACATGCTTCATTGATCCGGAAATATTGAAATAATGACAGATGAACGACTGAAAAAAAAAGATGTACAATGCGAATGTAGAGGGCTGGAGGTACCGAAGATCAAAACTGGTGTATCATGATCAAATTGGTCGGGTACTATCCGATAGCATCAAGAGTTTCAGAAACCGGCGTGTTTGCCTATCTTGATCGTGTTGTTTGGTACCCAAGTCTCTTCATCTACCATAAGAGATTAAGCGTGTAGATATGTATTTATATGTAAAATATAAAGACCGTCTTGTGGACTATTCCTTAAGTAATTTGGCTCAGTACATGAAATCCCATGTTTGATATCAGGAACGTATAAGCTACCCCAAAAGTAAGCGATTTATTTGCTTGTGGGTATTAGTCAACGATACCAATACATAGAAATACATATATAAATACTGGAATATAGATATTTAATAAATAAGCAAACCCGGAAATACAAACATTTATGCTCATCATACAAATGCTTGTCTCAGTCGGGATCGAACACGAGCCCTGTCGATTGCGTAGTCAGGGTCGCTTACCACTCGACCAAGCCAAAATAATCTTAGCAGGCATTCGGAATCAGCTGGTAGTGTAAGTACAACTGTGCCTCGAATGCGTAAATAAGAGGTCCCAACTTTTGCAGAAATAAGTAATAATCGCTAAAGTTGTTAAAATTTGGCGACCATCATCCATCTCGTCAAGCGACAAACATTTGAATAATTGTACATCTATGCATATATTTTTTTTGTTATGCGTTGTAGCCAAACGATTAATATCAGTCATTCGTATTTTTTTTATATCATAAGATAGCAAACAAGCAGATGGGTCTCCTGATGGAAAGAGTCAACCATCGCCTATAGACACCAAAGGTGTTAATGGTGCTTTGCTATCTTGTGGCGAGGTCTAATGCCACATGCATAACTTTACCGGCTACCTTACCCTCCAAACCGGAACACGACAGCGACAAGCACTGACGTTATTGCGGCAGGAATAGGCAAGGCGGTGGTACCAGACCCGGGCGAGACAATGCAGAACTCTACCACCTAGTAGCCACGATGGTAGTGACTCGCATAGCCAATTGATCGCATTTTACAACCTGCCTGGCAGAACGGCAGTTGGTCTATTCTTCAAAGGAGCCCGGAACCAACACGGGAAAAATATTTGTTATTATCTATACTAATAATATAAAAAGGAAAGATTAGCTTGCACCAACTCAAAACTGATTTAAAAAAAGTACCTATCTTCCCGTCCGTATCCCCGAAGAGTTAGGAAGAGGTACAACAAGTGCACCCATGATTAGCCGAAGATACTTGGTCCCACAATGTGATAGGTGGCAAGCCTGTTACCAACCAGACACTTTCAAATCCCGGGCAACGTTGTTTTTATTAGAAAACTGAAAAAACACATTTTTGAATTGCCCGACCCAGGAATCGAACTCGGGACCTCATGTGGTCAACTCCGACATCGGACCACTAGATCACAGAGGGAAAATCAATTTAAACCGATCGATTTTAAAAATTCATCACTATAAAACTATATTATCACTGAGTATTATTTTTTATCATAAGATAGCAAACATGTCATCACAACAAACCGCCTTTAGGCAATAAATATTTTAATGGTGCATTGCTATCCTTGTGACGGGGTCTTAATGTCACATGCATAAATTTACCAGCTACATTACCAAAATAAACCGGAAAACGACAGTCAAGGGCGTTAACGCTATTGCGCAGGAGTCAGGAATACGTAAGGCGGTGGTACCAAGCCCGGGCGAGACTTGCATAGTCAATCTTACGCCTCTTACGAACTGCCTACCAGAACGGCAGATGGTCTTTGCTTCAAAGTGGGCCTGAAATATTAAAAGGCCGGCAACGCAACTGTAAGACCCCTCGTATTGCAGATATTCGTGGGCAGCGGCGATCACTTACCATCAGGTGCCCCTGGCTCGTTTGCCACCTCTACCATAAAAAACAATAGGAAGGGAATGTCTTCTTAGGCTATTTTTTCACCCGACTCAGTAAAAGGAAGTAAAGTGTGTATGTCACGAGAACAGTTACGTGAAACAGCTATTGTTAAGAAAATCTAATTTTAACATATTTCTAGTAAACGGCTGATACTTAAATGAAATGTGAAATCCAAAATATCTCATACATTATTCTTTATCTAGAGATGTAAGAACCCGTCTAGACGCTTCATACATATTTTCGAATATATATTGCTGAATGCTGAATATTTAGAACTTTTACTAGTAATATGTTCATTTAATGTTATAGTTTTTGCCACTACTTTCATTTCTGGTGTGTTATGATACTTAATGCTCATGATATAAATCAAATAAGTTAAAGACTTAGTAGATTTTCTTAATGGACATCTCCAATAACCTGTGTTAGGATTTGTTTTGTATTTGATATTTAATATGTTTAAGGAAACTATTTAATATGAGATTAAGTAAGCATTGTCCAAATGTGATACTTTTGGACAACGCTTACTTTTGGTCAAAGATTATTTTTCTGGAGTTCTTTTTGGTTAGTTAACAAATTATATAATTTTAAATATTTTTAAATGTTCCACCTCGCTGTCTTTGATGACTGATTTCGGCGAAAAATAGTCTATGACATGCAACATTATTATTATTATTATTATTATTATGAAATCTTAGAGTGTAGCACATTCATTACCTGAAGCTACTTAGAACCTAAGAAATTGCCAGTTTGGATTTTTAATTTTAAGTTGAAAATTTAAATGATAACTCACTTAACATAAATTCTCAAATTAAATTCATTTTTAGTCATTCATAAATATTTAATATATATATAGCATAAATGCATAGTTCATGGAGATTCAGCAGCAAAAAATTATGATCGAAAAAACCTTCTCCTTGTTTTAAGAAAATTTTTAATCCGGTCACAAGTTTGCGAAAATTCATTAAAAAAAATGGTAACTTAAAAACTATGAAAAATCGTAGAACATACATAGATTGAGATACCTCTCAACACGAGGCACCTAAAAAAAATTTTGAACGTCACTTCTCTGTCCACCTTGTATAACATAATAATAGTATATGATATAAATAACAATTATTCTTCACGTTTTTATAATTATTAATTGACCATTTTACTAAAAACTTAAGTTATGGTTAATTCTACAAAAAAAAATGGCGTGTTACGAGTAAAATTCACTTTAAAATGTTATTAAAATTGTCGGTGCATTTCATTATATTAAATACTGTCATGAGCATATCTAATTAATTATTGCTAACTACTTTATATTTTATTGTACTAATTTTAATTACAAAGCGAATGACACTTTTAACTTACGTATACACCAAAACTCACTTGTACTTCCAGTTCACGTATATTTTATTCAATTATTTACAATTATTTTTAGTTATGACATTATTTTTAACTTTAGCTTGACATTTAACTAAATTTATCCTTTGACTTAATATGTATTTATTGATTATATCGAAATACGAAATGTATCTAATCCTAATGTGTTGAAATAATTCTACCGTGCATTTTATTCAATTATTTAAAATTATTTTTAGTTATGACATTATTTTTAACTTTAGCTTGACATTTAACTAAATTTATCTTGAAATAGGAGATGTATCTAATCCTAATCTCCGCTTTTTGGGGAAAAAATATCATGTTGGTAACCCAGACAGCCAGACGTTTGTGTCAAATTGAAATATTTGTCTAATACCCACCTATAAAGAGTGGTAATAATATAACTTGAAATGTAAAAAATATGTTAAGATATTATAAAATATGTGTAAAACATCCCTGATGATGCTTTAATAAGCGAAACCGGTTGGATGTGAATAGTAAAAAATTAAAAATATACGTGAACTGGAAGTATATTTAATATAGTTTTCATAAAATACTCTTGTTAACACGATATCAAATATCTTCTTCTTTTTTATAGAATAAAGGGGCACACGAACAGGAAGCTTACGTGATGTGTCAATGATTATCACCGCCCATTGAAAGCCACAGCCCTAAAGTTCTTGCAGCTGCGTTGCCGGCCTTTTAAGAATGAGTATACTCTTTTCTTGAAGGTGTCTAAATCATATTCGTTCGGAAACACCTCCGCCGGTAACTGATTCAACAGAAGAATAGTGCGTGATAAAAAGTTAGAAAATCGCACGGTTGTGGATTTCCAGACAATTTTATAAGTTGGTCGACAATTACTTAAAAACTTATAAAACCTTCTAAGCCGTAAAAGTTTTCTTTTTAATTTCATTATACTACTATGGTGTTTTTTTCCCACCCCCAAAACTAACAATTTAGCTGGCAGATGGGAGGGACACTTGGCTCTAGCAAAAATTAGTATTTTAAATCTTAATATTTTAGAAACGAGTGTCTTAATCGAGAAATTGTTTTCACAAATCTACAATATATAAAAAAATAATATGTAAAGATATCCCATACCATGAGGTATACGAGAAAAAAAATTAAAATCCTCATATTACATCTAGAGAAGCTACCCTTAAAAAAGATTTTTTTCAAGATTTTATGTTACCATTTTGTTGAGACTGCAAATGGACGGACGAACGGACGGACGGACATAGCGAAACTATAAGGGTTCTTAGTTTACTTCGGAACCTCTCAAATATATCGCAAAATATTAGCCGTTACGTGATGTATTCACGTAAAACATACACGGCTTTGTCCATAACACAGCCACAGCCCGTTTTTTCCTTTATTACTGACGAGACTAAAAGTGTTGTAACGTAGGTGAACTATTATATTGCAGGGGTCTTCTTTATTTGTTCAAATTTTCAGACCTTTGGTAAGTTTATTCCATTGCTTACACTACTTTTGACGTGAAGACGTCTTTAAATTTGCCTGCATGTCTGCATATGGAGGTACAGTTCAAAAATCTTATGATAACAAAATTGGGGGATATAGTTTGACGTTATAGCTACATAACTATCATTAACATTCAAAATCTGATTATACCGCTAGATATCTAAACCATGAGAACTCCTAAACTAAATAAGATAAACCAATCGAAATTGGACTCATTTGTTCTGTTTGGACAAATACTCTAGTTTTGGACAAATACTCTAGTGCCAGACGATTTCCAGAGTCTCATGATAGAGTTGGAAATACTTAATGGGAACCTTGGAATAAAATTAGCAATACCATCGAATTTGAGGTAGTTTGTTTCGTTATTTCAAGGACTTAAAATAATGCGTATGTAGCGGAATGGCGGTGTGAGGATGTGTCGGGGGTTTTTGAAATTTTTTATTTTATCTTGTTAAAAGCAACCGTTTAGCTGGCAGAGGTCGGGAGACACTTGACTCCAAAGAAAATTAGGATTTTAAAGTTTAATATTTCACAAATGAGTCCCTTAATTGAAAGTGTTTCACAAACTTACAATATCTTTTAAAAGCCTATCCAACAATTCCTCTACACTATGGGGCATACGAGAAAAAAATTAACATTTACACTTGACATGTAGAGGCCACTTTGTTGCCATGACTAATATTCATGCTAAATTACAGCTTTCAATAGTAAGAATCTTTGCCTTAGACTGCGGACGGACGGACGGACATAGTGAAACTATAAAGCTTCCTAATTCACTTCGTAAGCCTACAAATATAACCCGCTACGTAGACGTATTCGCGTAAGATACACGGCTGTATCTATGACACAGCCGTAACTCGTTTTTTTGTTTTTGTAGCATCACAGCAGTCGCTTCTAAGATTTTGTGGAAAGTAGCGTATTACTTTAATTTCATCTTTGAATATTATGATATGTGTCAAATGCATTGTACTACAATGCATGTAAGCATTGCAGGTAAGCGTTATGTTAATATTAATTAAGGTAACGTATCAATAATGCATATTTTATAATAATATTGCCTTTATTTAACTATATTTATGAACAAACAAAATGTTACTCAACTCCCGATAGCAAAATTCCGTAAAAAAACGCCTGGATCAAGAAGTTACCGTAATACTCACACATATACACGAGAACATATATCCCTTTGAGACTTTTTGTTTGTTGTGAAAGTCTATTGTAAAACTTAGGAGAGATTTTAATATAGGCAAAAATTTAAGGCAAATGTTGTTTTGCCATAAGATTTCGAATTACTAATATCGCTGTTAAAAAATAGGGGTTGATAGTAGAAGGGTGAACATTTAGGGTTGTATGTAATGTTAATGCCACACCATAAAAATAAAATAAAAAATGTTCAAAAAATAAAAAAAATCGGTGAACCACCTCAATTACTTAGGGATACAAAAATAGATAACTACCTATCCTCAAACCTACTGAATATACATATAAAATTTCATCAAAATTAGTCAAGTCGTTTCGGAGGAGTATGGTAACAAAAACTGTGACACGATAATTTTGTATATTAGAGGATAAACTTACCGCCAACATTTTACCCGAGGGAAATTGCTACTCGTAATAAATGGCAAAACTGGGCTTGCAAAGTAAAAATAGATGCAAAATTTTACAAACTGGAACATAAATTGAACATCGCTAAGAAATATACATTATACCCTGTCCACGCGGCCATAAAACAATGGATCCAGACAGTGACGTATGTTGCAGCTTCATAGCGTAACTATTTCAACCTATCTGTAGGAGAGATAAATATTGTTTGGATTTTTAATAAACATGAGTCGTGATAAATTGACAGTTACGCACTGACTTTATGGATCCGAGCGTTATTAATTTTTAGATATTATTTATTAAGTAACGACATATTTTTTAAAAGTATCGTATTTACAAGACTGTGAAAATAATGAGTTTGAAAATTACCCGCCAGTATATATAATTTAGGGGTCACAGTAATGCCGCCGCTTTGACAAATAAAGCGAAGTTGATTTCAACCAAACGACGGGATCAAGCGAGCCGACTTTGAAGACTCTAATGTGAGTGCTGGCTCTCACTATGTGTCAGAAGTCAGACGGTACTCGGCCTCTGTGCATGCGCGAAGTGTGATATCTCCCATTTTATCATACGCTTGCGTAGCGTTTGCCCATCCCACTGAACGGACTTGCATCCGTTGCAAATAGTACAGAACAAATTCTTGCGTATTGTCACGGGTGCACCGTGGTATATGTACAACCTAGACCTTCATAAAGATCTCGAATTGCCGAGCTTAGTTAATAATTTTAAAGATATTTCTAAATCATACCACTCTCGATCGTACCATTTCGCACCCTAACCCATTGGTGATAGCCGCGGCAGACTTTTCCCCGCGTTGGTTCCGGGCTCCTTTGAAGAATAAACCAACAGCCGTGATGCCAGGCAGGTCGTAAAAGGCGACCGATTGGCTATGCAAGTCACTAACATCATCTTTTCTCGCAGCATCACCAAAAAGTGAACTGTGAAAAAATGCTTAATAGCAAAAAGTTACGTCTTTGTACTCATTTGTGCAATAAAGTGTTTAAATAAATAAATAACATCGTGACTACTAGGTGGTAGAGTTCTGCAATGTCTCGCCCGGGTCTGGTACCACCGCCTTTCCTATTCCTGCCACAATAACGTCAGTGCTTGTCAGTGTCGTATTCCGGTTGGGAGGGTAAGGTAGCCGGTAAACTTATGCATGTGGCATTAGACCTCGCCACAAGATCGCAACTCACCATTAACATTTTTGGTGTCTATAGGCGATGGTTGACTCTTACCATCAAGGGACCCATCTCCTTGTTTGCTATCTTATGATATAAAAAAAACTACATCCCAGATCCTAATCCCGATCCAAAAATACGTAGACCTCGCCACGTGCTCACCGATCGTGACGACTCGATAACTCTGACCAAAGGAATACACCAAAACACTACTCACCTACACTCGTGACACCGTCGCCGTTGGCGACGACGAAGATCTCTATTTCGCCCACCAGCGAGCAAGCTGAGCGAACTAACCCTAAGAGCAAATATCACCCGCCGGACAAAACAATTTTATTTTATTTTATTTGGAAATAATACAGTGTACATACTTAATTTATATTACAATGTGATTAACTAGGCACCATTTATATGCTTTCGCATATTGTAACTACGATAACTACTAATACAATGCCCCCAACACTATCATTGCAAATCTCGACCCCACCCTAAGCCGGATCGGTATCGCAGGAGACACCCTTAGGGTGGAGGGCATACAGCCCCACGCCATTGAACTCTGGCTAAGCCCTCTGCTCGCTCCCGTAGTAATTCAGACATTTCCAAAAAAAGTGCAATATCTACTTTTTTAACTAAATACAATCCAAATCACTAGCCAAAATATTATTTTATTATTATGTGCATTCCTAAAGTGTTAAAAATACTACTAAAAATCAAAATAAAGTTCAGGTGAGATGGTAGCGTATAGTGTTTTTTTACTTAATTTAATTAATGCAATGATCGCCTCTGTGGTCTAGTGGTCCAGCGTTAGTGTCGACTACATGAGGTCCCGGGTTCGATTCCTGGGTCGGGCACTTAAAAAAAAGTGTTTTTCAGTTTTCTGATAAACACAAAATTGCCCGGGATTGGAAAGTGCCCGGTTGGCGATAGGCTTGCCACCTATCACATTTGTGGGACCAAGTATCGTGGGTGCCATTGTTGTACCTCTGCCTACCCCTTCGGGGATACGGGCGTGAAGATACTTTAATTAATTTCTATTGCATAGGTGTGTATGTATGGAGTGGATTATTATGGGAGTGGATAATTGTACTGTCTTCTTTATTTTTCAGGCATATAGTGAGTTTGTTTCATTTTTAGGCCGCTTTTTTTTATTTTTTCCTTTTTAGCACATATTATAATATAATGGTTACTGTCGTAGTTTTAGAGGCAACTTAATTTTAATAAAAAAATACATCAGAAATTTTCAAATTAAATAATTTTCTTCGTTGAGTAAAAACAATATATTCTATTTACTATTGTATTATTATTTTTTTGGTTATAATGATGTATTATCTTAGGATAAATTCATTTAACAAACACGATTTCTCTAATTATATTTACCCAATAATAACAGGAAATTAATGAAAATAAAGCATTATTATTAGTCCGTGAAAACTACACAAATAAACAAAACTATAGCGTTCATAATTACATTTTTATGGCAAACGCTCTTTTTGCAGTCCGTTTGTATATGTATATTCCAATAACTAAATAGTTTGTTTCGTTTTTTACTATAGTAATTGTTCAAATATATTTTTGGTAATATATTATTGAAACTAAATTGCTACAAATGTAAAATATTATTAAAAATAGATTGTATGTATATCACGTCAAAACAGCACATTAGCTAAACGCTGAATATATTTGTTACCTGACTGTGCTAGAATGAGAATTATATTTTTAAATGTATATTTTTGTAGCTGTCTACACCATAAGTGGCTTAAAATAGAGAGGTGTCGTTAGATTCATTTGACAGTTCAGGTGACAATTTGTAAGAGTGACATTGTTATATATTTTTCCGGAACGAGTGGCAACAGAAAAAACTACTAACTTCGTGTACAGGTTACTAACTGGTAGCCCGTACATTTTGATTCGGCTCGAAGGACCAAAATGTACGAGCTATCAGTTAGTAACTTGTACACGAAGTTAGTAGAAGTTTGAGAAGGCGATAAATAAAGTGAGTAAAGTTGGTTGATTCGCGATGTTTATTATAATCGTTAAGTTAAACGACTCGCGCTCGCCGTGACTGTATCGCCTCTGTTTAATAATGCCTTGTCGGCCCTTTTTATATCACCAATGTACGTAACCGTACAAAAACCAATTTTTTACCCCGACCCGGAAATCAGACTTTTATAATAATTACTTGTTAGGTAACTGTATTAATAACAATTTAGACATCCATTGCGCAAATTTTAAAAAATCAATCATTATCATATATATTATTTCATAAAGGTGTTTTTCCTGGTAAAAAAAATACCCAGTTAAACTTTATGTTTTCTACTTTGGGCGAAAATTATAACAATTTCGAAAAAAAATTTTTTATTAATAAAAAATAAAATACGTTTTTATAACAATCGACCGGATCGCCCTCTGCAGGTGAAACATCAAATATTTTAATAAATTTTTATACTTAGAATACGCTAGATGTGCGAAATTTTCGCATGGGTCAGCTAGTTAGTTATAATTTACCTGAGATAAAAATTTAGATTGCCAACGATAATAGGCTTGTATCCACTATGATTAGGATATAAGGTAGTTTTTATTGATTAATTATGATATAGAGATAAAATACTATAATGTTTCTTGTAAAAGATAAGGATTAATAATATTTTTAGGATATAAATTCGGGAAAAATAGACTAAGTCATGTGATAATAAACGTAAATCTGGAAGCGTTATATCACGCCGTGGTAAAAAATCATCTTGATGTCATTTTAGACCCACAATTTATTTTTATTTTTTTGGTTAATAACAAGCTGAATTTATGTGAACAGCTTCGTTTTAACTTCGTCTATCTTTGCTATCTTCGAAAAATTTCGAAACTAATAAACATAGATAAAAAAAAATTTTAGTGTTGGACTAGGAAAAGTTTCCACTTTACGGATAGGACAAAGTAACCCTTAAATTATAATTAACAAGATGAGATAATGACGATGAGAAAAATAAGGTTGTTTTTAAATTTATTAATATCAATTAAAAAATCTCATAATTCCGAAACTTTAGAGTAGAGGATTCGTTAGAAAAACCATCGAATGTGTAGGACAAAAGTTTTTTCGTATTTTTCATATAATTCATTTTTTTATTTTTCATATAATATCAAGTAAAAAATATTTTTGTTATTAATCAATAATTTTTTACGCCTAATTTAAACGTTTGAAGCCCGCTAACTTTATTAGTTAGTCAATCCGAGACTTTTCGACAACAGAAAAGATACGCGTCTCATTAAAAGGAAGCTGTTCACAATAATTCGGCTCGTTATTAATAACAAAAATTGTTTCCGGGACCACGGTCTATTTTATAGAAACCACAAAGTATTTAAAGTAGATATATGAAGTGAAGTACATGAAGTCATTATGACGAAATGACAGTACAGAGGGTTTTAAAGGTAAATTTTAACTTCAATTTTAAAACGCGATTTTTTTGTTAAAGAGGTACGTTTTTTAACAAAATAAATAGTTTTTAGTTAATTTACAACAATTTTCAAATTTAGTCAATTAGCCTAAATTAAGACTGATCAGATGACACAATCTTAAACTTAAATCCATTTAACCGTTAAGTCAAAAACATAGCCCTCATTTCAACGCAGTCGATTAATTTCTTAATATCTTCTACAACGGTGATAAATAGCTTTTTGACACAATTTATAATGCACTTGTGCTTTTTCACTTCACAAAATATATATTTTTAGTATACTACTCAACCAATTTCACTTTTTAAAGTATCTTCAGGGTGTAATTTTAAGTGTATTACATCCTGAAGATGCTTAAAAAAGTGAAACCGGTGTATTATACCTACCTAATTATATTACATTCTGAAGATGCTTTAAAAATTGAAACTGATTGAGTAATACGCTAAATATATACTGTAAAGTGAAATTAATGTACAAGTGTATTATAAATTGTGTCTAACAGTAATGGAAATTCACCAAGTGCCGACGATGAAATTAAGATATTTATAATATATGATAGCCTTTCGTTAAAATTATTCGCGTTGTACCGAGTGTAGGAACAACTGAGCCATTTACAAAATACGTGCAATATAACTAACTCATCTCGTTTGCTCCCATCACGACCTTTCGTAGCTACGTGATGACGTTTTTCACTAGGGACACATGAAAACCGTGTAGTTTACCCATTACTGAAGTAACTTTCTCCCCTCAATAATGAAGTGCACACCAGTTAGAACATTTTTGGCAACAATATATCAAACTACTTCATCCCTTACGGGAAAATTACAAAGTTTGTCATTGTTTGTTTTGAAATATAACAAAGTTTATATAATAGCTAGCTAACCAATGCAACCTAGCTAACAACACGCGATTATAATTTTTTTTTTTATACAATAAGATAACAAACAAGCAGATGGGTCTCCTGATGGAAAGAGTCAACCATCGCCTATAGACACCAAAGGTGTTAATGGTGCGTTGCTATCTTGTGGCGAGTTCTAATGCCACATGCATAAGTTTACCGGCTACCTTACCCTTCAAACGGAAACACGAAAGTGACAAGCACTGACGCTATTGCGGCAGGAATAGGTAAGGCGGTGGTACCAGACCCGGGCGAGACAATGCAGAACTCTACCACCTAGTAGTCACGATGGTAGTGACTCGTATAGCCAATCGGTCGCCTTTTACGACCTGCCTGGCAGAACAGCAGTTGGCCTATTCTTCAAAGGAGCCCGGGACCAACACGGGGAAAAGCCCAGGACCAACACGGGGAATAATATTATGTCATTAATATAATATATCTTTCATACAAAATTTAAGTCTATATTGAATCTTTTTAAGTAAAATAAAATAAGTTTAAAAAAAGTTGATTATGATTGACCCCAAATATAAAACTGCCAAAGGACAATGACTATAACAGTATGGGCCGCAGAACAGGGCTGCGTCAATTACAAACCTGTTTTAGAAGTTTAATAAATGCTTAAAAATCACCCTCAATTAAGTTATTTAGAAAAATGTAACATAACCTCAAAATTAAAAGAACCTATCTTCAACGATTTTAAATCAACAAAATATCCCTGCAGTATAATTTTATGACCCAAAAAATCGATTTAAAATAACCAAGACGAATTATAGTATTGAAAAATCGTGAATCTATATAGGACGTCTTATAACACACATAATGCAGCACATGAGACGTCTTTTTGTGAATTCACAAATGTTCAAAATTCAAAAATATGTTCAGCAAGTAAACATTAATTATGATAATTGATTACGGTAGACACTACAATAATTTAGTCACCGTTAAAGAAGAGAATTAAACTCATCAACACAACAGAACAAAAAATATTATTCGTGACGGTCGGCTCACGAATCACAATAAAATGTCAATTCTCAATTGCCATTTTGCGCAGGAACAGAAACTTACCAAAACCTAATTACAAGCATATGTTTTCAAAACAAGCATTATTTTTACTTACAAATACATACCTACTTTCGAAATCACTACATAGTATAAAACAAAGTCGCTTTCTCTGTCTGTCCCTATGTCCCTATGTCGCTATGTATGCATAAATCTTTAAAACTACGCAACAGATTATGATGCGGTTTCTTTTATAGATAGAGTAATTCAAGAGGAAGGTTTATATGTATAATTACTTTCAATATATAGTAGAAAAATACTGTAATTTTTGAGTTTTTTGATGTCATGTCGTAAATAATTATATTTTTTCTGCTTACATTGCAAACGCAGGCTGAACCCTACGAGATTTATCAAAATAATGTACTAAGTATTTGTACACCTTGAAAAGGTCTACAGAAAACTCCACGATGGTATATGTCTATCTTTTATGGGTAACCATAAAAGATAGACATATAACATCCAACCAACCACAATAGCATTTTTTTTGTCATTTACTTTTTACGAGAAATAATGGCTTATTTTCGAAGCAATTTTAAACAATACAGCACTAATCCTTATCCAATTAAATAGATTAAATATATTGTTAATTTAATATAGCAATATGGGCATTTACAATATGTAATTTAAATGAATATTTTCGAAGATATTACAGATTTAAAATGCAGGGGCACAGCGTTTGCGGGGTTACCGGCCGGTCGGCGGCGGCGGGCGCGCGGTTTGTTCTGAAACTGCTGGGAACGTATTAATTTTCGGATAAATAAATATATAGGACTTCAGCTGAAAACCAAAATTTAGTACATTTTTTTAACATCCCGCTACGTATACGTATACGTAGGTAAAAAAGTTACTGATTTTGCCCTGATTTTCGAAAATCGAGTATTCACCAGATCTCCACATTTTGAGGTCCTAGGAATCTTTTCCGATTATTTTCATGATGACGTCAATATGTACGTATGTATGGACCACGACAGAAGCGAAAAAGATTGCTTGCCTCGGTAGTTTCATCAATTCTTCTGTATGCAGCACCTATCTGGGAAAAAACACTGCATCGCAGCGACTCCCGACGCAAAATAGCGTCCATCTACAGATTAACCGCACTAAGGGTCGCGTGTGCTTTCCGTACAGTTTTGATGCAAGCTATATGTATAATCGCTGGACTTCTCTCAATTCATATACTGGCCAAAGAAAAGAAAAATCAATTCTATGGTAAGGGGAGAAAGGAATATCATTACTGAAATTCCATTACTGTTAGACACAATTTATAATACACTTGTACATTAATTTCACTTTACAATATATATTTAGCGTATTACTCAATCGGTTTCAATTTTTAAAAGCAGCAGAAAATCATTATTGTATAGGGAAAGGGGAATTTTTTACTCCAAGTTTAATGCGTGCGGGTCACGGGCAGTAACGTATAAATCAACACTACTGGATCGATTTAATCATTTTTTTTTCACTGAGTGACATAGTCTATATATTTTATACCCGTGTGAAGCCAGGGCGGGTCGCTAGTTATTTATATAAATTCGAAGTAAAAGAGTCTTCAATAAGACTAAAATTGATTAAACCGAGCACATTCTGGGATTACAACACAAGTTATCTAAACAAATAGTTACTAAGTAGAAAATACTTAAGGAATTATTAATATAAAATCGATTACAGCAAATGATTGTACAAAATGTCTTAAATCGACTTAATATTCGATCGATTTTTAAGTTCGATATTCGATCGAACTTAATAATCGATTATTAGACAAATTAGCGCATCATTGACTTTTCATTGTCTTTGGTTAATTTATTTGTTTCCGGTGTAGTTCAATTGAATCCAAATTCCATTTGTAAAATATCAGTAAAACGTTTTACTTTATCTTAAATAAAATCCCCTGTTCGGATAGCTAGGTAACGGTTAAAAATTAAGAGAAAAATTATAATATTAATTTCATTTTGATGCAAGAGAAAAACCAGTACCATGAATGGTTAATCTCCTTTCATCAAAATCGGTGCAGAGATCTATTCGTGACAGTATGACAGGCAGACAGACAGACAGTCGGTAATATATACTTTCATATTTATAATATTAGTAAGGATTTAATATATAATTTTTGTGATAATTGTATCAATTCACTTATTTATATGCGTTTGTAATTTGAAATCGTTTTGTAGTATTATAACGTTCGTCATTCATAATTAGAAAATAAATATTGTATTAAAACATTACATCAAATCATAAAAGTAAATAAATACCATTACTCCTATAATGGGCCTACCTCTCGTTCCCACCACTGTAACTTCGGTAAACCAGAATCAACAGCGGCAACCGTCCTGATAACCTCTGAGTTGCGAGCTCAGGGTGCACTGGGGGAAAAGCTAAGCTGTCTTGGAACCCGCATCGAATTTAATCAGAAGAGTATAGGAGAAGTAGGAAAATACATCCAGTTTCCCTCCCTTTAAAGCAAGAGACAGCGTAAAGATAAAGCAAAAAAACTGCTAAGAAATGAGACGTTTACAATCAGGTTAAGCCTGATTGCTATTGCACCACGGTAATTTAGATATTTGAGGACCTACGAAAATGGCCTATTTAATTCTGCTTCCAGTATGAAAAAATTGCTTGAAAGCACGGAAATTCCCACGTGTTACTTCAAGGTCGGAATAGTAGATTACCCCGGATATACATCGTATACTATCAAGCATTTGGCAACGTTCATTTTGCCAGAGATTACACTCCCAAAGAATATGACGTGCAGTTTGATCATATTTACGGTTTATGGTAGAACATACTTCTATAATTATTATCTAAACCTGCAATAACCGTCCGAATAATTCGCACTAATTTCAAGAATGTCAGCATTGCTGCATAGCGTCTTAATGTATACCTGTATAAATAATTAATTAAATTGCGAAAACCAAAGCAGTAACAATTTTTTAGTTGTTGATGCCGGTAGATCAAGCAACATCTATAAAATTATATAGAATTTATTTGGAGTAATAGTGAGGTTTATATATATATATATATATATATATATATATATAGGGCCTGTTAAGTAAGTTGACCTAAACCTTGAAGGAGATAATAGGGTATCTGATTCTTAATCCAAATAAATAAGAAAAAAATACCCTTAAATTTTAACATAATTATCCAATCAATTCATAATTCATACGCACCAACACATTCGCGCAAGTAACGCGCAACCCCTTTCAGGTTTAGGTCAACTTACCTAACAGGCTGTATATATATATATATATATATATATATATATATATATATATATATATATATATATATATATATATATATATATATATATATATATATCTATATATATATATATATATATATATATATATATATATATATATATATATATATATATATATATATATATATATATATATATATATATATATATATATATATATATATATATCCGTAAAAAAAAGTTACGGTATAAAAAATCAATAACAATAAACACGCGGTAAGAATTCGAAATTAGTTACCGGGATAGGTATTATTATTACAGATCTAAATCACAGGAAACTTTAATTGAATTTAACCTTACAATCGTATTCGATCTTTAAAACCGGTCCAGTCGTTTTTCATTCATATACCTACCAACAAGCAGCAGCATATTTTGTATTTTAAATCGGGGCCAATCCCAGGTTATATAATACAGGTTGTTTGGTAAAAGTGTGTACATATTGAAGGACAACGTAAACAATAAAAATATAATAAAATAAGAATATTGCTTCACTACATAGCTTATCGCCTCTCTGGTATAGTGTTATAGTGTCAGCATCGAACACATGAGATCCAGGTTCAAATTCCAGGTCGGACAATTCAAAAAATATGTTTTTTCAGTTTTCTGATAAAAAAAAGCAATGTTGCCCGGGATCAGATACAGGTGCTTGGTTGGCGAGAGGCTTGCCACATATAACATTGTGGGACGAAATATCTTCGGCTAATCGTGGGTACACTTGGTGTACCTCTCTAAACTAAGTCAGTGCAGTAGTTTTAAAAAAAATATGTCCAGTCCAGAGTTCAGTTGCGAGTTCTAATGAATTTGATAATCGCTGTTTATAAGTAACTAGCTGTACCCTGCGCACGTTACGCTACTACGCCAACAATAAAACAAATTTAAAGGAAAGACTCGACTTTACCAACTCAGAAACCTTCGCGGGCTCATGCACAACAATTTTGCTAAAGATCATCACATGATGAAAGGCATAATTTATGATTCTATACAGCTGGAGTCTTGCGTCTATAGTCCCGAAGTTATATACGCGCTAAGACACACACAGTTCGGAATGTATACGAAAGCTATTTTCGCATCCATACGATAATGGTCGGTCACATCTGCATTTATCGTGTCATTGCATGAAGCTTTGTGACTTTAATCAGAAATTCGAAGTTTTGTGACGACAGACGCAAGTGCGGCTCCAGCGTATAGGACATACAGACGCTGTGCGTGGGTGTCCGTAATAAACATTCGTATTTGGTAAATAGGTTAAATTTAAGTACTTTTTAGGGTTCCGTATGTAAAAGTTAAAACGGAACCATATTACTACGCCTCCGCTATCTGTCTGTCCGTATGTCTGTCTGTTACCAGGCTGTATCTCATAAACCGTGATAGCTAGAAAGCTGAAATTTTCACAAATGTATTTCCGTTGCCAATATAAAGACAAATATTAAAAATAAAAAAAAATGAAAATATTAAGGAGTATAATCCTTAATATTTTCTTTTTTTTTTTGTAAAACATGTTTTTTTCGTATTTTTTTGTTATACTGGCATGGAACCCTTCGTGCGCGAGTCCGACTCGCACTTGGCCGGTTTTTTATTTTTACATATAGGTACTGTATCAAATAAAGTACCTACTGAGCTTGTATAAGCAAAATAGAGTTTTCGAGAAAATTTGATAAATTCAATTTGCCACACCTGTATGGCTTCATTGTTTCTTGTTGTGTAAATAAAAATGTGATTTCGTTTGGGTTAGCAGAGTAAATTGATTTTATTTACATAATACCGGTTCTGGTGTAATACAATAATGCTATATGTGAGTATGCGTTCCTACTGTCATTTAATATTTATGGCTATATGAATAATGTGTATGCGTATACATATAGCCTAATAAGTATGCTAAATGACGAATAATAAAATCTAGTTACAAAAAAATAGAAATTTTACTAACTAATACCAACTAACTAATATACAACAACAACTAAATATAAACTAATACCAACGCAACCTAGCTAACAACACGCGATTATAATTTTTTTTATAACATAAGATAACAAACAAGCAGATGGGTCTCCTGATGGAAAGAGTCAACCATCGCCTATAGACACCAAAGATGTTAATGGTGCGTTGCTATCTTGTGGCGAGGTCTAATGCCACATGATTAAGTTTACCGGTTACCTTACCCTCCAAATCGGAACACGACAGCGACAAGCACTGACGCTATTGCGGCAGGTATAGGTAAGGCGGTGGTACCAGACCCGGGCGAGACAATGCAGAACTCTACCACCTAGTAGCCACGATGGTAGTGACTCGATAGGCAGTTGGGCTATTCTTCAAAGGAGGCCGGGACCAACACGGCGGATTTTTAAATATTACATATAATATTTCTACTAGCAAATTAAAATATTTATACAAGTGAATTCATTTAACACGACACAAATCACAAGATACTAGCTAAAAGTTATAATGTGCATAAATTATTAATTTTAAGTCGTTGACTAGGAACTTATTGTGTAATTTTATTAAACGAAATCATGTTTAAATGCTACAAAATGTACATACATCACACAAGTCGTAGTAACTTATTTCACATTTAGAAAAACCCTTCTAAAATAAGTCAGTATCAAAGTTATAATATGCAATAATATTCATTTTAAGTCCTTGACTAGGAACATTTATTAAACTAAATCATATTTCAAAGCCACAAAAAGTACATATATTAAACCACTTATCACACAAATCGTAGTAACTTATTTCACAGTTAGAAAAGCCCTACTAATATAAAGTCAGTATCATCATCATCATCATCACGCCCCATTCTCTTATCGAGTAGGCAGAGTAAACAGGACGTCTATAGACTTTTCGGTTTACGACGAATCACTAGTTTGTTGGTTGGCGAGGCGAGTGGTGATCCCCATCGTCGCATTTTACCGAATTGATAACGATTATCGACTATTTATATCGATGTCTAGGGCCGACAGCTTTACGTGCTCATCCGAGGCATGGAAGTGGTAACACACCACCTACCAGACCCCGATCTGCTACTGTAATTTCGAATTTTCGAAAAGCCTAGAAACAAACTGAATAACACTTTTACCTGACCTGGGGTCGTACCCGGGACCTCATAATCTAAGCCGAACAGGCAGTCCCCATTAATATTGCGTAATATTTATTTACCTCTTATTTAATGAATTGGTTTGAAATTAATCTTTTGGCATATTTGAACCAACAACTTCCGTGTGAGTCCCCATCAACTTGATCTGCGCAGTTCAAGCAAATTTCGTAAAAAGTGTTTCGAAGTTTTCGCTTCACATATTAATATATAAATAAAATATGTTCTTTTATTCAAGTCAAATCAACTTAATAACAAAATAAACCTACTTCTTCGTTAGCCACCTAAACACACCCATCCTAACTGATGAAGAAGCGTCTAATAATAATTTCCACTAATAAAATCGAGCGCTCATACAATAGTTTATTGGCGTGAAGCGTGAAACAAGGCAATTTATCTTTTGTCTAATGGTCGACCGCTGGTTTCTCAATCTAATTAAATTAGCAAGGAAGCTAATAAAATTGATGCAGGACGTTCCAGGAAATAACTTCCATAAAAAGGCGCGCCAATTGATGTTGTTTTAGAAATAGCTAAAAATAAGAAAGTTCACAAATAGCTTTTGTTATTTCCCTTCATTGTATTGTTATCTTGTGTTGGTAAACAACTATTGTGGAGCAAATATAAACAAAGAACAAGGTCAAAGTCAAAATGTCACTTAACATAACACCCTTAACCCTTTCCCTGAAATCTTTTCTCTAACTAGGGGAGTTTTACAAGACAATGAACAAACTAAAAAACAATATTGTCATACATTCTGTAAATCATATATATTGGAATTAAAATATAGTTATTCAGACAATTTATTGTTATAATATTAGGTATAATTTTATTTTTGACATTGTATATTACACTTAAATATTGATTATTATAACAATTATTGTAAAAGTTTGTGGAATTTAATAGATCAAATATGTATAGATAATTATTATAATGAGAATGCTAAACATAATTTTAAATCGAAACCGAAAACATGTATTTTGTTATTTTAAATTTTGGCATAATGTAAAGCTGGAAATAATTTATAAATGTTGCATGCCGTTCGGTAGAATTTTTTTTTTTAATTATTAACAAGCTGAATTTTTGTGAACAGCTTTTTTTTGAGGAGACAACCATCTTTTCTATCTTCGAAAAATCTCGAAGCGGGTAACTAATAAAGATAGATAAAAAAGAAAAGTTTAGTGTCGGACTGAGAAAAGTTTCCACTTACGTGTAGGACAATGTTACTATTGAAACATATCTTCACGCCAGATCCCTTACGGGGTAGGCAGAGAGAACCGAGTGCCATACATCACGATCCTTGCAGGCTTGTCTCGCTTCTTCCACATTCATCACTCTCTTCATACACACACGCCGGTTGCGAAGACTCTTGACATCACCTTTGGACAGTACTCGATGAATCTGTCGTGGTATGTCAGTCTTGGTCTTCCCCGGTACCTACATCCTTCCACATTCGCGTTGTATATCTGTTTTGTTAACCTTTCATCTACCATTCTTTCTACATGTCCGAACCAACGGAGCATGCCCTTTCTCATCTTTACACCGACACTTTCTTTCAAACCTAACCTCTCTCTCACTTCGACATTACGAACCCTGCTAAAAGCACATCCAAGATATACAAACTCATCCACTTGTTCCAGCACTACATCATCGACCACAACTCTTACATCCGTTCTGGTTGTTTCTCTTTCAAATACCAAAACTTTAATTGTCTTCGCATTCAAATGTAAGCCCATACTCTTACAATCCTCATACATAACTGTGACCAGTGTTTGCAGCTCAGATGGAGTTGAGCCTAAAAGTACAGCGTCATCTGCATAAAGCAGGCAGTTCACCACTAGATCACTCATGCGCATTCATTCAATAACCTCAATCTTTGGAGACACTTAACCAGATATAGAATAAACAGACGAGCTGACAACACACAACCCTGCTTGACGCCGATATTGACATCGAACCAGGGCGATATGTTGCCGTCCACCCGCACACATGCTTTGCAGTCCCAGTACATGGATTGCAAAGCACGCAGCAGACGCCCATCTATCCCATAACTGGGTAAAATGTCCCAAAGTTTCTTTCGCACAACTCTATCAAACGCTTTCTCCAAATCCACAAAACCGCAGAAAACCTTCTGGCCTACAGCCAGATGCTTCCCTACGATGTTGCGGAGTGAGAAAACTTGATCCATACATCCTCTTCCAGATCTGAAACACCCTTGTGCCTCCCACAACATTCCCTCGGACTTCCCTTGCATTCTCCTTTCAATGATCTTACCATACACCTTCGATGGTAAGCTGATCAAATTGATGGCCCTATAGCTATTGCAGTCTATACGTGAGCCCTTGCCTTTATACAAGAGCACGATGACCGCGCGCCGCCAGTCTTCGGGTACTCTACCGGTCCTCCAACATGTATTGCAGAGGACCCAAAAAGAGTCCCAGACGGCAGGACCACCGTATTTGATCATCTCAGCAGTCACCTTATCTATTCCCGCAGCCTTTCCATTTTTCATACTTCTTATCGCCCATACGATCTCTAGCATAGTAATGTCCTGGCACGTTTCCACCGTCTCTGAGTCACTTACTGAGTCAGAGACGGAGGCAGCGTCCTGAACAGCATCATACATATCTCCAAAATATTCACTCCATCGTTTTAACACGCTTTCTGTGCTTGTAAGAATGTCACCATCCTTAGATTTAATCCTATTCATTCTGGAGGCTGCCGAACAACTCTTAGACTTCTTCACCTCCCTCCAAAAAAAAGTTTGGTGTTTGCCTCGAAGTTGCTCGCCAGTCTCTCTTCCGCTTTCAAACATTCTCTTTCACGCTTTTCTTTCACTAAGGTTTTGGTGGCATTCTTACAACAACGATACAATTCTTTCTTCTTGTCTTTCATACCATCATTCGCTTGCAAACATGATACATAGTCTAGCCATGCTTTCTTCTTTCTCTCAATCGCAGCTTTCACTTCATCATCCCACCATGCATCTCCTTCCATTGACTTGCACAGTTTTGCACTACCACATACTTCTTTCGCGGCTACTATCATACTATCTTTCAAAACTTTCCAACATTCACTCTACTGTCACCATACGGACCAATAACGGCATCGAAACCAGGCCGCTTAGTCCCGACCCATCCATTCAAATCACCACACAAAATGACTCTTTCATTGTCTTCAACCATATCCAGAACGTCCCTTACAGATTCCCAAAACATTTCCAGGTCACTGGGCGACGAAGAGCTTACCGGTGCATATAATGCGACCAAAGAGACTCTCGTGATTCCCAGTTTGATCCGGACCCAGAGAAGTCTCGAGCCAGCCATCCCATAATCTTTCAGACCAGAGACTAAGCGCGACGATAGAAGTATACCTACTCCGGCGCCAGCATGGTCGCTCAGGGGCACACCAGACCACAGAGCCATCATGCCACCGGGGAGATCAGTGGTTTCACTACCTTTACGTGTAGTCTCATTCATTACATCTATTAATTCATGCATCTTATCTTCCAACCCACCTCTTACATTCCACGTGCCTATTTGGCACACTGCTCCCCTCGACTCGCCTATTCGGGCCTGGCGTGATGGGTGGCGGCCCCCATCGCCGCATCCGCCGCTTTTCATACGGACGGGGGCGGATCGGTACGCGTCGCCTCCAGGGGACGCCCTAATCCGCACTGCGGTACTTATTCGGGCCAGAATTGCAGTCCAAGTGGACTGGCAGGGGTCGCGACGAGCACGCTTCTGGCCAATGACTGTCTTGATATTGAATTACAATAATAATTAACAAGCTGTTGGAGAAAATTAGGTTGTTTTTAAATTGATTAATATCAATAAGAATCTCATAATTCTGAAACTTTAGGCACGAGTGTGGTAATATAAAACCCGCTAGGCTCCGAGCTGCTCCCGGGATTTTGGATTTTCGAGAAAAACCTCTAAAAAATCTCAATAACACTTTTACCCGACCCGAGAATCAAACCCAAGACATTATGATCTGAGCCGAATAACCTACCCCTAGACCAGACAGAAAATCAGCTAAACAAAAAAATCCTACTAATATTATAAATGCGAAAGTTTGTGAGTATGTATGTATGGGTATTTGTTACTCTTTCACGCAAATACTACTGAACCGGCTACGATGAAATTTGGTATGTAGATAGCTGAAGACCCAAAATAACACATAGGCTATTTTTTATCCCGGAAAAGTTATGTGATCCCGCGGGATTCACTAAAAAAATTATAATGCAGCGGGCTGCACGCTGCAGTTAGTATAAAATAATAAAAAAGAAATCCCAGACCTTCTTAAGCTCCCGACGTTGCACATCGAGTATAAAATTGTGCAACACGTCTACTGTATATTTTCATGTCGGCTGCATAAAATAAATACGTGAGACGCATAGCAACCTTTATAATTTGTGTAAAAATAAAAAAGGCTAACTTGTGTGGAAAAATGAGTTTCATAAATAGTATCTTCACGCCCATATCCCCGAAGGGGTAGGCAGAAGTACAACAAGTGCACCCACTTGGTCCCACAAATATGATATGTGGCAAGCCTATCGCCAACCGGGCACTTTCCAATCCCGGGCAACTTTGTGTTTCTCAGAAAACTGAAAAAACACTTTTCTTATGTGCCCGACCCGGGAATCGAACCCGGGACCTCATGTGGTCGACGCCAACGCTAGACCACTAGATCACAGAGGCGATTTCATAAATACACCAAAAGAAATATTTTAAATGTGCTCCAAGTTTTTGTTGAGGTCTTTTAAATATCTCAGATTATAATTTATTCCGCTGACGATACACATTGTACCCTTAGCATACCAAGATATTTCATTTATAAGCAAACATCAAGGTTCTTATCTAGGCTTATTTCTAATTTAACCCGCGCAGCTTCGCCTGCGAATAGTTCGACCTATCGTCGATGTAGATTTTCATACAAACTTTAAGCTTCTTAGGAGTCGATTTAAAAAAATAGGCTATTTTTGATCCTGGACCTTAAAATATTACCATGTCAAGTTTCATTAAAATTAGTTTATTGGTTTAAACGTGAAAGAGTAACAGACAGACATTTATAATATTAGTATGGAAGTATGGAAAAAATAAGTAAATTGAAAAAAAAAATCGGAAAAAAGTAGCCTATGTTTATCCCAAGACTTTTAAGTATAGTTATATTAAAACTTCATCATAATCAACCCAGCGGTTTAACGTCACACACGGACAGTTACAGTTATGCAACTGATGCATGTGGCATTAGACCTCGCCATAAGATAGCAACGCACCATTGACATCTTTGGTGTCTATAGGCGATGGTTGACTCTTTCCGTCAGGAGACCCATCTGCCTGTTCGCTATCTTATGATATAAATTAAAAAAAAACATACTTTTACATTTTTAATGTTAGTACGAATTAGATTTTATATTAGACTTATTTATTGCTCACTTTTTAATCAGAATGTATGTCTGCATGAAACACGAAGTTTTCTTGAAACTCCAATAATTCCAATAATTTTTATCTAGTTCTTGGTACAGCTGATAATTCAAATCAGAAACCGTCCAAGTGTTTGTCAGATTGTTGTAGAGTTCTGTAATGGCCGATCACAATAATGCAGGCTAAGAATAGTAGTTTGTTCACCAAGGCGAGAAAATGACCGATACCTTACGAGAGTGTAGTTTGAGGCCCGAAGCGCAGCTGAGGGCCAGAATACACTCAAGTTAGGTATCGCATTTTCTCCCGAGTGATACATACTGCTTTATACTACACCAATGAGGAAAATAAAAACATTTTAGTTAAAATTTATATTAAAATTATTACAATTATTGAAACTCCATAAATTCTTCATATGTTTTGTTGTACTTATGCTTGGACTTTTCTGGCAAAAGGTTTAAAATGACTGTTTGAGCAGCTTCTTTTAATTCAGGCGGCGTAAATAAATCTTCATTCTCGCTACTAGACATAGACATCAGAACAGAATGTAAGAAGAAGATACTATAAAAAAGAAAATTTGCGCGTACAATCATTTTTTTTTTAATATTGAGGAGGCAAATGAAATAAAGCACATACTGCCAAGTTTCCTTAGTAAATGCTAGTGGCCAGTAACATTTTGATGTGCTTCGAGATACAAAATTATGAATTTTAAAAAGTTAAAGAAGGGGAGAAAATTACTTTTCCCCAAGGGGAAAAAGTAAATCCCATACATTTTTGCCGCCCGCATATTGATTCGCTTGGAATTAGGTACTTTCTTCTCGTTTTTCAAGTAAGAACTAATGTGATTTCCGAATAGGTGTAGTATAAAACATTTTCTTTTACATTTTATTTAGTATAAAACATTGTATTACTTTATAGTATGAACTTCCTAAGTATAACTCCATTAAGTACTTTTTCTAAGTTTAGCGACTATTACTCGTAAGCTCAAGAAGATAAAATTCCATGTGATATCTTTTAATACACTTGCAATTTTTAATGACATTCTTGTGATCTAAGACTCCATCAAAAGTTTTATTGAGGTATATTTTAGATTTTTTTCAAAAACTTAAAATTTCTGTCTGGTCTGGCGGGTGGTGTCTTACCACTCCTATGCCTCGAATGAGCACATAAAGCCATCATCCCGGATATTGATAGAGATATGCGATATCTTTATCAGGTAAGTAAAATGCGGCAATGGGATATACTTAACCGGTTAATTGCGATAAACCAACAAGTCTTATAAACATTTCAGTTCACTTCGCCTACCCTACAAGAAAACTGGCGTGATGATACTTTTAATATACTTGCATTCGATACATGGTTCAAGAAAGCAAATAAATATTTTGATCTTTTAAATATTTACATATGAATGAACAAAAAATGATTATTTAATTTTACTCTACATTGAATTTATCAGCAGGGTAATTTAGGGTTGTGCGGAATTTATCGACCAATAAGTTTAAAAAAAAGTTTATCGATTGACATATTATACTAGTAAATACAATGGCTTTGTCAAGAACTTTTGGGCGTTTATGCATTACAATAATGCTTTCATATTTTATAGATTCAGGCGTTACTTTACGGAAATCCATTATTTAATGAAGAAAACTAGTTATTGTGCAAATTTCTGTAATTTTTTTGTGTACACTTGCAATGCCACTCAAGTAGAAAAAATAAAAAAGTAGTGTAAGAATTAAGTCAAGCCGAAGTATTAATTAGGAAACACGAACAGTACTTCGCTCAACGAGTTGAGTGAAGTAGTGTTCGGTCTCCTAAAGACGTTTCGGTTGCGAAGTGAAACATGCGTTCCTTGCATATATTGTGTGCTTTTGTATTTACTCCTGTCATGGTATAAAGTATGGTGGACGAAGTTGGATAACTGTGCCGCAGGAGTTTGAATATTTTTCAAGCTTACGTTGAGTTTGTTCCATAACTTACACCACTTAAACTCTGCAATTGGATCACCAGTTTTTTGGCAGATCGGAGCATCAAGGTCGTCGGTGATGGCGCACGCTCTGAACTTAAACCTGGTGGTAAACTTAAAACCTTAACTTAATGCTGGTGCTCCTCAGGGCTGTGCGATGTCACCTACACGGTTTCTTCTGCATATTAATGACATGTTACAATCAAGCAACATTCATTAACATGCGGATGACAACACGGGTGATGCTTTGTACTCTGACCGCAGCGGAGTTTCTCAACAACACGTCAACGAGTGCCGAAACAAACTTGTTTCATAAATTGAGGTGCAAGTTTCCTCAGCCTCAAAGTGGGGTCGACTAAACTTAGTCCACTTTAACCCCAAGAAGACACAAGTTTGCGCGTTTTCCTATAAAAAATCTCCCTATGTTGTATATCCTCGCTTCGAAAATACTTCGCGACAGCGAAGCGACAAGCAATGACGCTATTGCGGCAAGAATAAAGGTGTGTGTCAACAATGGATTTATTGTAACCTTCCCTGATTTTGTAAAATTCAAATGAATATAATTAGTATGTATTCTATAACGAATGTGACAAAACTGTTTGCTATATAGATAATTTTGGTAAACCTTTTTTAAAATCATTGCAAGAAATTAAAAACGATCAGAAAATACGTAGTGTATAAGTCCGCTCAAAGCTTCACAATTTCTATAGTTTTCAATAAACAATCACAAAATACGTCGCAGAAATTAAACGTCTATGTACATTTTTCTTTGATACCAAAATATCGGCAATGGAACAAAAATATACACATGCCACCGACTGTGACACAAGCAAACCTTAAAACTAATATCAGACTTTCTCGTGTGTTTTTGTTACCATTTTGCTTGTATATAATTTGATTGTTACGAACAAGGAATTGTTCCAGCAATCGAATTAGTGAAATCCAGTTTTCTCTAAGCGGTTTTATTCCGTAATAGAATATTTCACGAAACCTCTGTAATAATTAATTGTTTATTTATTTATAAGCAAGAATTTCCAAGAAAAAAACGCATTTATACCACGCCTAGTAAGGTTAAGGGTAGATCATAATCCTAGAATATTATTATGATTCAAGGGTTTCTAGTTAAAAGGATAGTTTAGCATTAAATATATATTTTTATATTTAACGCTAAACTATACTTTGATAGAGTAATTGCCGAAGCAAAATAAAAGCACTTTGGTAAGAACAACTAAACTAGAAAAGTATTAAGCTTTTTTCAGGAATACGTACGCGAGTTTAAATACCTCACTAAAGCTGTCTCGTTAAATTACTATAAACTTTACCTTCAAAATTTTCTCAATCTCTCTCTGTGAGCAGCCCTAAATAAGTAAATAAGTATATGTAATTGTTTGTTTATTTATCAAATCCTTTATGCATCCAACTAATGTCCTAAAGCTGTTATTTCTTTGTTTTTCAAGATAATGGAATCTTTTATAAATTGGCAGCTCTTAAGTTACCTAGACAAGCATCTAAGCATTATAAGTATAAGTGACTGCCAGAGCTGTTTCTAGTTTACAATATTCATAGATGGGCTGAAGTAGTAAAGACCAAGGGGGAAGTCGTTGGCTGTTAAGATATAGCTGATTATGCTGATTTTAAAATAATATACTCCAGACCATGCCACTCGTTATTTTATAAGCCCGACAAATAGAACCTAAATAAGTTACGTTATAAATTGTCTTTATAGTACATTGATATAAAAAGAGGAAGATACGTTACCTAGTCACAGTGCCTGGTCCTACAAAACTAAGTCCGTGTACATAGTGCTTGTAGTATGACACTCAGTCAGTCACACGCGGGACATCGCAACATCAAACGCTTCTATTTTCCGATTGTTTTTACCATTAAACACGCTTCAAAATACTTTCTGTACAAAATACGTACTGTATTTAACCAGTGTTATAATCACTCAAGGGAAAAAAATAAGACACATGGGATTACTTTCGATTCGTAAGTACAGCTAAAACATTAAATTTGTTTAAAAATAAGATTTTCTTTGTTTATCGGTAACCATGGCGATGAGGTGGTCCGTGGCTATTGGCTAGTGAAATTTCGCTCGTACGTGTGTATCCGGCCTATCACTGATTTTGTTTATCAGTAACCATGGCGACGACGCGCGCAGTGGCTAATACCATTTCGCTCGTAAGAGTGTATCCGCCCTATCTCTGTCTTTGTTTCCATATTTATGATTGTGATAATAGATGTGTGTAGTGTCGGTGTATATGTATTCTGCCGAGCCTAGTTTAGTAAATGCGATATAAGAACGTAACGTATCTTTATATCAATGTTATATGTGTGTATGAAAAGTTAAAGCCCACGCCGTGTAGATATGTCGGCAAAAGCTTATCCATTTCCGTTTAAGGTCCGTTTAACTTTTTCACCTATATAATCAATATAATTATATCGGTGAAAAAGTTAAAATGATGATGTTAATGGTGTGTTGCTATCTCGTGGCGAGGTATAATGCCACGTGTATAAGTTTACCGGCTACCTTACCCTCCAAACCGGAACACGACGGTGACTAGCACTGGCGCTATTGTAACACGATTAGGTAAGGCGGTGGTACCAGACCCGGGTGAGATAATATAGAACTCTACCACATAGTGGCCACGATGATACGCATAGCCAATCGGTTGGCTTTTGCGACCTGCCTGGCAGAACGCTAGTTGGCCTGTTCTTTAAGGGAGCCCGCAACTAACACGAGGAGAAAAGTGAAATATTTTTCTGAAATTAAACCTAAATATTTTTACGATTACGATTACGATTTTTTCTTTTTATTGCGCAATTATTTAATTTTATACTAGGAGACCACAGACCACATAAATACTAATAGACACGTTGTCGGACGCAAAATGCGTAGCTGCTCATATGAGCGAATATATGTAAATGTCAAATGATTTTAGACATATTGTAAAAAAATAGGAATATGCCATATTGTGTCATTTTATCGTGTCGAATCTGAGGCTTAAAAAATACCTCTGGAACGATTTTATTTCATCAGTAAGTATTATAACTTTTGGGTGTAAATGCAAGCGATAAAGATATCCTAGAAAATTGCCTTGTAAGGCGTATCCAGTTTAATCCGTGTAGGAGGCGATAAAAGCGAACCACAATATTAAAATTAAGTAAAACGTTTTATGGAGCAGTAAATAAAAATTATATCTTACTTTCCAGATAGATATCAATTTTAGACTAGTATTAGCCAATGAATCAATTTGTGCTCATTTGTTAGCTTATAACAATAAAGGAACTTAGTCTGCATAACCTACAAATGAGCAAGTTTCTTGCAAGGTCAGAAAAAGTAAATCATCAAATTCTAAGTTCCATATATATGGCGAAAGTATTAAAACCTGAAGGCAGTCTAGAGTAAAGCGTACTTTAGACACAGAGTAATTCCCTATAAGTACGCTATAATTTCGTATAACCATTTTCCAGATACGATTTAATTGCTTGATATATGTATATATGAATAATAGCACACAATTTGAATTTCAACAATTACATTGACCACCAAACGTTATACCTTCTCAATCTGCTTAGATTTAGGTCCAAAAGCAGCGCTAGCCTGCAAAACATGCCTGCAACTCGCGATTAATATCAAATAGTAACCCGAAGAGCCATTTGAATCTTTGACAAGAACTTGGTAGATGTCAGCATGTAAGGTCATTAGAAAATCCATCATAAGGTGTATATTATTCCTGATACGGTATTCACGTGTCTTAAGATACCACCTGTGTCGGACCATTTCCTTGGCACGTTATTCAATAGTAAAGTGCCAAATCTGAAGCCTCGTGATCAATATCAGACAGTATCCCGAAGAGTCATTTAAATCTTTGACAAGAACTTGATAGACGTCGGCATGTAAGGTCCAGAAAAAAGTCCAACATAAAAAGTGTATAGTATTCCAGATCTGGTAATCAGGTGCGCTGAAAAAATAAGCTATGTCGAACAATTTCAAAGCAAAATTATAAATAGGTATCTCAGCATATGCATAGATGAGCACTAAAATAGTCAATTATCGCAATCTCTCTTGATAGTGGATCTATTGCAACAAGTGATCAAACATTCGATTTGATTTCAGAAATGGCATGATATAGGCACGCATAAAATATGGAAATGATCTTTGGAGTCTATTCATAATAGGAGGATTTAAATGTGTTTGTCTTCAAGGTTGGAATGTACATCAACATCCTCTGTGACGTAGGCGCAAGCTTCAGTCCATATGACAGAAGAAAGCTTTAAATTTACATAATATTATAATATTATTATTATATATAATAGTTTCGCAGAATTCTATATAATAAACATAAAACATATTATTAGGATCTCCTTGTGCTCTATTAATAATATTTTGTTGTTTGTACTGAATTAATTACTAGGTGGTAGAGTTCCGCATCGGCTCGACCGGGTCTGATACCACTGCCTTACCTATTCCTGTTGCAATAGCTTTAGTGCTAGTCACTGTCGTGTTCCGGTTTGGAGGGTAAGGTAGCCGGTGAACTTATGCATGTGGCATTAGACCTCGCCACAAGATAGCAACGCACCATTAACATCTTTGGTGTCTATGTTGTCTCTATCCATCAGGAAACCCATCTGCTTGTTTGCTATCTTATAATATATTTTAAAAAAGTATGCAAACTCAGTGGAAATGATGTTAGTGCATACTGATGTCGTACTGATGTCGCTTGTGTCAGTGATATATTGTGCAAGATACAAGATTATCCCTTAGATTAATCCCTGTGGAACCCCATATGTTACTTTTGCAAGTTCGTTAATGGTGTTCATACTGTACTAAATTATTTCTTACAATTTAGTAGGATTTTTTTAAATCCTTATAGTTCGGTTCGCAATCGCCTATACAAACTAAAAAAATTACAAAGAATACATTGATTGTAAAAACAATCAATGTATTCTTTGTAATTTTTTTAGTTTGTATAGGCGATTGCGAACCGAACTATCCATTTAACTCATGAATTCAAATGTTTATCCCTCATATCATTGCTTACAATTTTGCTTGATCTCGCTAGCGCAATCAAAGCTACATACTTTTTGGTGCAATACAATTTCGCTGGATAAAAGGTTGATTTGAGTTTCGCCAATAAAGTAAATAGGACAATGCTATTTTTGCATTTCTTATTAGTTGCCGCTCGTTTCTCTGTTGTGCGTCATTTTGTTTAAATTTATTTAAACACTGGCTCACCCACGCAGCTTCGCCTAGAATAAAATTGAGCTTAAAACGTCTCTAAAACACACTAAAAATTTCATGTCAAAATATTTCTTTAATTAATATCATAAGATAGCAAACAAGCAGACTGCTCTCGTGATGGAAAGAAAAACTATCGCCTATAATCACCAAAGATATGAATGGTGAGTTTCTATCTTGTGTGGCGGAATGACAATGCCACAAGCATAGGCTTCTAAACCCTCCAAACCGGAATACGATAATGACAAGCGTTGACGCTATGGCGGCAGGAATAGGTTAGACGATGGTACCAAATACCCGGGCGAGACGTTGCGGAACTTTACCACTTAGTAATCATGTTGGTAAAGACATGTATAGCCAATCGATCGCCTCTTACGACCTGCATGGCTAAACGGCCGTTGGTCTATTCTTTAAAGGAGCCTGGACCAATATGAGGTATGATGGAAAAAAATCACTATATTTTGATAGAAATAAATTGCTTATATTTGCTTAAATATGTGGAAATATTTTAACTGTTATTATTAGTATCGCTAGCTCAAAACCCATAACACAAACAAATAATTGACTTATTTTTTGGTTTAGATGAATATGTGTAATTTTGTCCAGCAATTTTATATTTATTTATTTTCACGAACCACAAAATTTTGTCGGCCTGCTTTCGAAGATTAAATTAATTTCTTTACTGATATGTATCTCGTGAAACGCGAAAAAAGCTAATACATGTCAGTAACATAGTGACTACTAACTTTTTTTGTTTTTTGTTCCACCAAAATTCAGCTAATTTTACAGCATATCAATTAATCTCAAAAATACTTTTTAAAATAAAGAGCATTTTTTTACTAGATAACACTACAAAAGATATTCTAGTTTTAAAATGAATCCCCAATTCATGCTTACAAAAATGTTTGCAATCAATGTACTAATACGTGAAGCGAAAACTATAGATTCCTTTATAAGAAAATGCGCGCCCTGGAAAGTCTGAGGTTTTGCATATATTTTATGTAGAGTTTAGCTAGAGAATAAGTGCAGACAGCTAAAATGTATCTAACAAGTGTGAAAATTTTTATTCAAATAAATCTTTATTTATTTATGTATAACAAATTCCACAGCTTTTAGGCTAATTTTACTATTACGCTGACCGCACGCTGATGGTCGGTGCTGACTAGCCTACGGCAGTAAGAGCTGTGCGGTCAGCGCGACTGAAAAACGCTACCTATGACTACATACATATTGCCCTATCAGCGCCGGCCGTCAGGTTGCGGTCTACTTTTCATGTGTATGTGTGTACATAGTATTAGATTGTAGTTAGAAATATGCATACTTTTAATTATTTTACAAATATATTATTAGTTTTATCAAGGGCTACAGGTCAGATATCAAAACATCTATCTATGTATATAAAAATCAATTGCTGTTCGTTAGTCTTGCTAAAACTCGAGAACGGCTGAACCGATTTGGTTAATTTTTGTTTTGAATTAATTGTTGAAGTCCAGGGAAGGTTTGAAAGGTGAGAAAATATAGAAAAAAAAAAAAGAGTAGTTAAAAAGGCAGAACAACGTTTGCCGGGTTAGTTAGTAAATAATAAAAAAACAGATTAAACTATCATACGTGTTTTTAAGTTTTTTTTTTTTTTTAATGAGAATGATAGATGCCGCTATGTAATCGTCATTCTGGATCCAATGAGCTATCGCACATAATTTTAGGAGCAGTATCTCTATTTTAGACCATTTTCAACTTGTCGAGCAGACTAGTTTTCAACAGTATTGCACGTCTGCCTACTATTTTGGGATATGGGAACTATATTATATTTACCAACAGATATCATTATTATTTAACTCAATCATTAAATTTTCAAATATGTTTGTTCTGATTTTTTCTACTTATAATTTTGAATATCGAATTATTCTGATTTTTTTTTAAATTATGAAGTCACTTCTGAATTAACTGAATGCAAAAATATTTCGAGATAAAATATTTTTAAATTAATCTAGTATTTTTACAATTTATTCTTCACAAATATCTACACAAAAAATATTATTTCTTCATAACAAATAAATCTTTTTACCCCGTAAAATAGACTAATTACCGTTTTGCCAGGCAGGTTGTAGAAGGCGACCGATTGGCTATACGTGTCACTACCATCGTGCCTACTAGGTTGTAGAGTACCGCAACGTCTCGCCCGGGTATTTGGTACCACCGCCTTACCTATTAGATCTTGCCACAATAGCGTCAACGGTTGTCATTGTCATGTTCCAGTTGAGAGGGTAAGATAGCCGGTAGACTTATGCATGCGGTATTGCTATTCCGCCACATGGATAGCAACGCACCATTAACATCTTTGGTGTTTATAAGCGATGGTTTCTTTTTTCCATCAGGAGAGCCATGTGCTTTTTTGCTAATAATAAGAAAAAATGTGTAAACTGGTAGACCCTGCAGATCTTCCCTGAAATTTCCCGCTAAATTGAGGTATTTTAAGGTCAAAGGAACGAAAACTATATCTGAGACTAGTTTTCTTGTCGGAATTCAAAAATCTTCTTTTTTGATAGGCTGAAAAATGTCGAAATATAAATTTTTTTTTTTTAATTTTCGTTATTAATAAATCCCAAATAAATCGACCGATTTTGATTATTACCGATGATATACCGAAAATTACTGTATTTAACGGAGTTTTTTTAAGTCAATTGGTATACTCGTATTAGCCTGAAAGTTATTCTTAAAATATTCGGTATGTTTGCTGTAAACAACAAATTATTAATATTTCAAAAGCCGTAACTTTTGAAAACTTAATTCGATTTTGATTTTTGAAGCTGCATTGGACGTAGTTTTTGAAGTACTAAAAATTGTAACTAAAAATTTTTTTAAAAAAAATTTTCAAAAATTGATATTAAAAACATACTGTTTCGCCAAAATTTATTTTGGGGTTGTTTAAAATTTCTCAAAACCTCCTAGACCGAATTTGGTCCAAAGTTAACCGAAATCCAATCGAATGTTATCAACAACGCTTCGATCGGTCAAGCCGTGCAAAATTTATGAAATGTTTATATATCTACACACATACACACACGCTCATACATACATACAAACATACTGTCGTCATCACGAAAATAGTCGGAAAAGATTTCTAGGACCTCAAAAAGTGGTAGTCTCGTGAAAATTAGATTTTCGGAAATCGGGGTAAAATAATTTTAAGATTAATACGTAGGGGGAACTAAAAATCTTTATTTTATTAAATCACTAATTTCAAAACATTTTTAAATAGAGTTCTAATTTCAGAATTTGAAAATCACTTCCAAAGTAACTAAATGCGTTGTCTTTTCTTAAATAGACTTCATTTAACGTCGGTGTCCCAGTTTTGTCCGACATGACACACGCAGCCCGCCCAGTTCTAAATTAAATTGGATATCATTACGTTGATTCACTTCGAGCGAACGACGACACGCGACGATTCAAAGGTTGTCAATTAGATAAAATACAAATCTTTTTAAATTCACGCTACAGATAGTGCGATATAGAAATGGGTTTTCTTTGACAGTTTAATTGCCTTTTATCATTTATCATAATTTTACGTTTATTGCTTAAATTGGAATGTCTTATTTACAAAGTAGTGAAATCGGTATTTTACTTCTTGTAAGATTTCAAATTTCAGTCACTTGTTAAGGCGTTATAATATTAAATAATGACAATTTTATATTATTATCAAGTTAAAGGTCTATTTTATTTATTAGTCATCTTTGAAATCGAAACACTACAGCAGTCCGTCTGGAATATTCCGTACTTATCCGACGCTATTATGGTACCAATAGGTACGGCGGTGGTACCAAATCCAAAAAAAAAAATGATGCAAAACTACATCACCTAAATACTAGCAACTAGTTTTTAACTCGATAAAAATATATTGCACTACTAGCTGCAGCGTGCAGCCCGCTGCATTATAAAGGTTTTTACTGAATCCCGCGGGATCATCTAACTTTTCCGGGATAAAAAGTAGCCTATGTGCTATTACAGGTTATCAACTACTTGTATTCCAAATTTCATTCAAATCTGTTCAGTAGTTTTTGCGTGATTGAGTAACAAACATCCATCCAAACGTTCATCCAAACGTCCAAACTTTCGCATTTATAATATTAAATAATATAGATTGTATCGTAAACGTTACAAGACTTACAAGAGGACTACCACTATATTTAATTAGACAAATAGACAATTTCATATAACTTTTAATTTTAACTTTTGTAAAACTTATAATTTTTTACAATTTTTTTTTTATTTTTTTATGGAAATATTTATTCACACAGCAGCTTTATTTTTACCGCAATATCGTCAATGCTTGTTATTATTCCGGTTTGGAGAGTAAGGTAGCCGATAGAATTATGCATGTGGCACTACCATTCCACAACACACCATTTTAACATTTTTGTTATCTATAGGCGATGGTTTCTCTTTTTATCGGGAGAGTCATCTGCTTGTTTGCTATCATATGACATAAAAAAAAGAAAACCAACCATATACATAATTCTACCGGCTATCTTACCTCCTAAACTGGAATACGACAATGATAAGTATTAACGCTATTATGGTAAAAATTAAGTTGTTGTGTAAATCAATATTTTCATGAAAAAATTAAAATGTAAAATTTTTTATCAGCTTAAAAAATGTTAAAATTAAAAATTATATAAAATTATCTATTTGTATTGGCATATGATATACCTGGATGTGACGTTGCCAAGCTCTACGACTTGACAGTCACGATGGTAGTGACAAGTATAGCAAATTTTTCGCCTTTTACGTACTGCCTGGCAAAACGACAGATGATTTGTTCTTCAAAGGGAACCCAGACCAACACTGAGGGATGTTTGTGTCACTGAGGTTTTCTATATTTTCAGGTATTTTGGTAAGTTTATTTTATTTCTCACACTGCTTTTTAGTGGCATTTTAGAAGTCACATTTGAAAGTCTGTAGAAGGTTATAAATGGAATTAATTTTTCTTTTCCTATAATTACTCATTCGTGAATCGTTGAAAGTTAGCAGTATTTTAGAATAAATTGGTATGAATATTTCAATGTCTTCAGTACAACCTTATTGCATTAGAAAGATTTACTTCTACTACAACTACAATCGTATGCAAAATAAATAACATAGATGAATGTCCAAGACACGCCTTAGTACAGCCCGATTTTTCGTAGCCGTCAGCAGTATAAATGTTGCCGAGATACAATAGCCATCAATTTCAGCCAAGCTAACGCTATAAGAGAGGTTTTTCCTATTAATTTTATTAGCACGATAAAATAATAATAATTCACCGTGATGGCATGACCGGAAATAATATCCGACTCCGTAACATGACTTATTCCTTAAGCAATATTGAAGAATTCACGAAATATTTCTTTTGTAATAAGGATCCATAATCCAAATTGAATTTATGTCTGATTAAGCTGAATTTTACATTTAATCAAAATAGAAATGAAAATTTATAAAACGATTGTCAGTCAAATTAATTTTAGTAATAATTTGGTTTCTACGAGCTAATTGTAATTTAACTTTGACCGCCTCATTGAACGATTGGTTAGTGAACCTGACTAAACATTGAAGCTCAGGCTCGATTACCAACAGGGACTAGCACAGTGATTAGCATAGATGTTTGTATTGGTGCTGGGTGTGGGTATTCATTAAAGATATTTTAGTATTTATATAATATTCTGTATTACCGTGTATTAGTATTGTTCACTAGGTGGTAGAGTTCTGCATCGGCTCGACCGGGTCAGGTACCACTGTCTTACCTATTCCTGCCGCAATAGCGTCAGTGCTAGTCGCTGTCGTGTTCCAGTTTGGAGGGTAAGGTAGCCGGTAAACTTGTGCATGTGGCATTAGACCTCGCCACAAGATAGCAACGCACCATTAACATCTTTGGTGTTTATAGGCGATGGTTGACTCTTTCCATCAGGAGACCCATCTGCTTGTTTGCTATCTTATGATATAAAAAAAATAGTATATGCTATTTTTTTTATTTACTTATTGTTTATGCTGCTTTTTTATATTACTTTAGTATATAAAATCCAACGTAACTTATTCACTTATTCTATCTTACATGCTAATTATTATTCTTATATACTTATTCTTAGTTTTATGATTTTTGTTTATGTTAACATTTTATGCGCTATGTGCTTTGTTTGCAGAAATGGGCCACGTTAGCCGTACTCTATAGGAGCTCGTGCTAACATGTCCCATTTCTGCCTTATCGGACATTCATTGCTAAATGCATTATGGTCTAGTTTGCTGAACTTAGCATGGGAGCAGTTGACACATGATGGCGGCATATTGGTCAACCACTCTCCACACTTCGTCTTAACGTGGGGACCCCCACAGTGGCCACACTTCGGTACGGTTCGGTTGCACAATTTACTGTAATATAATACTTTGACCGTAGCCGAGGCACATTGAGCATTGTATGAGTGGAGATTGGCCCTCCACTCTTACACGCTGTAGATCAATGTGCGCGTGGCCTTGCTCTGTCAACCGCTTCCATATGACAGAAGCGACTCTGGCCGCAATGTGGCACACTTGAAGGTTTTTCGTCTTTTTTCTGTATAATATATCTATTTGATAGTCCCGCTCGTCTGTATCTTGAAAAATGTGCTTATTTTGATTTGGTAGTGCCGCCTTAATTTCATCATCTGTGTTATATTCAAGCACATTTTTCAAGATAACGAGCGGTTTTTTATTCGCTATATCCTCCACGTTTAGTTTTGCCTCTGCAACCTGTAGTTTTTCTTTAATTAATCTTCTGTCTTCTTCTGTTCTACACCCTATAATAACTTTCCGGTTTTTAGCTTTTCTTATATTTTCAACTGTTGTGCCTTCTTCCTTCGCTCTAATTGTTTGTCTTACTGTATCTAGTACGTCCTGTCCTGTTTCAAAGTCATCTTTAGACGTAATGACTATGGAGTGTAAAGCAGGTCGCCCAACAGGTTTTGCCCCATTGCATCTTGGGCTCCCCTACTGTATTACAAGCAAATAATTTGATTACTTTGGGATTGGCTCAATTTGTGTGATTTCTATAAAGAGGTAGGCAACAAAATGAAGTACAACAAATGCACCCACGATTAGCCGAAGATATTTGATCTCACAATGTGATAGATGGCAAGCCTATAGCCAACCGGATACTTTCCAATCCCGGGCAACGTTTTTTTTATCAGAAAACTGATAAGCACATTTTTGAACTCGGGACCTCATGTGGTGAATTCCACACCTCTAGACCACAGTGGCGATAATAATTTCTTAAATAAAAACCGCATAGTTCCCGTTCCCATGGGATTTCCAAGATAAAATCCCATGTCCTTTCTCGGGTCCCAAACTATCTTTGTACCAAATTTGATCCAAATCCGTTCAGTGATTCAGGCGTGAAGAAGAGACAGATATACAGACAGACAGAGTTACTTTCGCATTTATAATACTAGTATGGATTTATTATAACCTTTATTTTTTATGGAATAAGGGGCAAACGGGCAAGAGATTCGTCTGATAGTAAGTGATCATCGCCAGATCACTTACCATTTATATGAACAAACAGAATAGTTTTAGTGTCGTGAGTAAGATTTTTTAATAAGAAATAAACAACCTGTGATCGACTGAATTTTTGTGTTTTATTTTCATAAATGTGTTTATAATTAAATCTACACTAAAAGTAGGATAACTAGCCAATGGTTGGCAAAATCTTAGGTTGAAAACCCTGGTGTGTAAGACCGGCGTCACCAATGTTGTAAGTGAAATTGACGTCACCAATGGCGGGTTAATATGATTCTCACTAGCTTGCTAGTCAAAAAAGTATTAGTGTGAAAGGTATTCTTACCAGATGGGCAGTAACACAACCATAACATCTTAATGTCTTTGGGCGATAGTTTTATATTTCCATCAGGATAGCCAGCAAACAATGGCTCTCTTCGCTTAATATCGCCAATATATCATTCAAAATTTATTTATTGTATATTCCTCGGTTTATGAATTAAACCGCAATTCCCTACTCCCTCACACCACACTTGAATCGGCAGATTTTCTAAATTTTAGGTGGCAATTAACCTACCATGCATTAATCTGACGGTTTAGTGTTTCCATGTCACAGATTTTATTAAAACGTTTTTTAACTGTAGATTTGTTCTCCACCATCGAAATGAAAAACATTATTAAACTTTTATTTTTCCTATATTTTAATCAACAAAATTCAATTGGTCCCTACGACGTTCGAGTACCCATTTAGCATCTTGGGCTCCTCGACTATTATAATTAGTAGAAATACTAATAGTAACTATTGTTTAGTGGGACTGACTCCTAAAACTCGAGAAGTTAGAGCTAATTATTACTTTTTAAGTTATAGTTTTTAACAGAGGATAAGTTAAAAGGTTAATTTTAAGGCTCCAAACACTAAGCCAACAGGTATTGATGGTTTCAGTTATTCTTTTATAAAAAATATACTAAACGAAATAATTAATTATCTTACGCATTTATTTGTATGTTTCCGCAATGCTTCCGCTTTATTGGAAAAAGGCCGCAGTTTGTCCTGTTAACAAAATGAATTCTAAATATTCTTTAGACAATTCTATACTTCGGCCTGTGCCTATTCTAGAAGTGTTTTTAAAACCGCATGAAAACTAATTAATAAAAATTTTAAATAATAAAACAATGAAATTAAAATTTATAATATAATTTAATATCAGATACAGTTAATACCTTTCCCAACACTCAATTCTAAAAATTATATTCTTTTTATTATTCACGTAAAAGAACTACAATTTTATTTGTATCTCCATAAACTTAACTATATTTGTTTGTGAAAAATACTATGAATTTTATTCGATAAAGTATAAGATTCACCAGAACCACACAAAATCTGACATGTGATTCTAATCTAATTCTATCACAACGAACATTGCTTACCGCACACTCACGGAAATAAGCCTGAAACAATATTTTATACTGTAACGTGCTTTGAATAGAACATCGTTTCTGCATTATAGCCGCCCCATACACAAATTATTCCAAAAATTATTTCGACATAAATATTGTGGATATATTCCATATACGCGCTTTAGTTCACCTTCTTATATATTTTTAAATAAGACTATCATGTCAACATTACAAAACGGCTTGATATTGGCAAGATTAAATTAACTAATACTTCACAAAGACCTACAATTACCAACACTACAAAAAAATTTCAAAAAGACGTCATACATCACTTTAAAAAAGCGATAAGACTCCCAGACCCTCTGATGAGAGCCGCGGCCGATTACATTCCGGACGTGATCATTGATGATAACAGCCTATACTTCACAATTTACACGCAGACGCCAAAGTGACAAAGGTGAAAGGTTTCAGCTCTCCAACACTCGAGACGCCCGTCAAGAGTCATTAACGAGTCGAAATTTTGCTTTCGCTCTCAACTATCGCCCTTAGCCAAGGTCCAGTTTCACTCTTAGAGCAGGCCCTTTGCTCACTCAATTTAAACTTTAGCTGAGCATTTAAAAATATAAAATTAATAAATTTGCTATGATCCGCGAACTATTCTATGTGTTTTTCGCCATGGCACCAAAAAGAAAGACGTCGGTTTAATAAATGGATAAAACTCACCAATAGTCCGGATAAAAAGAAGACCCCATGGCACAATTATCCATCCACGTCCACCACACTTTTGCACCCACGTCCCACGACGGCACCAAGCACAAAAGCACACAATTTATGTACTCAACGCACGTTTCACTTCGAAACCGAAGCATCTTTAGGAGAAACGAGCACTACCTCACTCTACGCGAGTTTAAGTAATAGTATTACCTACACTTGTGGATCATAGCAAATTTATTAATTTCATCTTTTTAAATAATGGGTTTCCGTAAAGTAACGCCTGAATCAATAATCTAGCTGAGCATAGAAGCCCAAACTTAAATTATTAACTCTCACACAAAAAACTGTCTCTGTACAATTACTTAATTTTTTACTTGCGTTTAATTTTTTGATTTTAATTTATCGTATGCATATGAATATACATAAATACGAGCATTAACACTAATTATTAATTAATGATATTGTATTTTTTTAAATTTAAAACTTAGCCTAAAACTTTATTTTTTATTTAAGTCTTATATAACTTTGTTCAAAACAAATAAATTTATTTTATTGACGGCTAATCTTTATTCCGAGAAATGTATTTATTATTCCCGTGGCATCCACCATAATAACAATCTACAATTACTATATTTTTATAGATAAATCGAAGGTGGCGGGGCTAAAATATTACAACACATATGGACAAGTTTACAGCCTACTTTACCTTCGAAACCGGAACAAGATATCGACACGACCGACGCTTTTGCAGTAGCAACAGGCAAAGCGGTGGTACCAAACTCGCACGAAACCTTATAGAACCTATACATATTGCATTCCATCCCTGCTTATACGAATAACAACGCACCATTAATCTTTTTTTATATCGTAAGACAAGAGACAAGCAGATGGCTTTTCTAGGAGAGCGATCAACCATCACCTATAGACACAAAATATGTTAATTGTGCATTGCTACCCTTGTAGCGGCGTCTTAAAGCCACATGCATAAGTTTACCGACTAACTTGCGCTCCAAACAGGAACACGAATTTGAAAGCACTGTCGCTACTGCAGCAGGAATAGGCAAGGCGGTGGTACCAGACCCGGGCTAGATAATGCAGAACTATACCACCCCTTAGCTACGACGGTAGTGACTCGTATAGAGCCAATCTTCAAACACGAGTCTTTGATGTTTATAGGCGATGGTCATCTCTTTTCATCAGGAGATCCATCTACTTGTTTGCTGTCCTATGATATAAAATGCATGTAGATTATCAACCATTCTGTTGCATCGACTACGACTTGGCAATACGCGATAATAAATAAATAATCTATATTATCATCATACATATTATTTCTAAAAGGTGTTTTTCCTGAAGTGGCTCGATCTCTTTAACTACTTCACAAAAAAAAATACCCAGTTAAGGCTTATGTTTTCTACTTTGGGCGAAAAAAAAAACGAAAAAAATCTTTTTGTTAATAAAAAAATTAATTAAATATAATTTTTATAACAATCGACCGGGGCACCATCTGTGGGTGATACATCAAATACCTTAATAGAGTTTTGTACTTGCAAAACGCTAGATGGCGCGGTGCGAAATCTTCGCACGGATCAGTAGTCTATATATATATATATTAATATTATAAATGCGAAAGTTTGGATGGATGGATGGATGTTTGTATGGATGGATGTTTGTTACTCAATCACGCAAAAACTACTCAACAGATTTAAATGAAATTTGGCACACAGGTAGATGATGACCTGGAAGAGCAAATAGGCTACTTTTTATCCCGGTAAAATTAAAAAATCCCGCGGGATTCAGCAAAAACTTTTATAATGCAGCGGGCTACACGCTGCAGCTAGTAAAATTATATACCTACGCAAATAAAATTGAAGTATCTATATTATGTGATTTCAAAATAACTAAGTTTTTTTTAAGTGCAGTGTGTTTTTTTACGATACTAATACATTAACAACCATTTTCAAAATTTCTGACTGTCTGTCTGTCATGTTTGTAAGTTTGTAAGGTGTAATCTCTGAAATGGCTGGACTGATTTTAATGGAACTTTTACTTAAAGACAGAGGAGTTTATAGGGCAGGGCTAGGCTATTCTTTAACCGAGTAAACAAAAAGATTCAATGATTTTGGATCATGCGAACGAAGTCGGCAGTAATAGCTAATAAGCGCTATCTTACACGACCAACTTATTTATTAATAAAATCCGTAAGTTTTATCCATATCACTTCACAATTGATTAAGTACTTGTAATTTGTTTTCACTTCACAACATATTTTTAGTATGTCAACTGGTTTGCTTTTCAAAACTGGTTTGTCTATTCAACTGTTTTGTGCTTTTTAAGCATCTTCAGCATGTAATATACTTAATTGATTATTCACTGTAGTAAGATATAAGGTATGAGATATGAGACGTGAGATATGAGATATAAGCAACCTATCAAGCTTACTTCATATTTCTGTAACAAGTCAGGTAAGATCTAGTTCTAAGTCAACTACCCAGTTATGTATATCTCGTAGAACAAATTATAGAATGATATTTTAGATTCGGACGTTTTCAGTTCGGATTCAGCCCCCTTTGAAGAATAGAACATCTGCCGTTTTGCCAGGCAATTCGTTGAGCGCGATACTATTGCCTATATTTTCGAGTGTAAGATAGTATATAGGTATATTTTAACCAAGGTAACATGTAGCCTCAAGACATCTTTGTTTTCCATAGAGAATGGTTTTTCTTTCCATCAGTAAAGCCATCTGCTTATTTGTTATCTATTAGAATAAAATAAAACCTATTTATACCTATCTTTATTTGTGATATGATACCGCCGTTTCTATACGGCCGAATTGTAGAATTTAACTGCAACATCAATATAGCTCAATAAAATAGCAACTAACTATAATTCTCCGTTAACATGGTAAAATAAATTACACTGACCTACTGATTAAGCAAATAAATCACAAAAGCAAAAAGATTAATACCACCTGGGCCTCGTAATAACAAGCGTTAGCTTTCGGCTGACCAAACGTCCGGTAGTCGGCCCGGTAAATTATAGCCAAAGGGATCAGATATCATAGGGGCAGAAAAATATATTTTTAGATAACACTAAAGTTTAAAGGGTGCAATTTACTTTTCAGTTTGCGTTTAAGTAATTTAAATTAGTTTGGAAGCCAATCGATGTCTTATTAGTTAACATACTAAATGGTTAATAAAGGTATTAAGCGGTTGGCCGTCCCATTGGTCGAGTGGTTAGCGACCCTGACTACGCAATCGTCAAGGCCCAGGTTCGATCCTTGGCGGGGACAAGCATTTGTGTGATGAGCATAACTGTTTGTATTTCTGGGTTTGGGTGTTTATTAAATCTATTCCAGTATTTATATATGTATTTGTATGTATTAGTATCATTGACTAACACCCATAACACAAGCAAAATAATTTGCTTATTTTGGGGTTAGATCAGTCAGTGTAATTTGTCCCGTGAATATTTATTAATATCACTATTTATTTATTTGGTGAAATAATGATAAGATGGTGTGAGTGCAGAATTATAACCGGATATTTCACATATAAATTAAAGTACAACTTAAAGGATAAATGACACCTATCATAAAACATCGTGTTTTTATGTTTACGTAGGTCATACGCACACTGGAAAACAATAATAATGTCGCAAGTCCATTACATATTCCCTAAAGACATAGGAGATAAGGATTGAACTCATTTCATTTTTGGGTTAAATAGATCTTAACCAGCAGACATAGAATGGTACAACACAGACAAGAAGGAACGAGATTAGTGAAATAATTTAAGCAGTTACCAATTACTTTGTAATTTTAAACGCGTTAGATCAAAAGCTTTCCAGAAATGTGATTAGTAAGTATATTTTTGTATTCGTTGGTAATAATAGTTTATTACCTAAGAATTTGTATTGTTTAGAGGAAATAATGTATAGAAAAAATGGTGTGTGAGATATGTATGTATTGCAATCGAAACTCTTAATCGGTTAAAAGTCCTTTGGACTGACAAAAATACAGTCAAAAGTAGTTTTGAATGGACAGGTTGGTCAAAAATAGTTATGACTTAAATTGAAATCAAAGCTAGTTTTCCCCAAAGGAGATGGTCAAAAGTAATTTTGACTGTCTTAATCAATCAAAAGTAGAGTTCATCGATCTCGCTTGCTCGCGTCTGGTACCCCCACTTTATCTATTTCTACTGTAACAACATCAAAGTTTGTCACTGTCGTGTTCCAGTTTGGAGGCCAAGGTAGCCGGTAAACTTATGTTGCATTAGATCTTGCCACGAGATAGCAACGCACCATTAATATCTTTGGTGTCTATAGGTGATGGGTGGCTCCCTCCATCAAGAGACCCATCTACTTGTTTGCTATCTTATATTAAAAAAATATACATAATAATATACATAATAATATATAGATGTTTTCCCCAGATTTGGGAGCCTTTTTAAATTCAGATCACCTACAATACTGCTAGGCAGTTTGAAAAATTTATTTGTGCTGATTTAGGTTTGAAAATTAACCAGCTAGTGACTTTTATGATATAAATGTCAACAATATGTTGCCATAATTGCTGTTGCAGCACTCTACTATCTTTTTACTCTTCTAGGTAATATATAATAATATAGAGGTTTTCCCCAGATTTGGGAGCCTTTTTAAATTCAGATCACCTACAACACTGCTAGGCAGTTTGAAAAAGCAAACAAGTAATTAAATGCTAATTGCTACAAAGGTACGAATAAACGTAGCGGAACTGTACTATTAGTCACGATAATAGTGGATGCCATGCCACATTCTGCCAATCGATCGCCATTCATAAACTGATGACGTTTTATGCGTATAATTCACTGATTACTACTTAAACGGAAGTATTGGATCGGTGGCAATACATACAAAATAAACTATATATAATAATAACAAGCCTTTATTATATTCCGTATTAAAAAATAAAACACATAAAGTACTTTTAAGTTATTAATTTTAAGTTAGCCCTGACGATGCAGTAAAATATTAAACCAGTTGGCTATCTAATTAAAAATATATTATATAGATTGTAAATTGTAAATTTGTACAAGTGTAACAATTATAATAATAATATGACGGAGTAGCATTAGGTTCAACGATGTAGAGTATAAATTATACAATAACTTACTGTGTATTACTTTTTTAATATCTTAAGATAGCAAATAAACAGATGGCTTTCTTGATACATCGCCTATCTATATACACCAAAAATGCTAATCGTGCATTGCTACATTCCAATGACTAGCATTGACGCTTTTGCGACACGAATGCGCAAGGCGGTGGTACCAAGAGCCGAGTGAGTCTCAACCACGTACTATGATGCAGAACTCTACCACCTAGTAATCACGATGGTAGTGAGACATAAAGTTTGAAAGATCCAAAAATGCAACTTCTTTAAATTATTTATTATAAGAAAAAAACAAATTTGAATAAAGTTATTTTCAATAGGGATAGGTATTCTGAATGGTTTAGATAATACTCGTACCATTACATAGTATAAAACAAAGTCGCTTTCTCTGTCTGTCCTTATGTCCCTATGTATGCTTAAATCTTTAAAACTACGCAACGGATTTTGATGCGGTTTTTTTTAATAGATAGATTGATTCTTGAGGAAGGTTTTAGTGTATAAACCTTTCCGATATTCCCACGGGAACAAAAGCTGCGCGGGTGAAACCGCGGGCAGGTCGCTAATTGATAATAAAATAAAGTAAATTCATAAAGCCAGTCAACCTATTTCGTGTTTACTAATATAAAATAATCAACTGACGGCCATCAACATTTTTTTCAACGAGATTTTTTAGAGTTCTTAACCCTCTTCAAAGGCTTAAAGTTATACAGAATTTGCAGAATTAAGGTTTCTCATTATAATTATAGAAAGAAAGAAAGAAAGAAAATATTTATTTGCAAGAATATGGGTGTTACAAGTTGTTAAAAATAAATTAAGTTATATACTTTTTATAGTATATACTTTTTATATCAAATTAGTATATGAATTTTATACTGAGTGTGATTGAAGTTGGTTGAGCCATACATTTTCTTTGAAAAGATAATAATGTACAGCCGCGCCGCGCCGCGCAGTAGCCAATTGTTTGCATTTGGACTGTCTGGCAAAATGGCAGATGATCTATTCTTCTAAGGAGGCCCGGACCAACACCGAAGGATTCAATTAACAACAGGTATGAACTCTTTTGCCGCCTCTGTGGTCTAGTGGACCAGCGTTGGCGTTGACCACATGAGGTCCCGGGTTCAATTCTTGGGTCGGGCACTTAAAAAAAGTGTTTTTTCAGTTTTCTGATAAAACACAAAGTTGCCTGGGATTGGAAAGTGCCCGGTTGGCGATAGGCTTGCCACCTATCACATTTGTGGGACTAAGTATCTTCGGCTAATCGTGGGTGAACTTGTTGTACCTCTGCCTACACCTTCGGGGATACGGGCGTGAAGATACTTTTTTATGAACTTTTAACAATAGGAAGAGTCCTCTCGTGACCAAAGTCAATATAATTTAGTTGTATATATATCCGCGTTTTTGACCAGTTTATATTTAAAAATAATAATAACAATAGGTTTTTTTTAAATAATTAGAAATATATAAATTAAATTGAACATAATTAGCAATTGAATCTCTTGATCTGAATAATTGTATAGTTAATTTTATTTATTATACTAGCTGCAGCGTGCAGCCCGCTGCATTGTAAAAGGTTTTGGTAAACCCTGCAGGAACAACTAATTTTCTCGGGACAAATAGTAACCTATATGTTATTCCAGTTGATCACCTATCTGTGTGCCAAAATTCATCAAAATCCGTTCAGCAGTTTTGGCGTGATTTAGTAACAATCATCTATCCATCCATCCAAACATCCAAACTTTCGCATTTATAATATTAAATATAAAGTATATTTTTAATGTAATTATAATTTACAATTATTATTGGATGGACCCTTCTTGGAGTAAAAGCCTCCAGGGTATGTCTCTTTATTAAAATTTTGGCATTGTTTAGCCAGATCGCTCAAACTGCCTTTACTTCTTTAAAAATTATGTAAATATAAAATTAAACTTATATTCTGTACATTCATCCCATCCACACAAACGATTGTAAATAATTTACAAAATTTTCACTCGAAAATCCCTTTTTATCCGAACCGAGAAGCGTTAATTATAGACTCTATACGGGCACAAAAATACGGAGGGGAACGTTAAATTTATCACAAAATCTGATGCCTTGAAGCATCGAAGTTTTTTACTCAACAAAATGTAAAGAAATAATTAACAGATGAGACGAAGCGAAGCTTTTTGACTGTAATAAAATACTCAACATTGACTGACGACACGCGCTTGGAGAATCAACGAATTTCTTAAAAACTGAAATAGACATAGCTTATTTAATCGCTACTCTCTAAATTTTGCCTTAAAATATCTAGAGTTCTGCCATGTCTTGCCTACTCCTGCTACAATAGTGTAAATGATTGTCATTGTCGTGTTCCGGTTCGAAGGGTAAGGTATCCGTTGAACTTATGCATGTGGAATTACTATGGCACCACACGGATAGTAACTTGCAATTGATAACTTTAGTGTCTATAAGCAAAGGTTTTTCCACCTTATTTTACTGTTTGATATCTTGTGATATAAAAGAAATATGATTGATTGAAGGCTAAAACTTTTCTAATTTGAAATTAGTAAGAACATATTATTTCAAGATTAGTCTAAAGGTAGAAGTCACTCATTTAACCAGCGCACCACACATTTAATTGTACTTAACTTTTAGAAGCAGTAATTGTATTTTACAATATTATACTAGTTACGTATTAGACCATTGAGTTAACAGACTTGAGACCTAATTACAGACCAAGTGTTCTGTCAACAAATTAGACTAATATATCTTATAATAATCCGAAAGAATCAGTACCAAACAATCCAAAGAGCTGTAAACAAGTGCGACAAAATAACGATTTTTAATTAGCCAATTGGAACACCTTGTTTCTTTTCCCCGCACCTCAGATTATTGACAGAATTAATTTGGTGCAAATAATCTAACATTATTATTTAGTTATCATTAGTAGTTATAGTTTGTAAATATATTAGTCCTAGTTTACTCTCACTTCAAGGCAGTTTCATCGCTAAGGCCGACAATATTCATTTCGTATTATCAGACCAAAAACAACTATTTCCCCTTTTCAGCTATTTTTAACAAAATTGATGTAAACTTATTGCATATAGGAATAGGCTTTTGTCTAAAAATGAGAAATCTCTGAGATGAACAAGCAAAACCCCAACCCCAACCCCCAAATTACATTTAGCCCAATTTAGGACCTCACATGGAGTATTGTTCCATCCCTGGGTCGGAGCTCCTCAGTACCAGCTTCTTCCTCTTGATCGCATTTAACGTAGAGCGGTCGAATCATTGACCGCTAGGCTATTTCTAATCGGCCTGACTTTTTGGCGTTACACAGCGATGTAGGTTCGTTCTTCTCATTGGAATACTTCCCATGATAAATGCGATAAAAGATCGCATTTATCATGGGTAGTGTTCCAACGAGTTGTTCGGATTAATACCTGCTGCTAAATTCCATCTTCGGACATCGCGTCAAAATTTAAAATTCCATCCTCACCACCTTGATGTCTGGAAATCGACAAACGTGCCTTTTGTCGTGACTTTCTGTCTCGCACTACTGCTTTGTAGAATTAATTACCGGCGGGGGTGTTTCCGAACGGATACGACTCGGGGACCTTCAAGAAAAGAGCTTAATCATTTTTAAAATGCCGGCAACGCAACTACAAGACCTCTAGTATTGCGGATCCTCATGGATGGCGGTGATCACTTACCATCAGGTGCACTCCCTGCTCGTATGCCTCCTCTACCCGCTAATTCATTGGGCAATAGACATTTCACACCTGACGTTGCACCTGGGTGAGCTAAGCTAATTTGTCCGAAGAATATTTGTTTATTATTTATACTAATAAATAATATAAATGCGGAAATATGTCTGTTACGCTTTTATGACTAAACCAGTGAACCCATTTTAAATAAATTGGGCATAGAGATAGACGACGACTCGACAACATTTTTAAAAAAAACCCTATAGGGCTAAAATAGGGAATGACATTTTATATAAAAAACTATATCACCTACATGTTAATCTACTTGTAGGTGATTCAACTCAATTCTCCCCAACTCTAAAACCATTTTGGAGTTTGAAAATTGAGTTGAACGCGTAAGACATCATGTCTTAGCTACTAAATACATAATTGAAAAATGTTGAGGTGATTTCAAAAAACTACCTTTTCTGAAAATGTTCGTTATTGAAAAATCTCGAGTAAATCAACGATTTCAATGTATAGTAGAGTTTTGAAAAGTTTCGTCCAAGCAAGACTTATACTATCAGCTTTTGTCATTTTCGTGGTCATGTTTGAATTTACATAAATAATTAGCTTAAAATTATTATAAACTAGCTGACCCGGCAAACGTTGTTTTGCCTTACATATTAGGAATCCATAGCGGACAAACAACGTGACACGTAATTTATATAAGTCTACGGGACTGTCCTTCCACACAGCTAAAATGGCATTAAACTTTATATGGTGGTTAAGTATTCTTAAATTTTCTAATTTTTCGCACAATTTTCATAATATTTTCTTTTATAAGAACCTTCTCCTTATAATTACAAACACAACAAAAAAAAATTACCGAAATTGGTCCAACCATTCAGGCGTGATGTCATGACCAAGGAAAATTGGGATTGATTTATACATATATAGATTGGCATGAATTAAATACATATCAGATATAGTAAAGACATTCAAGGGTTTCACCTAAAAAGTACTTATACTTTTTCTTATATCGTGGTGGCTATTCCCTTCATATTTTATCATAATATTATCCCTTTAAAAGGGTCCTGTCAACATCAGATTTTATGTTTGCTAGGGTCGACTCTTTTGGACACATAAGGTTATTATATTGTGTAAGCCGACCCTAACATTCGATCTAAAATGTATCAAAGAAAAATCACAAATGAAATAGATATATACCAACTATCAATATAATTAAATGCAAGATCAAATCTTTAACCTCTTTTTATATATTTTTGTCATTATCATCTTCATCAAAGTTTATGTTAATACTATGAAATAGCATGCTTGTAATGTTTTCTTGGATAAATAATATCTTATGTCTGTTTATTTGGACATAGACTTCGTTCATCGTGAAGGAATCTTTCTCTCTTTGTCTCTCTCTTATACACATAGAAACTTTTAAAAATTTTATGTCCATCCATCCATCTATTGGAGAGTTTCGTAATTCTGTCCAGGTTTGCTATCACAATCTTATTTTTTTCTGTTGCAATAGCATCAATGTTTTTCACTATTATGATCGAATACAGTACAATATATGCAGCAATATATTTCCTCTACACGGACGGCATTGCACTTTTTACATCTTGGGTATTTAAAGGAAGTAATCATCTAAACAATTGGAGAAATCATCAGAAAAGCCATTTGCTTTTTCCATCTTATAAGAAGTACCTTACCTTATTACCAATATATTTGAATTTACGTTATAATACTAAAACTTCAAATCTTCGTTTTGTTTCTCCAGTAGGAATAAACTTTTCCAAATCTGTATTAATACAAGTTTATTTCACATAACCGCCGTTCTAGAAAACTTTTTAAACGTCGTATTATACTGTAAGCCTTGCAAGTTAAATTTAAAATTCAACGTTTCATTTTAATCCCAGATTATGCTTCAGTGTAAATAAAACAAATTGAAAATATTGTCTTTTGTTGTGAGCAGCTTTAAGTTTCGTATGTGCATAATTTAGAAGAGATTTAAAATTACAGTTAAGTGAGAAACAATAAAATCTTGATATGTATGTTACAGACAAAAAGATTTGCAGTGTGCTAAGTATATTAAAGTTGTTTTGAACAGAAATTTGGAAAATAATCCATATCGCATACGTACATTATTTATAAAAGATTATGTTATAACAGCAGGAATGTCGATTTATACCTGTGCTTTTTTGAATGAGTAACGTGTTAGAATTATTTATTATCTGTTCAATTTACTTGTACCAGTATTACATTTACCGTTGGGAGGCATGCGCTCTGCCGCGCTCCCGGCTGCATGGGTACCACCACCTTGCTTATTTCTCCCGTAAAACAGTTTTGCTGTGTTTCGGAGAGAAGGGCAAGACAGACAGTGTAGTTACTGGCACCGAGACTTAACATCTTATGTCTCAGGATAGACAGCACACGAATGGAATACCTGGGCTAGTTCCAGCCCAGTTATCCCATTTTTGTTCATTGGCGACGTCGACTACTTACCATCAGATGGCATGTCTGCCAGTTTGCCTATCTCAATAACATAAAAAAAACATCCTGTTTTCCTCATTCCACTGAAAACACTTACTTTACAAAAAAAAAATAGAATTAAATTACGTTGCTCGCTATTAATTTTTCATCCTTCATAGAGTGAAGTGCTATTCGACTCTCCTGAAGATGCTTCGGTTGCGAAGTGAATTGTGCGATGAGTACATAACTCCTTATTCATTAATTATTCAGCCTTTGTTTCTGACGTGGAAGTAAGTGTGGTGGAAGTGGGTGGACTATTGTGCCGCTGTGGTCTTCTCTGATTTCAGACCTTGGATCAGTTTCCCCATTCCATAAACTACCTTTCATATCTGTTGCATCACAGCAGTATTTAACATTTCGCGGATAATTTGCAAATTAAATACGATAGTTGCTTCTTTAAATTATGGATTTCCGCAAAGTAACGTCTGAATCTATTAAATAACTTCTTTACGATTTTTTTATAAATCTGACTGGCAAAAAGATCAACTCCAGCTTTCCACTTAGCCATTGACGTTTTAGGTTTTACACGTGCATTATTTTGTTTGTATCATAATATGGCAAAAAAGCAGATGGTTTCCTGGTGGATACAGACAACCATCAACTAACCAACCAGCAAAGGTATTAATATCGTTGTGGCGAGGTCTTAATATGTCAACTGCATAAAGTGACCAGTTCTTTCACCATTGCAGCAGGAATAAGGTAGCCGGTAAACTTATGCATGTGACATTAGACCTCGCCATAAGATAGCAACCCACAGTTAACATCTTTGATGTCGGTCGGTGTGATGGTTGACGCTTTCCATCAGGAGACCCATCTGCTTGCTTGCTATCTTATGACATAAAAAAACTAGTAGCCACAATGGTAGTGGCTCGCATAGCCAATAGTCTAATAGATAGTCTATTCTTCAAAGTGAGCCCAAACCAACACGGGGAAATCACAGGAGTTTCTGAAATATACATAGAATTCACTATAAAACTCCAATCATCTAGTGGGACGCAGTTAAAAAATATTACACGCATACACTAAAATTTAATGCCTCGGCGCCTGCTGAGAGAACACATTATATAATGAAATTTAAAAATTCCTGCACTGAATTTCACAATGAAAATATATTACCTTATATTTCCTACAGGTTTATGAAAAGAGCGTGTAAAGAATATTTGGCAGCGCTTGAAATTTTATCTCTATAGAAACTGATACATATTGGGTATGGCTTTACATAACGCAAAATAATATCCTTTTACTCTTTTCCGAATAGGTTATAAAAAAGGAATATTTGGAATGGCCAAAAGACTGGAAAGCCTTATATTTTTGTTAATGCTTATTCGCTATATAAAGAAAAAAGGTTAAAAGGAAGTTAAAAGATATATGTTAAAAATTCACTAACAGCTCTTTTAATCAACTTTTGACATTAATATCGACTTATAACTTTTATCTTTAGTGATAATAAATATTAAGCGATGAAACTGAAGTGAATTAAAGGTCCAGAACTCGATTCCCTTCTTAAGTATTAACCTTGTGTAAATCGGAGCCCTTTTAACCTGCTATCTTACTCTAAATACGACAAAGATAAACATTGACGCTATTGCTCGACTGTAAATTAGCTATTGTTTTATATTGTCTCCAAAACGTGCCAAAGTTCAGAGACACTGTTCCTTTTAGGGCTCCAAAGTCAACTACACACCGTTATAGTTCCGCTTACTTAATAGACCTGTTTCTATACATTTTTTATTATTCTAAATGTTCAGTATTTTCATAAAAATCTGACTCATGCATATTTATACAAACATGCAGAGTCGCCTCGCTTTTTAGTTGACCACACGGACTATTTCGTTCACACTATTCTCTTTGACATATATCGTGATACATGCAGCCTTTTGTTACACACAAGTATGTTTATAGGGCAAATAAACAAAATCAGCAATATTGTTTAATCAAACTTACAAGCTAACTTATTCTTTATACATTGCCTGCCTTTTACCTACATGCAATTTTCATTTTTTCACCAACAGCACACGCTTCTATGCTGCACCAAAATCTGTAAGGCGGTTGTACCTGCCTAGCAGTTTTTCTTTAACGTTCATATCCTGTGAGTCTCATACATTGTTTAATTTGCTTATACCGCTTGAAACTCAGTTTACCACAGATTTTTCGATCATTATGGCTGAGCTACATACTTGTAGGTGTCCTGAGTTTTAATTAAACTAAGCCTTACTGAGTGGTGTTAAGATACGGCATTTTCAGTTTACACTTACACTTACAATTAACACTTAAAAACAGTCAATATTGTAACTTAAACAAAACTAAAATTAAACCAAAATTTCTTAGGTGGCGACATTTTACATAGTATGATTGGATGTATAAAGTATCGTTACGTTTGGTTCTCTTGCGGGATAGGTAGAGTAAAGCGAACGTCTATAGACTTTTCGATTCGCTACGATTAACCGGTTGTCGGTTGGTGAGATGAGTGGTAATACCCATCGCCGCAATTTACCAATCTGATAACTATTATCGACTATTTATAGCAATAACTGGAACCAGCGGCTTTACGTGCTCATTTGAGCCACGAGAGTGGTAACACACCACTCGCCGGACTCTGAGCTGCTACTGAAATTTTGGATTTTCGAGAAAAACCTCAATAATATCTTTGTCCGACTTTTATCTTTAACCCGAGATCTTATGATCTGAGCTTAATAAATAAACCTTTAAAATACGAGGCAGTCGTGGATGTATAATTATTACACAAAATGAAGTAAATTTTTATAAGAAACATATTTCAAGTCTCTATTAATAGGATTAATTGGTTTTCCTGTCTAAGCCTTAAGCCTCTTTTGAAAGGTAGATCATCTGCTATTCTGCCAGGCAGTTCATAAAAGGCGCATGATGTGTCACTCCCATCATTACTACTAGATAGTACCACTTTACTAATATTCCACAATCTATTTCGGCACGACCGTGATAAATGTCTATTAGACACTTTTATTATAGCACTTGTATATAAATTTCACTTTTACACATATATTTTTAATATAATAATCTACCGGTTTCACTTTTAAAGCATTTTCAGGATGTAATACACATAACTGATTATTATTGACTGTTGTGAGATATAAACAAAAGTAAATATTGATATTAAAGGGTAGACTTAAATATCACTCAAAGGTGTTGTCAGCCTTTTAAAATCAATATTTACGTTTGTTTATATCCTACAACAGTCAATAATAATCAGTTAAATATATTACATCCTGAAGATGCTTTAAAAGTGAAACAGGTCTTAATATATTAAAAATATATGTTTAAAAATGAAATTTATGTACAAGTGCAATAATAAAAGTGTCTAATAACAATGGAATTTCACCAAGTGCCGACGAGAAAGTATAGAATATGTTATCTGTCTAATTATCTGTCTTTTTCATAACGATTTTAGTTACGTCACATAACGTCTAGTGCGATGCTGACTACGATCCATTGGTTATGGCGATTCAATGTTTGTTCGAGGCTTTACGTAAAAAATACTGGTTCACACAGAAATAATGAAAACATCTACTGAAAAATGTATACTAATAAATATAAATAGCTAAAACTACTCCAAATAAAAAAAAAATAAAGTCGAATATTTCTGAGTTTCTGAAACTCAAGAAGAAATTGAGTAACCTATTGAGTCTGTTAAGCTCTCACGGTTTTCCTAAAATGTAATTTTTATGTTGCTAGTTATTTTACTAGTGCATTCATAAAAATATCAGATGCCGTATATATAGATAAATATAAAGGCCTACATATATAACTTAAAAAAATAAAAAATCATACATGTGGCACGGGATGGTAAATCCTACTACGCAGATAGCAACGCACCATTAACATTTCTAGTGTATATAGGCGATTGCTCTTTCTTTCCATTAGGAGAGCTATTATTTTGTTTGCTACTTTATTATATAAAAAAACCAGGCACGATAAATATAATAGAAAAAAATATTAATATAAGTAAAGATCGAACTTAAAATCTTATGATCTGAGGCAAAGGGACTATTCAATAGGCTATGCGGTGATCGATTTGAATTTCACGAGGAACGAGGGATTTTTATGCAAATATCCGTAATACACATATTTATGTCAGTTGTAAAATGTGACCGCACCGTATTCTATATATTAATACGTGAAGGTAAAACTTTGGACCCTTTTTTAAGACAACTACGTGAACGGTAAAATATGAAAGTTGGCACAGCTAAAGTTTACATTGCGGACTCCGGAAATCAAATATTTTTAAATAAAATGCATTAAAAATACATTTAATTAATAAAAATAAACTTTACACACACTACATGTTACACACGGACAACCCTCATAGATCGCCGATGCAGCAAACCCCACACAACATTGCACACGGTACGGCAACGCGACCCACGGCACGAGGCGCAAGCACAGCAGAAACGTGCCAATTGACGTCAATCGATGCAACGTTGGAACCTTCGGCGGATTGACGATTTCACTTTTAGATCTAGCATCGATCTATCTAGACATACTTTAGTTTTAAGTAATATTGTAATTATTAATTGTTAAATAAATTTAAATAAATTTGCATTTTTTTTGCGTCCTCTGGCTGCGACCATCGTAATTGGCGCAGTCGGTAGGATTTAGCCAAGTTAGATTCGTAAATTGATTACGGGCAGTGGCTAAAATCGAACCTACGTGAGTTGTGGCTAGAGGAGTATCCAAAAATCGATACGGCAGATAATATGCAGATTTGGTAAGTACCTAGATCTTACTAGAGTTGCTCGCTTTCCTAATTTTAATTTCCTATTTCATTTCTGTGTGTAATTTTTCCATGTCATTTTTGTGTTAGCATATAAGTTTCCAAAATTTTCTTTCCACGAAAATCACGGTCTTCTAGGTTAGATAATAGTAATAGGTTTTCGCAAATTGACGCGAATAGAAACTTAGATAATATATCAGAAAATAGTAGTAGTGATAGTAATAGTATAGATTTCGGTTATCTGTTGAGTTTAGACGAGAGTGTAAATTTTAATAATTCCAAAATGAGCGCCGAATTAGTAGACCAAGTTTATAAGGCCTTACGCCTGTTACCGGAGTTTGATGGAAACCCAAATGTACTTACGCGGTTTGTGCATTTGTGTGACCAGCTAGTTGTGCAATTCATTAGAGCGGAACCGGGATTCGAACTTAGCAATCTTGCGTTATTAAATGGAATTCTTAACAAAGTTACCGGCCATGCCGCGCGCACAATAAATTCCAATGGTATTCCGGAAAACTGGCAGGGCATTAGAAATGCGCTAATAAACAACTTCTCAGACCAGCGTGACGAGACCGCCCTATACAACGATTTGGCTCTTTTAACCCAACGAAATTCATCTCCGCAAGAGTTTTATGAAAAATGTCAAAATCTTTTTAGCACCATTATGACATACGTGACGTTGCACGAAACCATACCTACCACAATAGAAGCAAAACGTACCTTATATAAAAAATTAACGCTACAAGCGTATGTTCGCGGCCTCAGAGAGCCGTTAGGTTCGCGAATTCGTTGTATGCGCCCAGACACTATCGAAAAAGCATTGGAGTTTGTTCATGAGGAAATGAACACTCTATACCTGCAACAACGAAACGATCAGCTACCAGAACATAAAATTCAACCCACATCTTCGTCTAACCCCACGATTCATACGGCTAAGCCTTTCGACTTACCGCCCCCGCGACCATTTACTTTCTCACCGCCATTCAAAAACATATCTGGACCTTCTAATCCTATGCAGCTTCAACCAACGAGGTAAATGCCGAGTTGGAGGCCTCAAATGCCTCTCCATCGTGGACCAACGCGTACGTACAAATATTCAGCGCACCACCACCTAATTATAGACCGCAGAGTAACGTATTTAGATTGCCTCAACAGAGACCAAGTTACTCTCCGCCTAATAACGGCCCCAAGCCTATGAGTGGCGTTAGCCACTACGTAGCTCGGACTACGCCTAGACATTTAACAGGACATGACTGGACAAGACACGGAAATCCACCACCAACTAATTACTTTAAGACACGTGAGATGAATTTGAATGAATTCGACTATAACTATTACGATTACCCCGACTATCACCATGATTATTACGAGCACGCATACTTTGAACCGACATACGAAACGACGTACGACCAACAGATGTATCAAAGCGATTACATCCCCGCTTTCATAGAGGAACCCCAAGACGAAGCCTCATCTGAAGTTCAGGATTTTCAGATACCCCCGAAATCAGACAAGCAAAAATAGAAATTAATTTGCAAACTCAAAGACAGCTTCCATACGTAAAGATAATCGACCCACCCTTAAAATTATTAGTTGATACTGGCGCGAATCAATCATTCATTAGCCCCGACGCAGTAGAAAAGTTTTATTCAGATATCCAATGCAACTACGGACCATTTGAGGTAACCAACATTCATGCGACAACTCGGAATAATTATTCAATAACCATACCATGTTTTCGTGAGTTCAATGAAGATGGCGATATTACTCTATTCATTTATAAATTCCACAATTATTTTGATGGGTTAATCGGATTAGATTTGCTAGAAAGATTAGAGTCAAGTATAGACTTAAAAAACAAAATTTTAATTGCACGAAATTCTAACAATTCCTTACATATGTATGATTCACGGAACTGTAATCTATATGAAGAGATAATACCAGCCAATACATCTAAAATGATCCGGGTCCCGATTAACTTTCATGACGGCGAAGCATTAGTACCAGAGCAGGTAATATCTAATTGTACCATTCGGGATTGCATTACTACAGTTAAAAATAATCGCGGTATAATTGAAATAATCAACCCAACTAAACATGACATAGTGTTCTCCATGGATCGACCTGTTAGTGCGGAACTATTTTATACGCGAAGTGAGCGCACACAACGACCTGACGACCGTACGGCCGCAGTACTCTCACGTTTACGTACCGACCATCTAAATCCTGAAGAGCGAGCCAACCTAGAGTCTCTCTGTGCGCGATACGCCGACGTATACTACCTTGATGGTGAACCCCTAACTTTTACTAATAAAATAAAACATAGTATTCGCACCACAGATGAATTGCCTGTCTATACTCAGACCTACAGATACCCCTTCGTTCATAGACAGGAGGTTCAAGAACAAATCTCAAAAATGCTAGATCAAGGAATAATCCGACCTTCTCAGTCAGCTTGGAGCTCTCCCATTTGGGTTGTTCCAAAGAAGGCTGATGCATCCGGAAAAGTCAAATGGCGCATTGTAGTTGATTTTCGGAAAGTTAACGAAAAGACCATTGACGACAAATATCCAATACCCAACATAAACGACGTTTTAGATAAGCTTGGTAACTGTCATTATTTTACCACGCTAGACCTCGCCAGTGGCTTTTATCAGGTAGAGATGGACCCAGCTGATATTCACAAAACGGCTTTCAATGTAGAACATGGGCACTTCGAATTTTTACGAATGCCCATGGGACTTAAAAACTCACCATCTACATTTCAACGTGTGATGGATAACGTCCTCAGAGATCTCCAAAATGTCGTATGTTTAGTTTATTTAGATGATATAATCGTTTTCAGCGTCTCTCTCCAGGAACACATGGTGAATCTGGAGAAAGTTTTTCAAAGACTTAGGGAATCGAACTTCAAAATTCAAATGGACAAGTCGGAGTTCTTAAAGTTAGAGACAGCTTATCTAGGCCACATAATAACTAAGGACGGTATCAAACCTAATCCCGATAAAATCGCCACAATACACAGATTCCCGATCCCCAAAACAGCCACGGAGATAAAGCGTTTCCTCGGCTTGTTAGGATATTATAGGAAATTTATTCCAGACTTTGCGCGCATAACAAAACCTATGACGCAATGCCTGAAGAAAGGTTCTAGAATTAACTATCAGGACACAACATACATTGCCTGTTTCGAGAAATGTAAATCGCTACTAACTAACGACCCTATACTACAATACCCCGACTTTACTAAAGACTTTGTACTAACGACTGACGCTTCTAATTTTGCAATAGGTGCTGTTCTCTCCCAAGGACCCATAGGTAGTGACAAACCGATAGCCTACGCATCTAGAACTTTGAATTCAAGTGAAATAAATTATAGCACTATCGAGAAAGAGCTGTTGGCTATCGTCTGGGCTACGAAATATTTTCGCCCATACTTATTTGGCAGAAAATTTAAAATAGTAACTGACCATAGACCCCTACAGTGGGTCATGAGTCTCAAAGAACCTGGTTCTAGACTCACTCGTTGGAGACTCAAACTTAGCGAATATAATTTTACCGCCGTATATAAGCAAGGAAAACAGAACACCAACGCCGACGCGTTATCTCGAGTCGAACTCAATAATGAAGACACTAACTCTATAGTTGTCAATGTATCTGAAAGACCCCCATCTGAAGCGGGTTCTGAAACATTGACGGCGCCTAGTGTAAACCCTAAGGCCTCATCTAATCAGAACATCTCAGAGACGGAAACTGTTCATACTAGTAACGAAAATCCAATTTTAGAAATACCAATATCTGACTACCCACTCAATAAATTTTCCAGACAGATTGTGTTCGTGCTGGTAGGTGACATTAAAAAGCGACCAACTGTGACTAAACCGTTCGAAACTCACACCCGAACAACCATACAACTTTCGGAAGCTAACCTAGCTAGTGATGTAGTAAACGCAGTTAAGGAATACGTAAATCCAAAGGTAAAAACAGGTATTATCATTTACCCACCTCTCGCGATGTACAAGATCATTCCGATATTACAAGAAAATTTCAAAAGTTCTGCTATGAGTCTTGTGTTAACTAAAGTCGAGTTAGAGAACATTAAAGAGTATTTGCGTCAACAGGAGATTATAAAGAAATACCACGAAGGCAAAACTAATCACCGTGGTATTACTGAATGTTATTTGGCTTTATCCGCAAAATACTATTGGCCTAAAATGAAAGAATGTATAGCGAAATACATAAACGAGTGTAGTATTTGCGGTCAAGCAAAATATGACCGAAATCCGATTAAACAGAGATTTGCAATCGTTCCCCCGCCTTCAAAGCCTTTTCAGATAGTTCATCTTGATCTTTTCACTGCCCAAAACGAAAAATTTCTCACGATAGTCGATGCCTTTTCTAAGTATGCGCAAGCTTATCATCTAAGAGATAGTACTGCTTTGAGTGTCGTACAGGCTTTACTTGTGTTCTGTACACATCACGGCGTTCCCTTAACTATAGTTACGGACGGAGGCCCCGAGTTCACAAATCAGATATTTTCCGAATTTGTCCGCACACATAAAATACAGCATCATAAAATATTAGCTCATTCTCCTAACGACAACGGAATAGTGGAGAGATTTCACTCAACCATCCTTGAGCATCTCAGGATTTTAAAACTCGAGAAACGTAATGAACCTGTAGTTATTCTCATGCCCTATGCCATCTTAGCGTACAATAGCTCTATTCACAGCTTTACAAAATGTAGACCTTTAGATTTGATAACGGGACATTTCGACCCTCGCGACCCAATAGATATTGACTTATCGGAACATTTATTTCAGCAGTATTCACAAGACCACCGAAATCGAATGAATCAGGTATACGATATAATTAACGAGACTTCTTTACATGACAGGACCCAGCTAACTGAAAATCGAAACAAAGATAGGGAAACTGAAAAAAGCTATTCTCCTGAGCAACAAGTGTTTGTGCGTAATCCCATCGCGCCCCGACAGAAGTTAGCTCCGCGATACACCGAGGATACTGTACTAGCGGATCTCCCAATTCATATTTATACAAAGAAGAAACGCGGTCCGGTAGCCAAATCTCGCCTTAAGCGAAGCCCTTAAAACCCCACTTTGTTACAGGACACTACTATGGCTGACAATGCTGCAATCGACTCAAGGACAAGAACTAACGATGGACTCACTTGATAACGGACCGGGATTGCTTCCCTTTAAACTAGGAGGTGCAAAAATCGTCTCACACTATCATTCTTTCCTAAGTCATGTAGACTTGGAGAATATTCGTCTCCAAATAGAGTCAGTACGATCCCAAATGCCAGAATTAAGACCATTATTAAATAATAAAACCCAATCTTTATTTGATCCTCACTTAGAGCATCTCAATAGAAAACTTACATTAATTTCAAATAAGCTTAACATATTCGAGCCTACACGTAGCAAAAGAGGTCTCATTGACGGGCTAGGCTCTGTTATCAAAAGCATCTCTGGTAACTTAGACTACACCGACGCACTGAAATATGAAAACGCTATAAAGACTTTGCACAATAATGAACAAAAATTAGAATCTGAATTTAATCACCATGTTAGTTTAAATAAGAATTTCATCTCACAAAGTTCTAAAATAATAAATAGTATGGTAATAAATCAGAACCAAATGAAAAAAGCACTAAACTCGATATTAGAAAGTGACGCTAATAGAGACACAGATTTAATAAAGTATGCCCATCTGGCACAGCATCTTTTAATTTTAGGCGATAATGTCGAAGATTTATTCGAGGAGTTACAGAATTTAGAAAATGCTCTGGCTCTTATTCGTGCATCGAGCACACCATATTCAATTTTTAGTCTAGATGGAGTTAAGGATATGTTAAGCAAATTGAGGATTTTATATTCTAATAATGAAATCCTAGACATAGATCTTAGAAACTTTTACGAAGTAATTAAGTTAGGTTATTTTTACTTAGATAAGCAGATAGTAGTAGTTATAAAGGTCCCAGTCGTTAATCCTTTGCCTTACGACTTTTACAAATTATCTCTTGTCCCTAACAAAAACCACGAAGTCCTAATTCCACCCCTACCTTTTGTAGCACTCTCTAGTATAGATTTTAGGTACATAGAGACAGAATGTCCGAAGATTAATTCATTATATATCTGCCAATCGAAATCCAATATGGAGATCCAGGATGAGCCCGATTGTATTCAGCACCTTATCATGCATCAAGAACTCCAGCCAAACTGTAAACTAACTCCAGTATCCCTCAAAAATGAAGCCCTTGAAGCACTAGATGACAAACATTACACCCTGAGCTTTCCTGCACCGACTAAAGTGAAGATATCCTGTGGACAGGAACAATATCGGACTTTGATAGGAAGCTACTTGGCCATCATCCCGTTAAACTGCCATCTGAAAACGCCCGCATTCACCATCTCAAACTCAAATGACCACATCAAAGGACATGTCATCAGGATAACGGAGATACCTATGTTCAATGAATCGAAAACCAGCGATCGACCAAGGCTCACCTTCACCTCACTAAGCCCTCAAAAGCTCCATAACTTAAACAACGAGATAGCAGCTGAACCGTTCATTCATACAGATGACATCACAAATCCTATTATATATCATACAACCATACCCGTCTACCTTATACTATCGGGTGCAAGCGTACTTATTATCACATTTATGTACCGACATCTACGTGAGAAAATCTTCAAAAGGAACACAGAACCGTCAGAAGCCCTCGGCAGCGTTCCTGAAACATCATACGCAGTTTCACTGCCTCGCCGAATCAACCCCAGTCAAGTAAAAATTGACCACGGATGGATACCAGCGACCACTTCGGACAAGTCCTGCAATAGTCGCTGTTCTTCGGGGGGAGGTGTTACACACGGACAACCCTCATAGATCGCCGATGCAGCAAACCCCACACAACATTGCACACGGTACGGCAACGCGACCCACGGCACGAGGCGCAAGCACAGCAGAAACGTGCCCATTGACGTCAATCGATGCAACGTTGGAACCTTCGGCGGATTGACGATTTCACTTTTAGATCTAGCATCGATCTATCTAGACATACTTTAGTTTTAAGTAATATTGTAATTATTAATTGTTAAATAAATTTAAATAAATTTGCATTTTTTTTGCGTCCTCTGGCTGCGACCATCGTAATTTACATTCATGTGACATAAGTACATGATATTATACGCACATAAATATAATATGCTATTTTCTTTACTACTAGTCAGTTGTCAAAATTAGAAGCACAGAAACATGAATATCACGCATCTAAATTAATAATTTCGTCAAGGATTACGGTAGACTCAATCGGAATCTTACCTAAATTATAAAGCGTAAAAAATAATAATTTTGGGTCGACATTATATATCCGCAAAATTCGAATTGTCGAGTATTTTGTTAAAATAGTGTTAAAAAATTCTAACGGTGCAGATAGACAAATCGGTAGTATTTCTTTAAAGATTACAAATATGTAGTGTAGACTGTAGATGGCATGAGCATTTATTAAAGTATCGTAGAACGGAGCGCAGATTATCGTGAAACTTATTTTCTGTTCGTTCATAAAAGAGTAAAAATTAAAAAATTTTTACTCTTCCGAGAAAATTCCGAGCGAAGCCGGGTTCGCTCGGAATCGGGGATCTAGTGGAAATATATTTATACGTCTGATTAAAAGAGATTTTATTGTTTAGTCTATGGTCGAATTAGTATATATATATATATATATATATATATATATATATATATATATATATATATATATATATATATATATATATATATATATATATATATATATATATATATATATAATGTAATCGCAAAATAATATACGAGTAAAGTCGATATTTTTGAACAGTGTGGAATGTTGCCTTAAGTACATTTGAAACCCTTTAAACCACTTTAAGGGCTATCACCTTGTTTTGCGGTGTAGATCCTCAACCGGGCTTGTGGTAAACCTTAGGACTTGGTAATGGGTAATCTTGTAGTCGATAGCAAAACAGTTATATGTATTATAAGCGTTTAACCTCCCAGTTGATCGAGTGGTTGCAACCTTGGCTAAGGCAATTGATGGAATCCGGAACAAATCCCCGACCGGAGAAGGTGTTTTCTTCGTAAGGATATTTTTAATATACTAGCTGCCTACCCGGCGTTGCATGGCTATATTTATGTTAATACTCAATACTCTATTGCATCATATTGTTACGAGCTTCCCGTTCGCATTGTGCAACAAAATACCACTTATATTAAAACTGTATATTTACAACATAAATATACAAAACACCAAAATGCAATACGTAAATACACTGATAAACACAAATAACACTCACTATACTAACACTAGGATTAACCGACTACACCGAATCACTAAACTAAAACACTTCTCGTATTCACTGTACTATATATCGCTTTACACTGGTCGTCTCAAGTATCGCTCCGGATCGCTGTATAAAAACTGCACTCTATTTGTCAACACATCCCTATTTATATCCAAGATAAAGTTCGACTGTATTCCCGAAAATCCCGAAATTATGGCGTAAACAATTTTAATTGTAAACAAGTCCTACGCTATTTTCACCTGACTATTTTCACCTATGACCTATGACAGAAGATCCATTATGGCATAGCTTTTTGGGTAACGGCGGCTATTGTTTATCAATAGAAGCAGCCTATCTCTTTCTTTTATTTCTAGATCTATCCAGCGCTCCAATTCTTCACATTTCTAGATTATTCGCAACAATATTATGTTAAATATTTAAGGTGTTAAATAATACATTCTAGGACTAACATATATGTACCCTGATAGGGTGTAGCAATGTAGAGGCGGACCGATTCTCTTTTATGAATAAATAAATGTTTCTTATTAAAATTTACCGTTTAAAAATTCGTTTATAGAATATTAACATTTATTTATCAATAAGTTTTTAACATCACTTAGTTTTTTTTTTAAATATTCTTCCAATTTAAACTTTCGGGTAATTTATTAAATACTTTTACAGCCATAACATTTGGCCCGGAGCTGTGCATTAGTGTCAGGGGAAACATGGTGTAGTGTGCTTAGGTGAGGCCAGGATCCACGCCATTTTCTATAATATACTCAAGATAAAATTGATAATTAAAATCACGTAACTAATTTGTAATACATCTATATTAATATTGTAAATATTAAAGTTTGTACGTTTGGATAGGTGTTTGATACTTACGCAAAAACTACTTAACGAATTTGAATGAAATTTTGCACATTGATAGATGATGACTTGAAATATACATAGGATTTATTTTATCCCTTAAATGAGTTGTTCCTGTGGAATTCACCAAAAACTTTTGTAATACAGTGGGTTGCATGGTGCAGCCAGTAACATATTATTTTATCAGTTCTAATATCCCTATTAGTATAAATAAACATAAACAAAACATGTACCATACAAAAATTATGCTTATTCTCTCAGACTAAAGATACAAAGCGCCTTGAACATTTTTTGAAGTCTCAACTCGGACAGCGTACGTCCATTTGGCGCTTTTCGCGGACGACACTGTCCTGTATACGTCCCACTATACTACCCTGTATAAGTCTGCCGCCGCCGCTACCCGGGCCGATTAGTTTCGGAAATTACAGGAAGTAGATCCGGAGAAAAGTAAGGCAGTGTACCGGAATTACTAAAACCCTCAGGCCATGGCGACTAAGCGTTGTCGTAGACTGATCACATTCACCATATACGACAGTGCGATTGTAAGCAACGATATGTCAAATACCTCGGTGACACTGAACAAGGCCAAAATGGTTAAACAAACTATATTTCCTTCTAAACAGATATATAGTAAAATTTCACTTAGGAACAAAGTGACAACGAAATGTGCATAATACACAAAATGGCGTATGCAACCTTTGCTTACATATAGCAACCTACACCATTTGCAGGTTATTCAAAATAAATTTATGCGCGTGGTAACTGGCTCACCATGATACATGCGTTTTCATCGGGACCTAGAGCTCCCAACCGTCATGCATTACATGAAATAATTATCAATATATCATTTCGAGAAAATAACATATCACGCAAATTCACTAATGAAAGATGCGGCGGACTACAAGCCCGACGTAGCCATCTTAGCCAGATTCAGAAGGCCTCGCCACGTACTTTCCTATCCTAATAATCCCGATGATCCTTATACCATAAGTTCAGATACAAACATACACAACACTACATCATCGTCGCCGGTCTCGACGACTAAGACTTCTATATCGCCCTGCGCTTACGCGTGATGCAATGCCATGATCCCATCAACTAAATTTAATCCGAATGCCGCACTGGATACAGCCCTTAGTGCGGGCGTTTATAGCCCCAATTTTAATTTAAACTCCGGCTGAGCACTCTGCTTGCCACCATAGGGTTAACTGTATTAATCATTTTGAAAAAAAAAAACCAAGCCAAGTTGTGTAAATAAATACAACGCTCATGGACACTCTTCGAACTCCTCCAAACCAACCGATCCCTATCAATGTATATGGATGCGTCATACAGTTCATTCAGGCTTGTGTCAAATAGTGGTCACCCACTTTTTTCTTTCCAGCTTCGTTTCGTTACAGTTCCATATTTGTTTTCTTTTATCTAAGACTCATTCTAGAGTATTGAAAATTTCCTTTAGTGGAAATCTAATGCTTTTTTTCATATCACAAAATAGCAAACAAGCGGATGAGTCTCCTGATGCAAACAGTTAACCATCGCCTATAGACACCAAAGGTGTTAATGGTGCGTTGCTATCTTGTAGCGAGGTCTAATGCCACATGCATAAGTTTATCGGCTACCTTACCCTCCAAACCGGAACACGACAGTGGCAAGCACTGACGTTATTGCGGCAGGAATAGGTTAGGCGGTGGTACCAGACCCGGGCGAGACAATGCAGAACTCTACCACCTAGTAGTCACGATGGTAGTGACCCGCATAGCCAATCGGTCGCCTTTTACGACCTGCCTGGCTGAACGGCAGTTGGTCTATTCTTCAAAGGAGCCCGGAACCAACACGGGGAAATGCTTCGTATGTATTGTTCTCACGGATGCGAGACAAGACGAAACTCTACCACCTATAGACTATTCCTATAGAATTAGTGAAGGCGGCCTTGATCCAATGAATCTAAAAATTAAATTAATGTAAGCATCATAAAGATATGATTATTTATTACTTATTATTATTATATATTTACTATATATTTATTACTTATTATATATATATATATATATATATATATATATATATATATATATATATATATATATATATATATATATTATTATACATCTAAACATTTTATACTCTGAAAACAATTTCTACACAATAATAATATTCGGATTTGTATAATAAAGTTTCAAGGGCAGCTAAAATATTTTAAGTATAATATAACATATTTCATTATGCCAACCATAAAGAGAGTTCTCCATTCTCGAAATATATTTCTATTAATATATCACTTTAACTAGGGCTGTCTCAATCTTAAACTAATGTATCAAAAGTAGATGTGCTTCAATCAGAAGCAGAAATCAGTCAAATGTGCTAGAAAATAATAATATTTCGTAAATAACAAGATTTAATTTATAGTGTAAACTTTAGAGTGATTTTTACATTACACTTAAATACTTAGTGAAAAAAACGTTACCAAGGCGCTACTAATTCCTGAATACAACACAAATACAGCAATAGCAAATGTAGATATTACGAGTATATCCATTAGAGCAAGTGATTGAGTTCAATTTCTATTATGCAGACGGATGCAAGAAAAATATAACTTTACTTTATTGATAGGCAAACAGTAAGATTAAGAATCTGATCTGATAACTTAAAAAATGTCGGACGCCTTAAAAAAATGTAATTTAGTAGTGAATTTCTTATTCTGGCCGCAGCCTAAGGTCATACTTGGAAGGAATTACTTCCACGTAGTAATTCCTTTTAACTTTGACCTCCGGCTACGACTAAAACCAACAATAAATACACTACTTGGAAGGAATTATAACATAAATCTATCACTAGTTTAGCAACAAGAGCTTGCAGCGTAGTAGAACTAGAATAAATATGAGCATTTCAAATGGGATAAATTGAGTATTTAGATATGAATTTGTTCATATTATTATGCACTGCACAATTCTACCATAATTAAGAAAAAAACTTACTTTATTTTAAAGTAAATAAATATTAATTTCCAAGCTTTCCGCAGACTCTCACGTGCCTTATCGCCTCTGCTATGCTACGGAAATAAAATAAAAAGTAGTGTAAGTAATAGAATAAAATTATGCATGTGTCGTTAGACCTCGCCACAAGATAGCAACGCACCATTAACATCTTTGGTGTCTATAGGCGATGATTTACTCTTTCCATCAGGATACACATCTGCTTGTTTGCTATCTTATGATATAAAAAAAACTCGCCAAAGTACAGGAAAATATAGTACATCATACCTACATAACTTAGATTTTTGTTGAAGGAAGTAATACTTTGTTTTTAAGAGTATTTTGCTTCTCTTGATGACACTTCAGTTGCTGAGTTACTGGTTGCACTATAAATACGCGTATTTGTCGTTACTTTTGTTTAAAAATAACTAAGTTATCGCGAAACATCTGGCATATGTGATATATTAAAACCATTTTGTATAGAAAATAGGATGATTGGATAATTTTATAAGGAGTATAAAGGAATCAGAAGTAAAGAAAGGTTTAGTTATAACCTAAATATTCATACTTAAAAATGCTCTGTATTAAAAATAAATATTAACTTAAAAATCTTCAAAAATTAAAGGCCTAATTTTTGCAATCTCTTACAATTTATTTAATAAAGTGTCATAACCTGCATGGGGGTAGATTGCCGTATTCAATGTATCACTTTAAAATAACAATAAAATGCATTAGTTTAAAAGTTTATATTCACCAAAATTACTTTTGTTAATGTTTCAGTGGCAACCCTATCACTAGCTAACAATAGAAAAGTCTGCCGTGTGTTACAGCCCCTTGGAACTCAGAACAAGATTAATTAGCGTCCTGAATAGCATCCATCAAGTATTTAGATGTGAACAACGAGCCCGTGCCCCGCTTGCCATTAGTGCTGAGTTAAAAACTTACGTTAACATCTGTTAATGATGAAACGTTTGTTAACAACGCAAGCAAAAATGGCCTTGTGTTTAAATAACCTACAATATATTGTTAAAATTTTTACATATTGTTAAACACATAAATTTAATCACGTCCATTTTTCTGAGGAGTAGATAGAGATGCACCTTGTGCGGTGACTTTGTCAACGGTAACAGAAATAAAGAAAGAAAACATCATTTATTTGCTAAAGTTTAGTTATTACAAATAATGCCTAGTTATTCCAATAGCGTCCGCCCGTGGCCGAAATTCGACTATAGATTAGCTGACCTAATTCTAGTATAAGTAGGGTATAGATGACAATATTCCATGTGGATTTATTTATAGTTTTTTTATATATATACAGAAGGGGGCAAACACACAGAAAGCCCATCTGATGGTAATAGACCACCGTTACCCATGGACAACAAACAATACTACCAGATTCTTGCAGTTGCGTTACCGGGCTTTTACAAATAAGTTCTTTTCTTGAGTCACATCCGTTCGACAAAACCTCCGCCGATAATTGGTTCCACAAAGGAGTAAGTGCGAGGCAAAAAATATCTCTAGAATCGCGGAGTTGTAAATTTCCAGACAGAGAGATGGCGAGGATTAAACTTAATACATATATTTAGTCTTGTTGGTTTACAAATTGTATGACATATTATAACAACAATTTACAACTCAACTGTTCCCGTCTTTAAAGAGTTACCGCAGAAGCGTCAGTGCTCTTTGCAGATGCGGCCTAACATGGAACGCGCTTCTCTAGAAGGTACCTGTTCACTCTTCTCTTGAAGATCCCTAGATAGTACTCGTCGGAGAACACAGACTCAGGAAACATGTTCCAGTCCCTTGAGGTTCGAATGAAGAATGTCCAGTCGAATCTCTTTGTCCGGGTACGTGTAACGTCCACCATATGGCAATGCCTAGAATCTGTGCCCCTCGACGATCGATAGAAATTGTGTTCTGTCCCTGCCACACGGATAGCAATGCAACACTATTTTTGATGTATTTGGCGATGATTATCTCTTTTTATCAGGAGAGCCAACAGCTTGATAGTTATTTCATTCCATTAGATATCCCATTAGAATGTTTATTATTTGCCTCATCTGAAGCAAGGAGATGAACACACTACCATAATTCTCCGATCCGATGCTGAGAATTCGATGTTTAAAAATAATCCCACTCTTAATAACCCTTAATAATTTCCCCAGTGTTGGTTCCTTTGAAGAATAGACCAACTGCCGTTCTGCCAGGCAAGTCATAAAAGGCGACAGATTGAGTTGAGTGTCACTACCATCCTGACTACTAGGTGGTAGAGTTCTGCAACGTCTCGCCTGGATATACGGTATCACTGCCTTACCAATTCCCGCCGCAATAGCGTCCATGCTTGTCGAGTTCCAATTTGAACGGTAAGGTCACCTTATGCATGTGGCATTGCCATCTCGCCACATGGATAGCCATGCACCATTAACATATTTGGTGTCTATAGGCGATGGTTCCTCTTTCCATCAAGAGAACTATCTGCTCATTTGTTGTTATATGATATAAAAAAATACCTTAACCGAAAATTAAACGCGGGAATTTATTAACTGAGTCGAATAGGCTAACCACAAGACTACGAGGCATTTATTTTTCTGCTTCAATATCTGAATAATCGCAAATATACTTATTATGTTTATAAAAATAAATGATAACTCTCTAGATAATACTTTCTATTCTATAATATAATGACTGTGTCCTTGATATACTTCCTTAAACCGTTATTCAAAAGCTCAGGTAATTTTTTCAAATTATATTTTATTCATAATAATGATGAATTGTTATCTCGGGACAATATTTTTGGATGACTATGAGCTCAAGTGCTTCTTATCATATAAGGTCGGGGCAAAAGTATTTTCGTATTATTCATACAAAGGAAAATATTTTTTAGGTGTAATGTTTTATTTATTTACTAGCTGTTGCCCGCAACTTCGTCTGCGTGGGCTTCGTTTACTCCGCACAGCTCCTCCCCCGTAGGTGATAGCGTGATAATATGTAGCCTATATGTTAACCGGACCTGTTAATAATATTCATGCAAAATTTGAAATAAATCCATGCAGTACTTTTTGAGTTTACCCCGGATAGACAAACAGACAAACAGACAAAAATTCTAAAAAGTATATTTTTGGCTTCGATATCGATTGTAGATCACGCCCCAAGTATTCCTTTAAAAATATTCAATGTACAGTTTTGGCTTTCCTACGATTTTATTATATGCATAGATAGATAATTAATATGTAGGTGCCGTTTTGACCGATGACTTGTTGCCATCTTGTGGCCGTGGGTAGTGCCATGATCCCATTCCTGTAGAAATTTTGAGATTTTTCATTAAAAAATCTGACAATTAAGTGTTCACAGTGTTCTTTTGAGGTTAGCTTTATGCTTCCTAAAGAGTTCTGCAATGACTGAAACAGGTGGAAATCTGATGGAGCAAAGTCAGGACTATACGGAGGATGCATCAACACATCCCAGCCAAGCTCTCTCAATTTTTGCTGTGTGGCTATATATGCGTGCGGTTTTTCAAGTAAGAACTAAAAAAAAGTCTTAGAAACATGTTTTTTTTTTATTTTAGTTTTATTTTCCTGCGCCCCCCTAGACCAAAGCCTGACGACGCCTTTGATGCGAATATAATGTTTGGTCAAAAACACGCTGGATTTCTTTAGATTAGATAATTATAAACAAAGTCCATACATTAAAAGATGTAATTCTCATAAAAATACTTCCCTAACAACATGACTAGGTAGTATGACTTTCCGAGCCCTTACATAGCTCTGCTTTTTGCTAGTATATTTATTTGGGTTTTGACACACTTTTCTCAAAATTTACATTATTCATTGATAAAAGTATATTTGGAATATGCTAAGATCCACTTGGGAAATTCGCAGAACTACATAAAATATACTTTACTAGCTGACCCGCGCAGCTTCGCCCGCGAGTAGATTAACATGTCGTCAAGATAGTTTTTTATACAAATTTCATCCCCTATTTCATCAACCATTTAAGGATTGATTTTTGAAAAAATTATAGCCTACTTTTGACCCCGGCTCTTCAGCTACTTCCATGCCAAAGTTCATGAAAATCGGTCCAGCGGTTAAGCCGTGAAAGACAAACAGACGGACAAACTTTCGCATTCATAATATTAGTATGGATTTCTTGCTATCTGTATTAAAATAAATAAAACCATATTTTCGGAGGAACAACGCCATCTCGTGGATTATGTTGCTTAGCTGGACGATTGTTTCACATTACGACGAAATAAATCAATTAAATCCATAGAAAAATAGATTTTGGATTAAAATATATGTAAAAAATCTATTTTTTAAGGGTTTTTTCCAAAGTATATCGCTTGCATATGTTTACAGACTAACTTACTCTCTAAACTGGAACTCGGCAATTATCGGCACTATTGTGGAAAGAATAAGTGAGGCGGAAGAACCTAAAACCTGGCCGAGACGTCGTAGAAATCTTAAGACTTATAGTCACGATGATAGTGCCTTCTCATATGGCCAATTGCTTTTTACGAACTGCCTGACAGAGTAGCAGATGGTCTAATCTTCAAATGGGGCCTGACTAACACGAGGATAGAGTAGGACGGTTGGCTAACGATGGAGGATCATATAGGATGTTATATAATTGAGAAGATAAATTACGAAATTGAAATGTAATATTTATGACCTTTCTTGAAATCCATGGGTGCATTTTATCAATGCAAGCACAAATACACCTTCCCTCTGTAATAGTTGAATATATTTGAATAATTTAGATACCGCTTCTAAGAATGCGGCGGAGGAGTATGTATGTTATTTTAGTAGGATTTCCTCGATACCTTGTTTTATCTTTTGAAATGACACAAGAGATAGATTTCTTTGTGTAATTCTTTTAGTGATAATAGTACGCTGAACATAAGTCTATTTGAAAAAAAAAATTAAAGAGGTTGAAAACTCACCAATGTATAAAGAATATCGTCTGAGGCAGGGGTTGGCAAATTTTTGAATCGGAAGTGCCAAAATTGCAATTTGAAAAAATTTAAAGGGGGAAGGGGAATATGAAAAGCAATGAAAGTTTTTTCATAAAATAAATAGTACTTGCGTATGGAACTAAAGAGCCGCAGCTTCACAACCAGAGCCGCATGTGGCTCGCGAGCCACAGGCTGCCGATCCCTGGTCTAGGGCCTTGTTTTAGAGAACATGTTTAATCTGTCCAGTTATTTGATAAAGGCGAACGATTGGCCAAAAATATCACTAACATCATTTCTACTAGGTCGTAGAGGGTACCAACTTGCCTATTCCTAAGTCAGTTAGTATTTTCGCTTTCGTATTAGAGTTCAGAGAGCTAGGCAGCTGATAAACTCATGCAAGTGGCATTCTAAGCTCATCACACGAAAAGCAACGCGACATTGACATCTTTGGTGCTGTAGGCGATGGATATATCTTTTCGTTAAAAGAACCTTTTGATTATTTGCTCGTCTATGATATAAAATAAATAAATAAATAAAATTCCCTTGTATTGGTCTGGGCTCACTTTGAAGAATAGGCCATCTGCAGTTTTGTCAGGCTATTGGTAAGAGGTGAACGATTGGCTAGAGTCATTATCATCGTAGCTACTAGGTGGGAGAATACTGCATTGTCTTGTCGGGTGTGGTACCACTACTACCTATTCTTGTCACAATAGCGTCAGTAATTGTCACTGTACTAATTCCGTTTTGAAGGGAAAGGTAGCTGGTAAAATCGCATGAGTTTACTTGCACGTATACTTACATGAGTTAACTTGCTGGTAAACTCGTATGGCATCAAGTCCCCGCCACAATGATGGCAACTTACCTTTAACATTTGCCTCTTTCCATTAGGAAAATTATCTGTTGTTTACTATCTTAATATGATCGATCGAGAAAAGTCTGAATAACGTATCTGTGATGTATGGACAGACGGACTAAATTATAATATTATGGTTTCTCCATTTGGAACCTAAAACCTTATTCACCTACGTGAATTTACTTCTCCTTAAATAATTTTGTCAGGAATATTTGGAAGGTAAACATACTGATTGAAACATGTAGATATTTTATTACTCTCGTGGGGTCGGTCTAGTCTAGACGGTGAGTTTATTAGTGGTCGTTATTCGAAATCACTGATAAATAAAACGTAAAATCTCTATTACTATATAAATTTAAAGAATCTATCGGTACATTCCATTTTTATGTTATATTTTGTGATTAATATTCTTTATTTTACCGACTTTAAAAACAAGAAGTTTCAGTTTTCAGACAGAATTAAAAAAATAGCGTATAAGGTACTTTATAGTATATAGCCTCCTTGGAAGACTAAATAGATCATCATACACAATTTCCACAATACATGTGTGCTTATTTCGTAAGTGTATGAATATTTGTCATGTTTGTATATTTGTTTACACGAGACAAACGGAAAAAAATGGTTTGCTTAAACACATTTCTATGTATTGATTGTTAAATAAAGGTTTTACAAAAAATACACGATATACCTGAAGATATTATCTAAGGAATGTGCTAACTCATTGTTGAATGTACTTTACTCGATCATATAAAATTCCGAAAGCAGGCTAAAAAAATCTCTAAAACAAGTAAATTGATTATAATATTTCTAATTTTCTACACGATTTTTATATGGTGATATTTAGTTTTAAATACAATAAAGAATGTACTACATTTTGGTTTTCAGTTGAAGTCCTATATTTGTTTATCCGAAAAATAAATCGTTTTCCAGCAGTTTCAGAATATACCACGCCGCCCGCTTTCTGTAGAATTGGCGCGCGTCAAAAGACTTCGCCTTAATTTTATTATCATAAGATTGCAATTAAGCGAATGGCTTTCACGTGATGAAAGACACAAACATTACTTATAGACACCAAAGATGTTAATTGTGTGGTAAGATTGTAATGTCACATGCAAAAAATTACCGATTACCTTACATTCCAAACCTCAACACGACAGCGACAAACACTGACGCTATTGCGGCAAGCATAGGTAAGCGATGGTACCAGGCGAGACGGCATAGAACTCTTCCACCTAATAGTCACTATGGTAGTGCTTAAATAGCCAATCATTTGCCTTTAAGGAACTGCCTATGCCATCTAAAAATAGACAATCTACCATTCTGCTGGCAGAATGTCATGACTAATAATTAATATAATTTTATCGTAATAAAGGTATATTTCTATTTTCTTTTTCACTGTCATGTCACTGTCACACACGGTCCACAATTTGGGCCATCAAATATAGAAATATTTTGTTGATTATCTGCAGATATATAACAAATCTTGGATTTAGCTGCGTTACTTCAAACGGTTATCCTACATAAGTAAATATGATATTAAATTGAAATATGAGATTTTATTTATTTTTAATTTTTTTATCTTTTTTTTGTACAATAGGAGGCGAATGGGCAATAAGGTTCACCTAATGATTAGTGATCACCGTCACCCATGTACAGCCGCAACACCAGAGGCCTTGCAGGTAGGTTGCCAGCTGTTTAAGCAATGAGTAAGCTCTTTTCTTGAGGGTCCCCAAGCCGTATTGTTTCGGAAATATTCCGCTGGCAAGTGGTTCCACGGAGTAGTCGTGCAAGGCAAAAAATGCCTTGAAAAACGCACTGTAGTGAACTTCTAGACATCAAGATGGTGAGGGTGAAATTTTGAATTTTGGTGTGATGACCGATGGTGGAATTTAGGTGGTAGAATTAAGCCAAACAACTTTTCACAATATCAGATGAGCCATCTACTCGTATGCTATCTAATGATACAAAAAAACTTATGCGTTATTACAATCTCGTCCTACGGATGACAACGCACACGGATTAAAGTGGATTATAGTACAACTTTTTAAGAAAAATTTTCTTGTGACCCTGTCTTATGCAAAGTAAATTAGTTTGAGTTTGAGTTCAAAGAGAAGTTGGTCTTATCTTCAAAAGTATTAGCGCGGGCTACGACTGTACACTAATGAAGGCTAGCCCAGGTGCGCTAGATAAATGGCTTATGCTAGGGTTGCTTTTGGAAAATCTTCTTAAAACTTATAAAATAAAAATATTTTTTATTTAGTTTTTAACAAATTATACAAACTGGTTTACCTCTAAAGTAAGCAAATTATTTGTTTTTGATAAAAACGTTTCGTTATTAATCCTTACGTTTTATGAAATAAAGTCATCCATCGCGTTTGGCTGTAAGTTTGTCATATAATATTTTATACGTGACACTATTTAAATTACCTAAATTACATAATTATTTTTTTACTAACCCATACAACAAATATGGTTTTCTTTGTTTTGTATTTCAAATACAAAAAGAGTGAGTTTATTACCAAACAATCTATACATATAATAAAATCGTAGGAAAGTCAAAACTGTACATTGAATATTTTTTTAAAAGAATACTGGAGACGTAATTTACAATCGATACCGAAGCAAAAATATAGTTTTTAGAGTTTTTGTCTGTTTGACTGTTTATCTGTTTGTTTGATTCTATGTCACGGGTAAACTCAAAAAGTACTGCATGGATTTACTTCAAATTTTGCATGAATATTACTAATAATAGGTCGGGTCAACATATAGGCTACATATTATCACGCTATCACCTACAGGAGAGGAGCATTGCGGAGTAAACGAAGTCCGCGCGGACGAAGTCGCAGGCAACAGCTAGTGTAAATAATAAAGAAAGGGTATGCGTTTACACATATGACTTAATTATGTGTGCGTAAAGAAAATGAGAGAGAAAGGCACTGTATGTAAATGAATAGGCAAAATTATGTAGTTGAAGCGAGCATTACGACAGGAGTAGGAATAGATCGCAAAGACAAAAAGACTGTTTGGTTGATATTGCTAATATGTGACTTTATAAAGAATATTATACTAAGAATAGATCTCGCCACAAGGATAGCAACGCGCTATTAATATGTTTGGTGTCTATAAGCGATGGTTATCGCTTTCTCATAAGTCATTTATTTTTGTGTTATTAAATAAGTTTCACTACTAAAAGCCTACGCATTCTCTAAATGAAACGTAATAGTAATGCTTTCTCTGAATCTTATCAACATTTTAGGTGTCAGAAACATTTACTTGAAAAAGTACTAATAATTTCCCAGAAGCCGTGTTATTAAATATTTTAGCATACCTTTTGTTTGCGTATTTAAATGAATCCATAAATTAAAGGCGATATAAAGGAGACGTTGACTCTTGTTTTGTTTAATGTACATAGATGAGGGTAGACAATAAAGTGGCATATTAAATTATGCGTAATGCGGAGGTAAAGAGGGATAATCCTGCAATGTACCGCTTCTTCAGAACGTGAGGCTCGTTTTATTTTTTGTAAGAATAAAATCTCCGTAATCTGTGTAAATTGAGATTGAGCACATAAAGCATAATATTTATATACGTTTAATACAATTTACGTCACATAGACCTCAGATAGGAGTTCTTATAGTTCGTAAACATAGCTTTATTTACGATATTATGCGCTTCACGAGATGCCATTGAATTTTGTCTATTTTAATATACTAGCGACCTGCCCGCGGTTTCACCCGCGTAGCTTTTGTTCCCGTAGGAATATCGGAAAGATTTATATAATTAAACCTTCCTCAAGAATCAATCTATTTACTAAAAAAAAACCGCATCAAAATCCGTTCCGCAGTTTTAAAGATTTAAGCATATATAGGGACAGACAGAGAAAGCGACTTTGTTTTATACTATGTAGTGATTAATACGCGAGGCAGAAAGTTTGAATCTTTTTAAAAAAATCTTGAGGAATCTGAGCTTTGTCATAGGTACTTAAAGTATATATGGAGAAGAAGAACAGAAAGTGAAAGAGTTTGAACGTCTTTAGGTGAAACAAATACCAGGTCAACTGAAATAATTTTCTACATGTTTGAAACTAATTAATTAATAATAATAATATTTAATTAACCTTAAAGTAACTTTAATTAGATAAACCTGTATCATATTATGTTACCATTTTTTACCAACTTTGATGTCGGTGAAAGTTTATATGTTAATTTTTAAGTTCGTCATTTATTCTCTGTTATTCTTTTTTTGTTTTTTACAATTTACGTACGAACATGTTGCGTAGTTTTTAATTTTTTGCAGCCACGTAAATTGCTACGTGGTATAAATGAATATGTATTAGTATCGTTGACTAACACCCATAACATTAGGGTTAGATCAATTCGTGAAATTTGTCCAACGATATTTTTTTTTATTCAACAGAATATTAGTAAGCATAGGTTTATTTGAGGAGACAGAAGTCAAACTGAGTAGGTATTATGAAATTTTTATTTATGAATTGCCACATGCATAATATTATAGGTTTACCGGCTTCTTAATACTTAGCCCTCCAAACAGGAAGGCGACAGTGACAAGCATTGACGCAGGAATAGAAAATGCGGTAGTATTATATTATGTTAAGGTAAATTTAATTGTAAAAGTGATTGAAACTGGCGTGACTTACGCAAGCGAGTGTATCCGTTTTTGGCCGTATTTTCACCCATCTGGCAAAAATGTAAACATTAGTCCTACAGTTTTGCAAGCCAGGGCCGGGTTCGGTACCCTTAACTTACCTATTCCTACACCTATAATATCGATGATTGTCACTATACTATTAAGGTATATGATAAATTTTTCCACGTGGCATCCCTATCCCGCCACATAGATTGCAACGCACCAGCACGTTAGAATACATATGCTATGAGGGTAGTAGGTGAGTGGTAAATGGGCAATAGATGAGTAGTAGTGGATACGTCAATTTGTAGGTAGGTAGTTTGAGGCAGACATTCCCGCTCTGTAGAAACTGCGAAAACTGTCACGTATACTTTTTAATTTATAAAAATTGACATCGCAGGCTTATAACTACATCCATGCGTCACCGGGTCGACGCCCTCATTTTTTCTACAAAAAACCCATCTGAGTGCTAAGTGTGAGTTTTTCATGTCGCATTCGATCGTGAGCGCGTTTCGAGTTTACTAGGAATTTGTATGTGATTTGTACAGCGCCACCTAGTGGTAAACTGGTTTCTCACGTTTACCACTATGTGGCGCTGAACAAATCACATACAAATTCCTAGTAAACTCAAAACGCGCTCACGATCGAATGCGAAAAGAAAAACTCACACTTAGCACTCTGATTGTTTTAGCTCATAGTATAAAAATAGTTTTTGCTCCTGTATAGCGTTATAACGTTAAAGCGTTAAATATCAATATTCGTAAAAAGTTTGCAAATACTACTATCTACATATTTGACCAACCGACATTTAGTGAATCGTAGTGAATCTAAACACCTATTGATGTTCTATTATTTTTACTTTATTTACCAAGAAAAAAGCGTGATGATGTTTTTTATTAATTAACTAGTTGTGCCCACGACTTTATCTGTGTAGAACAAAAAACTAAAATAAAAAAAGCCTAAATTACTCATAATTACATCACCTATCTCCCAGTGAAATTCCTGTGTAAATCGGTCCAACCGTTTCACTGATTAGCCGGAACAAACAGACAGACAGATAAAAATTGTAAAAAAATATATATATTTTGGTATATATGTACCATCACATGTACCGTGTATACATCTACATACACATATGCATTTCGTAACAATCAGGTATGTATGTCATTGATAAAAAGCTGTTATTTTAATATTACAAACAGACATTTCAATTTTATTTATTTGTTTAGATAACAGCGTTTATGACTTTTCTGCTTTCTAAAATGACAAATATCTTTTCAAAGATTGTCTCTTTAATTTTAGAAAACAAGGAAGTTTTTAAAAACATACGCAAAATAAGGTCGTTTGGCCACTATAACTATGTTAAATACCAGTTAACAAAACAATACAAAGGGAGATTTTAATTACTTGCTAGAGTTTACTTCAAGAATTTATAGTCATTGCGTAGTCATAAATCGTCTAGTTGTCCGATATTTCAGCGTAGATACCGCTGTATATCAATCTGTGCCAGTTACTTCTGTCAAGAACTGTCGTAATTTATTCGTAAAAGTTATAAAGTACAGTTGTAGTAGGCTGAAAAGTTTGTGTACATTTTAATGGCAAATACTCTTAGAAAAGAGGCTATTGAATAACGCAAGGGCAATACAAAGTAAATTTAAATTTCTAGCAAAATTGTGGCAAAAATATAACACTCGACAAAGACGCACGGTTCGATTCTCACACGAGAAAAGGTTGAAATATAAACAATGCAATATTTATCATTGTAGTGTATTTATTCATTTGAGCTCCGAATGATTTACAGAATTACTCTTGAACGATGTAACTGTACATAGAAATCACTGTTCACCGCTCATCGATACAAAGAAAAAATTTTAAACCGATACCTTTTTTTGCCGATAGCTCGGTTCGCCGAAAGAATTTTAAAGATAATTAATGCATCACCGATACTACTACCTGTAGATAAAGCGATTCGAACAACCTGAAAAATATACAAAGAAATATAAATAAAACGAATAAACGTAAGATATTATAAATGTGAAAATTCGGATTTTTGGATGGATGGATGTTTGTTACTAAATCACGCAAAAACTACTGAATGATTTTAAATGAAATTTGGCACACGGGTAGATGATAACCAAGTAAAATATCCAGTATTTTTGGAATGATTTTAATATTTCCTGAGCATCACTAGTTTTTTTTCTGTTTATGTTCGATTTGATTTTAATTAAAATACTAGCTGCACCTTGCCGCCCGCTGCGTTATTAAAGTTTTTGGTGAATCCCGCAAGAACAACTTATTTTTCCGGAATAAAAAGTAGCATTTGTGCTTCTTCAGGATTTCATCAACCTTTTAGTTAGCTTTATGCTTCCTAAAGAGCTCTGCAATGACCGAAACAGGTGCAAATCTGATGAAGCGTGGTCAGAGCTATACGAAAGATGTATCAACACGTCCCAGCCAAGCTCCGTCAATTTTTGCTGCTTGGCTATAGATGAGTGCGGTCTGGCGTTGTCATGGTGGAACACCACGCCCTTCTTATTCACCAGTTCCGCCCGTTTTTCTCAACAGCTTTTTTAACTACATCAGTTGCTGACAGTAAAGGCCAGAATCTATAGTTTTACCTGGTGGTAAAAGCTCATAGTGGATGATTCCTTTCCAATCCCACAATACACATAGCATTAATTTGTTCCGAGTCAGGCCGAGCTTTGCCACGGCCTGGGGCTTGTCCATGCTTCGACTATAATCTTTTTTGCACATTCTTATCGTAAGTAACCCAGTTTTCATCACTCGTAATCAACTGTTTAAGAAATGGTTCGGAATTATTACGTTTCAATAAAGAATCGCGAATGGAAACACATTGCATTAGGTTTCTCTCAGTGAGATCATGTGGTATCCAAATGTCAAGTTTTTTTCTTGTACACAGACTTTTGTAAATGACGTAAAACTATTTTATGATTAACATCCAGTTCTTCAGCAATGTCGTAGCTACTAATATGTCGATCTTGCTCCACTCTCTCAGAGATGGCATCGATTTAATCTGTGACAGGGCGTTCAAAGCGAGCCTCATTTTTCACACTAAAATTTCCAGACTTGAAACGCTTGAACCACATTTGTGCTTCTCTTATTGTTACCGCATTAGATCCTTAAACCGTACAAATTTTATTCGCGGCGTTCGTCGTATTTTTACCTTTTTTGTTATAAAACTTTAAAATGTACCGAATTTCTTCGTCACATACGTTCATTTTGCTTGCTTGAAAAACAACTGAAAAATGGCGGGAACATTTTTTTAAATTTATTTATTGCATCTTCAGCATGTTACATTTAATGGTATTAAAACCAGCCAGTTACATTCAGTACAGCCAAAGAGGTTTGATTACTAATAATACATTCGAAATACGAAAATACTTTCGCCCCGACCTATTATTTTGTTTATTAGTATTTATATAGAAGCTTAGACTTTATTATTCGTTTGAAATTATTAACTATTTGATATTTGCCGGAGAAGTCTGTCTCATGCTCGATATCTGTCGATTATCATCTTAATAACTAATGAAATAAAAATATTTTATAAGCTTTTAAAACGTCATCTTGTTGATTGTGTTTACAAGGGCTCCAAGAAATAGAAAATTCACAGATTAATTATTTAAACTTTTATACTGCCATTTATGACAACACAAACCAGTGCAAAAACTATTAATTAATAATTGAATAACTTTTCGAAAAATGGTGATAAAACTTTTGTTATCACGAAATCATATTCTTTGAAGTGTCTAGATGACGCCAAATATTTTTCAAATTTTAGAATTAATATTTAATTGCATAAAAAAGTCATTCTGGATCGTTTAAGCCATCAACCATATTTTTTAAGAACCTTGTAACTATTATGCGCTGGAACTGAACTTCTCGACTAGACTATTAATATAATTGAAATTCAAATTAATATGAAGTTTTACCAAGTGCCGACGATATTCAGTGTTTAAAATATAAAGTTCTAAAAATAATTAAAAATCCGTCTACTTTTCTTAAAGCAATGTTATAGTGTATAATTTTTTTGTTTAATAGTATTGTAAACAAGCAGATAGTTCTACTGGTGGAAAGAGAGAACCATCGCCCATAGACACCAAAGACTTTAAGAGCACATCGCTATCCGCGTGGCGGAGTTGCGATGCCAGATGCATTTATCTTTTAAATTATCACATGTTTCAAAGTACATTTGTTTTTGTTTTGGTCAGAAATTCTATTTTGGTGAGAAATTTATAGTTTTGACCAAATGTAATACTGTAGATACAGGTTCGTCAATTCATTTCAGTCCTATTTTGATTGAGAAATTCAAAATATGTGTCAAACATCTTGTTTGTTGTACATTTTCATAGTCATTGCTGAATAATTTTAACATGTTCATAAATTTAACATTTGCTGGTTCTTTGTCTGTAGCTATAGATTTTTTATATGAAAGTACTCCAATACAACAAGATGTTTGGCACATATTATGAACCTTTTTATTTAATATGCCAATACTTGAATGAGGATATGGAATTAAATCAAAGTCCAGCGTTAAGGATGTCAATTTTGATTCTAGCAAGAAGTGGGCGGCTACTACAATATTTGGTTTATTTGTCACCGAAGTTCAAAAATCGAGAGTCAAGCAAATGTTATTGGGTATGTTATTTAAGAGTTCCTTCAGCTGCACTTGCTTTTTTCCGAATAAATCTTCAATATTAGAAACTAGTTTAGGACGATTAAGTAAAATATATTCTGAATTTAATTCACTAATCAACTTGCAATAATATTCTTCTTCAACAAACCTGAACGAGTGATTGCTATGTATTGTAAAATTTAAGATCAGCAAGATGTCATAATAAAAAGATTTTTTGTTCTCACTAAAATTTTATTTCCGACGACTCATTTAATTTCATACCCGTATGTAATAAAATCACTCCACATTTGAGTCACAGTGTTGGCCCGGGCTCCTTTGAAGAATAGACCAACTGTCGTTCTGCCAAGCAGGTCACAAAAGACAGTCGATTGACTATATGTGTCACCACCATTGTGATTACTAGGTGGTAGAGTTGTGCACGTCTCACGCGAGTATTTGATACCAACGCCTTGCCTATTCCTGCCGCAATAGTGTCAATGCTTATCATTATCGTGTTCCGGTTTGGAAGGTAAGGTATCCGGTAGGCTTGTGCATGTGGCATTGCCATCCCGTCGCACGGATAGCAATGCAACATTAACATCTTTGGTGTCAATAGGCGATAGTTTGTCTGTCCAGCAGAAGAACTATCTGCTCGTTTGCTATCTAATGATATGAAAAAAATATTAGAACTCTGTATTTCTTAAATTAAACTGACAACCTAAGAAATTACCTTTCAAAGTCCACGCCCAAAGTCCACGGATTAAAATCCGTGGGAAATAACAATTGTTTCGCAAAGACACAAGCAACATTCTGTCTACAATTTTAAAGCTTTTTTGAACTGTAAAAATATATTTGAATAAAGAAAATTAATCCGATCGGTAACTTTAGCAACGATAAAGTACAATCTGTATAAAATTACTCAAAACTCAAGCCCTTATTATTACAAAATTGAGAGGCGTTGAAACTTTCTTTATGCTCAGGTAGACTCGTTTAAATTCCTAGTAAAGGACGGCGATCTCAATCAAACTTTACCGCCTCTGAAGCAGAGTTTTGGCAAACAGTTTGTTAACTTATGCAAAAACGTGTCCCCAAGTAGTCTATTGAAGAAATTGGCCAACAAATACACTTTTCTAACCAACCTTGATCGCCTTTTGCTTCAATTATTGACAAATGTTCATTAAGGACTTTTCTGCTTCTCAATTAAAATGCTAATGACATTAATCTATTCCTATATTATAAAAAGGGAAAGTTTACAGTTCGTTTGTAGGAAATTCCAAACCGATTTTAAAAATTATTTCAACAATAGAAAGCTAGGTTCTTCTTGAGCCTACATTTAATTCTAATTTTGCTGCAAGTTTGGGACTTAAGTGGATGACACTACGGAAAACGGATAGTTCACTAATAAAATCAGTTTCTCTTTGCTGGTCAGTGCCCTCTTCAAAGAACAGACTATCTGCCATTCTGCCAGGTAGTCCGTAAGAAATGTGCGATTGGCTGTGCGAGTCACTATTATCGTGACTACTTATAGGTAATAGAGTTTCGCCCGGCTCTAGTTTACTAACACCTTAGCTATTCCTGCTGCAATATCGTCAGTGCTACACTTGTATTCCGGTTTAGAGAGTAAAGTGATCGGTAAACTTAGGCATGTGGTATTAAGACCCCGCCACTAGGGTAGCAACGCATCATTAACATTTTTGCAGTCTATAGGCGTTGGCTGTCTCTTTCTATTAGGAGATCCATCTGCTTGTTTCCTATCCTATATATATATATATATATATATATATATATATATATATATATATATATATATATATATATATATATATATATATATATATATATATATATATTAGTGATGGGCCGAATGTGGTTTGAACCGAATTCGAACTTCGGCCGAACATGCGGTGAAAATACAAAATTCGGCCGAATTTCGGCCGAACTTCGGTTTAATTTTGGGGCGCTTTCTTAAAAGCGACACGTCGTGACTTTTTTACGAATTTGCTTAAAATTTAATTATTTTATATTAGCTATTTACCTATTTTACTATTTACTACTAGCTATTATATTGTCCGCGGCTTCGCTCGCGTAAAGTAAGAGAAAAATTATCCTATGTCACTCCATCCCTTCAACTATCTCCACTTAAAAAATCACGTCAACTCGTCGCTCCGTTTTGCCGTGAAAGACGGACAAGCAAACAGAAAAACTTTCCCATTTATAATTTTAGTATGGATATATAGGATATCGTTAATGGGTTTCGCAACGCACGTGAATTAATGATGTAACAGCAAAATTTTGATACATTAAGTTACATTGTTCCAATTTAGGCATGGATTTTTATTTTTAACTTTCTGCTACTTAGGTATATAGATAAGGAAGTTACTGATTTTGCTCCGATTTTTTAAAATCGAGTTGTCATCGAGAATGTAGCTCAAAAACATTTTAGACCTCAAACATTTCGTTGAATGCCATTAGAAGGATGAAAACCATGATCATCGTTTTCAAAATATACAGCTTTTTAAAACTGAAATTGCTGTCATTTATAACAATAGTCAGGATTTTGAACCTTGAAAAAAAAATACTAACAAAAACTATAGCTTTGTTCCTTTGAGCCTAAATACCTCAATTTAGCGGGACGTTTCAAGGATAGCCTGCAGGGTCAACTGACTTACCTATTTTTTTACCTTTTCTTCGACATTTTTTTAAACTACCGATTTTGGAGCTACTTAAACCATTCACAGGTAAAAATTACGTTGAATGCAATTAAAAAGATCTAAATCATCATGTTTTAAAATATATGCATCTTCATTTATATCATACTTCATTTTATTTATTTTCAACTTCCCGCTACGTATGGAACATTTTCTAACTATTTTCGCGATGACGTCAGTATGTCTGTATATAATAATAATAATAATAATAATTCACGGGACAAATTACACTTACTGATGTAACCCCAAAGTAAGCAAATTATTTGCTTGTGTTATGGGTGTTAGTCAACGATACTAATACATAGAAATACATATATAAATACTAGAATATATATAATAAACACCCAAACCCGGAAATACAAACATTTATGCTCATCACACAAATGCTTGTCCCCGTCGGGGATCGAACCCGAGCCTCGTTGATTGCGTAGTCAGGGTCTCTAACCACTCGACAAACGGGGCGGTTGTATATATGTATGTATGTATGTGTGTGAGTGAGAGAGAGTATATGGTTGTATGTATGTATGTATGTATGTAACTATTACATAACTTTTGAACGGCTTGACCGATCGAAACGCGGTTAATGGCATTGAATTAGATTCTGCTCAATTTGGCTTCCAACAATTTTAACCAATTCGGACTAGAATATTTTGATAAATTTTGAAAAAAAATGCAAAAATAATTGATGAAACGTATTTTTTTAATATAATTTACAGATTAATGTATAGATTGAGTATAAAATTTTATCAGCTCTTTTTGAAAACTGCGTCTAATTCATAAATTGTATCATAATCGGTTAATCCGTTCGGAAGTTATCGTTGACGAAAAAATTTGGAAAAAGTGTTTTTCGACATAAATTCGAAATTTTTTCAAATACAGTTTCACAGATCAAAATTAAATCAAGTTTTCAAAAGTTACGGCTTTTCAAATATTAATATTTTGTTGTTTACAGCAAACTTAGCATGTTTAAAATGACTTTCAGACTAATATACCGACTGACTTAAAAGTCTAATCAGCTTTTCTTTCTATATTGCGTCAAATAAGCAAATTGCATCAAAATCGGTTGATTTATTTGGGATTTAGTAATATCGAAAATTCAAAAAAAATTTTTTTTGATATTGTTTCCACGTTTCTGAGTCTGTAAATTACGTAGCTATGAAAACATTTTAGAGGTCAAAAATTGCGTTGAATGTCATTCGAAAGACCAAAATCAATCATCGTTTTTAAAATATATAGCATTTCAAAAATTTTGAAATTACTGTCATTTATGACATTCTATGTACTAACGAATATTTGTAACAAATTTATGATTTCTGAACTCTGAAAAAATCTGTAATGTGCTAAGATATAGATAAAGATCTAGCAGAAAGTTTCAGGGATAACCTGCCGGGTCAACCGTTTTACATATTTTTTGAACTCTTCGAACTCAAAAATCTATGCTGAAGTTTTTTCACTTTTGTTTTTATGTTTTTTTATTTAGCGGGATGTTCCGGGATGGCCTGCTAGGTCGACTGTTTTTTTCGAAAGTATAGTATAGCCTATGTTACTCGTTAAAGAAAGGTGAAAGGTTTTTTCAAATCGGTTTAGTAGTTTTTGAGTTTAGATGACACAATATATAAAAATATAGAATACAAATTTTTCCTCTTTATAACATTAGCATAGATTTCAAGCAAATTAGTGCAAGAAGATACTTTCTTCTAGTGCCGAATGTTCGGCATTTAAACCGAATTTCGGCCGAATGTCGAAGTTCGGTTCAAGCTGCCGAAATTCGGTTAAACCGAATGTAAAACGAATTTCGGCCCATCCCTAATATATATATATATATATATATATATATATATATATATATATATATATATATATATATATATATATATATATATATATATATATATATATATATATATATATATATATATATATATATATATATATATATGTAATATATCTAAATAATTAATTTCGATTAGGTTATACATAATTTATTGGCACCTTGAGAATATAAATGACTCATTTAAGATTAAAATAAACTTACTAAGATTAATGTAGATAATAAAATAACACAAAATAAAATAAGGCCACTTTATTACTTTAAATTCCAACAAAGTTAACCTGAGATTGGCGTACTAAAGTGTCGTGTTGGGTTTTATGTCATTTTAAAGTCATATTTAACGGAAGTTTTAACAGACTATACAAAATATGATAACTACTTCTTGGAAAAGTGACGCGGAGCCGTCGAATTGAAACAGACACACTTGTTAGGTTTTCCCAGTGTAATAAAAAAGTGGCACTTTTTCAATCACTAGTCGATACAGTATTTTTTTCTAAGTCTATTAATTTATTATAAAGGCATTTTTCGATATTGACAATTTCATTATAGGATAGGAAATATGCAGATATTGTTTTAATAAGAAAAGAAGTCGCTTATATACCAAAACGAGGATTTGTTATATTGTAGGATAGCAAAAAAGCAGATAGCTCACCTAATGGAAAGAGATCACCTGCAATATCTATAAACACCACAAATGTTACTGGTTCCTTGCTATCCAAGTGACGGTATGATAATGCCTAAATTTACCGGTTTTTACTCTCCAAACCGAAACTAGACATTAACAAGCGTTGGCGCTATTTCGGCATAAAGAGATCGGCAGATGGAGTAGTCACGATGGACTGAAATGTACAGCTAATCGTTCGCCTTTTACGAACTGCCTGGAAAAATTCAGGTGGTGTATTTTTTTATAGGGGTCCGGAGCTACTTAGGCCTCACAGAGACAAATAATTCGAAGCACAAAACGAGACAATCTTTTGTTTTCTTTCTATATAACACGAAGTTTTTTTACCTATGTACATTTTTTCTGCATAAATATAAATAAATAAAAATAATAAGGAGGAAAAACAGACTATGGAATTTTTCTTTACTCCAGTCGAATCAAAAAACCTCTCATTAAAATCCAAACTTAATTCCGTTATCCGTTCCTTGATTAGTGCGCAATATTTTCCTAATGATTCACGATTAATTAATTACACTTCTGCGGATTTATTTCAAATTTAATTAATAACGTCTAATTCAAATAAAAATACGTCTACTTCAATTAATAACATCTAATTCAAATAAAATAGACCACGAAATTTTCCTTTACTCCAGTCCAATCAAAAAACATCTCATTAAATCCAAACTTATTTCCATACTCCGTTCCTTATTTAATGCGCCATATTTTCTTAATGATGCATTACGCAAAGAGTAGTACTACAATACTGCAGATTTATTTCAAAATTAAATTTCGTCAAATGGATATTATATTGCGCGTCTACTTTAATTAATAATGTCTAATTCAAATAAAAATACGTCTACTTCAATTAATAACATCTAATTCAAATAAATATATTACGATATTTTCCTTTATTCCAGTCCAATAAAAAAAATCTCATTAAATCCAAACTTATTTCCATACTCCGTTCCTTATTTAATATGCCATATTTTCCTGATGATGCATTACGCAAAGAGTAGTACTACACTACTGCAGATTTGTTTCAAAATTAAATTTCGTCAAATGGATATTATATTGAGCGTCTACTTTAATTTATAACGTCTAAATCTAATAAAAATACGTCTACTTCAGTTAATAACATCTAGTTCAAATAAAACAGACTACGAAATTTTCCTTTATTCCAATCCAATAAAAAAACATCTCATTAAATCCAAACTTATTTCCATACTCCGTTCCTTATTTAATGCGCCATATTTTCCTAATGATGCATTACGCAAAGAGTACTACACTACTGCAGATTTATTTCGAAATTAAATTTCGTCAAATGGATATTATATTTCACGTCTACTTCAATTAATACATGTTAAACAAACTCATTACGCTTAATCTTGTTTACTTGCATGAGTGCAAATTGTATATAGTTATGTGGCCAGTGTACTGAAAAATTGAACTAAATGAAATTATTTCCGTACTACTCTTGAATTTATTAACGATATAAAGAATTCAGATACTTTTGCTTGCGGTGCAGCTGTGGCTTAAATGTTGGTCGAGTATTTGAGACTGACTATGCAATAAATGGGAATCGGGTTCGATTCCTGACAAGGTCAGGCATTTATGTGATGAGCAAAGATGTCTGTATTTCTGGGTTTAGGTGTTTATTAAATATATTTGAGTATTTACATATGTATTTCTATACATTGTTGACTGACGTATATCAAGCAAATAATTCGTTTAATTTGGAATTAGAGTTAAATTTTACCCGAATTGTCGTGTAAAGTTGTCCAGAGTTATTTATTTATTTATTACTAGCTGACCCGGCAAACGTTATTCTGCCTTTTTAACTTTTTTTTTCTATATTTTCTCACCTTTTAACCTTCCCTGGACTTCGACAATTAATTCAAAACCAAAATTAGCCAAATCGGTTCAGCCTTTCTCGAGTTTTAGCGAGACTAACGAACAGCAACAGTATATATATATATATATATATATATATATATATATATATATATATATATATATATATATATATATATATATATATATATATATATGCTATTTCAGATCATCATTTACCAGTGTGTCAAATTTCATTCAAATCCTTTTGGTAGTTTTTGCGTGATTGAGTGACAAACATCCATCCATCCACATATCCAAATATTCGCATTTATATATAATATATATAGATAGTAAAAATAGTAGATGTTTGAGTTAAAATTTTATTAGTTGGTTAAGTTTTGCAATATCTTGCTTGGACCACCACCGTTTTACTTTTTTCTTGCTTATACAGAATTGGGGAATACGATAACCGGTAAACTTGTGCTAGGTGGTAGACCACCTAGCATAAGTAACCGGTTATCGGTCGCGCATCGTTTTGCCTGGCTCTGGTACCTCCGCCTAGCCCATTCCTGTCACAATATCATCAGTGCTTGTCATCTTTGTGTTGTGGTTTAAAGGGCATAAATAGCAGGTAGCCTTATGTATCTGAAAGTACCATACAACCATACGGATAAACAACCAAGGTAATAGCGTCAATGCTTATTACTGTCGTGTTCTGGTTTGGGGTTAAGGTAGCCGGTGCATGTGGCATTACCATTTCACCACGCGGATTGCAACGAACCATTAACTTATTTGGTGTCTATAGGCGATGGTTTCTTCTTTTTAACAGGAGATTCATCTGCTTATTTACTATCTTATGGTATCAAAAAAGTATCTTCACGCCCGTATCCCCGAAGAGGTAGACACATATTTTTGAATTACCCGACCTAGGAATCAAACACGGGACCTCATGTGGTTAACACCAATATCAGACCACCAGACCACAGAGGCGAGGTGAAATAATATTTTATTTATTATAAGAAATACTTCAAATTATTTTAACCGCAGATATAAAATTTCACTTCAACAGATTTCTCTCAAGACGTGACAAAATCACAATTTTATTACATTTTCATTTCAGTGAATTTTACTCCACCTCTTATCCTCTGGGGGTAAGAATTGAATGACATATTGTATTTACGGCGTTCGTACCACTCAGTTGGTTGCTTCTACTCTTAACAAGTTTTGTAGTAAATTTTTACCATGGAAATCATATCGTAAGTTATACAAATAAATTTATTTATTTTACAATTTTTATCTCGTCGATTGATAACCCTCCATTATTTATTTTATGTATTAATGCATGAAGTATAAACTTTTCAGATAATATTTTCGCAGAAACAACAGTATAAAATATCTTTTAGTTTTCATAAAAAAACTTTTATGAGCAAGTTTTACGAATTTCTATATTACTATATTTTTGATTGACTGATAAAAAATTGTATATATTGGAGGAGGGTGTTCAGTACCCGCTTCTGATATCGAACATGTAAAAAATACGTACTTAGAAGTAAGTACGTACGTACGTTTTGAGTTTATCATAGAGAGTGTTCCGTCGAGTTTTGTGGATTAATTCCTGCCGCTAAATTCCTTCATCGGAGATCGCGTCAAAATTTAAAATTCTATCCTCAACCACCTCGATGTCTGGAAATTCACAACTGTGCGCTGTTTTCGGCACTTCCACCTCGCACTAGTCTTTTGTGAAATCAGTTACCGACAGGGGTGTTTGCGAATGTTATAAAGCCTGCAACGCAACTGCAAGAATCCTGGTATTGCAGATGTTCATGAGTGGCGGTGATCACTTACTATCAGGTACACCCCTTGCTCGTTTGCCCTCTCTACTATAAAAAAAAATAACCTAATTATCCAATAAAAATACTTTTTAGGCCTATGCAAAGAATTAGAAGTTCATTATTTAGAAATAAGCAGCACATGACTGAAGCAGCATATAACCAAATTTTTTTAATATTACTACACTAATTTCACTGAGAAGTGAAATTAATGTAGTAATATTGAACTTTACTACGAAGTTAAGGAATCTATATAAATCTATATTAATAGTATAAATGCGAAAGTTTGGATGTTTGGATGGATGGATGTTTGTTACACAATCACGCCAAAAGTACTGAACGGATTTGAATGAAATTTGACACAAAGGTAGATGATGACCTGGAATAGCACTTATGTTAATTTTTATCTTGGAAAACTATGGTGATCCCTCGGGATTCACCAAAAAAAATATAATCCAGCGGCTTGCACGCTGCAGCTTAATATTATAAATGCGAAAGTTTGGATGTTTGAATGGATGGATGTTTGTTACTTAATCATGCAAAAAGTGCGGAATGGATTTGAATGAAATTTGACACACAGCTAGTTGATGACATGAATAGTACATAGGCTTCTTTTTATCCCGGAAAACTTAGGTGGTCCCGCGGGATTTGCCAAAAATCTTTTATAATGAGCGGACTGCACGCTGCAGTTAGTATTAAATAGAAAAAGAGTTTAATTATATTTACATTTTTTACATGACAATTAGCTATCGTGTCCTTCAATACAGCTTTTTACCAATCAACCTGTATATTTAAAGGGTCTTTTTTTATATTATATGATAACAAAAAAGCTGATGGGTCTCCTGATAGAAAGAGACAACCATCGCCAAGATAGCAACGCACCATTAATAATTTTGTAGTCTATAACAACAAAAATATTAATGGTGCGTTGCTATCTTGTGGTGAGTACTAATTCCACACGCATAAGTTTATCGGCTACCTTACCTTCCAAACCAAAACACGATAGTGACAAGCATTGATGCTATTGCGACAGGAATAGGTAAGGCGGTGTTACCAACACAATGCAGAACTCAGCCACGCTGGCACGATGGTAGTGACTCGCATAGCCAATTGGTTGCCTTTTACAAGACGATGGCGATAGGCGATGGTTTGTCTCTTTCCATCGGAAGACTCATCTGCTGCTATCTCATGATATAAAAAATCTGCGAGAGTCAGTTAATCTATATTAATATTATAATTTAATATTATAAATATAATAATGCAATATTATTAGGATATAATATTAGTAGGTTTGATTTAGATTTGTTAAAGAAAAGAAAGGTATTTATACCTATAGAATTAGGCTTATTAGACATCAATTGCTACGGAGTTTATATTCTTCTCAATTAACTCGTAATTTTATTTGACAGTTTTTGAATAGAAGGTTTAATGAAGACTGTGATCTCGTTAAAGCTATTGTTTTGTAGCACAAAGTTACTCACAAATTGACAAGGCTGTTTCGGACAAAAGCTTTGTTTAATAAATCAGAAAAGGTGTTGATCATTTACTTAATGTCTTTAATACAATGGATTATTTTTGACAGGAACATCTTTATATTAATACGTGAAGGAAACATTTTGGACCTCTTTTTAAGACAATTGCGGGAGCGGTGAATTATTAAATTTGGCACAATTAAAGTTTACATTACGGAGGTCAGCAGAAAATTAATATTTTTAAATAAAATGCATTAGAAATACAAAAGATTAGTTAAAATAAACTTTGTACACACTAAATTCATATGAATGTTCCGATTTGGAGAGTAAGTTAGAAGGTGGCATTAGACCTCGCCACAAGATAGCAACGCACCATTAACATCTTTGGTGTCTAAAGACGATGGTTGACTCTTTCCATCAGGAGACCCATCTGCTTGTATGCTATCTTATGATATATAAATAAAAACAACTTTTCTTCAGGACCAACTTATTTTCTTAATATTGTGACTTGTTTCAACAAATAATTTTCACACAAAGTCAGTAACCCATCAGAGAACCTCACGCGCACCCTCACATAGCTAAAACTTATCCGGCTATCTTCTTAGATCGCCGTATATGTGCACTAATCTTCTTTTCTTACAGCGATCGGCTAAATAAGAATATACCCACCACAATTTCTTTTTTCTCTTCAACTCTCTTTTCTTACGTAGGTACACACAGCATTAGTGCTGTCTGTCTCTTTAAGGTCACTTTTGAGACTGTCTCATTGTGGTGTGGTGACTCTAGTGTCTGTGTGGTGTCTAGTCTGATAGCTTACGGACACCACGGCCGCGGCGGCGTGACTGGTTGCGCCGCCATGGTGGCCAAGTGAAATATAGCCCTAATAGTGAACGGTTAAGCTATACCATAGTACCGGATCTCCACTTATTATAAATATCTTATGGCATGTATTTAACCGTAGTATTTAAGTAGCAACCGTTATTTAATTTTTATAGGTCTTACGTTTTGGAGCTCATTATAATATAATTGTTGCTAAAATATTTAATCCCTGCCAAAGTTATTTTTTGTAACCAAGTAATTAGTCGCCTAATAAGTTCTTAGTTGCCTCAAAAATAATTAATTATCTATATCTTATATATCTGTTCTCAGTACGCTTAATCTGTAAAATGTTCATGTTATTTAATGATTGATATAATGTTAAACAAGCTAATTTTCATCTTATTACAAGCGGTCCCAAGACTGTATGAAAAGGTATCCGTCTCCTTTAGCTATAAACATATGACAATTACATGTGTGTATTTAATGATGTATGTGAAATGAATGTAGTGGCTGTAATTTTTATTATTTTTATTTTAATGTATTCTAATGTATCTAAAAATATTGGGTTTCTGCCCTCATCCGCAAGGTAAACTTTAACTGTGTCAAAAATTCGTTCGCCTCCCTTCGTGTAATTTTCGCAAAAAGGAGTACAACATTTTTGATTCACGTTTTAATAAATAAATTTTTAATATTCGAATACCTAGGTATTAGCAAAATAATCACAAAATTTTTTTCTCCTATATAGTTTATTATTTTTTTTTTTGGTTATTTCTTTTTACTATAATCACCTATTTAAACTTACGTGTTTCAGGCTTTTCTTATCCATGTGTAATCTTATTTTTATAATGTATGAATAATAAAAATCGTCGCCTCTGTGGTCTAATGGTCCGGTGTCGATGTTGACCACACGGAGTCCCGAGTTCGATTCCCGGATCAGGCGATTAAAAAATGTGTTTACCGAAACGCAAATTGATTTTAACAAGCAATTAATCTCTGTTTAATATAATTTTTACAAGAAAATTATCTGTTTTAAACACAGGTTAATTGCTTGTTGAAGTTTATTTGTGATTTGGAAATCGACCGTAAGTATCTGCGGCTGATCGTGGATGCACTTGTTGTAACTCGGCCTACCTCTTCAGGGATACGGGGGGTTTAGATATTTTTTTATGAATAATTAGAATTATAATATAATTTATAATATTTGTGTATGTCTTTTCGCTTGTGCATAATGCCTTCCACTTTCTTTTCAGAGCTTCACTTTATGAGTTAGCTAGAAGAAATCTCTGTCTTTAGGGATAAGCTCACCTTTTGTGCATTATTTTAAGTATCATTTATTTTTTTGTCTTTACATAAGTGTACAATAAAGTATTAAATAAAAAATAAACTAGTAATAAGATGCCTAGATTTTGTCAGCAAAAAAAAAACATTTGACCGCTAGCGAATCTAAGTGTCGATGGGGCTCGAGTTTGATTACTGACAGGGATAAATATTTGTATGATGAGTTTATATACATAGGTGTTTGTGTTTCTGGTTTTTTTAATGACTAATACAATTGACCCTACGGGTTTTCACTGCGACACCGCAGATTTGGAGCGAATAGACTACTCAGCCGAGTTTAAACTAGCAAAAAGCAGAGCTTTGTAAGGGCTCGCAAATTTATAATAACTAGTAATATTGTTAGGAAAGTATTTTTATGAGAATTACATCTTTTAATGATTGGACTTTATTTATAATTATCTAACCTAAAAAAGCCAGCGTATTTTTACTCAAACATTATATTCCCATCAAAAGCGTCGTCAGACTTTGGTCTAGAAGGGCACAGGAAAATAAAACTAAAATAAAAAAAACATGTTTCTAAGACTAAATTTTTTTAGTACTTACAAGGAAAATACTTTAAAATTTTGCTTGATTTATTAAAAACACGATTTTTATTATTATCAATGTTATCTACACAGAACAAATATAAAGGTTATCTCCTAAAATTTTACATCATATTTTCTGGTCTACCTATAATATAGTACGGTTTACCTATAATATGTAGCAACTCAAGATCTATCTCGCGCGACCACTTCGCTCTTAAAGCCTAATATTGATAGAAATCAATTTTTATTTATGGTAGCTTTCTTGCAAAAGAGTTTCCAAGGAAAAATGGGTATTAAAAATGAAAGTGCATCTTATAAAGAAAAACACATTTTAATATTTTGCTAAGATAAATAGTTTTTTTTTTCTAAAATCGGGAAGTTCCTGGTCTCACATCGATTTTCGTAATAAAAAAAAGGTTTTGTTTAATTAACCTTCAAAATTTTTAGGATTAATATTGGACTTACCGCAGGCACGTAGAATTGACGGTAGAAACTGAGCAAATAATTTTTTTGAATTTTTCTCTCAGAAACCCTCGGGGTTTGATTCCCGAGTCAGACAAATCAAAAATGTGTTTTTTTTAATTTTCTAATAAAAAAACGTTACCCGGGATTGGAAAAGTGGCCGGGTGGTGATAGGCTGGTCACCTATCACGTTGCGGGACTAAGACGTATCTTCGGTTAATCGTGGATACACACGTTGTACCTCTGCCTGTCTCTTCGGGGATACGGGCATGAATATGCCTTTTTTTAGCGTTTTACCCTCGGGCTAAGTTTGAAAATTGATCTCAATACAATATTAATTAATTAATATACTTGTACTTTTTCACAATAATCATATTGTGAAAATTGCTAAGTCACAAAAAACAGCAAGAAAATACTTACGAATGAACCAACAAAACTCAATTTAACTATTGTTTTAGCTAAATAATCGGTAGGTTCAAAAATTTCCAAGCAATGTCAAAAACCAATTTTATTTTAATTTTCGTCATTGATAGATCCCAAACAAATTGACCGATTTTTATCCAATTAACGGTACTTGACGCAGTTTTTAAAGGAGAAAAGCTCATAAGATTTTAAAGTCAATCGGTAAATTAGCCTGAAAGTTATTTCAAAAACATTAAGTTTGCTAAAAACGTAATTTTAATATTTGAAAAGCTGTAACTTTTGAAAATAAGATTCGATTTTGATTTTTAAAACAGTATTCGAAGCATTTTTTTTTTGAACTAAAATATTGTAGAATACTAAAATATGATTGGTTGAAATATTTCGATTGGTTTTTGTACTCAATCGGTATATTAATCTGAATGTTATATTAAAAAAATCTGTTACGCCAAAATTTTTTTTGGGGTTTTTTCAAAATTTTATCAATATCCCTTCGGCCCATTTGTTTCATATTTTCAGGAAGTCTAATATCAGTGGAATCCAATCGAATGCCATCAACCGCGTTTCGATCAGTCCAGCCGTTCAAAAGTTATGAGATGTTTACATACAGACATACACACACACACACGAACACACTAGACATGGAAATTATTGTTAAATCAGATTAACTATTATGTTGTTAAAGTTAATTAATATTTAACAGTTATTTATTTATGTTATATTATATCAGTAGCCTATATATAATAAGTATTAGAAGCAGTAAAAACACGAAGCTACCAAAAAAAGTTCTCTAGAATAGTTTTGATAACTTTTAACAGTTATTATTATTACGGTCTCTCGAAATATTTTTAATAACAATATTATCATAAATCAAGTTAGCGAGCAAAAAAACGCTCTCTCAAATATTTTTAATAACTTTATTATCATATATCAAGTTATTGGTAATTATAGTGATGCATAAAAATACTTTTAACAGTATTTGCTAATATAAATAACAGTTGTTAATTGTTAAAAAAAAATAGTACGAATATTAATATGTTAACTGTTAAATGATCCATGCCTAGAACACACACACACACACACACACACACACACACACACACACACAAAGAGAGAGAGAGAGACATACACATACATACAGACCAATAACGTGTATAATGTGGTAATATTATACACGTCATTGATACAGACACACTGACGTCATCGCGAAAATAGTCGAAAAAGTTCCTAGGATCTCGAAAGGTGAACCTCTGGTAAAAATTCGATTTTTGAAAATCGACGCAAAATCAGTAACTTATATTATACGTAGCGGGAAATTAAAAAGTACAAGTGTATTAATAGGTTAATATTGTATTAAAATTAAAATGGAATTAAAATTTTAACTCGTTAGCATTTTAACATTTTAACTCGTTTAATTTTAGCATTATAACTCGTTAGTTTTATTTTATTTTTATTTTTTTTATTTATTTATTTGCATACAACACAAGTTTAAATCGTGTTTACAACATTACATTAGAACACATTAAGATACAAGCTAGACTTAAACTCTAAACATGTATGCACGTATAGGTTTCCATAGATAATTACTTTCTACGCTAAAAACGCTACGCTAAAAAGAAGGCAATTTGATCCACTTATTAACCAAAAAGGTATTCAAGTTATATTAATACACATGTTCAACTAGTAAACCAATGATTCTGTTAAACTACAAAGATTTAAAAATCTACGATAATATTATGAGAAGTGTGGTTATGATGGATAGGTAAGTCAAGATCAACATAAATGAATTAGGAACTTGACTGAAAAAGGAGACAATGAGTAAGAGTTGCACAAACATTTCAGAGGGGGCATTAAGTGATATCTGGTACTACACTATATAATATCGATATAATCATAGAGAACATAATAAGTAGTGTAATAAGATTAAATATAAGTATACAACTTATATGTGAATATACATTAAATACTTAGATTGGAGTGAAAATATAGGGTAGTAGGCTAATTACAATTAATGTTATTGATTTCTTTTTTAAAGTTTGAGATTTTGGATTTAAATATGTCAAGGGAAGGGTGGTCAACAATAGTATCATTGTACTTACGACAAATTCTAACAATAGGATTATAATATGATGTGTTATTTTTGAAAACGTTGAGTCTGAAAAGTTTGGAATTAGGGTTACGTGGTTTGTAGCGGATATTAAAGTTAATTAGTATTAACAGTAAGTAATTAGTTTCATAATAGATAGCGTTAGTAGTAATATATTTTTTATATTTATAAAAAGGTATTTTAATGTTAGATCATATCTAGACATGAATTTAAACTACTACGTCAAAACTCAAACCTCAAAGTGCGATACTTTTTTAGTAACAGATAACATAAAAGTGCATAGTAAGTCGCCTAGTGTAGGCGTAATTAAAATTGGGGCTATAAACCCACGCGCTAAGGGCTGTCTCCTATGAGACCGGACCTCGGTTTAGTGCGACTTTCGCACTAATGGCCTTTCCACCGGAATTCACGTCCGCGATTTTTCGCGCGGTGCGAACGGAGAAGCGTCTGGCCTCTGAAATAAATATGTGAGAAAGTATTAAGCATGCCACGCTGCACGGCGACCGGCGGGGCGGCAGACGAATTCAGCCGAACGAATCGCTCGCCGCGTCCCCCGCCGCATGCATTGAAACAAATGTATGAATCTTCACAGCGCATACTACAACCTTGGGAGGCGGCTGCGGCGAATTGTCTAGGAACCAAAATGGTTAAGTTGTACTTGCCGAGAAATACACTATAAATATTTTAACTTTAATTTTCAAATACTTACTAGGCCATCAATTTGTAAGTCTGGTCACCACATCATAAGTATAAACAAAGTCCAGAATATAATTTTTCTTTCTTCCAACGTAAAAATCGATAGTTTTAATCTAGAAACGCCATAACGTCGATAGTATCGACAGTATTGAAAGATGCAAGTAAATAAACTATCGATTGTGTCGGTAGTATCAATCGTTGGAGATAAACAAAGTATTGATTCTATCAATAGTATTGATAGACAATATTGCGTTGACTATCGATGTATTCGATACTATCGATAGTTTGTACAATCGGTAGCATTGGTCAGTATTAAAATAAAGTCGACTATCGATAGTAATTGTGATTAATGCAATATTAAGTATATTTTGTAATCATGAATATTATCGTTACTATCGATTGTATTGCTGTTTATTGATAGTATTGTACTTACTGAGGTAATGAAACCCTATCGATAAAGGACTATCAATCGACAACACTATAAATCAAAGGTTTCGAGTTTCAACACTCATTCTAAAAATTTGTCTTGATATAGTATGTATTTCTCATACATCTTATGAAATTCAACGTCTATACTCCGATTCTTATTTAAGTCATGTACTTATACATTGTCTTCCAAATAGTAAGTGTTGAAGTACAAAACTACTCCCCTCCGCACAATATTGAGATAAAGTTGAAAAAGTCATCTCGTTCTCGGATTATCTGAGCGCGGTAGTGAACGTTAAGTTCCCGTGGCCCAAAAAATCCGCGTTGCGCAAATTTCGCCTCGCCGCTGCGCTGCCGCCGTCGTCGCTGGTTCGCGTGGTTGGGCGGTAATTGTAGTGGGCGGAGTCGTGGCATTGCACGATAGAGAAGACTTCGTCGTCGAGATCAGCGACGACGGTGCAGTGTTGTGTGTGTTTGTATCTGAATTGATGGTATTGGGATCATCGTAATGTATCTATCTAAGTTTATGTGTTTATTATGTAACAGTATTTTATATATATTATTTCTATGTATTAGTGTCGTTGGTTAACATCCATATCACAATAATAAATTGCTTACTTTAAGGTCATATCAATTCGTGTAACTTTTTCAGTGATATTATTATTATATTGTAATAATTTTTATCTGTTAGCAAACTAAACAAGACATTACGATATTTTAAGTGAGACTTTCTTAGAATTGTAACTTGAAACCTTTTGAAGCGAAAATAAGTCATGACAAAGACACAAACTCATATAATATGTACGATTCTACGAGCACCTAATGCTTGTAGGTAGGTACGGTTATAGGATTAACCCGGTGAGAGAGCAATGCTTTTGTTATTATGAAAGAGTCGAATGGGATATTTATAACTAAGAATAAGGTAATGTTTTTATGGACAGAAAAACTGCGAGGAAAATAATAAATGCAACACTTTTCTGTCACTAAAGAAACTGTCCCTAGCTGCCAAATATTTGACGATTTAATGGTCTAAGGTGGTATGAAGTTTGCCAGGTCAGCTAATAATAAATAAATATACTTTTTATATATCATTAGATACAAACAAGTAGATGGGTTTCCTGATGGAAAGAGTCAATCATCGCCTATAGACAACAAAGATGTTAATGGTGCGTTGCTATCTTGTGGCGAGGTCTAGTGCCACATGCATAAGTTTACCGGCTATCTTACCCTCCAAGCCGGAACACGACACGCAATAGCGTTAGTGCTAGACGCTATTGCGGCAGGAATAGGTAAGGAGGTGGTACCTGACCCGGGCGAGCCAATGCAGAACTCCACCACCTATTAGCCACGATGGTAGTGACTCGCACTACCAATTTCCGAAATAATCCTATGTCCTATCTCGGGTCTTAAACCGTCATTGTACAAAATTTCATCCAAATCAGTTCAGTGTTTAGCTATAAAGAAGAGACAGACAGACAGACAGCTAAACAGATAGACAGAGTTACTTTCGCATCTATAATATTAGTATGGATTTAATATATAAAAATCTTGTATTACTTTGTTGTCACATTTCTCCCTCATATATTCAGTAGATACTCGTAGAAGAATATATTTTTGTAAAATATATTCCATACCACTTATGACACAAATGTGTGTTCCTGTCGGGAATCGAACCCGAGCCGTATGGATTGCGTAGTTAGTGCCGCTAACAAAGAGGTGGTCGAACAATAGAATGAGGGACAACCATTTATGTGATAAGTGTGGAAGTTTGTATTTCTGGGTTTGGGTACTAGCTTAGCCCGCGACTTCGCCCGCGTGGAAAAATTTCGAAAAAAACGTAGCCTTAGTTACTCCTTATCACATCAGCTATTTGCCATGATCAAAATCAGTCCAGCCATTCCAGAGATTAGCCGTAACAGACAGACAGACAAAAATTGTAAAAAATATTATTTTGTTATTGGTATATGTATTGTGTATACATTCATATGCATTTAATAAAAAGCGGTTATTTTAATATTACAAACAGACACTCCAATTTTATTTATTTGTATAGATGTATCTCTATTAGTCTGGTTAACAAGTGCTTTTGAGGTCAACACTTTTTCTTATTCTCTATAAATTATGATTTAGGTGTCATTCGATTCGGAATGGCATGAAGAAACTTTTTGAGACAGTTGAAGGACCGCTCGCAAAAACTGCAAAAGTTATAAACAATTAAGTGAAAAAAATGGGGTGTTTGGTTTTTCGCAAATATCTCTAAAACTATTTGAGATTTTTTAAATTTAAAAAAAGTTTCAAAGAGAGACGGAAATTTACCAAAAAAAAATCTCTACTCCCGGAACTGTAGGATAAATATTTATGATTTTCCTAAAGGATTGTAAATACGGCCAAAAACGGATACTCCGGCTTGCGCAAGCCATGTCCACTTTGGGCTTTTAATGAATAAATATTATTTTAACTTATAAAATATGAAAATTAAGAAGTAAAAAAACTGATGCGCCTGCAAGATAGCTCAACAAACAACAATCCGTCGGCAAATTTTTTATATCGCGATTTTTAATTAACAATTAACATTAATTAACAATTTTTTGTAGTACCAATGTTAACATTGAAAGTGAATTGTAAATGAATAATTGTTAAATCAGATTAACTATTATGTTGTTATTTTAATAATACATTATGTTATTATAATAATAAAATGTTTAAATAATTATCGTAAAAATTTTTCGCTTCGTGGAGCCTTTCTTATATATATATATATATATATATATATATATATATATATATATATATATATATATATATATATATATATATAAAATATTCCATAAATTACATGATATGTAATTTTTTCATAAATTATACGATAAACTTATTTAAACAAAAAATAGACCAATTGCCGTTCTACTGGACAGGTCGTAAACAGGGCGACCAATTGGATATATGTGTCATTATTATTGTAACTACGAGGTGGTAGAGATCTGCAACGGGTTGACCAGGATTGAGACGTTGCAAATCTCTACAAGAACATAGGACCAAGGTAGCTGGTAAGGTAGCTGTCAGACTTATGCATGTGGCGGTGCCATCCCTACACACGGTTAGCAACGCGCCTTTTATTAAAGGCGCGTTCGGTTCTCGGTCGCGGCGACGGCGCGGCGCGTCGGGCGCGGCGACGGTTTCTTTTTACACCAGGAGAGCCATCTGCTTGATTGCTACTATCTTACAACATGAAAAAACCATCTGGTGTCTTGGTGGTGGAATTTTCTTGACCATCTCACCTCACCTCATCTCATCTCACTTCTCGATCTGGGAATCGTATTCAAGATTTCAGTGTTCTCTCTTCTTTTTCTCATTCGGCAGGACAGACTGGCTACCGTTAATAAAAATTGATACATTGGAAATATTTTTTATGTCATAAGGTAGCCTAAAGGTTATAATACCAATACATAATAACATGTTGTTGATTTTAAATGTCAATTTTTTTTTAACCTAAACATTTAATATTATACTATTTATAAATATTTCAAAGCAACTTTAACAAAAAGTTGAAAATATTTATAAAAGAATCTTTATCCTATATCAAACTTGTTATGGAAGTTTTGAGGAAATTCAACTAAAAACTTTTCGCTTTTTTAAAAAGTTCCCGAAATTCTTTAGGGCCTTGGCTTAAATCTGTTACTTTAGTTTGCCCTTCAAGTATTTAAATGTAGAAAAAAAGTGATTATAAAAATATAAAATAATAAATAATTTTAGTAATATATAATTTAATAATTTTAGTAATATAATAAATAATTTTAGTAATAATTATAATAATATATATAATAGTAGTAATATAAGTTATATTAGGTACTGTAAGGTTGTTTGTATTGATACATATCGTGGGTATAACTGATGTCATCGAAATGACAAAAAATAAAAAGTAAAAATATACGCGAGAAATATCATACCCTATTTATTTCTTCTCTCAATCAGTGATGTTCCTTACTTCATCTGCAAGTAGTCGTCCGAAACATATCTCATCCCGCCATCACCGCGTTAGTATTAGCAGGAGAGAAATATATTTGATGCACATGCGAATCACCTTATAAATGATTTTATCTCAGTCATAAGGTGAAAAACTGCAATATCTATATAGGAACAATATTTCGTAGTATCAAGAGAACAATTTGCCATCATGTGCTATAAAAACTCAATCAAAAAGTACTGAAATTAAAAGTTACACACATATATATTGGAAGCAGAGATTGCATGTCAATTCAGTGCGCAGTGGAAGTGTAAATGACATAGGTAATTTGTTATAGGGCTTATTGAAATGCTCCAGCGAGTTGTGCGTACATGTCCACTGACACTAATCCGATTCAATTAATTTGTACGACCAAAAAGTTATTGGATTTATTTTGTCATGCTGCAAGATTCACTAAATGTGTTCTGAATTGATTTCATAATATTTTTAAAAGGCTAATGGTTGTAGTGGTTTTCCACGCTGCTTAAACAACAGCCGTTGGAAACTGGTGAGTTTTTAATTTTTGTAAATGTGATTCATGCCTTGAACGAATTCATCGCCGTTAGACTCGAGTGTTGATAGTATGTTTTTTATCTTCACTGTGTCCCAAATTTTATCAAATACAGTCAGCCATTTTTTCGTAATTCCACCATTCGTTCTTAAACATATCCGAACGTATTACTTATATTAGTAGTTCTTCCTAAGCTGTAAACTCTCAATGGCATAGTTTTAAGAGGCAAACTTCATTGATTTGGACATTCGAACTTAATTTTTTTCATGTCTCAATAATTCGCTTTCCAAATTTTACAACGTTATTGTTTAATAAACAATCATGCACACATACATAAATGAAAATGCCGGATTGTTCCAAAAAATGCAGAAAACATCTATTTAGACAATTTTTCATACTACTATATATAGCAAGCAAGCAAATGGTTCCCCCAAAAAAGGAGATGATCAAAATCTATAGATATTACGTTTGATTAAATGACAGTCACACATGGGTGAATAAATGTGATTAAACCATAATTTTACAGGGATTTTCCTGTACCTTATATACTAGTAATTCACGTGCGCGGCTGCGTGATAGAATGTGCGATAACATATCTGAGCACGCACGTGTTCTATCGTGCCCGTTACAATAGACAACTAAGTTGTTAATTGTACATTGCTATATGTTTGGCAGAAATATAATTCCACATACATAAGTTTACTGGCTACCACATCCTCCAAACTAGAACATGATGCTGTCGAGCACCGTAGTTATTGCGAAAGAATATTGCTTATTTTTTTAGCATATTATTACATAGCTAACTAGCAGATGGCTCTTTTGATGGAAAGAGAAACCTTCGCCTATAGCACTGGTTCTTAACCCGTAGTTCGCGGACCATTGGTTGGTCCCTAAAAGTATTCGAAGTGGACCGCGGGTGAAGTTTTATTTCAGCTATAGTTTTATACTAGAAATTATACTCCTTTAAACAGTAGCTGGTCCGTGGTAAGACAGATATTTTCGTAAGTGGTCCATCATCAGTAAAAGATAAAGAACTACTGACCTATAGACACCAATGATAAAGATTTTATGTCCTGCCAGACAGAACAGGAATCGGTCTATTCTTCAAAGGAGGCCAGACCAACACGGGAGAATATTTGCCTATTGAAAAGCGTCGGTACCAAACTCAGACGGGACGTTCCAAAACGTTTCTACCTGTAATAGTTACGATGGCAGTGACAAATTAAGCCTTTTCTCGCTTTTACGTAATGCATGGTCACGGATTAAATGGATAAGCCATTCAAGACAATTATTAATTTTGTCAGTGTATCTTACAATTACACACAGTAATTCAGAGTTATACCACAGAATAAAGAGACAATAATTATTTTGTGGTGGTGTGGTTTGTGGTACTCCTTACCATGAAATAAAATCACTTCAAGGGTCATTTATAGACCTTGTCTTATGCGGTATAATAAAACAATACAACATGCTTTATTTCTATTTGTTCACGATAATAATAAAATAAGTAATAAATATTCACGGGACAAATTACACTTACTGATTAACCCTAAAGTAAGAAAATTACTTGCTTGTGTTATGGGTGTTAGTTAACGATACTAATACATAGAATAGAAATACATATATAAATACTGGAATATATGTAATAAACACCCAAACCCGGAAATACAAACATGTATGCTCATCACACAAAAACCCGAGCCCCGTCGATTGCGTAGTTAGGGTCGCTAACCACTCGACTAATGGGGCGGTAGATGTAATAAATTATCTACAAATGTATAATAACTTTGACAGTGACAGGGGCGTTTGCTCATATGCGCGGCGACACATTTCCTTCCCAATAAACCAGTTAGCTTATTCTTCAATATGTGGAAGAAATGTACACAAGGGTATGTAATATCATGCTCTGATCCTGAGTACATAAACAAAGCTGGTACGTAACATAGACATCGGTAATTGCATAATGTTTAAAAGCAGGTGAATTTTAACTAAAGGGTAAACGACAAATGTAATTCATTATTGGGATTATTGGATTGCTCAAACGAATTGGGCGTACAAATCCACTAATAAGAGACTGATTTCATTGATTTACCACTGGAAATGATTAATAATGTTCGTATTTTATCAATTCTACGTAACGAAATTTTTTGAAAAATGACGGGTAGTAATATTTCTTTTTGTTTTATTTGGTAATAAATATATTTCTTATTATAAAATATTTACGCATAGAACGTTAGCAGTCGTACAAAAAGTGTAACCGTCTCAATTAAACCTTTAAAGGCTTACTATAGTCTACTTGAATAATCAGTACTTCATTACACAAGAGTGACTCGCACCACAAAGAACTCAAATTTTTAACCCCCGACGCAAAACGAGGGGTGTTATAAGTTTCAGGTGTGTATCTGTGTATCTGTGTATGTGTGTATCTGTGTGTCTGTCCGTGGCATCGTGGAGCCCTGACGGATGGTCCGATTTGATTGCGGTTTTTTTAATTGAAAGCCCTATTTTGCGAGATGTTCTTAGCTAAGATTCAATAGAATCTGTTCAGCCGTTTCAAGATAACCAGCTCTTTTCAAATTGATGAAAGGAATTAAATAGCTTGTAAATGCTTTATCAATACTAAATTTTGTGTTCTGTTAATTTATTGATATTGCAATTACATAGTAACGTTAAGCTAATACTTTGAGATTCTCATTCGAAGATCATCAGCGTCTATTTAACTGGCAATTTTCGTATTTAAATAACAGATTTTCTAAATATTGCAAGCCACTTTATAACGACTTTCTGATATCCGTTAATACAAAAACTTGACAGACTTGTGAAGGAAATGCAAATACTATGGTACCATCCAACTGAACTCGTGATGTAGCCTGGATATAGGGACTGGAACTGTCTGATGCAGAGTTTTAACAAGACAATCTTGCTTAGACTAAGTCAGGTTGCTATAAATACTAAGTTTGATTAGTGCTTACGATGACGAGGATTTGAAGATATTACATTATTACGGTATATATGAATAGCGTCTTTATGGGTTTAAGCCACCTGAGTGTTTGTTACTCTAGACTGAAAAATAATCTTAAGACGCAGGATCTGAACAAACTATCTAACAGCTAATTATATTGTTTTTTACATAGGGACATCTAATAACACTGTTCTTACTGAAAATCAAATCGGGAATTCAAATCTGTGTCGAACGAACTAATCCATACTATCCATACTAATATTATAAATGCGAAAGTAACTCTGTCTGTCTGTCTGTCTGTCTGTTACGCTCTCACGCTTAAACCACTGAACCGATTTTGATGAAATTTGGCATAAACATAGATTAGACGTCGAGAAAGGAGATAGGATACTTTTTACCGCGGGAAAATATTTCGTTCCCACGGGAAATAAAATTAATCGAAAGAAAGCGTAACGTAAAGCGTAATGTAGTGCACATTAACTAGATGTCGCTGCACCTAAAATACATCGCGCTAACGTATTGAAACACATATACTTGTAATTAAATCGTTGAGTTTAGACTTATGTTTATTGTGATTGTGATACGAGTATTTTAGACATGGGCGTTTTTGTATTTATTTGCAAACGGATCTTTAATCGATATTTAATTTTCATATCGAAATATGAAAAAAAAGGTGGCATAAACGCTACGAGAATAAATTACACGAATTGATCTACCCCAAAGTAAGCAAATTATTTGCTTGGTTGTTAGTCAATGATACTAATACATATAATTACGTATATAAATACAGTTACATTCATAATAAACACCCAAACCCAGAAATACAAACATCTATGCTCATCACACAAATGTTTGTCCCTGTCGGGAATCGAACCCGAACCCCATCGATTCTTAGTTAGGTTCGCTGACCACTCGAATTAACCTAATCTCGGCGATTAACCTATCTTCGGTTAGTCGTGGGTGCACTGATTGTACCTCTGCCTACCGCTTCGTGCATACGGGTGTAAAGATAGTCTTAATCAACTATACATTTGAATCTCATCATGCCCGGTTCCTTTGCATGGCAGGCAGAGTAAAATGAAGGTCTATAGACTTTCCAGTTCACTGCGATTCACCGGTTTGTCGCTTGGCGGGACGAGTGGTGATCAACTTCAACGCATTTTACCGACTTGATTTCGACTATCAATTATTTCTAGCAATAAAAGGGACTAAAGG